>JAVHLV010000002.1:0-600000 GCA_036785495.1 Colletotrichum neosansevieriae
AAAGTCCTAGAAAGCCTTACCTTTAATAAGCTTTCTAGCTAGAACTAAAAGGGTTTAAGCTATAACTTTAATATATAACTAAGCCTAAATAGGCTAAATATCTACGCAATCTACTGTATAAGCTATTATATAAGTAATTATATAATAGAAGCCTCTAGAAGGGCTAGAATAAGTATAAATAACTCCTCTCTCCCCTACCTAGCTAGTTACTAATAAATAAGCTAAAATAATACCTATTTTAATACCTCCTTAATTACCTAAGCTATATTATATAATATTTCTATTATATAATATAATTACGTAAGCAAGCTACCTCACTAAGAAGTAGTATAGAGATAAGCTATAAGTATTAGCTACCCTCCTTTCTTAGAGTAGCTTTCTTATAAGCTAGCTAAACTTAATAGTAGGTAAAGTAGGTAACTATAGTAATAGTATTATATAAAAGGCTAAGATACTTATAGAGGCCTTAAACCTTAACCCTCTTATTATAAGAGAGCTCTCTAGCTTATAATTTTTACTATAAGCAGTACTAATAGTTAGTCTACTTAGTTCTATAATAGCAAAACTAAGAGGTCTAATATTATTTAACTACCTATATATATAGGCTTTTAAATAGATTACTCTTACTATAAATAATACTCTATATATAGTTATTTAATTTAGTAGGAGAGCTAAGACTAGATAATAGTAATAATATATAGAAGTTATAATCTTAATAGTTAAAAATAGAGATAAGAGGAGGAGGAGATTATAATATTAGGTAGGTACTAAGAGAGGTCTCTTTATAGCTAGATAGGATAGTATTAAAAAGAGAGCCTTATAGTATAATATACTAGTTATATATAGATATATAATAGTAGGTGAGGTAGTTAGGTGAGAGTATTATAAAGTAGATTATTATTATTATAGGTAAAAAAGAGGTAGTTAGTAATAGTGCTGCACTTATAGCATTGCTGACTTTAAGGGGTGAGAGGGGAAATATAACAAAATAGCTAAAAAAGGTTACTTACTATAAAAAATAGCTATAGGGTACTTTGGCTAAAATTTTGCTAATTAGATGTGGAAGTGGTAAGTGTGGTGGGGCGAAGTAATAAACTAACATTTAGAATCCCTGGGTAGGTATAGCTCTGCACCAGGGTCTGGCTGCACATGTACATCATCATCCTGAGGTGCCCCGTTTTCCATCTGGGCTCTCCAAAACTCCCCCGTAATTATGGCACGCATCCGTACCCAGGCCTTGCTGGGCCAAGTCCCTCCCCCTCACCTCACCCCCCGACCTGCCGCAACAAAGGCCCAGCCAGCCAGAGAGCAGCGCCTCAAGACCATCTCACCGACCCTGCGTGCCAGGTGGTTAGCCAGCCGTAGTCGACGCAGTCTACTGCATCCTTCTTCCTACCTTCCACTTTTTCCTTGTTTCTGTTTCTTTTCCGCACCTCAGCCCCCGTATGACCACGTTGCTCTCGAAGTCACTCAGCGTCTCGCGAACAGACATCTTTGACCGCGAACTAAGGTGGCATCTTATCTCCAAACGCGGGGCTTCGGACGGAGAAAGCGCCCCCCCACAGCCGTCCAGCCACAACCCCCGGCCTCGACGACAACGACATCCCTTACGACGACGACCACGACCACGAATATCTCTTTTCCATTCGCACTTCACATTGTTTCAACGGCGTTCAAAACAGGCACATAACCATGGACGGACAACAACAGCGCGACGAGCGCGTGGGCCAGAACAACAGGATGACGGTGAACGGAGCGCGGTCCGCCGCAGGGCCGCACAGGAGGAACGATGGTCAGTGGCTTGTACCTGAAGGAATGGGCGCGGCTGAGGTCGACGACATGCTGACTCGACGCTCTCCAGAATCCTGGGTTGAGATCGCATCACAGCCGTCTTCGTCGTCGCTCTCGTCTATCGGAGACGAGATCATCACCACCGGTCTCCGAGTCGGCGGGTCCATGGCCGCCCGCCGACGTCGCTTACATCACCAACCTGTTCCCCGACCTTTCCACGTCGACCAAGCCGCCGTCCACGCCGGCACAAGCAGCCAAGAAGAATATGAGGAAAGCGAGAGCGAGGAGGACCGATGTTTGACTAGCTCGACCGAGAATATTCAGCCTTCCGTGCGAGTGCCCTTCCAGCAACAGCAGCCGGCACAAGTTGAGTCGGAAGACTCTGACGACGGCGATGAGATTGCTACGGCCCTGGGACGTGTTACTGACGATTCTACCTTCCGGCCTCACCCAAATGCATTTTCTCACCCACCTTCGGGCTTACACCGAAGCCACTCGGCGAACTCGGCTGTACACCAACATCCGCACAGCGGTGTTCGGCCACCGCTATCGCAGCGATCTCAGACACGGGTTCATCGCGGCCCGCCAAATTTCATGTCCCCCGCTTATCAAGCCGATAACGACGCAGCTCTTCGTGCTTCCCTCACGACTCTTCTCTCGTGCGCTGCCGCTGCTCGCGGCCTGCCCAAGTACAAGGACGCTGAGCAGCAAGGCGCACCTTCACATCTCGGAGTCGGGCCCAGTTCTCAGCCTGTAGAACTAAGGCTGATGCCCGAGTCCGAACTCATGGCAGGTAGGCCACCTCAACCGCAGAACGCAGCTCCAACCAAGACACCTGCTCCTTCACGGACTGCCACATCTTCTGCACCCTCGTCACCTAAGAGCGAAGGTGTCGACAAGCACAAGAGGACTTCCTCTTCACAAACCCGGTCGTCGAGGGCAGTCAAGAAGAAGAAGGTCGCCGCCAGCGAAGACACGCTCATCAGTCCGACGTTGCTGACCTGGGTCGTCAGCGCGGGTGTGGTAGTGCTGGTCTCCGTGGTTGGATTTGGCGCAGGATACGTGATCGGCCGCGAGGTGGGACGTCAAGAAGCCCTCTCAGCAGCGGGGGTTGGCATAAACGCCTCGACTGTCGCGGAATCTTCGTCGTGCGGTCGGGAAGTTATTCGTTCTTCCGGCGGCGGTCTTCGCCGCCTTAGGTGGGGTGCGGGCGTTGGCCGAAGCGTTGTAGCTTGAATCAGGTTCGATCCTCCATTTCCATCTGAATCATAAGGCGTTGGATTCTATTTACGTCCCTGTTACGCTCTCTTCCCCTCAAATCCGGGGGAATCCGGGGTACTGGGAGGGAGGTGGGTTGATGGGGTATTGGGCGGAGCCGACTGGGCTCCGATTGCTATTCTTCCCCTTTTTTTTTCTTCTCGGTCTTCCTTCTCTTTTCGCCACGAACGGTTACTTGAACGCGGACAACGACGAATATAGACGGCCTTCAATCCATGGATACCTCTTCTTCCTATTTTAAGGAAAACGCGGAACATGCCTGACAAATGAAAACGGGGATAGGCGGGGGTTGTATTGATGTTGGTGAACTACCTTACATCTTCATCCGAAATGATTGTCGATCGGGAGGTGTACGGCCAAGGAACTGGGCGGCATGGTATGAAAGCTTTTTTACGTTTCCTTTTTTTTTTCTTGGTTTTCTTTTTGTCGTCGAGGGTCTTGGGGTCTGAAATCTTTTCCCACTGCGAGCGCATCTGAGGGAAGGTCTGAGAAAGGGTAAGGGCGTGTGTGATTGCGAAAGGCTTTGCTTGCTCCGCTCTCTAAACTTTCCCCTTGGCTTTCTGACCTTGCTTCGAAATCTCTTGGCGAATATGGCACCTCTGCGGTCGTCGGCCGTACGTGAAACCAACACCTTCCATCGTTGCAGGGGAGGGGATATAGCTCTCGGCGGATGGTTAGTCTAATACGATTCCGTTACGACGATGATTGGAAACGCAAGTGAAGATTTTCCCTCCTATCTGATCTAGAACGCCTTACGTGATGTGCTTGCGTATGTGTCTGATGCCAAGCTAACCATCGCAACTTACCAAACTCAAGCAGACTCGAGACTAGGTAGGCTCAAAGTTGAGTGAACGTTGGGAGAGTTGGGCAGTCGGTGTTCACACATGCAGGGGTAAAGGCCACAGACGGAAGGGGAAGGGGAAGGGGAAGGCAGAGGAAGAGAGAGATCTGCGCGACTGCGAAACACGTCGTCTGCGCTTTTTTCCCCCCCTTTTCTTTCTTGTTGTGCAGTGAGAGAGGTGCGTTGACATATTCCGTGACATGTTTTAGATGCAGCTCGAAACGAGTTGCCCATTCTTCGAAACCCGCACAACACGACAACGAAAAGCTGTGCGCTCAGACTTGTCAGCGGACTTTACTCGCTCTCTCTCCCCAGCCTCGAGTTTGTGTCCGTGAGGGTGAAAAGGGAGGCTGGAGTGCGTTACACAGTTTCAGTCCAACTCGGGGCATGAGGCAGGACTTGATGATTCAAGGTACTAGATTGGCTCTACGCGATCCTTGAAAGAGGCGGAATTTCTTGAACTCAGGGGCTTCATCTCATAGTAGGCGTGAGAGATCTGCCTCTCAGAAATTCGTCTCAATCTTGGGGCAAAACTCGCGATGCTGCTTAACTTCACACCCCTTGGTTAAGAGGGGGGATCTCCTTATAACGATGGGTTATGAGGCCATATACTAGCGAACTTTGGTCGATTACCTAGTTCTTTCTTGGTCAATTTAAGGTATTTTTGGATTTTCCCTTTTTTTCCTAAAAAAAAAAAACCCCTTCTAAATGGGCTACTCCGATGGCAAGATGGAAAAAATACATGCTGGGATTGCGTCTGTACCGCAATGATGTGATGCCGCTAACGAACTGCATTCCTGTAAACGTCTCCTTTTGTTTCTTCCCTCACGCCCCTAATCCAGATTCTTGAAGTTGATGCCAACCATGCAAGCCCTCTACTCGATGTGTCCATTTGGTATGCACGATCTTAACCCGAAGAAAGTCGCCGATGCCAAGGGCCAAGAGGCAAGCGATCTGGATGCCGCCTCGGCGATCGTTTCGTTACAACGACGCCCCGCGGACTTTCGGACTATCGAGAGAAGACAGCCTAGTATAGCGAGGCGGGGGAACGACCATGCGGAGCTCTTCGTCAGAGCATGTCGATTGCGTCAAATTTAGATGTTTGTTCATGGTGCTAGTTCATGATACTAGGATTTGCGTTGTGCCCAGACCGCGGTAAGAATAGCAACCTTGCGGGGTTTTTTGTGTTTTTGCGCTTTGTCAAATCGATTTGAGTATGTATTAGTTGGTATCGTAAGCCCATCGCCCGTCCCGTCGTAGAGACCGAATCCTCGCATGAACTGCAAAGCCGGGGGCAGGATCAATACAACGCTCTGTTGTCTAGTTCACAAAGCGCTCAGATCCAGAGGAACGCTGCTGCCTCTACCGGCTCTGTAGCGTCTAGGACCGCCAACAAACTCCCTGGGTTTCGGAAGCATATTCTCATCTTGGAACTTCCACCGTGAGTCTTGCACGATGTAGCGTCCTCCGTTGCCGCCGCCGCCCACGGCATTCAGACTTGCAGTAGTATTAGTCCGCGAAGGAGGCGGACTCTTTGATCCGTTAGGAGCCAAGGTAAAGGCACTAGGATCAAGCATAGACGAACGAAGTCCAGAACCGGATCGGGCCCGTGAAGGGGGAGCGGCCGGCGGGGAAGGTGCGGCCGCAGGAGGCGAGGGTGCTGCAGAGGGAGGTGGCGGGGGAGCTGCACTAGGTGATGCCTGCCCAGCTGCTCGCAGGGCAGCCTGCATTGCTAGAGGCGATGGTCCGTTTGATGCGGGTGGAGGAGGTGGAGGCGCTGGTGAACGGGAGGGAGGTGAAGGAGCCGGTGCTCGAGGTGCGGCAGCAGCAGGGGGCGGCGGTGGTGCTGAGGGAGGTGCTGACGGTGGTGGAGGAGGAGCTCCTGGAGCAGGCGCGCCAGGTAGCGGCGGTGGGTTGTTTGATGGCGCCGTAGAGGGCTTCCTAGATGCCGGTAGAGGCGGTGGCTTCTTCCCAATAGGAGGCGGGGGTCCTTTCATGGACGCCGATGAGCTTGGTCTCTGTACATCGCTCGGGTTCTTGCGCAGATTAGCAATGGAGGGCGGTAGTGCTGGAGCACCTGGAGGTGGAATGGAAGGTCTTCCAGGGATAGTAGGCGCAGAACCAGAGGGTGGCTTGGGCGCAGAGAAAGACGGCACTTTCGGTGCAGAAGACGACCGGACGTTGTTCTCGGGATCTGAAAGATACGATGAGTCGGCAGCAGCGCCCGTGTCGACGGCACCACGCGTCTTGCGCAGTTTTGGCATTCCTCCGGCGAACAGCCCAGCTAGCTGTGGTGCGGCTTCCGCAACACCTGGTGCCGGTACACTATCCCTCCCACTCTGGTCACTGTTGCTCCTAGCTCTGCTTCCTGGTACTGGGGGTGCAAGACCTCCTGGAGGTTTGGGAGCACCACCGAGGCCTGGGACTGGTGGCGCACCTCCAATCGGTGGTCCTCCACCACCGCCAGATGACTTCCCAACGATGGGCGCAGATCTATCGTTCGTAACGGCTTTCTTGAGCGCCTTGCCCTTGGTAATGTCCGACAGAAGGGCACCCTGCGGACCACGTTAGCTCCCTGTGTTCAAGGCCAAGGAAAAAAGTTGACGACAGGCGCGTACTCTGTTTGCTCCTCCTCCTGGTGGTCTTGCTGGAAAATTACCAGCTCCTGGAGGCCCTCCTGGCGGAGGAGGTGGCGGGGGAGGCGGAGGAGGCATGATGAAGCTATCTCGACCGGATCAATCACTCGCGTGTATCTAGTCGTAAGGACGATGAGAATGTAGATTCGTCGGGGTTCGCAGATGGAAGTTGGCTGAGTCTCGATGGCGAATGCCTAGTTGGTCTTGTCGTTTGTTGGGATCGTTCGAGGGTCTCCAACCCCGGTAGTCGACGAGTCGATCGCAACAACGACGCAAGAGATGTCGTCGAGATATAGTGCTGTCAGAAGACAGGGTGCTGTTTCAGTGAACGAAGACTGAGGCTCTCGCGGGTCGATCAGTGCATTCCCAGGGGTGATAAGATGAGGTTACGCTGTGGTAGCTTTCAGCCGCGTGGTGTTTCGTCATCCTCGAGCAGTATCTTGGACGTTCGGTCGACATGCGGCACTATTGGGCGCTGGCAATGCTACCGTTGCAACGTGGGTGGACCGTGTCCGTCTGCCTGATTCGAGGTACTTCCGTTTGGCTGGCAATCACGAATTCAGAGAGGTACTAAGTACTCCCCACTAGCCTCATGCTTTTTTGTCGGACTGAGTGCCTGTGGCTAGAGGATGCGCAAGCACGCGACGGTCTACCTACACCCAGCCACAGGAGGAAATGAAGTCTGTCAGTTGGGCAAGAAAAGGAACCGGAATAACGCCAAGATCTCTGAGATATTCTAGAGTTGCTCATATTTCGTAATTCAGCGCTAACAAAAGATCTACGACTCCAAAGTCTTGGGAAATGGTGATGAGAAACATGCAGATTCCGGTTTGAGTTCACCAGTTGTTAGTGGTGCACCGGCTGTGGCTTTCGCCGGGGCCACGTTTCTTTAGTGACCTCGCGGTACTGCACCTGCTCAGCGCCCTTGAGCGCGCTCAGTCACGCCCTGCAGAGATTCTCCGCCTAGAGGGGCAGCTGCTGGCCTCATTGGTGCGGGGCGCGCGCCCGAAGAGCCTCTCCCGAGCTGAGAGTGATCGCCTGTAGGGTAAGGCTAGGAGTGCCAATTAGAGCTCCTGCTACTGGCAGTTACGGGTCTCGGTGGAAATTTTGCTGCAGCTCCCAGCTGTCCCCGGAACGTCCGTCTCGTCGAAAGCTTCATCCTTCTTTGCTTCACAGCTGCGCTTCACATCTGCCGCGTCGGTCTACCACTCTTTTCTCCAAGACCCAATACGGCCTCTCCCGGTGATTCGCCCAGTACGGCTGCTGCCTCACACGCCCGCCCGCCCTTGCTCGATTCTCTTGGCTTCGTTTCCATGATTCGATCCTCCCGACCGCTGCGCTGTTCGCCCTACTGCAGCCGAGAGAGACCAATTCAAGACGCGTCGTCTCTGGCGTGCTCGACTGTTCCTGTTTCAAGTCGTCTAAACCATCTCGCCGCAGGCCCTCTCTTCTTGCGCGAACGCCCGACTCCTAAGCTTCCCTCGCCACGAACATGATGCGGAGTGCCATTATCCGGCCAGCGGCCGCTCATCCTCGAACCCTTTGTCGCTTATGCGTGACTCTATCACGCGCCGGTCAACAGACTCGATTTCTATACACTGCCAAGCCAAACGTATCTGCGATCGTCTCTCCTCGATCCGCCAAGCTTCACGGGAATACCACGTTGAGACGGGTCGCTGGGAATAGTCGGCTGGAGAGCACGGTATCAACGTTGGGCTTGCACGAGAATGGTCACAACAAACTCGCGGGCACGAGGGCTTCATCCAAGGAGCTCCCTGACCTGGGCAAAGTAGCTGCTGCGATTGAGCAGAGCAAGCGGCGCTTCCTATCGACGGACGGAATTCCTACCCCACAGCTCATCATGGCAGCCTTGAAAACATGCCAAGGCGCCGCAAATGCGATTCAACCCTATCTATCCAAGTCGGAGAATCGCCCGTCCTCCAGACTCACGGCGTCAACCGCGTCAAACTTGCTATCCCTAGACTCGAACTCGACTGCAGCTAAATCTGGTAGCACATCGATCCCCTCAGTCTCCGTCAAGGATATAGTGGACACAATCTCCGAGTCAGCATACGAAATTATCGCCCACCCCACCGTAACCATTAGTCCCCAGGTCTTGGAGCTGTACGTAAACATCCAGGCTAGACTTGGCAGGCCCGAGACACTGCCCCAAGTTTTTGAAATGTATGCGTCAAAGCCCAAACCCAAGGCAGCCGATGGTTCAATCACCTATATTGAGCAAAACCCAAAGCGAGCAGACAAGGCAATCGAGGCTGCTGTGGCCGAAACAGCTCTGGGGGCCGCCATCGACGCCAAGAATCTGGACGCTGCAGTTGGCATCGTTGAGGCCTGCTACGCAACACAAGCGTTCTACCGGCAGAAGTTTCTGCGGAAGGCGCTTCTGCCCGTCTCGGCTGTGGGTGCGGCCCCGATTGGGGTCTACGGTCTTGCCTCCAACCTGTCGGCATTTCAGAATACAATGGAACCCGTGACAGCCACGAAATTTGCCTTTGTCGCCATTTTGGCATACCTAGGGTTCACTGGCACAATTGGGATGGTTGCCAAAACCACAGTCAACGATCACATGCGACGAGTCACTTGGGCGCCTGGCGTCCCATTACACCAGCGTTGGGTGCGCGAAGAGGAGCGCGCTGCCATGGATGAAATCGCATGCGCGTGGGGTTACAAAGAGAGATGGAGGCACGGCGAAGAGGGTGGCATCGAATGGGAATCTCTGAAAGAGTACCTTGGTCTGAAGGGAATGATGCTGGACAGAGTTGAGCTGATGGAGGGAATGAGCTGAGAGAAGAATCTGTTGAGTGATCGTTCACGATACGATACGTGCGGGGGGCTTTCGTACCGGTGGCCTCGGGCGCCATTGGACGGTAGGAGGACCAGGGAAGCTCGTCGTCGAGTTCAGGGAACCATAGGCGATTTTTGAGTGTCGAGTCTGAACGTCGTTGCTAAGCCCCCCCTAGTCCGGAGAATAATGCGACCTCCGGTCAATCCAAACCCACCTCGGCCGTCACCAGGGCCCGCCTACAAATCGGCAATCTATGTCTTATATCTTGCCAAGAGACTGCCCAGACGTCGCCCAGACAGCATCGCCATCCACATGCGGATCACCACAAGCCAAGTCGACACTGTCACTGTCATCTTGTTTCAAGCGCTATTCCTAGCCTTCCTCCGCTCTCGACTCAGCATCAGTGCATCATTGGTAACAAGATGAGTTTGACGATGGATCCACTAGTTGGTGCAAAGCCCGTGGGAAGATGGCGCTGGCCCTACAGACGACGGCGCAGCTGAAGTGCAGTAGCGTCTTGAGCTTCTAAACAGTTCTCCATGTCAACCTGAGCCAATCTTGCAATCTACTTGACAAGCCTCCGGACCTTTTTCTATCCCCACCCGTCCCCAAGCCTCTGCGGGAACACACCGGGGTGGCCCTCGGGACTTGGAGGACCACGACGACCCCTGCCAGCCATCAGATAGTGAGAGTGCCTCCCTGCCGCACACGCAAGCCTGGGCAAGTCCGGCCCGTCTTTGCACAAACCTGCGGATCGGGGACTTTACAAAACGAGTTATTCCTATAAAGAAGCAGAGCCTCTTGCATCACCATCTGTCAAAGGGTCAATCACATCAGCGTTCTGTCATCCGGGGCATCAAGACGACACTACAACAGTAAACATTCACAGTCATATTACATACCTTCAACGACAGGAACACAGCTCAGATCGAGAACACAACAGCGATATACTACTCATTCGCAGACTCAACAACACGGCAATTTTGTCCCAAGATGGTTGCCAACGAGGAAGACTTCACGCCGTACGACCCTATTCGATGTGCACACTACGCCAGATTTGCCTCTCATCTCGACAGATGGCAATTCGATCTTCTTTACTGGCTTCTGTTTGTATTCAACTTGTTCATCTTATTTTTGGCAGCATGGGGATATACTCGGTAAGACACACCCCGTGAAACCGTTGTATCTCACGGTCTCTTCTCAAACAGTCTCGCTAACCAAATGTGCAGAACCTTAGACGCTGTTGCCGACCTACCTGCGACGGACTCAAAAAGAAAACAAGCCATTCGACGATGCATCTGGTTCAACCTGGGATGCGTGTGTGTGTCACTTGTAACAGTCATCATGGAGGTTTTCACTTTGATGGCTTTGCAATTTTGTGACGGAGAGGATCTAATGTCACTCTACTGGTCGACTTTTACCATGATCCAGGTCGGATCCCTCATTGCTGTATGCGGAGTCATTCTGGCTCTTGTGCACTCTCTGAGACAACGCAGGAACCCGTAAGCAACTTGAAGCCACAGTCGACTTTCAACGCAACTAACTGACACAATCATAGACCTTGGGCTATCGCACTCGGCACGCCTGTTCTGGTCATTGCAGGCCTGTTCCACTACTTCCATGGCTGTATTTCGAGAAGAATGAAGAAGGCCGTCAACCAGAGGAAGAGAAAGATGAGCGACGCCAACACTCTCCCAATGAGCCAAGTGTACGTGCACTCTGAAGAAGTTTTCACCGGGCGGACAGTCACAGCTGCCCGATGATCGCCGCCAAGATAAGACTACTCATACTAATACGACTTTGCAGAAACACTATTCAAGCAGAAGCCTCTGACGAAGACGAGGGTGTTCAGGGAGCCGAGATTATCGGGCTTACAATGGACGGCGGCCCAATCATCCACTTTAAGGACGCCGTGCCTCACAATATGCCTGACTCAAGCGAAATTATCGGGCGCTGCTCCAACGACAAACCCATTGTCGTCTGCCGCCGCGATGGCTTCCAGTTGATTTACAACGGATCGGAATCTCGTGCGCCATCACCGAACCCAGTTACCAAGCCTGGAGCCAGTGGTTGAGGCGCTGGCGCGGCTCCGTTGCATCCCGCGGCGCCCGAGCATTGGTGCGGCGAAGTCAAAGGCAAAAAAAGGTCACAGTCTAGATCCCGCCAGATTGACCACCTATCCGGCGAACCCCACGTCATAATACACAGGCACGAACGAGCAGAGTCCCTGCACTCTGGCTACCTACACGCAATGACTGGAGAACTATGACTCTACAAGACGCCCGTTTCCGCTTAACAGCACGGCATAGCCTTCGTTCCCCACCGTTTCTTTCATCAACCATTTTGACCCAAACTCTCTTCCCCCTATCATTTTGGGTTGCTAGGTTCACCCTTATTCTTGGCAACTTGGCGGGGAGAACCTGGTCACCCTGTTCAGAGACGGGCGTGCCCCATAGCCAACCAACACAGCAACTGTCGACGGACTACTGACATGGCTGGGCTGCTACCGTATGGGCCGCTCAGGCTCTTAGCCTGGTGTGCCACGTCCAAGTCCTCCCGCACTAGCGGGAAAAGCCATGTCACCTGACTACACCGGGCGGGCGCCGTCACGATGGTCTCAAGAAACACGGGCACTCCCAGTGGCAATGAGAAATGCAGTAAAGAAGCTGATCCTGCTGACCAGCCTTTTTCTCTGCACAAGGTACAACTAAGCGCCACTCACAAACGGACGCCAGCCGAGCGGGACGATGATGTTCGTCCTCGTCCTTCCCACATCAGTACCCAGTTTTCAATTTCCCTTTACGCAACTATTCTGCATATTTGCCTCTTCTTTTGCGGATACTCTCCATTGCACGGGTGCTTGTGTGCGCATGTTGGACTTCTTCACCATCCTTCTCCATCGCTTAAAGGCCCCTCTTTTTCTTTCCTCTTTTTTATGTGTGTATTTATGCTCTTGAATCCACATCGCGGGCTTGGCGTTTTGGGAAATGCAGTGGTGGACTCTGGGCGGGAGACTGAAATGTGTGGAAGCAGTGTGGGAAAAAGAGAGAGACCTACAAGGAAGGGGGTGTATGTGTGTGTGTCTGTTCGGGCTGAGCGCACCTTGTCAACCGTGCTCCAAAAGCCTCCCATATTACAGTCCACTTTTTCCTTTATTTCACATATCACCCAAAAAGAAGGTTCTGTCTAAGTGCATCAGGCTGCTACAAGCCAAGACTTGGTTGGTTTTTGCGGTGCGTTGGTCAGCTGTGTTTGGTTTTCATCACGGGTGTGTTGTCACTAGCGTCGGCATTAGTTCTCTTGGGTGTAGGAATTGGGAATGAGAATCGAGAACCATACCTTACCAATTGAACAACAGAACGAGACAAGAAACTGAATTGCTTAGAAGATTGAAATCACAGAAAAGGCGTGTCTAGCTACATTCGGCACCTTATTCTTAAAACCCACTAAAACTGGGTTACTCACAATAGGTACGCTGCGTTTACTAGTAGGTTTTTTGCTCAGTGAGTGTGGCTGCTAAGCGTTATCGTGTCGTCGCCATCATAGGACACGCGCGAAAGCCAATGGTTCGAATGCCAAGTCATGTGGTCGCGAGCATCGTCATCTCAACAATAAGTGACGACAATGAGCAGGATGAAGTCGTTCGAGCGCGCGCACGGGAGTATGTCGGGGAGAGACAGCGCCAAAAAAAAAAGGGTAAAAAAAAGGGGGAAAGGAGGGTGGACTTAGCATGTTCAGGGTCTGAGGCTCTCTCGTTTGCTTTTGCTTTGATCTTTTACAAGAGGCCTAGAACTCAGGCAAACCTTCTCCTCGCAAAACAGCTGCGATCATCCTGATAGCGCATGTTCCTCGTTCGTCACTCCCGATGGATCAAATCAATGGACGAAAGCCGCGCAGTATGCTTCGGACACATGTTTCTTGGCGTGGGGACAGCGGTTGAGATTGGATCCATGACAGCTTCATACACACGCGTACAGAACGCATACACAACTTGCGTTCTTCGAAACGGGCGACGGCGACACCAACATGTCTGGGTCACTGCAGATTAACAGTTGTTCCCTTGTTTTACGGTTTCGTGGATTACAGCAGGCACTGCGTCGCTGGGTGGGACGCCATGTCTCACATGTCTATCTAGAGGTAACATGTCTATCTAGAGGTATCTGGCGTGCTTTTCCTTTTTCTTTCCCTACGCCTCGAGATGACGAGGTGTTACATCCACCAACCCCTTTTCCCGTTTAATTTCATGTCTGCTCGCTGACGGTTCCTCCCCCTCCCCCTCCCCCTCCCCCTCCCCCTCCCCCTTCTGATAATACATCCGTGTCAATGCTATTTCATCTGAGAAGTAGCAAAGCGAATAGATTCGCAGATCAAGTGTTCCAATATCTATTGCAGACGCCCCGCCTTGCCGATTTGTAATATCTCACCGGTGAGACGGTCGTCACTGCGCAGGACTGGCCACGACTCGCCGCCGGCCTTGGCGAGAGTCACCTCAAGTTTAGTGCCGAGAATCTTAAATGTGGACTTTGCTGTGTCGATGGGCGCGAACAGAGGCACCTCGGCTGTGTAGCGCTTAGGCGGTGAGTCAGATGTAGGCAAGTCAAGCGCAATAGACTGCGGTTTGAAGTCGATCTTGGCATTATCCTTGACGATCTTCTTGAGAAAGAAGGAGGCGATGACGGTCGATGGAGTCTGGTAGAAGTCGCTGCGTACACTGTCGAGCTTTTCTTCGCCCCCAGTGCCTCCAGAACCGCCCTTCTTCTTGCCGCTGCCAATGAACAAGTGACGATTCTTGGTCTCGCAGCCCTCGATCTTCATGAATTGATCAAACTCGAGAACGCGGCGCTTGCAGCAGCTGTATCCCTTGGAACCCTCGTGGAAGATGGGTACGCCAGGGTGGTGGACACAGGATTCACCCTCACGGGAAGAACCCTTGCGGTAGGTAGCTGAGCAGGCCTTGCGACGGCAGGTCGCGCCGTCGGGAATTTCGAGCGAAACATCGTCGGACTCAGACTCCGGAGGTGGCGGGGGAGGGGAGGGAGCGGCCTGGGCTTGGGTCTGAGAGAGGGGCTTGCGCGCCGGGGCCGGGGCCGACGTAAGCTTGTCGAGGAGAGCCGCGTCGGCGGGGTCTGGCTTCTTCTGCTCGATCTTGGGTGGGAGGTCAGTTGTCGAGTGCTTGCCCGTTGTGCAGGGGGGGATCGTCATGAACTCTTCGAAAGTGAGGACGCGGGGCTTGCAGCATTTCCAGCCTGAATTGAATTGCGATTAGCCGCGATGTCTCGTGCATTGTATTGAAGTCCAGGATCGATGGAAAGGAGGCTAAGTAAGGGATGCGAAAGCCTCAATCTGTGCAGTGATTCCTATCCCGTGACACGGGACAAGAATGGGAGCGAAGAGGTCTCCAACGTAATGACGAAGTGTAAAATAAGGTAAGATGAAATCGGTAGTGCGGTGGTGCAGGGTGTTGCGCGTGAGTACCTTTCTGGCCTTCATGGAAAATAGGAGGGCCGGGGTGGTAGACGCAGGGCTCCTCTGTATCGGTATAGACCTTCCCGCAGCCCTGGTGGACGCACTTTTCTGCCATAGTGAGATGGGCTCGCTGTCGTAAAGATTCGGTGCTGTTGCACTCGGGATATTGGCACTTGTGGTGGTGATGGAAAAAGCCCAAAGTCAGATCTGTTGGAAGGGCAAATTCTGAATCGACAACTGGTGATGTTTGAGAATCGGAGGAAGAAAGAGGAACGTCGATTGCGGGTCTGCTGGCTTGTAAATTGTCGAAAGGAGCCCGTAAAGTAGAAGTGAGGGGTGGTCGTGGTCGACGTCGTGGTGGAGGGGTTACTATGTTCTCCAGGATTCCAGAAATTCCCAGGGGTCTTCTCTGCGATTTAGCGGCTCAAATTTATGCATGTTGGGCTCAAGCTCCGTCTTACGGCGCCTTTGATTGGCCGATGTCAATGGCAGCTGTGCTCTGCAATTTTCACCGCCTTCTTTATTGGTAGCCACTGCTTTTACTGCCGACATCCAATGGGAATAGTGGAGTCGGACGAAAGAGTGGCAGGTTAGCCAGCTCCCTGCAATGTGAAATATCGGCTGGACGGCCGGGGTGGGAATTCTTGATAGGGGTGGGACTTCAGTTGGAATCATACTGCAAGTACCTCTAGGCACTTGCTGCCACCTCAGTCAAGCCAGCCCACTCTTTTCCTTTTGCTGTCTCTTTCCTCACAGACAATCGCAACACTCTTGACTGTTGTGCTGCTTACAGCAATCCAATTGACCATCCAATCACCCATCGGACTTTTCTGAAACCAACTCAACGGGCGTTCCGTCACTCACCCTCACTGGTGTCCGCTCCGTCATCTCACTTCTTTAAATCTTCTTTTGCTCTGCACCCCAGTCGGCCAACGTGCAGCTCGAAAACTCATTCACGGCCCTTCAAGCCCCTAAGAGCGTGGGTGCGTAGCGAACACGTCACTATAGAGGCAATCGCGAGACTCCCTAGACTTTGAATTCACGAGTTCGGTCACTACTCAAATATGTTCGCTCCAACAAGGCGACTACTTCAACAGGTCCAGGCTTGCCGCATCACCCTCTTCGCTCGCGATGGTTGCGGGTTGTGTGTGCGAGCCAAATCGGCACTCTCAAATGTTTGGGACAAGAGACCGTTTGAGTTCCAAGAGATCGACATCACGAAGTCAGAGGCTAAACGTTGGAAAGATCTCTACGATTTCGACGTACCAGTGGTAAGTTTTATGTGAACATAACGACAAGGCAGAACGTCTGAAGTTGCCTAACCCGATTCCAATTTCTGCGCGGAACTCACACCTTCACTCTTCCTACCCCAGATCCACATTAGCAAAGTCGGGGCCCCTGAGGAGGACCCAGACCCGAGAGTCGTTGGCAAAGCCATCAAGCTCATGCACCGTTTCGATCCCGACCAGATCGAGGTCAAGATGGACCAGGTTGAGGGCAAATAAGAGGAAGCTTTGCATGCGGCCGCAAATCTCTTGGAATTTTTGGCCAGCTTGGCTCTGGCCAAGCAAATATAGCCTACTGCGTATATACCATCCTAATTCTTCATTTCATCCGCCGCCAAACTCGTCGGTCAGTATGATCCACCCTTGGCTGGCTTCGCCGCTCCGCGGGCTATGCTGAGGGACTCGGCCACTGTATATTGCAATGCCGTGTAGTCCGTCGCTACGCTGATCATATCGAAACCCTGGTCTCCGAAGTATTTCGACTGCTCGCCGCTCGTGCAAAATATGCCCGCTTTCTTACCCGCCTTGTGGGTTGCCTCCAAGATACGGTCGATAGCATCGCTCAGCTCCTTCTTGATGACGCCGTTAATGACAGGATGGCCGATGTTGTTTCCTATTAAATCGATTAGATTCTGCTGCCAGGGACTACTCAGGTACCAGAGATACTGACCAAGATCAAAGGGCCCAATGAACAAAACATCGATGCCCTCAACCGCGGCGATCTCATCGACCGAGCTCAGAGCCTCCTGGGTTTCGATTTGGACCATAGTCAACAAGCTGTCATTCGCTTGTTGGAGGTACTCTGTCATGGACGGCGCGGGGTTGAATCTCTCCATAGCCAGCGGTGAGCCGAAACCACGGCGTCCCCTTGGCGGGAACTTGGCTGACTGAACAAGGTCCTTCGCTTCCTGGGCGGTACGCAACAATGGGACGAGGATCTTGTAGTCCGTTAGCAAAATCCCGAAGCTATTCTGTCGTGGCTGTGAATTTTACCCCGTAAGCACCGCAGTCCAGTGCACCTATCTCGTGACGTCAGTGAGATTCAGCAGCTGAGATCACATCACGGGGTCTTCACGCTTGACCATCCAACCCTGCATATCTGGTATTCTCACGATTGGTGATACGCCGGCAGCGGCGATTGCGGGGACCGCATCGTGCATAGCCGCATCTGTCATCGTGTTCAGCTCGGTGTCCTCTGCCAACCCCGACGACTCCATTACCGTCAATGTTTCCGTGTTCGCAGTCGACCAAGACCCAGTCCACACCGGGGCTTCTGGCGAGGGCTCGAGAAACGTTGGCACCAGGGATCATCTGCCACAGACCTAAGCTTGGGACGGCGCCCTTGTTGAAGGCTCTGCGAAGCCTGTTGGCTGCCTGCATTGCTGACACGATGGCCAGGGGTACACTGGATAAGAATTGCAAGTGATTGATTTCGATGGATGAGTTGTACGTCTCAATAAGCGAGAGTCGCGATTATATGCATGCTGTGTCACAATCATTCTCTAGGAGCTTGATGGTGTTGCCCAGCTACTACTACGCCCTATGCCTTATGTCATATGCTGGCGCGGGGCGCGGGGTCCTTCATTAAGCGGAACTTGCGGAAGGATAGATGTGAGCAGCTGAATTGGGATTCTAGCAGAGGTATTGAGCTACAGCTCGTCAGTGGGCAATGGAGCCCCGGAACTCAATGCTGTCCATAAACCCATTCAGGGTGGCGGGGTATAATTAGGTCTGATTGGGGGTCAGGGCGGGAAAACGTGGGGAAAGCTGCGCAAGGGCGGGGCAGAGGAGTTGCTTGTGGTCCGGTCACAGATCGAAATCCAAGTGAAGGCGCCGTTCCAGCCCGGATCTAGGACCATGGTAGTCTTCCGATGAGTCCGAAGTTGAAACACTGCGCTTTGGTGACTTGCTCTTTATTTTGGTGAACGTGAGATATCTAGTATACACCCCAATGACGCAAACTGAAGCCTGACGCCATGTATTTCATTGACCTGCTCCTTAGTTGGGCATGCGTACGCCCTCTCCGCCCTAGACTTTTGTCTATTTTTGCGCTTCTTATGAGCAGATTCCATAACGTAAAAACGAATTCGTCGCGATCTGTCGGTGGTCCTGAAAGTGGTTTCTTTCGAAACAGAACTATGTTGTGCCAACAGCTGCCTCTCCTCTGGCAACGCTTGTTGCCTCGTTTCTGATGCTCTTGTGGCTGACAGCTTCTTGAAAGAATGCAGCTCGATTGTTTCGGCGAGAGACGTGGCCACTTTACGAAGGCGATGGGGATCGGTCCAGCATTGTTAAGCGCCGTGACCCTTCGTCCCAGTCTCATGGTGTTAAGATCACTAGTCTTGAAGACAGCTATGCAAGATATTTGTAAGTGACCCAGACTAAAGACATTCAAGGCGGTAACGTACCCGAGGTAGTCCTCCTTGATGCTGCCAATGGCCCACATCTCACCGACTTCAGTTCTCGTGCCAATTACCTTGACACGTACGTGCGTTCCCGGCTCAATGATTGTGTCTTCGTTGTTGGTAAACTGTGGCGGCGTAGCATTTGGGTCCCACTTGATCTCTGAGGGAATCAGCTAGAAAAGGCGATCTGAGGTTAGTCATTGAAGAACTGCCTGGCTAGCGTGGAAGCGGCCACCTACATGAGCTGACACGAAGAGCCGTAGAGGCCCTGCCTGGGCGAAAAAGCCCTGGTGGTTGACCGAGTATACCACAGCGTCAACCTAGATCATGTCAGAATCCGCTTCCCGACAAAGCCAGGCAGATTTGCAGCATTTACCGTCTCGCCCTTGAAAGGTCGCCACACCACCGCGCGGTAGCCAACAGTGAACTCTGCCAATCCACTTCCCGGAAGAATTCGACCCTCTGAAATGTCGAAGGTGTCCATGATGGAGATGATGTAGTAGCTGCCAGCACAGGTTCCCTCCACGTCCTTCAGAAGCTTGCTCGTCACCAGCTCATGCATATTGCGCCCGAAGTAAGAAGGATGCAGGGTGACCCTACGCTCCATGTTGTAAAGGAAAAACATATTGGCAGTGGACGCGGTTCACTGGAGCCTGGGGAGTCGTAGCGGATATCTGCTTGTCGGTCACCGTGACTTCTTCGCACGATGCCTCAGCGAACTTTTGATCGCGCTTGCAGTCTATGGGAAGACGTGCGGCAAGTCGAATTCTAGAATCGAATTTCGGTTCGGATAATTGGCGACGCGAATGGACTCGATCTGAAGGAAGGGAGTCGAGGCGCAGCTTCCAAACGTTGACCCTTTACCCAGGAGGAAGGCAGCAAGCACGTGGGATATCGTCGCGTGTTCGCGTCTCGGAAAACAGGCAATGCGAAGATACGAAACGAGAGAAATTCCGAGACTGATTGAGTTCTGGCAGTGCCACGGACGCGCTTCAGTCGGAGTGGATGCGCCGTCGTCATGAGACTCGACGGTTGAGGCAAGAAGTTGCACAAGGCGAGGCTGAGAGCTCCTCTAGCATCCACCCACATAAGGTAAGGTACCTTACCTCAGGACTTAATGTGGTTTTCGGCCTCATCCAGCCACATTCCAGCCTCAGGCAATTCGACGGTGGGTGCCTCTTCAGCCACAGGAGGACCCACCTCTTTCCTCACCCAACCGCGCCTGCGCCAAAGGGCACTAGCGCGCGAGACAATCATGGGCCATGGCTTCCCAGAGGCCGGGGTAAGCGCGACGTCCGGGAGGGAAGGAAAGTCTGAATTGAGTGCGAAATCCGATTGATGGACTGTGACAGAACTCTGAGATTGGTGTAGGATAACAGTGTGCAGGCTGGGGAGAGCGGAGGGATGCGACAAGGTGGCGCCATCAACGGCGGAAACCGCAACCCTAAAGCTGTGCCTCTTGTTCGTAAAATTGGTTGTTGATTGAGGGTTGGTTTCCGGCCCTAAAACCTGGGTGGTTAACTCGTTCGCTCCTCCAAATTGCAACACATCGTTTCACGGCCGGTCGAAAGCCTCTCCAGCCCCCAATCGCGCTCATACGACATATCCACGGCACGGGATTGGGCAAAGCGAGTCGTACGTTCGGTGCATGCACCTTTAGTGGTTCTTAGTGGACTCAACCCCCCGAATCCCCAGTTAGAAGCCGCTCTAGTCGCCTTTATCGACCGCTGGAAACTCAGCGGTTCTTCCCCTACGGATCCCCCGAACCGTTGCAAAAAACGCGCTCCCAGCGGCCCCACGGCCTTCCACTTCTGCGCCGTGTGTGGGACACATATGAACACCATTGCAACCCTGTCCGGAACACGACGGCATTTCCTTCGATTTCCATCATCCCCCAAGGCTCTAACGTCCCCAACCCGCCATATCTCCGACGCCGACGCCATTCGACACTGAAGATCATCGTTGTCATCTGGAAAGCGTAGTCGATCAACCATTCTATTCGCTCCTTTTCCTGACGATCTCCTGCGGCTGGCTTTCGCCCCTGCAGCCTTGTGACGGTCCTGCAGGAAACCTCGGCTTTTTATCACCTGCCTCGTTTTGGCTTAGATCTCAACAACCTCCAATCTTCAACACCGCCAAAATGTCGCTTGACTTGGAAAAGCATTTAACCTTCGTGAGTGTCACGCCAAGCTTGCGAAATGTGATCTTTTTCAAGCTGCTAATGTTCTTCGAGTATGGGGCATACCACCACAATACCGTCAACATCGGCATTCATATGGCATGTGTGCCCATCATCCTATTCTCAGGATTTTGTCTCGTACGTAGCCAATGGGACACTGATTGACTTTCTGTTTCATGAGCTCAACCTTTTACTAGGCTACCAACACAGGGACTCTCATCCCACTCCCCAGCTGGCTCACCGTTCCGAACCTGGAGCTCAACTTGGGAACCTTGGCAGCACTGACTTGGGGTGGGTTGTACGTGCTTTTGGAGCCTGTTGCCGGCACACTCCTTGCTGTCATCTGCTTGGCCGCTACCGCGGCCGGCAACTCTTTCAGGGTCGAGAATCCCGATCTGACAAACAAGGTCGCCATCGGGGTTCACGTTGTCTGCTGGATCTTCCAGTTCATCGGTCACGGCGCCTTCGAGGGCCGTGCCCCTGCCCTACTAGACAACTTGGTTCAGGCCGTCTTTCTGGCTCCTCTCTTTGTCTGGCTTGAGTTTCTCTTCAAGCTTGGCTACCGCCAGGAGCTCAAGGGCCGTGTTGACAAGGCCGTGGAGAAGGAAATCGCCAAGTTCAAGGCTGCCAAGGGCAATGGCAAGGCCAAGAACGGCAAGACTCAATAGTCAAGGAGCGGACCAGCCAGCGACAATCCTCACCATGGTATTGCGAACCAAACGCACACGTTCAAGAATCTTGCTAGGGGCGCAAGCCCAGCACCGACCATTAAGTCGCCTGTCCTCAGGCATTATTGAAATTAGGGTAATGAAGACATCAGGAGAAGAAGCAGCGGTTCAACGGAGAAATCAGCGGGATACGGACCCGCAGCATAGGAGCATCGAGCAGGCGCCATCACCTCACACGGCGTAGTATACAAGGCGGAGTACTTTCACTAGTTACCAATTTGAGCTTACGCGTATACAGATTGTCAATTACTCGATCTGTATCTTGGCTAAGTCATGAAACTTACCAATGAGAGTTTTTCACAGGACCCTTGCGCGTCGCTTGCTTTCGGTCATGACTCTATTTCGGAAGGGAACGGAGGCTCTATCTGTCTATGTCAATTGCAGGGAAATGCACGATAGGAGTACATAGTTCGAAAGGATGAAGCATTCACTCACCAGCTTGTCTTCTCACTCGTTCCCCTACTTCCTCCAATGGTCACTGGTAACAAATTCCACGCTCCATCGCGCGAGCATCTTGACAGACGAACGAGCTAGTGTCAGAGGCAATAGAGTCCGTACGAGCGTCTGGTCGGGCAGTGTTGCTGAACAGTCTCTTCAGACCGGTGAACTCAGCGGACTTCAAGGGAGACTCTTTGGCTGACGTCTCTCGACTTTGAGATCTGAAATTCGTAAGGGGCTGAGGCTTTCGGCCCCTCCGGTCCGAAAGCGGCGCAGTCGGCGAGGATGAAATCTTGGGAACATCGTCAGGTCTGTACGGGTTTTGGCCTTTTCGGAGTCGTTTTTCCTCGTCTCGCCGCTGCTGGTCATGTCCATACGGAGCCATGTCGAACCCACCATATCCACCTTCCCGCTGCTCCCAGTACGCTCGAGGATCCACGTCCATGCTTCTGCCATTCGGCGCAGCCTCGATCTTTCTCTCCTCGCCCACTCCATAGACACCATACATGTTGTGCTGTGTTTGGTAAGAAACATTGGGCTGCTTTGCCGGCGAAGAAGGGGCAAAATTTCGAGGATGCGGGTGGGCTCCGCGATCACCCAGTGGAACGTGAGCCGATGACGGTCGAGTAGGTAAGTTTCCAGGGAGCTGGTTTTCCTGCGAGGTTCGCCGAGCTCGTTGTATCATGGTCTGCTCGTCCCTGTGCGCGTTAATCTCGAGGCGCTTCTGCCTTTCCTCCTCCTCCCTGCGGCGCCGAGAGCCGTATTTCGCATGGAGCGACCAGGAGCTGTAGACGCGGCCCTTGGTCTGGACTCCGGTCTGCGCAGCATTTTTGCAGTCCCGACAGAGTTCTGGCTTGGTAGTAGAGAGACGAAGGTTGGCTACGTTGCAGGGCTTGCTGCCGCGTCCGCAGAAGCGGGCCATGAATTGTTGGAAGAGGGACTCTGGTCCATCTCTCAAGGTCTTCTGGCATGTCAGGGGTTGCCGAGAGCTGTGGCCACAAGGTCGGTACGTCACGAATCTGTGGCACATGGCTTTCCGCTCTCAAATTTTGTAGATGAGGCTGTTGCAATAGCGCCAACGTTTGCTAGTGAGTAAACAGCTGCGTCGGGGTCAGCTGATGGGGGTTCGTTTTGTTTGATGTTGCTTGTTGTTGATTTTCGAAGTCTATCAGATCTAGTGCTTTCCCCGATTTCCCGCGGCTCTTAAGTGTAAATAATTTACTTCTATTCTCATTGCTTCCATGGGAATGGCTTCCCAATAAAGGTGTGTATGTGCCTGAACTTACCAACTTGTTCCCACATAATTTCTTGTGCTGTCTTCAGCATAGTACCAATCAGTCATTCTTTGAAGAGCCTGTGGCAACCGTTTGATTCCGACCCATTCGTGCGACTTCATCAAAGTCTCCCCGGGTTTCTGTGTGCAAGGTTGTGAACAATACTTTGTTGCGCGGCGATAACCAAAGGGCGGCATTATGAGTTCCATGTACTCTTTGATTTCCCGCAGAGAATTCTCACTTTCTGCACCACATTGTCTTGATTGTGGCCTGAATAACAAAACTGGCATCTCTATGCGCTTTCAGATATCTCAATATCATAAGAAAGAAATCAAAACTCCTCGTTGTACCAGAATCTTCGGGAACAAAGCTCAGCTGATATTGGCTGGCCTAAAATTGACTGTTCTATCCTTCTCATAGACCATTCAATTTCTCAATTGACACAATTTTCCCCTCATTGTTCTCTCCTTTATCTACGATGTCTTGAATCTATCGGTGTTTTGTTACTCATAATCAATGAAATATTACTTCTTGGTCCATATACCCTCTCGATATCTCCACTTAGGCCAGAGACTCTTTCTTTGTCCAGCCTGTAAAATATGATCAAAGATCCAATGAGGCCGCCGAGTGAGGAATGATCGGCCGTCTTCGCTTGATTGGGAGGCCACGCTGCGCAACATTGCACTCGGAATGAGGGAAGCATACATCCCAAGCTTCCTATGGTGGAAGCACTTCAGGTTGCAGGAAGACTCATCCGAAATTAAGAGAGAAGATTTCATATGTTTGATAGTTGCATCATGGTGTAACGTGAACTACTCCGGCCATGTCACGAGGTAGCATGCTGATTTCGAGACTTTTGAACGTATTGACACCTCATCTTCACTTCAAATGTCTGTCAGTTTCTTATGGTCGTTAATCCCCAGAAGTATTCGACGTAGTTTCATCGCACCCCTGGGAACGTACTTGACTCCCCCTAGGCACTGTAGGGACGAACACAAACTTTATGCGCATCCCATTTCCGTGATGTCTCACTAGGTTAGCTGGAAACTAAGAGGACTATCACTTGCGAGTCGATCGAACAGAACATTGAACTTGCCCGATCAATTGGTGCCGATCTCGTGGCTTATACGGTCTAGCTGCGAGACGTTTCGAGATTCAAAGACCCATCCTAATAGCCTTCGCCACGAAGATGCGATGTGCTTTATGGTTCTCACAATCCAAGAATTCTGTCTCCATTGGTTTTACAAAGACATCGACAAGATGCAGCTGAATGCTCCTCGTACGAGTCTCATCTTCTCGCAGAGTCAGGGGCTTGTTGCGGTCTGATTTTGAACGAAACCCATGAGGGATCGTCTAGCTGCCGAAGTGCAGAGATGAAAAAAGTCTGTCGCAGAACATCCGACTGACGAGTTTGGTCTCATCGGCGAAGAAATGAGTGTTCTCCTAAGTCGTGTTGGGAATACCAAGCCGAAGCCTGTTGGCTCCAATAAAAAAGAGGGGAGACAAGCATGCAATTCAAGTCCGAGGAGATCAACAAGTTGGATACCGCAGGACTCGTTTGACACAAAACTGAGTGTTGCCCTGGGAAGTTGATCAGGGTCACGCGTCTTCCCCCTTTGAAATGAAATGTCTCCCGTCAGCGTTCACGAGCCAATGATCAGCACCAGCTTCCCACCCTGGATCACCGCTCTGCCTTGGCCAAGACCAGAAATGACATCTTCTCGTTCAAGAATGGGAATGAAGTAGGACGTGGATGGCTTGATCAAGGCGTCTTGCCATCTATGGCAGACGTATTAGTTCATCTGGCGTTCCATCCAGGAAGAAAGACGTGATGTTGGGACAGGATCTCCGCCAGCTGCGAACAGGACATTCCCACAAGGCGGAACCGCCCTCTCCCGCTCTGGAAGGGGCGGACCGTCACGTAGCGCAAGGCACATCCAGGCAGGCTTACCGCGAGCAGCGGAAAGAAGCAGGGCGGGTCCACGTGTAGCGGAGACGGGAGGAATTTTGGAGTCAGTATCTTGAAGCTGGACGCAAGGGACTGCACGAACGGAAGTGAAAGCGCCCGATCAACGCGGGATGCAGCTAAGGCAGCCATGGCCAGGTGCAGCAGCGCCATCTTGGGAAAGACGAACAATTCCCGCATGTATGAGCCATTCCCGATGGTGGCTATCACTGCAGGTAGTTTGTCTCTGGTTCCTTTGAAACACCTCCAATGGAATCAAGGCCTGTTCAAGCAACCCGGAGTCGTGTCCGCTCCGCGCGGGCCTGGACCCGAGGCCGGTAACGATCCCGGAATGTGGTATTTGTTGTTTGTTCGCCCGGAGAAAATGCAGTCTGCGGCTCGCAGCTTGGATAGCATTAATCTCAGCCTCACGAAACTGCCAACCGAAGGGGAGTGGTTCACGCGAAAGTTACATGAACATGAACTTGACGGAGGAGGCGGCTGTCTGGCACATCCCAGGCTAAAATGACCCTCATCTGAGCATCTTGTGTGTGTACGAAGCAAGGGGGAAAATGGGATGTAACCTTTGAATGAAGCATAGCATGCCGCAAGTAGGTGTTGTGAAGATGTCTCTTGGCATATCATTTTTGACTCTCAGGTTTTGCTGGCTCGAGGTGATAAATGCGGAAATGACGTTGCATTGGCTGCAACTGGCTGAAGTTATCAAGTCCACCTACGTATGGGCAGAATGTCCCATCACGAATGGTTGGTGATGAGATCGCCTTTGTCTGCTATGTTCTGACATGACGTGCGATTGAGCCACGGAGGTCAGAGTTCATTCCTCTCACGATGCCCCCCCCCCCCTTACGGGCTCACTCGTTGTTGAGTCAGTTAAGGAACCGAAAACCCATGAGAACCTTGGTTTCTGAGCCTTGGCAGTAAGTTTGAACTGGGCTGACCACGGGAAACGATTGTGTGGTTTTCTTTCGGCCGTCGAAGATCGTCCATTTCTTTCACCCCCACTAACTTACAAGACCATCTATGGTTCTGTTCTTGGTGTCAATAAAGCAGCTGCTGCCTAGGCTTCCAATGAAAACACATACAACCCGCTTGTCGACTACCTGAGGCAAAGCGGCTCAGCCTCAGGAACTCATTCCGACTATGAGATCCTTAATGTCTCTCGTGATGGATGGCGAGCTATTGCGCAAGATTCGTGTCCTCAACATCACTGCTGTCGATTCATTTGGAAAGGAAAACAATGTATCGAGGTCGGCCCGCGACCGCCTCTTGCCAAGTTTGAATTCTTGAGAATGCCCATATGACCAGAGGCTGTCGTATGATTCGATGGGTTCCAGTGAGACCACCGATCCCTCAAGAAGCTGTCAGTTGTCACGTTTTCCTTCAGCTCAAGCCGCTTATGCCTGTGCGGCTGAAACGGGCAAGGCCTGGAATGCAAGCTACCCGTCAGGGAGAGCGAGGAAGGAGGTAAGTGGGGGGCTCCGAGGCTGGTTGGGCTGAGACACAACAGGCCCATTGTTTTCTTCAGTTCATACGTAAAAAGTATTTTCAGAATCTACTACTATTTTCAGACGAAAGCAGAGACTCGAGCCAAGGACACGAAGCACAGGCCGTGGTAAGAGGCTCCAAACATGTTGAACCAACCCATCCAACACAAACAGTCTGAATAAAAGGCTTTGGTTGATCTTGGACAACTTTGTCAGTGTTGCCGGATCATTCCTCGATATCACATCATAAAAAGGCGTGGTGGGCGATTCAACCGGTGATCGGCGGCGGGAGTAACGGTGAAGTCGGAATGCGCTGACTCTGATCCCAATATACGTCCCCGCAAACGTCATGACAACTTCGGCCGAGATTTTCAGGTTGTCTCACCAAGGGGTATGAGTGGATATGGAGATTCGCGCCTTTCCACGAAGAGTCGAGCCTGTGCGGGAATTGTGAGCCCCTTGGGCTACATTCCTACGCCCGTTCGCAGAGATGTGAAGATCCAATAAGGATTCAGGAAGACAAGATGTTACGTCCCTCCACATGTGGATGTGTCTTGCTTTTGAGTTATCCATCAGAGACACGAGGGACGGATGGAGAAGCTTACGGTCCACGACACCTTGATACCATTGGCCAAACTTCTTGGGAAGAGCTGTCAAAGGCGAATGAACTGAGACTCCCGCCCTCCCTAGACCGTCTTGGCTAGAGCCTAGCCCTAGCCTCAGGGTCGAGGGTCTAGCTGCCGGCAACTTGGTCCGACGATGAGAGGTCGAGAGGCATGACTTACAGAGGAGCGAGAGCGTCTGTTGTGATGTGCCTCATTAGGAAATACTCCGGTGCCTTCACGAGGATGACATGCTGGGCCGGTGGGCGAATGTGAAGTCCACGTTCAGAAATTAGCTCCCTTGGCGCGACAGGGCGTGATGAGGGCAGAACGACGAAGACGGAAAGTAGAGTAGACGACATGTGAGAAAGGCAAGACGAAGAAGGGAGCTCGAAGAGTAAGAAACCACGACCTGGTGAAATATAAAATGCTTCATCTTCCGCCCTCTAGATTATGCGCTTTCCTCGTCATCGCACCAAGTCTTCACTTCAGGATAGTCAGCTACTTCATCTTCACTCTAAGTCTTCGGAATACTCTACCGCTCTTCAAACCCAATCACATTACGAAAACACTACCATCAACATGAAGTTCTCCGCTGTCACTCTCGCCCTTGCCGGTGCTGCCATCGCCAGCCCTGTCGCTGTTGAGGAGCGTGAGATCGAGGCCCGCGCTCTGCCTCTTTTCCCCGTCCTCCCGTCCAGCCTGGTCGGCTCTCTCCCTGCCGGCGTAGCGCTTCCTGGCATCCCCAACCTTCCGGCAAACGGCGGCCTGCCCATTTCGCCTGCCGATGTTGTGCCTGCCGTGACCGCCATCATCCAGAGCCTCATCGTCACCATTGCCAACCTTCGTAAGTAGCAGCTCGCGACAGTCGATACTAATACCAAAGCTGACGCAAATCTCATCTCAGTTCAGGGCCTTCCCGGCAACACTCTGCCCATCCCCGGAATTGGTTCCTTCCCTGGCATCCCGGGTCTCATCCCCGTCGCCCCAACTGTCCCAATCGGTAGCCTCACCCCCGAGCAGCTCCTCGCCTTGGCCGCGGCTCTCCAGAACCAGCTCGGCAACCTAACTGCCGTTGGCCCTAACCTACCCCTCGGCGGTCTCCTCGGCGGCGGCCTCAACCAAGACCAGCTCGCTGTTGTCAGAGCTGGCCTCGCCAACGCCCAGGCCCAGCTTGCTCCCATTCTTGCCGCCGGTACCGGTGTTCTTGCTAACCTTGGTAGTAAGTTGACATCGTCCAGAACCGAATGACAAGTCGTAGACTAACCATTCGCTTCAGACCTCGGCGGTGCTCTGCCCAACGGTGTTCCCAACCTGGCCAACCTCCAGGGCGCCCTAGCCGCGCTCGGCCCAGTTATCGCGCTCGTCACCGGCCTTCTCGGTCTCCTTACCGGTGGCCTTCTTGGCAACATCCTCGGCGGCGCCGGTCTCGGCATCTAAGCTGACAACGGTCACAGCCGGAACTCTCATTTCGGGCAGGCCATTTCGCATTTGACAGTGTCGAACTTTGCACAAAACCCATGGAGAGTCTCCGGCTTGGCTGACGAAGACCAAGCATCTCGATGCTCGGCTTTCTCAGACTTCAACGATCACCCAACCTTCCAACACGTGGCTCAGGACAGCAAGAGCTTCCAAAGACTTTCGAAGACTACTACTCCTGGAAGAGTTTCAGCGGTGGATCGTTCATCTTTTGGGGACTTTCAAACTTGTTGCGGGCACAGCGCGAGTCCCAGTGGCTCCCTTCGCCTCGCGTATTACCTGGAATTTTTCTTTTTAATCATTTCTTACAATGAGCATCTTCTCTTCTTCCTTGTCCCCATCTAGACAGCGAGATCTAGACATTAATAAACAGTCAATCCTTCCTAAAAGAAACCCTTCAATTGAAAAAAAAGGACAAGAAACGTGACAGAGTAGTAATCAAGGAACGCCTGGGCTAACAAGCTGTAGTCATTGAAATTGAGTTTATGAAAAAGGGGTGTGGAAAACGGGTCGGATGAAACCGGGGAAAATAGTAAAGAGACAATGTTTTCTCTCTCAAGTTTTCCATTTGTTTCAAGGTCCTTCAGTGTCCATAAATGTCCCTCGTCGATCGCTGTGGCCTTCGTCCGATCTGGCAGTGATGTGCAGGCTGAGGAGCGAGACTGACGACGGTGGGATGAACGTCGTTCGCAACGTTCGTTTATCATACATCCGTCTCATAGACGCATGAGGTTATGCTGCAATAGATGCTATGCAACTATACGTTCAGCTCTCCGCAGTGGGTCCGATCGGATGGGTCACTCCCTAGCGATATCATCATCGAATCTTCCCCCACGATCGACCCTCCTCATCGTGCCAGCCACTTACCACTTACCAAGGCGGTGCGCGTCGGTCCAGAATACGGCTTGCAGAAAGCAGGGACTACTGCCTAAGGTAGAGACGTTCGCAAACACGCCACCGCGCCTATCTGAAATTCGAGTCTATACTCCTATACTACATGTTAGTTGCAGAGCCCCTGGGAGCTACCTTCTTTCTGCCTTCCAAGGATGTGGAAGGCCGTTCGTTCGAGCCCTCCGATTTCCATTGAATGGTTCCATGAATTAATGGAAGTTGCTGTTGCCGTATATAGGATCATGCACATCGCAACGTAATCGCAGCATTTCTCCGATCCCCGAAAGGGTCTTGCAAAAAGAGGGCCCGAGGGGAAAAGGGAAAAAGAAACCGGAAGGATCCTGATGCAGGCGCGTTTAGTACCTACCGGCGTCCCAGGAATCGGCCCCCGCGGTGCGCCCCCAGTCTTTCTAAATCTTTCCCCCCTCCGGCGGGCTGCGTTCCCCACAAAGCTGCACATTCGGCCGATGACGATCGCCGTACGTAGTGCTCGCTGGTCGCATAAGTAACCGAACCACGGATGGTACATACGTACATCTCCTCGAGCGGTCTAATCTTCTCGCGTGCTATTCTTGCTTACCTACCTTGCTGTACTTCGTTTGGGTACCCAGCCGCAGGCAAGTCTATCCACTGTTCCCGTTTCTTGCAACCTGATATGCAACGCAATGTCAATCATCATCCCATCACGTTTCCACCTCATGATTCTTCTAGTGCCTTTTGTAACATCACTGACGATTCTTTCGCCCGTGCTGACTCTGCTAATCCTTGCCTGGGATGACCCCCTTGTCTATGTCATTGCCCTATCATTCAGCGACCTGATGAAGGAAGGGATAGGCTGTTTCTGGCTATGCTTTTCAAAGATCGCCGGCGTTTGACTGGCTGTCCGGCCATCTCGGCTCCAGGGTGAGCGACGCTCCCGCGCGGGGTAAGCAGAAACCCAGAAGCCAGAGGGAGGCTCCTGCTTCTTGCTTGGAGGCGAGTGTCTACCTTATTAAATGAGCGAATAGTGAGGAGAAAGGGGGGGGGCGAACTTCACAGAAAAGGGGATAAGTGTTTGACGTACACACAAACACTCAGGGTAGCTCAATGTAACCAGGCCGCCATGCTAATTCTTCTACATGCCTGATCCGTCCAGGACTGGGGCGGGCGCTACTGGAGACCTTCGGGCGGTGGATGTGATGAAGCGAACGAGTAGACGCCGTCATCGTCCTGACTGGCGCATCGACAAGCTTTCCCGCATCCCTTGTGTCAGAGGGGTGGGCGGTGGCCTCATTGGTGAAGTCATTCTTGAGGGATGGGCGGATGAGTCTGGAATACCCTAGACGGATACTTGTTGGAACCTTAGTTCTTCTAGTGCCTTTCGCCGTATCTGGCAGGTCGAGCTAAGGCGAGCTCTTCCCAAGCTGATCTGCTTATATAGTTCTTCTCGCCCACCATTGATTCCTTTATCATAAGAGTGTTCTTCCGCCCAAATACTTGCAGACAGTAGAATTCTACAGACTACACAACATCACGAATACTTCACAGACATCACCATGAACTCCGGAAAGACCTCCAACGCCCCCGTCTCCCCTACCTCTGGTCGCCGACGCGTATGGCACTGCTCCACCCCAACGTTCGATGAGAGTGACGTAGCTGACAAGAACCCCGCACAGAGTTCTGGCACCCTTTTCCAAGGTCTCATGGACCAGAAGCGTCACGACGGTACTGCGGCACGAAGGCAGTCAATGACCGACTCGAAGCCTCAGCCCGGATTCATTGGACAGATGTGGCAGAAGTAAGTTGCTAAAAAATTGCGTGTCGTATGGTCAATTTTGACAAAGTGGCAGCTGGACCCGTGGTCCTAGCCCCCCAAAATAGATAATGTCTAGACATGCTTATACGGCTGGAATGGATACAGGAGGCGTTCAATACGAGTCCTGAACGCCTCTTTTGTGACTTTTTATGTAACTTAGTACGGCGTTGGCATGAGTTTGAGCAATACCACAGCCTTACATTCGCAGATATGAAGTGCCATCACATAAGTTCATCCACGTTTCATTTCGTGTGTCACTATGTGCTGACGATTCTTGAAATGTTGATCCATGACGAATACTTCCAGCTCAATTCGAAGAAACCCGGGTAAAACTCGTCAACTAAGATATCAATGTTGGTACACTAAGTTCGACATGACTATGCGCTGGTGAATCGACAGGAAATCTGCTGGGCAGGCCCAAAGTAAATTGCTTGGCTATACTACCGTGCCACACTAGGGATCACGGCAGAGGTGGATCTTTACGATCACGATAATCTACCGCATACGCGACATGGACTTGAGAACTGGTTGGAGACAAATGTCAGGCTTGAATTTTGGCTGTACAGAAATATAACTAGACGTAGAGAATCAAAAGGCATCTCTCTCTGCACAGAAACCCCCCACCTGCTGTCCCCCATTGCCATTTTCCGTCGCAAAGTCCCCGAAACTGAGATCGAGCATAGAGCTTTTTTCGACGGCCACAGATGTAACCGTCTCTGGGAGACGCGACCAGCCCAAACCCTTCGAAGCCACCTGGCTTCCATTCCAAGCGTTGACCCCACGTATTCGGCGTCCGACCAGAGTCGGACGATGGCGTGTTGTCGTGGGGTAGATCCTCCTCGGCCTAGTCCGAGATGCTGGCTCCGGAGCAAAGTAGCCTCTGCCGCGATGGGGTCGTTGGTGCTGGCAAGACGGCCCCGGCATATCGCTCTTACTATCGCGCTTGTCTCCTTCAGAAAGGATCCCGCCTGAACGGCACATAGACAGAACAAGACGCAAAACACGTCGTCTTGTCTGCCTCCGTCTGTCATTCCACGACAGCGGTTGTGTCACTCGATCTTTTCCACAGTCGTCCAATGACAATATGCGGCGGCTTTCCCGTCCACTCGTTGCACGTAGCGCTTACGAGAGGGCGGAAGTAACCCATATATGTAACACAATATTTGGATGACACATTTGAACACAATATATTCCCCAGCGCAAAAGTCTCGAAGAGACGTCTTTGGCATGGGTAGGTCCTTGGCGGCAATTTCCTGAAAGGTCTTCCGCCAAGTTCGGTGCTCGACAGCAGTTAACCTGATCAAAATTTTTTTATCAGAAGTGCTAGGGAGGAAACTCCCGACCGGACACGCAAGATCAGACTTGTGAAAGTCGTCGTTATCGATGCACATCCGCCCTCGAGAAAGTAAGGTATATCGATAGCCAACGTAGGCACATCAATAACCTTCCACGTCCACGCTCGAATCGAGCGTTGCAGGACATGACGCCAGCTGGCGTCACTGGTTTGCCAGGGGACTCCAATCCGTTGGAATCAACCGCACCGGCTCACCAGGGTTCGACCCTCAGTTAGGCACATACTGAGGATCGAGGCCTTTTAACGTCCTGCCCAGGACAAGGTACGGGGTGGTGGCATAGCAAGCACACAGTACGGTTGTGCTTTTCGGGAGCGGCAACAGTCTTGTTGTTGTGTGTAGTAAACGGGTCAGAGGCTGCTGACCGAATGGAAAGCTTCTTGCCTCTGCCCGAATGCTTCATCTCGAAGTCTGCAGCTTGATTTTACACGAGATTGTTGGCTTCGTCGTATGTCGTCAAGAACGATGTCCGTCAAGATACTGAGGCGATGATGAGGCAAGAGACGACGGCCATGGCTTGTTACACATGGAGTGGTAATAGGTCCATCTGAATGAGCAAAGTCAGCTTCAATACTGCAGTAGATACCAATGCGGTAACGGAGGATTGGCACGTACTCTTCTCAAGGCCGAAGCAACCCCTGCTCTGAATGTCCACCACTCGCATTTCCAAGCAGCCGAGGTAACTGCAGCAAGCAATTCGTCATACGACAGAGTCGCTGATAGGGGTTTCCCCTCGTGTTGACACAAGCACATTGGCTTCAGATAGCTCAAGGAGTCATTGTGAAGGGTAGGCTGTTGCGTTGGCCGAAACGTCGTCAGACCAACTGTGGATCACATGGATGTCGAAAATAAGGTAGGAGGATGAGGGGGTAAAAGGGATGGAGAAGGGGGGACGGTGAGTTATGCCATTATGGAAGGCGTGCCGAAGAGGTGACTGAGGCCATAATAACTTGATGGCCTAAGGAACCGAAGAGGAATTGTCATAATAAGTTGTAGGACGGATGGATTGCTGGCTAGCAGTATTGTGGGTAGGAAGGTACATGTAGTGACGCTGTGGGTCACGTGCCCATGGCAGGAATGGCTAAGCCAACCCTGGATGAGAAGAGTGGAAGTAGTGGTCGTGGCTCTCTCGCTTATATAAGTTGTTTGACAAACGCGACAGAAACGCGGGCACGGGTGCGGGTAGACAGACAGTGAAAGGCTTGCGTTTCGAGGTACTTCGCACTGTCCCTTATCATTTATCCAGACCTTGCCCAACAAGGAAAACTCAAATGTGGTTTTCGCGTGAAGCGTGAGAAGACGGGAACTACGACGGGAAACTTGGAGCAAAATCATTGTCTCGGTTGTGATTCACTTATATCTTATTGTTATACTGTTAATCATAGTCTCTCAACTTCCGTTCCTGGGAATTCTGAGTAGAGGTGTGTTTTATGCCTGGGTACCAACATTCACGAAATCCCCAACCCGAATGGTGGGAAACTGTACGGGCGTTATGACGGGTACTGGGAGCGGTCGATGGCCCATGTGAGTTCCGAAGTAGACTTTACCGTCGAATTTGCGAACTTTCGCCAGAGTCACGAATGGCTCTTGGTGTCTCTCGCCACTATCCTGGTCAACACAAACCATCTGGCACCTTCGACAAGATCCCAGTGGCTTGAATTCGTTACCACCTATCGAGAGACTCGTCCAGGTGTCCTCAGCCCATGCCAACTCTTCCCAGCTCGGTGCCGACGTTCCCACAACAACGTTTGCTCGAAACGAGCTGGGTAGCACTGGATTGCCACCATTTGCTACGATTTCGCGATTTAGGGCGCGTAGACTTGCCGTGTTGATCAAGAGAATAGGACTCTCATTCGAAAGCAGAATCTTTCCCCACAGCTGCTCCGAGTCCGAATCAGGCGGGGATGGGAGTTCTGGGAAAACTCCAGGACACAATGTTGGTGCTGAAATCCTCACTTGCTGGTGCTTCTGTAGCCTGGCCTTGGATTGCCGCATACCAAGCCCTTGTCCACCGGCTGGAAATCGCGCTAATACGCACGGGACGTCAAGGATGTCGCTGAAGAAACTATTGATAACGGTGGAATCGTAGATCTGAGGCGTGATGCTGTCACCGCATACACGAGATGATCTTCCACCAAAGGACGCTTTCGAGTCGAAATGTGCGGGATCCGCGGAAAGGGGGATATGCACTACGTCGGGTACATGAAGCGGTTTGTTGCCTCGATATGAGACAATCAGCGCCTCCCGGCCGAAATCGAGTACGGGTCTAATCAGAGCCATCTTCGGATAGCGTTTTTGACTAAGAGCTTGACCGGATCCTTGGTGGACGAGACACCACTCTCTGTCCCACGCAAGGCCCTCAGGCTTCACCTCCCATGCCGTTCCGGGAGGTACAGTATAGCCGCCGCAGCTTTTGATGGGATACACGCTGATGCCCTGGACTTGAAGCCCATGTAACGGAGCACAGCGTTTTGGCCGAAAATCGCAAAGTGCGGTGGCTTCTCGATAAAATTCGTCAACGAAGCCAACGAAGAAATCGACATCAGAGACAGTGCTCATGGCTCCAAGGCTAGCTCGGATAATGCCTGTCGGCTTTCCAGCAATGATATCCTGATCTGTTCCGCAGCGGAAGCCGGAGGAGTAATTCTTACGCATCTCCCAGGGTTGTAAGCCAAGTGCTGAGGCGATGCCACCAGGACTACACACGCCACCGGTCCGAATATACACGTTTTTTAACGTTGCCAACTTTTCGAACTCGAACAGACTCACCCAAGAGTCTGCGGAGTTGCGAATGTTGAATGACACCAGCGGCCCAAATCCAAAAGCCGCGTCTTCTTCGGCGATTCGCTGGGAATAGATGGTGCAGACCGGTAGCCCGTTTCCGTGCCGTAAAGCTACGAGTCCCTCATGAAGGCGTTTGGCCAGATATGTTGTGTGTGTTGCCACACAAGCCATAGTTCTGAATAGCTTCATGTGAGTATCAAGAGCAGCATCGAGCGCGATGATGCTATGGAATGGTAGTGTGCCATCTTCAAGCCTTTCGTGTAAGAAGTTGGCCTTGGGTGAGTGCCAATACTCTCTTCCGGCAGTGACCATGTCGACAGTGCCGCCGCCAAAATAACGCCTGTGATCGAAAATCGGCTCAGCTTGTTTCCTGATAATCAAGGCTCCAAGATCTGGGAAGCCGAAGATCTTGGAGAGACTGAGAACAGTGAAATCTGCGGCGAAATTGACATCGCTGAGATCCAAGGGAGAGGTTGCGGCTAATGAGGCGGCGTCTAGAAGAGTATACAAACGCCCATGAGAAGGAGTAGCGGAATTTCGTAGAAGGGCTGACCAAGGTAGAGGATATCGGCGACCGTCCATGTGAGACTGAGCGGTATATGCAAATAGCACGCCTGATAACGATGTTTCGTGAGCGGTGAATGGCGTGTGTCCAGATATCCATCGTTGAATATGGACGTCATCAACACATTCGCTATGGCGGGCTTCCTCGCGAACTCCTACTATGCTGGTATGGCAGGCATCGTGGTAAGCAAAGAGGAAGCCGTCCGGCAATGCTCGAAAGGCTTCAGTAACAAGTTTTATCCCTGCGGTGGCATTGGCCACGAATACTAGGTCGAACTCTGCTGGGCCAGCCTTGAAGAACTTAAGGAGACGGAGGCGAATGTCTTCAATCCGGCCTGTGGTATACTGAGATGGCGAGGATGCCGAATGTGGATTGCCAAGTAGATTTGACATCATGTCGGCGGAAAATCTATCGATGAGGGACTTTGAGTAGAGAGTTGAGCCGGCATGGTCCAGGTATATTGAATCTATCGGAGTGGTCAACGAGTTGAAAAGACTCAATGCTATTGGCGGAGAGTACCTTTCAACATGGGATATTCAATGTCCCGGAACTCCTCCACACGGGAGTTGTACCCTTGCATATCTGCATTGGACATGGCGGAGTTGATGAGAAAACCATCCAGGTATACGTCGAATGAAGGCAATAAAAACACCGAGGTCGGTCTTCAGACAGAAGATGTATCGATGACAGGGGAAGTGGACGCCAACGTCGGTCGCCCCGTGTGTCAGGAAAGCCCCGGATTAGGTGAGACAAAGCGATGACTTAGGACCGTACGCCGGGAATGCGAAGAAAGAAGGGGATAACGTGAACCTGAAAACCATTCGTGAGAGACTACAGAAAAATGCGAAAGAAAGCGATGTGGTTTTGATGCCGTCGTAGGAAGGCGGCCTGGCCCGCCGTCCATGCTGAAATCACCGGGCACCTCCGCTAAGTAGTTACACTACCTTACCTACCTAGGTAGTGCAGGTTGATAAGGCGAGTATACCACACTGACAGCATGATGATCTGTGCGTCGATGACCATCAGGTAAGCAAGAAGGAAGGTACGCGCGTGCGCACGGACCACGAGCAACCCTCAGCGCAGTCGTTTAATTGACGTTCGCGACAAAACGCGCAGTCGCGATTCTGCACGCGTTACCCGGCCATCGTCCTGGCCGGGCCCTACCTAACTTATTTCTTAATTGCAGTTCCACCTCAAGTCCACACCCCAACTTCTCCTGCCTCGTGCACGTCAAATTCTCAAGAGAACTTTCCCAACTTGGACCTTGAACTTGCAACTTGTCAGCTACGATTGTCATCGATTCCGCTTCTTTCCTGTAGTATCAACCAACAATGTCTCGCTCCTCGCTACTTGGCAAGCGGACTCGGCCTGTTCAAGAACAAGGCAAGTTCAACCACCACCCTTCGAAGGCTCGAAGGGTCGTTCTGACAGCTCATGTAGGGGACATTCAACTTCCTGCCAAGCGCACCAGAAGACAAACTCGAGCTTCTCGAGAAAATGACGAAAACGCCGACCCCGAAGCAACTGCCGCATCTGAGAGCGACCCTCAGCTCGACGACAGCTATGTCGATCCTGTTACGACGACACTAAAACGGTCTCAATCTCAAAGTCTCGCGAATACGTTACCGATCACGCCACAAACTCCGCGACACCGAGATGTCTTTGCCAACTCACCTTCTACTCCTCGACAGGTCGTCAAGTCAGCCGGCAAGCTGTTCCAGCGCATGACGCCGCAGTCTCTGCTGTCGCCCGGCTCCCTCCAAACTGTTTACCACTCGGCGCGTCAGCTCTTCGCCCGCGGCGCTGATCCAGGCCAACTAGTGGGACGTGAGCAGGAGCGGGAACAGCTATCCCAATTTGTTCAGCAATGTTCGTCCTCGAGCCCCAGCGGATGCCTTTATGTCAGTGGACCACCCGGTACCGGCAAGAGTGCAATGGTCAAGGAGGTTACGGAACAGCTGATGGAGTCGACTGCGGTGCGACGAGCAAACATCAATTGCATGAGCATCAAGTCGTCGAAGGATCTCTACAACACCTTGCTCGACCTTTTGGGGCATGAGAGCGATCTCCCAGAGGTATTAGCAATGGAGGCTCTGCAGAAGATCTTCGTTTCGAAGAAGAAGGATGCTCCTGTGTACCTCGTCGTCTTGGACGAGATTGATCACATCTTGACAATGGGCTTGGAGAGTATGTACCGCTTATTCGAGTGGTCATTGCAACAGCCCTCCCGACTTGTGTTGATTGGCATTGCCAACGCACTCGATCTCACGGACCGGTTCCTTCCACGCCTCAAGTCCAAGAACCTCAAGCCTGTTCTCCTGCCTTTTCACCCATACTCGGCAGCCCAGATCAAGAGCATCATCACCACACGCCTCATGTCCTTGCTCCCGAAGGACAGCAAGCAAACGTCGACACCATTCATCCATCCTGCTGCCATTGAATTGTGCTCTAGGAAGGTGGCGAACCAGACGGGGGATTTGCGGAAGGCCTTCGAAATTTGCCGCCGTGCCCTTGACATGATTGAGTCCGAGACAAGACAACATCACGAGAACGAGGCGCGAGACAAGGTTTTGCAGTTGACGCCTTCGCGTAAGCCCCTGGGCGAGAATGCCAACAATGCTGCCGCCAGTGGCTCAAGGAGTGTATCTCACGTCGCGGCAGCTTCTTTGAGAGCACTGACAGCAGAGACGGCACCTCGGGCAGCCATTGGACACCTGAACAAGGTCACGGCGGCGGCCTTCAGCAACGGCACCAACCAGAGGCTTACGGCCCTAAACCTTCAACAGAAGGCTGCGCTCTGCTCATTGGTGGCACTCGAGAGACGCAACCGATCGGCGAAGATGGCAAACGGCTTGGCGACCCCAACTAAGTCGCAGACACTCGCCCCTACGGTCAAAACTTTGTGTGAGACTTACACCATTCTTTGCACGCGGGATGCCGTCCTTCATCCGCTGTCAAGCTCAGAGTTTCGCGAAGTCATTGGAAGTTTGGAAACGTTGGGCCTGATCAACCCAGTGGATGGAAAGACGGGGGGCCTTGTGACAACACAAACACCCAGCAAGCGAGGTCGGAAGGCAGCTATGCCTACAGGCGAGGACAAGAGAGTGGCCAGCTGTGTTGGCGAGAAGGAGATGGAGAACATCGCCGAGGGCGTAGGAGCTGCCATCCTAACCAGCATTCTCAGCGGCGAGGCTTTGGATTAATCTTAGTACGATGGGATACCAGAGGAGTTTCTTGGGAGTATTTTGCATTGCATCGGAGTCCGAAAAAGTATAGCAAGTGGCGTTTAAGGGGACATGATGCGGGTCGATAGACAGGATCAGCACAGCATAGGATGTCTGCATTTGTTTGCATATTGAGGTATAAATGGTTGAGGGACGCGAGGATTTGGAGTAGTAGGTGTGGAGGACGGACACCAGCATGGTAGATGCCCGCATGCCAGTACACAAGTGGAGTGAGGAGGCATTAGGACGAGACATTAATAGCATGATACCAGACGGTTAAAACGAAACATGCGCTGTGGAGAGCAAAGCAGACCAATACCGCCCGAGTCGCGACGATGCGGCGCACGCTTAGATGTAAAGTGCAGTGAGACAATGAGGCGAAACGGAGAAGCTGCAGGTGGACGGACCGGCATCAGTAGAGCATCAGCACGGGATTTGAGTGCAGTTTCTCAGACGGCAATATCTTGTGTTTCTCGCCCCGCCAAGGCCCGAGTATGGCAAGTTCCATGTACAACCAGATCGGGTACGATCCGCTGCCGCCCGCCACAACGGTGTAACGAAGCAACATTGTAATAAGTTGCTTACCTTACTTATTGTCCCTCTTCCTCACCCATAGCTACCTGATCTTGTCTTTGGGCTGGGCTTGGCGCACCTTTACACCTTCAAGGTCGACTGTGTATCCACGGAGAACGTGGCTCAAACCACATACCCTTGCCTTGCTGCCGGGGTTCTCAACGTCAATTCTGCGCTTCTAAGTTGCGTTCTCGTTAACAAAGACAGTCACGGACCAGCGACGAACTCACCTTAGAAAGGCATTCACGTTACCGCCGACTCGGAGGAGGCAGGGCTGTCAGACAGAAAGCAGCTGCACCAGATATCCGTCCCCGTTATCAAGGAATGATGCTACTGGTTCGCCATTGAGCGATTGGTTGGTTATCTGGAGTTGAGGACTACTTGCTACCTCAAGCTGGGGACGAGATCGTCGGGCGCCGGCATCCAATGCTACCTTGGCGCAGTGAAGGGCTTTCTTCACGCCATTCCGTTGTGAATTGGGCCAGGTATCGTAAGCATCGCGCTCGTCAGGTACACCGGGGAGGACAGGGCATAAGACAGCCCAGACGGCAAAGCTTTGGACGGGCCCCAACATGAGCGGCATGTCTTTGGGCTCTCCCGGAAGGCACCAATTCCCTTGACTTAGTCAGGCGTTGGCAGCCCCAATGGCGAGTCGAGCAGAGACAAGGAATGCATCCTGCAATTGGGGCTGAGCTGAACCATCCGGGGGCAACGTGCTGGTGTCTCCTTCTCATCCGGTCCACGTCCACTGGACGTCCATTTCGATGACCATATCCCGATTCCCGTCCCCCCGGCCCTTTCACCACCCTTCCTTCTTAGTCCCGTCTCCCGTTGCCTCTGCCATGCCATGCCCAAACGACTCACTCCCCCGTTCTTCAGGTGCCGGCCTGCCGCGAACGTATGGGGCTCTTTCGGTGTTAGTGACGGCCGACTGCAATGTGAAGTTGGTGGCTGGCGCCAAATCGCCTCCACTGTCACTTCAACACTGACACAGCCCTCTTGCGATTCGACTCCCGCGTTTTCCCCAGGCCCTGGACTGATCCGAAAGTCCGCCGGTCTATCCGTCCACCCGCCCACTCATCCTACGGCCCCTTGCCTTTTGTAGTTAGCATCCGCAGCAGACGGGAAGGTCTTTCATACGCGGTATCAACTTTGCAGTACTTACTCGACTGAAAGAAGGCCCCAAACCCGCAACGCAACATACATCCGGCGCACCATTACATACACTACACTACGTGGCCCCGACCTCCCCCCCTTCCCCTTACCTACTTGCACCTGGCCCCCCCCGTTCCCATGCCTCAGGCTTGTTCTTCTACCTGTTGACACTCGGGCACCCACGGGCAATCTGAGACTGTGCACCCTCGAGATTTCCAGAAAAAGCGAAGCTTTCTTGGCAAGGCTCCCTCTTCGCTCTTGGCATATGCAACCAAGAAATCCGCTGCCAGCATCTCTCTTAGATCCCAGCCTGGTATTCCATCATCAAATCAATTCCCCTCCCAGTCGCCCAGTCCCGTTGCGAGCACAGGTCCCTGACCGTCCCGACATACCGAGACCCCGTGGACCCGGTCGAGCCGCCTGGTCGAAGTGTATCGAGCAACCCGCCGAGGTTGAGGTGCGCTTCTGAGTTCTCGAGTGCTCCAGAGTAAACCCAGGCTCACAGCCGAATCAACGTCTCGCCTTCTCCTCCACTACTCCCCGCGCCCAAGGCTACATACAGCCTACGGCTACGCATCCGAATCGCTTGCGAGCCACGAGGCTTTGCTCTGCGAATCCCCTCATTGTATTTCGAAGTCGAGGGTGCAATCGTTGTCGCCTGTGCTGCGCCTCCTTCCCCATCTCCATCCATCGCCCGGTGTTCGACTCCGCCTTCTCTTCCACGTCCAACTTGTCCTCCACTCCCGCCGACATCACCGCAATCGCCATCCCGATCACCATATCCGATCCCGACCTCGACCCCGACCCATCCACGACACAGCCAAAGGCCCGGCCCGCAAGTTGCTGCATACATGGGCGCATATTCGCATTCCAACGGCTCCGTCGAAGAAACAACCTCGTCCGCACGCTCGTTTTTTTCTCGCTTCGCCCTGCCGATCCGCTCTCGTACGCGTAACCTCGCCGACTTCCACGTCCGCCCCAACGACCCCCATCGTCAGTACTCAGCTGGCGACCATGTCCGTGGCGCTGTAGTCTTGACGGTAGTCAAGCCCGTCCGCATCACTCACCTCACCGTCACCCTGCACGGCTACGTTCGCGTTCACAAGGGGCCGGCTGTCACCGAGCCGCCTGTCGCGAATCCCGCCTTGTCTGGGCGGACGTCGGCCCAATACCACGGAAATGGCTACGCCTCGCTCTTCCAGGACGAGCAGGTGCTCAGCGGCGAGGGAAGGTTGGAGGCTTCTAAATACGAGTTCAACTTTGATTTAGTTTTCCCCGAAAAGGGTTTGCCTAGCAGTATTGATGTATGACCGCCGCCCTTCAAGGAGATGAAACGCACTGCTGACGCGCCGCCACCAGTTCGAGCGAGGCACCATTTCCTACATGATTACAGCGACCCTTACGCGGCCGACGTCCCTAAACGCAACGACCTCTTGCGATCGAAAGATCCAGTTGGTGGAGAAGTTAGACATTGGACCTCTGGCACCGCCACGCCCGCGGACGATCTACCTCGAGCCAATCTCCAAAAAGTCGAGGCGAAAGAAAACAGCCGGCGAGAAGAACTCTCTCGCAGTGGAAACGATTGATTATGGAAATGGCTCCGATATGGAGCAGCGTGAAGCCGTCACTCCCGATCCAGCAGCGTCGAACGACGAATCCACGCACGATCCACTCGAACAGCCGCGAAGTCCGACGCATACTGACATTCAAAGCGAAGTCAGTGGTGACAGCACCATCAGCTCTAGCACAGGCATCAGCTTGACACGAGCTGAACCCCGTCTCGGCGGTACTTCCTTGACGAATTCCAAAATGCAGGCTGTAGACGAGAAGACGATTACAGCCACGATTGAAATGCTCAAAGGCGGTGCACTGCCAGGAGACACGGTTTCTGTCAAGGTTTCGGTCCAACACATCAAGCGAATAAAGAGTATGCACGGTGTAATTGTTACTATGTATCGCCAGGGTCGGATCGACACGGCGCCACCGGCGTCGATGTTTGCCGATATAATGACGAGGGAAGAGACACGCAAGCTTGCAAAGGAAGACTACTATCCACGATCACGCACGGGTCTTGGTGGCTTGTCGTTAAGCTCGACATCCTCTCTCAGCGTCTTCCGCAAAGATTTGTCACAGTCGGTTGCCCCTCTGATTATCGACCCTGTATCGTTAGAGACGACGGTAACAGCGTCCGTCAAAGTGCCCGAGGATGTTTTTCCGACAATCAAGGGAGTGCCCGGGGAAATGGTGAGCTTCAAGTATCAGGTTGAGGTTCTTGTCGACCTAGGTGGCAGACTTGCAAATCAGCTACAGGGCGGCGGCCAGTCGAGAGTGGCGCAGTTTGCACCTGGATCTGGTGCTCCTGACAGCAACGCCGGACTTAGTGCTTGGGGCGGAAATGTCATAGACACTGATCGGTTGCGCCGGGAAAAGGGAGTGATTTCCGTGGTGTTCGAGGTTATCTTGGGAACGATGGACAGCACGCGCATACGAGGGCGGAATAACACGGTGCGAACGTATCAGATGCACGATGAAGCTCTCAGCCAGGAAGACGTCTCCAGTCCTTGGCCTGCCGATGACATATATGCGGACGAGGGCGAGAGCAACTGGCCTTTGGGGACTACGGGGTTTCTAGGTCGACAGCCAACAGTTGCGATCCAGCCTACAAGTCCGCCAGAAGAGGTGCAAGCGCCAGCCTATATTCCCCCTCCACAAGTTCCAGACGATGCCATATTGACCGACAAGGAGCGAGCACGACGTCAAGAAGAAAGATTGCTACCCAGCCAGCCCCCTCAGTCTTCTGAAGCTGGCCCGTCAGGAGCATCAGCGCCACCAGAGCCCAATATTTACGATGTTGACGATGAGACTCCGTCGGAGGCAGCACCAGACCGTGGGCAGCATCAGGAGCAAGCCTCGGCACCGACGCTAGAAGACTTGTCGACCGCCCGCGAAGCTCGGACAGAAGATAAACAGGAACTGGAGCGGCAGCGACTTTTGAACGAAGCCAGCGCGCCACCAGAATTCCCTGACGACTACGATGCCGGCCCAAGTGCGTCAGCACCACCGGCTGAGGCGGCAGAGGAGCCCTCAGCACCGGCACTCACAGATGAAGATGAGTACGGTGATCAATACAGCTACAGGACAGAAGCTGGTGCTGGACAGTCCAGTCATGCTGTAAGCTCGGAACCCTTGCCCCGGTATGAGCGATGACACGTCCGGGGAATTGAGAACAAGCACAAAGGCATGAAACCCATTGGTTTGAATAGTGTATAATATGTGTGAGTGTGCGAGTGTGTTGAGCATTGTGCGCCATCTACAAAGTACTATAGAGACCCAAATGTGTGAAACGATTGAGAACGAAAATATAGCAAGCAAGATGATCATATCCAATATCCAATGTCAAATACCAGATATCCTTCAGCTTTTGGAGCAGTTACCTAGTCAGCCGTTTTGTATTAGCCACTGCTACAGACTTGGCGTTGAGTAGGTACACTAAGACGAAATCGATGCCACGAGGCAATCTCACACCCGCGCGTTCCCATCCCATCCGCCAAATTCCTTGGCATGACCCTGATCGTTCGGTACCGCTGGAACGGCGGCAGGCCTGATCGACCGCGGGCCACCCCCCGTACGTAATCGCGAACCACCCATACGTCGAAGAGGGTGTGGGATGGGAAAAGGAAGAGCACACATTGGATTTACCGGGTTCGGCTCCACTGCTTGTCGAGGCTTGACAAGACGATCAAACACCCATATTCTCCTCGTCGCCCGCTGTACTTCACACCCCGGTCTCTCTGCCGCCTTTTTGCTTCGGATGCCGAGAGACCCGCGACAGGGTCCAGTCTTGCTGGCGGCTGTCTTGAGTCGAGTAGTATCTCCGGCCTTACCTAAGACTTCCCTCCAGAAGGCAAAGGGAAACCTCAAGATTCTAGCTAGACGATGGAGGTATGCTCAGCTTCCCCCCGAGGGGACTAAGCCACTGCGCAGCAGCTGGAACTAAGGTGAGTGATTTGGATTACTCGTACTGAGCCAGCGTACAAGAACCGTTGCCGACATGTGCAGTCTACGCATGGATCAATTACGTCTCATGTGGTGCTGAGGACTTGATCATTGAGTGATGCGCAGGCAGGGCCTAGCCTTCTTTGTACATATGGTATTTTCGCTGAGATGTTCCCACTGAGCGATCCCCAAGTAAAAAATCCGCGGCCGGTCGGCTGCTGCCAGGGGGCATGTTTTAAGGACTGACAACGGCAACGACCTGATGTTGCCCACACACCCGCAGGGGCAGAGAAGGAAGTAGAGTTTGGGCCCAACGTCGAGACAAGCCGTCGCCGCAAAGCTTGGCACGCCTGGCCCCCCGTTTCCTGTTATTCAAGCTGGTCTTTTCTCTTTCCAGCTCAGCCCTGTTTTGCTCATCTGTCTGGTCGTTTTTGCCGCGGAGACTGGCGAGAAAAGGTTGCGAAGAAGAACCCTTGATTTGTAACGGCGTTCGAGCTAGGTGCATCGGGATCCTGTCAGATCGGGGCGGCAAACACGATACAGTTTGGTTTCTCGGAAGTATGGCAGTTCAGCGCTTTTTTTAGTAGGGTGTTTGGGGGATGAGGAGGAAGAGGAATGTTTGATGCCTGGGCGGTCCTGTTCGTTCTCGAAGTACAGCAGGTATCTGTACATGGATGTCGCCAGGTAATCAATCACGCGGTTTAGTGGGGGCTTTATTGTACTACCGCGCGTCGCATAGTCTCGATTTTTCTAAGTGAAGAATTCGTAGTCGACTCCAGTTTCGAAGGCGCCCATCGTCAAACAGTGACACTCGATGTTTTGCCTCACTTCATTTTGATTGTGTCAGCCTGCCAGCAACACAATCCTTCCCTGACAGCTGGATGAACCTCTCGTTCTGATGAGAGTCACTTTCGGAGAAGATCACGTTCGCGCCCTGGGTTTAGTCGAGGTCTGGTGCCAGTCGGCAATCGCTGCACTACATAAAGTCTCACAGTAACGAACGACTACTTAATGGTCTAAAAAGGGGCGTGTGACACCATGATGTAGGGACTTTTGAGGCCACCGGACCCTACTTATGCGACATGATGGCTGGATGACTGGCGTCTTAGCACCAAACCGTTCTACCTACCTACCTACTTACTTACGTGCCGCAAGTTGCCATCGTGATTTCACGCAGTTCAATCAATGCAAGCGCGCCGTCGGCGGCATATCCCGATGAAATCCAACGCAGGGCCACTCGGAATCTGGGGGATATGCGAAGCATGGAAGCAGGAATTGCTCAAGCCCCCACCCCTATCCCCATCTCTCTCTCTCTCTCACTCTCACACACACTCTCTTTCTCCCTCGGCTCAAATCAACGGATTCCGAGTGGATCGTCGGACGCGGACGCGGCAAGAACCAAACTATGACATTGTTTTGTTTCCTTGCCTCGACGAACTGCGGTGTCAAGGTGTGCAGGCGCAGGCGGAAAAGGGAAGAGCGGACAAGCTTCACCACCGCCACCAACCAAGCACCTCGACCAACCACACCATCGACGACGCCTCTTCAAGCCAACTCGGGTAAGGATAGTGTGGCTGCGCAAGCTCTCCAATGATTCTTTCGTAAGGTACCTTAGAAAATCAGTGTGGTTTGGTTACACCCAAAAAGTAGGGATCTTAAAGTGATATGTAAAGGTGTTGTTCTAGCTAAAATCTAATATATTATACCCCTCTAAGCTAAGTATAGGGATTTATGGCCTCAGGCCCTTATTCCCAGGGTGGAGAAGTCACACCTACCTGCAAGTCAGATGCACACTTAGCTGCCCATAGCTATATACTTCCAGCATAAAATTAATAACTTTAAATATAAACTTCTTAGTTCTAATAACTCTATCCTAATAGTAATTCTATAAGTAAATTAACTAAGTATTCTATTTTATGCTATCCTATTTCTCCTAATTGCTTCTATATAAATTAACTTATATTATAATAAAATGCTCTATTTCACCTATATTAAGTTAGTATAAGTATTAAGAATATAATACTAGATAAGTGGGATATATATAGTTCTATACTAATTAGTTATAATAGTTTAGCTTTATTAGAGGGTATTTTAAAACTATTTAATCCTCTATAAATTTAGTGGGGTAGTAATACCCTATTAGATATATTTAGCGCTATAGAAGTTATTTAATTACTCACACTTTTAGTAAGGTTACTCTTCTAATTATATATCTACTAACTCTTATATACTAGTTTAGTGCTAAATAGCAGGAGGTAAAGCTAAGTAGATATTAAAAAATCCTTATTTAGTATAAGATCTTAGTGCTAATAGAGTAGTATATATACTTAATAAAGGGCTAGATAACTCTTTAACTTTTATCTATTTATCTATATTTAGGGTTAATCTTTTAGTATTAATTTAGTTATAATCTCTAGTAAAGGATTAGTCCTATACTAGTTATCTACTAGTAGCATAGAAGAATATATTTACTCTACTAGGTTAGGCTTTAGGCATAATAATATTAGCTACTAATTCTTTTTTAGGTTTAATTAGTTATAAAGCTTTAACTCTATTATTATTATTATTATCTAGTATAATAGTATACTCTAAGATAGCACTAGGTCTATGCTTATACTGCTTAAGTTATAGTAGTGGTTCTAGATTAGAAATTTGATTTTAATAATAATTAAGTTAGTTAGATTAGTTCTACTAAGATTAATAAGCAGGTCTAGGGAGTAATATAAGGGGTAGGGCAGGGAAGTCTAGGTGAGGTATAAGGCCTTAGTATCTATTAAGTGCTTTAGCTCTATCTACCTCTATAACTAGCTCCTATTAATTAGCTTCTATAGATTTATTTAGTATTTTAAGTTACTCTTAGTGTGAAATTAGGTGCTAGGGTAATCTATTCTATAAGAAAAGTAAATTAATATTAATAATTAGTAACTTAATAGCTATTCTTTTTATAATAGCTCTATTTAAATAGCTCTAGATATAGTTATAATACTTAATAATAAGAAACTTAGATATCTAGGTAAGTAACTATATAGTATTAATTATTATAGCCTTATTCTAGGTAATAAGGCCTTTAGGTCTAGCTCTAAGGTTAGAGGTTCTGATCTCTTAGTACTATACTTACTATAGGTATTTATCCTAAATATAATATAAGTACTAAATATTAGTGTTATATAGAATTATCTTCTAGGGAAATTGCTAGTACTTAAAGGTAGTAAAGATCTACTTAGAATTATTAGTTATAAATCTATTAATACCTCTTATCTTAGATACTACTATAAGTTATTAGTATAGCTAGTAAACTACTAGCTTAGATATAGTTAAGAGGATAGTAACCTCTTACTTTCCTCTATATTATTAGGTTAGCTTAGTTTAGTAAGGCTAGAAGCATATAGCAGAATATTTAGTAATATTCTTTTACTAAACACTTCCCTCTAAATAGAGTAGTAATTAGGCTTATAGAATAAGAACTAGTTACTCCTACTACTTTTAGTCTCTCTATATATTAATCTAGTATCTAGGGTTTCTAATAGTAGTAATATTTAGGAGGGCTATTTAGCATAGAAGTTCTTAATCTATTAGGTTATAGTTAGAATTCCCTTAAATAGCTTAGATTTATAATCCAGGCTAAGCAAATAGTTAAATTTCCACAAAGTTATATATCCTCAGGCCTATCTTATTAATAGTATTTAGGATTATAGTCTTATTAATTAGTCTAAGGGGAATCTTATACTCTAAGCTAAATATCTTAATATTACTTACTACTACTAATAATATAGCTCTAAAAGGGTATATATATATTACTATATTAAAGCACTTATACTATTAGATTAGATAGTCTATATATATAAGAAACTCTTCTAAGTCTATATTTAGTATAGTTTCTCTAGATATAATCTAACTAGCTCTTAGTTTAGTATATCTTTCTATATAAAGTAAATAGATAGAGTCTTACTTAATATACTAGTAGGTAAAATAGTATCTAACTAGGTTATTAATACTGAGAAGGTCCTTTAAAAAGTACTAAATAAACTGCTTAATCTCTTTCTAGATATAATAGAGAACTTCTTAGTTACTTAAAACTAGAATAAATAGTTATAAACTAAACTAAGAGTTCTGCTTTATTACTTTAAGATAGTTATAGTTAGGTAGTATATTTAAGCTCTATACTAATACCTCTAAAAGCATCCTATATAACTAGTATTAGTCCTGCTCAGTTTAGTATATTCTAAGAGTTATAGAGTTAATCTAGTTAAATCTTAGTGCTTAAGTAATATCTAGAGGCTAGAGTTTAGAGCTAAGAGTAAGCTACTTAATATACTATATCTAGTATTATCTCTTAAAAAGGCTAGTAGCTAGAATATAGAATCTAGCTACTACTTTAGTTAATCTATTAATAAAGTTTATCTTATAGTATCTTAAAGTGATTTACTAGGGCTAGTTATATTAGGCTTTAAATACTCTAGATATAAAGACTAGAACTATAGTTTAAGTAGTATATCTATAAAAGAATAAATTACTACCTTAAGTGTTTGCTGCTATCTTAATAGACCTAGATTTCTAATTACTAATCTTAAAGCTATATATATTTATAGTATATAAGAGAACTAGAATTAGAACTATTAGTTAGTTAAAGACTATAATCTGCTTTACCTAATTAGTATTAATTCTATCTAGAAGGTGCTTATAGGTTTAGCTATTTATCCTCTATACTAGGTAGCTTAATATTTACTAACCTAGATAATTAGAGTTTAGCTTTTTAGTAGGTAGATTAATAGGTTATTTAGGCTAGTTCTACTAGATTAGAGCATTATTTAGGTTATTATTTATATCTATAATAATAATAAAGGAGGAAGGTATAGTAATTTCTAAGCAATAGTTAGAGTAATAGTAAGTACTAGTAAATAAATAGCTTTTAAGCAATAAGAAAATTAGAAATAGAGCAAATTAAGAGTTAAGGGAAAGTATATAGTAGGTATAGAATAATTAGCATAAAATTAATATAAAGTAGTAAGTATAGTAGATAAGTAGGTAAGTTTAGCTTAAGAGGATACTTAGTAATAGAGATTTATAAGGATAATACACTACTCTCTAGCTAGTAATAGGTTACCTATAACCTCTTAGTTATAAGAATTCTAGGTAGATAGTAGATATTTAGACTTCTATAATAGTGAGTGATAATTATAAGTTAGTAGATTTAGTAGGTGTGGTGTTATTAAAAAATCTAGATAGTATTAAGGTTAGTATAGTTAGTTTAAGTCTAATAGCAAGAACAAAGTTAAATTCTGCTCCTTCCCAATTAATTTAATATAGAGTTAGCTATATAAAAGTCAGCTATATAGAAAAAAAATTTATAGTGTGCTAATTTATCTACTATATCTATATAGCTTTACTGTTAATATTATTAGTCTCACCTATTTAATCTATTCTGTTTATCTACTTACCCCAGTTAAGGTTAATAAAGAGCTTAAGAAAATAGTAATAATAGGTTATTACTAATTCTAAGATATCTAGTCTAAGGGGTAAATTTCTTTAGTTAGTTCTAATATTAATTATTTAGGATTTCCTATCTATCTAGTTTTATTAATTAGTATATTATTTATCTAACTTTCCTGTTAATATAGAAAGAGCCTTACTATCTTAGCTCTAATTTTAGAGATTTCCCTTTCTAGATAACTATAACCAGATTCCTAGGTTTAAATAGTTAGTACTATCTTAATTTATACTAAGCTCTCTAAGCTATATCTTCCTTCCTATTTACCTCTCTAGCTTTTACTTAGAATATTTTAGTATAGATAATATAGAATATAATAAGGTTATTAAGTTAGTCTAGGTTTAGTAGTATCTATATTCTATCTTTAATAACTCTAATAAGTAATAGGTTTAAGCTTATTTAGAAGTATACTATAATAGGGTCTTTTAGCATAAATCTATAGAGGACTTTATATAGCTAAATATTAAGTTTTATTAATATTCTTAAGTTTAGACTATATAGTATCTTTAGGATAAATTCTAATTATATCTAATTATCTGCACTAATAGATATTTTTCCCAAGATAGCTTAAATTAATTAGTTATAAACTTTAACTATTCTAACTAACTTATAAAATTAGACTAATGTGAGAATAATAGAGATCTCTTTATTATTTATTGCTATTTAAAATCCTACTAATATAAATATAGATCTAGTATCTAGATATATTAGAATAGGTTCTAACTATATCTCTTCTATCTAACTTAATAGTATAGAGACTGCTTCCTTATATTTAGTAGTAATAGTTAGCTTTACCTAAGTAAATCAGCTAAGGTAGTTAATCTATATAAGTAAATACTTAAATCCTCTTAATAATATAGAAAAAGGTTCTAAATAGTTAATTCTAATAACCTATATAGATGCCTTAATCTAGGTTAGTTAACTAGAAGTATATAGCTTAGATAATATAAATTATACACACTTTTAGTAACCTTTAATATACCTAATAATATCTTTAACTATACCTAGCTAATATACTATTCCCATAAAACAGCACTATATTAATTCTAGTCTAAAATACCCTAATTTATTATAAGCCTTTATTAAAGCTCTAGCTACTTCTTCTAGTATAAAGCAGAATTAGTATTTCCCTTACTATAGATACTATAATACTCTATTCTATACCTTATATAGTTATACTTCTAAAATAGTCTAGTTTAATTTATAATAATTCTAGCTAGAGTTTAGAACTAGTCTAGCAGTAATATAGAAATAAATATCTCTATACTATTCTAAATTCTACTATTTTAGAAGTAAATAGTTTAGTTTAGTTACCTAATCTATTATTAATAATTAGTAGCCTCCTAGTAGAGCAAAAAACTTAAATCTATTTATAGTATATATTATCCTAATAGTAGTATTAAGGAGTTATATTAAGGTCTAATACTTATTATTTAACTATTTAATTAGTTCTTTATAGCCTCTAATACTATCTTTCTAGATCTAAGTAGTGCTAATAAGTTCCCCCTAAAGCTTTAGTACTTTCTTATCTATATAGTTATAGAATAGAAAAATTATATAGAAAAGGCTATTAGCTGCCTTATTCTAGGATTCTTTAATATAGTTAATTTTCATATTTAGAAGTCTTAGTTCTATAACCTATCTAGTATAAATACTAATATAGTATAAAGATATTAAAAACCAGATTAGAGGTTTATAATCTATCTAGATAGTTAATAGCTCTAAAGTCTAGAATATATATTTATATTATCTATAAAACTTAATAATAGCTCTAAGTTTCCTCTTATAGATGCTATAGTTCTACTCTATCTTTATAAATAAGAATAAGTTATAGAGGAGTAGTACCTTCTTTCTATCCTAAAGTTATTAGATATAATATCCTCTACTATAACTAGAAGTATCTAAATAGAGGTTAATAGATAGTTTAAGGATATACCTATATATATCTATAGCCTTAGTAATTAGTTCCTTTAGCACTATAAATAATATAGCTTTAAATAGACTCTAATTCTATAAAACCTTTCTAGTTAATTAATATAGAGGTTATAAAACTTCTACTAAGTTCTTTATCTACTATTAGCAAAGACCTAATATTCTCAGAAATATTTAAACTTAGATTTAGTCTTTTAGTTCTAGCTATTTATATAGTTAGGTAACTTAATCTAGTTATATAGCTCTAATTTCTCTAACTCTATAAACCTAGCTAAGAACTTCCACTTTATTAACTCTAATTGCTACCTTTTTCTATAATAGTCTAAGTTTTAACTAGAGGATCTATAGGAGAAGGTAGTGGGAAATAAATTTCTACTTATCCTTAAAGCTCTTATTAAGTATAAATATATTATTAAAGTAGTTAACTATTAGCCTGAGACCTCTATATTCTATTAAGTATAAAAAGGATAGCTCTAGATTTAGTATAGAAATAGAGCCTAGTATAATTTATTCTAATTCTATTATTAAATAGTAAGCTATCTTTATACCTTAAAGTATATAGGTTAGTTAAAGTTAAGGATAGTGGGAGATTTAAAAGGCATAGATATACCTCTAGTTAGGGTATACTAATATAGACTAATATATATTCTTTAGGTTCTATTTTAAATAGCTCTAAATTCTTAGATCTAATAAGTTATTATAAGTATCTCTAAGAAGAGGAATTAGAGTTCTAAAAATCTCTTTATTAATATAAAAGTAGTTAAATATAAGATAGTGCTCCCTATCTAATTAGTATAGGTCCTTTAATACTATTATAGATTTACTATACTAATCTAATAGCTAGCTATTTACTATAATAGTTAATTTATATATACCTACTTCTTATCCCTTAGTAATAAGCCTTTAGAGCTAAAACTTCTTAGTTAGAGTTAGATACTTATATAGTGATTAGCTCTAAGAAATATATCCTATTTATAGTTATAGAGTATAAGTATAGATATTAATTAGTATTATTCTAATAATAGAGTTAGCTCTAAGATCTTAATAAGTATATAGGGTCCTTATAATAATCTTAAGTATATAGTGGGGAATTAATAGTCCTAATTTAACTCCTACTAACTTAGTCTATTTCTCTACCTATCCTAATAGTATAGAAAAATCAGTTTCTCTATATTTAATATATCTTTTAGTAAGGAAGTTAGCTAGATTATAGTATAGAGGTTTAGTACTAAATTTACTAATTAGTCTAGTTATAGATATATTATAATTACCTTATAGTATTTCTATCTCTCTATTCTAGACTAATATACTAAGAGAACTATAGTAATTATACTAGTCTTTTATTTTCTTATTTATAGTAATATATAGAGTATAGATTATTAAGTATACTAAAAAAATAGTATAAAGGTGTAAAAAAGTAACTCTATAGTTATATTTCTATTTAATAGTATTAGCTTTATCTTAGTTACTAATTCTTTTTAAACCTCTTTTAGTATAAGTTTTAATATATCTAGATAGATACTAGTTAGTTAGTTTAAAGATAAAGAAGATATATCTATAGATATCTTATTACTCTATTTATTATCTAAGTCTAGTTCTAATCCCTTAACTTAGTCTAAATATTTATTAAATACTTTTAGTATCTTAGTAAAAATCTTAATAGTTTTTAGTATAAGGATAAAGCACTATACTAGATTAGATGCTATTACTAGTCCTTATATCTCTACTATATCTTTACCTATAGAGGTATCTCTAATCCTTAAAATAGTATATTATATATTAATTTAGGTATTAACTAACTAGAGCTAAGATAGGCTAAGTAGTAAGTTAATTAATAAGTTCTACCTCTAAGAGGTTATATAGACCCAGATTTCACAGCTAATCCCTTAAGTAATAATATTTAGAGTAATAAAATAATTAATTTAAATAGTATAGTTATTAGTAGTAAATATTTAGAGACTATTAAAGCTAATTTTCTTAAGTTAATAAATAGGGAGGTTATACCTCTTTATAAGTAAAGGGAATATAAGATTTAGCTTTAATCCTTAGTTAGCTTAGATAGAATTTTTATCTAGAAGAGAACTTAAAGTACTGTTTTTTCTGATCTAAATTATATAGTTAACTCTAAATAGCTAGATTTAAGTATATTACTATATTAATCTCTTAGTACCTATTATAGAAATATCTATAGTAATAATAGCTATATCTAAATCTAACTAACTAGAAGGTTTAATAATATTTACTTTAACTAATTTTAATACCTTTCTACTATACTTCTTAGCTTTATATACTTAGATTAATAAGTGCTAGAACTCTTTGCTCTCTTAGAGGCTAATCTGCTAGAAGTTAAGCAGGTTTATAGAGATTATAATCTTCTCTATTAGAACTACCTAATTAAAAAGTCTAGCTCCCTTTCTTTTAATAATAGAACTAAGTTCTTAGTACTATTTAGTTATAGATTTCTTCTATATTAGTACTATCTAGTAGGGAGGGTTTAGTAATAAGTCTAATATAAAACCTCTCCTACTATAAGTAGTATTATTTAGAAGTTCTATTAGTACTTAGTGCTATTCTAATTAAGTATTTCCTCTTAAATCCTCTATATTAGTTACCTAGTATTAATTAAAAGTCTATACTAGATCTTATTAGTAATAATCTAATTTAGAAGATTAGTTCTATATTAGTTATTAGGGTTCCTCCTAATTCCTCTCAGCTTTATAAGCCTTTAGCTCTCTCTCTCTTATACTCTAGTCTCTTAGAGGTATGCTTAAATATTACTCACCTATTTAGTATAGTTTCTTCTAAATATCTCCTTAATCTAAGAGCCTAAGAACTATATTCTTCTAGCTTACCTAGCTAGTATTAGTTTCTAGAGTAGTAAAGATAAAGTTTAATAATAATTAGACTTATTTATTTAGTTCTAAGGTTAGGTCTATTATTATATTACTAATATACCTCTTAAAGCTATTAGCTACTTTAGTAGGTTATATATTAATAATAGTCTTTAAGTCTATCTTATTTTATAGATCTATATAGTTTACTATGCTAGGTAATTTAGGTTAGAATATTCCATAGACTTAAGTTTCTATAATAAAGCCTGGTTTAGATATATTCTAAGTATTTAAAAGTTTATTATAGTTATATATAAGCTCTTAAGCTAGATACTTAGCTAAATAGAGCTAAACTAAATAGATATTAATCTTTCTAGCTAGAGGTATAAAGTCTTAATTCTAACTTTATAGTAATATAAGGATTAGAGCCTTTAATATAGCTTATTTCTAAGCAGATAGAGGAGGGTTCTTATATAGAAGCAAAGTATAACCTTCCTCACTATATTTAATATAAACTTATTTCTTTAAGTCTAGCAATTTAGAGCTATTTATATATAGGTTCTTAGATAAGCTCTAAGGGGGAATACTAGATAAGTTTAGGTCTATATAGTTAAAGTTCTATACTATTTAGATATTATTATTACTATAATTCTATCTATTTAATACTTAGTTATGCTAAGTATTAAATAAAATATTTTAATTTCTTAGTTATAAGGTATCTCTTTAATTCTAGAGCTAGTACTAAGCAGACTATAGCAGTTACTATATTATTACTTAGTTACTCTAATCTAATCTATCTCTCTAGTTAGTGTTATTATAGCTCTGCTAATTTTAAGGAGGGTATTAAGAATATAATCTATTTTAATAATTCTAACCTTATAGAGCTAAGCTCTATTACTACTAGGTCTAGAGTTATTAATATTAAGCTATTATATAGATCTGAGACTAATAGAGGGTTTACTAGGAATTTTGCTAGTTATAACTACTTAAAGGCTAATTATTCTAGGCTAGGCAATTTAAGATATTTACTTAATATAATATATAGAAGGGAGGTGCTAGAAGTACTAAAAACTACTATTAAGAAATAAATAGTTAAGGAGTAGAGCTGCTTAGTATATTTAGTTCTAAGAATATATAGCTAAAATACTAAGTTAGGAGAGTATTAACAGAAATCCTATTATTCTAATCTATAAGTATCTACTTAACTAGGTAAAATTGTTTCTATTTATAGTAAATCTAATTAGCTTTATATTAGTTTCTTAAAACTTATTAAGTATCTATTACTATATTATAGATAGCTACTAGACTTAGAGCTCTTATAGTAGCTCTATCTATAATAGCTTTATAAAGCTCTTTATTAGCTAGTCTATTAATAAATTATTAAATTAGTTATTTTAGAACTATTTTCTCAGCCTTATTAGGTACTTATAAGTCTGTAATAGGGTCTAAGCCTCTAAACTAATATAGTATTACTCTAGCTTTACTATAATAAGCTTATAGAGATTCCTTACTATTCTACTTAAAGGTAGTAATATTAGCAGTTTTCTTAGAACTATTATTTAATTAGAGAGGGAATTACTTATATAAAGCTTACTCTAGCTTAGCTCTATCTAAAAGGGATACTCCTCTTCCTATCTTAGTATATATAATAATATCTACTAGCTATAATAAGTTATCTAAGAATATAGTAGTAGAGCTATTATAGAATATATTAATAGCCTTAATAACTTAGACTGGAACTTAGTTAGAGTTTAGACCTACTTTCTTAAATTTAAAAAGTAAATAAGTTAGCTATCTAGCTATTAATCTATTACTAAAAGAGGGAAAATCTATAAAGTTAGATATTAAGGGTATTTAGTTCTAATTATATAGTATAGAGTAGTAGTAACTTTAATAAGTTTAATAGTTTTAATCTAAATTAAGATAGCTAGATATTTAGCTCTAAGGCTCTTAATTTTAATAGTTATATCTATTACTATAAATATTCCCTTAAGAACTATTTTAGCTCTAAGTCTAGCAGGCAGCTCTAAATAGTTACTAACTTACTATTATAGAATAGGATATTATATTAGTAGAAGTACTAAATAGTTATTTATTCTAACTAGGTTATTTAGAAGGATAGTATAGGCTAGAAGGGAAAAAGTATAAATATAAGTAAGTATTCTCCTTAAAGGGGAGGTAATAAGGTTCTTTTAGGTTACTACTAAAAGGTAATTAACTATATAATATTAAAGCTAAATCTTTAACACTATTAATAGATTGCAAAGTATTTAATTAGTTAGTATCTATAGAGTTTCTCTTAATAATTAGTAATATTTCACAGTTAGGTCTATACTTAGTTATTTACTCTAAGAGTTAAAAGTTCTCTAGTATAGTAGTAATAGATAGTATAAGGTCTATAGTTTTAATTCTAGTTACTTAGTAGTAAAGGTAAGTATTAGCCTTAGAGTTTTAGCTCTAAGAGATATATTTTAGTAATAAAGATTAGTATTTAGAAAAAGTTAATAGACTTAATTCTTAAAATATTATAGTTAGAGTTACCTAAGTAGGTTCTAATTAATCTTAATATTTAGTATAGTTAAATATATATTAAACTAGGTATAGATATATATTACTGCTTAGTAGTTATCCTAGTAATAATATCTTAGTTCTTAGTAAGTAGAGTTATTCTAATTATATAGTATAGTTCTAGGATAATACCCTTTAATAAGAAATATTAATATTTAATACTCTTAAATTAGAGCTAATATCCTTAGACTTTAGATTAATAAAGTATAGTTAGATTTCACTCTCTTTAATTAGAGCAGTATATATAATATTAGTAATCTGCTAATAGCAGCAATCTTATTAAGTAATTAGAATAGAGCAATCTACTCTAATAGAGGAAAAGATATAGTTAATTTCCCTTAGTTTCTAGAAGGGGAGACCAGAAAATTAGTGCAGTTTAGTTACACCTAAAAAGTAGGGATCTTAAAGTGATATATAAAGGTGTTATTCTAGCTAAAATCTAATATATTATACCCCTCTGAGCTAAGTATAGGGATTTGTGGCCTCAGGCCCTTGTTCCCAGGGTGGGGAAGTCGCACCCACCCGCAACCTTGGGTAGGTTCATTCCGTCAGCTCCATCCGTGTGCCCAAGCCGCAGCAGCTACTTGCGTACAATCTATCGCCTCATTAAACGTCTTAGTCGGGAACTCCATGCCGATGTATCCCCGCACGCGCCGCCATCAGTCACTTCCCTAAGTCCTAGCTGGGCGTGGGTAAGGGTACAGCACTGCGTAACCTTTCGCAGCAGGGGTGCACAGCTTTCCACTGCCTTCTTCAGTCTGCCTACCTACCCCAAGACCTGTCACTTGGACCACTTGGGGGCCTTTTTATCGACACACGTTCGCCCACTCATTTTTCTATCCTGCTATTTCCTCTTCCACGTTTTAGGATTTTTACCTTTTTATTTCCATACAACGCACATTACATTACAGCTCGTTTTCTCCCGGCCCCGTGTGTCTGAGTTAATCGCATTCCTGTCTCTAGCGGAAGAAGAAACAAGTTAGGATTTGGTTCGACTACAAGCACAAAGATATCAAAGATGGCCAGCAACGATTACTACAACCAGCACGGCGGCGGCTACGGTCCCGGCGGCGGATACCCCCAGCAACCTCAACCTGTAAGCTCTCACCCATGATTTCCTTTGTGAGACTGCCTTGATTTCGCGTCGCCACTTTCGCCTGAGAATTGGCGCGCGCGTCCCATCGTCATCGGACATCGCCTTGAATACTCGACCAAACTAACACCGAATCACAGGCCTATGGTCCTCCCCAGGGCTACCAACAGCAGGGCGGCTACTACCCCCAAGGCGGCCAGCCCCCCATGCAGTACCAGCAGCAGCCTCCCCAGCAGGCGCCTAGGAAGCAGGGCGGCGGAAACTGTCTGACTGCCTGTCTCGCCGCGCTGTGCTGTTGCTGCGTCATTGACGAGACATGCGAGTGTTGCGCGGAATGGTAAGCCCAAATTTTTTCCCCCGTATATCCAGACTGTTTTGCTAACAATTCACAGCTGCGAATGCTGCTTTGAAATCTGTTAAGACGCCCGCGAGAAGCGACTCTCAGGACCCAAACACCTGACATTCATCATGTGTCAGAAACCTCAAGTCACTTGGTGTTTGGAAAGTGGGGTCCGGGAACGACAGAAAAATATCACATCAAACCTCTGTAATGCCTGCGACAGGCCGGGCGTGCTTCGAGGGGAATCGACGATTAACCACGGCGCGCATTTGTTTTGGTCCACTGAGACGAGCTCTAAGAGATGGGATGAAAGGACGAATGATGGGCGGGATTGGCGGTTGGACAATGGGGGGCACCAGTATGGTTTTCTCTTCATCTCGTCACGATGGATTGGAACATTTTCCCCTACTACTGGGCGTTATGGGCGCGGCTTCTGTGAAATCACTTGGATGGAGGTTTTTTCTGGAGCGCATTGCCTTTCTATTTATTTAGTACACTTTCAATATTATTCTATCTGTGTGCAATGTGCACCTCACATGAATAACATCAGAACCTGTGATGTCGTTGCCGGCAATTCGGAAAGGGCTAGCATGGAAACTGCCGGCGCTCCATCTGCGCGATTATGGGGTCATAGGTCATCAACCAGATTTGGCGAGACGATTCGAGACTCAGACTTTCAGTCATGGACAAGGCAGGGAAGCGAGAAGGATAAGCCAGCTCCGAAGATACGCTATGGTAACCGACACAACCACCAGAACTGGACAAGAAGAATGTTGCAATACGACAATGTATTTTTGAATCCCACCGAACGCTTTGATCCCTCTGCAACCTCATAATGCAAACAGTTTCGGGGCTCAAAGCAAGACGAATCGCTGGCCGTCAAAAAGGCTTTTTCCTATCTGTAGTCATCAACCCATACTTAGTTGTCCAGTTGGACGTAGTTGGCAGGGAAAAGACCCTGTTTTCCGCCGTAGCTGCCGAACCACCAATCCTCATCGGGGAACTCGAGGTCCGTGATCGTGGCGTTTTCGGGGAAAGAGAGCTCTGTCCAGGTTGTCAGTGTGTGTTTGCGTTCAGAAAACGGGCGCATATCTTACCGTTGTCCTCGGCAGCCTCGTAGTCGAACTGGGCCGTAGCTGTCCGGCCACCGCCGGCTGCGTGCTCCGGCTCCGGCTCCGCTTGGGCCGGCGCGGTGGGTGGCGCAGCTCGCGCGGCAGGTGCCGCCTCCGGCTCATCATCCTGAACGAGCTCTACGTAGTTGCTGGGGAACAGGCCGCTCTCGCCGCGGGAGTTGGTACCCATCCACCAGTCCTCGTCAACCATCTCGATGTTGGTGACGTACTCGCCCTCCACGAGCTCAAGCTCGTTATCCTCAGCCTTCTCGTAATCGTATTGAATCAAAGCGCGGTAACCGCCGCCTTGTGCTTGACCTGCTGCAACCTGCTCATGGCCAAACTCTTGCTCAGCAACAGCCGTTGCGGCACCACGGCCGACGTCGTGAGCCTCTTCGGGAAGCTCCTCCTCTCTTGGAAGCTCCTCCTCGATCTGCTGGGTGGGAATAGGCCTGGGAGGCTCTCGCTCGACAGGCGGTTCCATCTCGACCTCACCACCACGGGCCACGGGCTGCGCAACGCGAATCGGCGAATCGGGCTGCTCCTCCTGCTGCTCCTCTTCCTCCTCCTCCTCTTCTTCAGGCGCAGGTCTGGGAGGCATTCCAGGGAGAGCAAAGCCACCGGCAGGGGCGGGGCGGCTGTCGGATGGCGGAGGAGGCGGGACCTGCTCTTCTTCCTCCTCGTCGCGAGAGGCGTAGGCCGCAGCCGCAGCGCCAGCACCAGCAACGCCCGCGGCACCGACGGCAATAGGAGCTGCACCCTTGAAGCGGTCCCGGAGAGCCCCAACACCGCCACTGGGGGAGGCGGGCGCTTCGCGCTCTTGTTCGCCAGTATTCTCTTGGCTGATCTTGCCAGCAATACCGCGGCCGTACTCGCCAGTCTGGACAGGAGCCCAAGACTTGCCGGCGTAGCCACTCTTCCATTCTCCGCTTTTTTGTACGCCGATGGGCGACGTAGCCGGGGGTGAGACGGCATTCGAAATCGAACCTCCTTGCTTAGCCTTCTTCTCAGCCCACAGCTGGGCAGGCGTCTTGCCACCCTGGTCGGCGAACGTTCTGCTGGCAGCACCGACGGGTGCGGCAGCTGGCACGGAGGGCGCGCCGATACCAAAACCACCGGGTGTAGGAGCCTTGGTACCGGTGAAGGTCGAACCGCCGAACTTGTTGGCGACTTTGGGCTTTGGGAGGGACGTCAAACGCTCCGACGAAGACTGGGACTGATTAAAGGCAGCACTACGCTCGGCCAGAGACTTGGGGCGCTCTTTCTGCTCTTCAGCAGGCTCGGCTTCAGAAGGCTTTTGTGCCTTGGCGCGGATAGCCGCAATATCAACCTTGCCGACCGGTTCGTATGCGCCTTTCACAGGGGCTGGCCGGTCATCTTTCTTTTCCTTCGCAGCTGCACGGATGGCAGCAATGTCGACTTTGCCAACAGGTTGGTATGCACCCTTCACAACATCAGGCTTGTCTTCCCGAGAGTTGTTCCCATTGAAGCTAGGCGGCTCTTGTCGTTGCTTCGTGAGCTCTGCCATGTTAACCTTAGTAGGCTTGTACGCAGGGGCAACCTTCTCCAACTGAGACCGAGTCACCGGCGGGGCATCCGCACCCCAACCGTCGTCATCTACGTTTGCGGGCTTGCGGTTGCGGGCGGCGACGATCGGGTTAACAGATCCGACCGACGAGGTAGTAGGAGTAAAGACAGGCTTGGAAGCAACTGGCGGTGGGGCGGCGGAGGCCGTGGAGCCGCCGGCTGAGTACTTGGCGCCGGAGGCATCGGCAATCTTGCGCATGATGCTCTCGGGCTCGAGATCGCTGTCCGAACGAGCGGTGATCTGGATGTGGTAGCCGTGGAGGATCTTGGAAACGGCTGCAGCGTGCGTGGTGAAGTAGCCTTTGGTGCGCTCGGGGACACCGCCTCCACACCAAGCAATCAGGGCATTCTTGGGAAGGCCAGAATTGGGGTCCTTGACCTTCACGAATGCGAATTGGATGCGGCCCTCGTTGAAGTCTTCGATCAGATTCGAGAGTTCGCCATCTGAATACCAGGAAAACACCTGTCAGCGCATGTCCCGCCAAGCGGCATCGGAAGCTCGGGAGGGGGTCAGAAACGTACCTCCAGTACTTTGGACCTTGAGAACGCTCTCCTTAGCACCAGTATCTTGGAAAGCGTTGGCCAGAGGAGCTTGAACTGAGAACAGAGCCCATTGAGCGTATGTCGGCGAGCTCGAGCTCGGGGGCGGGCCGTTGATGACGCCCTGGTAGCTACTCTTGATCGAGGGTCCGTTTATGGACAGATTGAGTGACGCCATTGCGAGTTTGGGCAACTAGCTTAACCACGGTGGACGCGGGGCTTCGAGTCAAGGACGTCGGATTTTGTATGAGGTTGAGGGGGAGGTTGATACAAAAGGAGGAGGACAGAAGACGGTAGGTCGTATTGATGTCCGTCGGAGAGTCGCCTGTGTCTTGCTGACGTAGCAAACCAACCGCTTGTATTGCAGAGTCGTGGACAGCCGAAAGTTAGCGAGGCGCAGCACAGGTGGAACTAGAACTTGGAGGTGAAGCACGGCCCACTGACTTCAATACGCGGGCGGCGTGTTACGCAGTTGTTCGGCTTGCCAAGTGTCGAAGCGGGGCAGGAACACGCCTGAGAGAGGTTAGCAACTTAGGTAGGGCAGCTTAGGCAGAGGGGCACAGTGGGCTCAGGTACGAACACAGGCGGAGAGGCACAGCAACTTAGGTACGAATACAGGCAGACAGGGTACAGTGACTCTTCCGTATCCGCTTGAGTTGCCAAGGAGCTTCTCGCCGTTCTCACTCTCAAGAGTAAGACCCCTCAGTTATGTGACTAATAAGCATAGTGAAACTCGAGAGGTTAGTAAATTGTGAGATGGTCGACTCCGCAATGCGAGCTAAGTGAGGCCTGCTCGTTATGCAACTAAGCCTTGTAAATCGCACGCCAAATGACGCAACATGATGGTTCTCTGGATACAACCACACTTATACCCGTCTAAGCCGTCTTTGGCTCTCATATATTCGTATATCCCTCAAAACTTGCAACCACCCAAAAAAACTCGCTCACGGATTGCCCCTCCAAATACCCCTCCACGTATTGGAGACCTGTGGTTTATCAACCGTTGGCTCGTTATTTCGTGATCCCGCGCCCAACCGAAATTCTCCCGTACTTCGGAAACTCCTTCTTGCTCTCGAAAACCCCACGCGACCCATTCCGCGACATCCCATCCAGATTACGCGCCAGTCGACAATTTCCTTGCTCCCAGAAACGAGAAAAAAAAGCCTCGCGATCCACGAAAAACCAACAACACACCATGTCGACGATCACAGAGATCACCAGTCTCGCCGACTGGGAGAAGCACATCGCCTCCACACCGCCGACGACCCTCCACATCATCTCCTTCCACGCCCCCTGGGCCGCCCCCTGCGCGCAGATGTCCACCGTCCTCAAGACCCTCGCCTCAGAATACCCCGTTACCAGCCCGCCAGAGACCTCCTGGGTCTCCATAAATGCCGAGGAGCTCAGCGAGATCAGTGAGACCTATAACGTCACCGCCGTGCCATTCCTCGTCCTCCTGCGCAACGGACAGGTCCTCGAGACCGTCAGCGGCAGCAGCGCGGTCAAGGTGCGCAATGCGATCGAGACACACGCGAAGAAGTCCCCCGCGGCCGCCGTGAACGGGAACCCGGGCGTGGAGAACGGGCCCAGCGCGATGCAGGATGATGAACCCGTAGACCCGGCCAAGGCCAAGGAGGAGCTGTTCAAGAGGCTGGCGGATCTCGTCAAGGCGGCGCCGGTGATGCTTTTCATGAAGGGCACGCCGAGCTCGCCGCAATGCGGTTTCTCGAGGCAGCTCGTGGCTATCCTGAGAGAGCACTCTGTCAAGTACGGTTTCTTCAACATTCTTGCAGACGACGAGGTGCGACAGGGCCTGAAGGAGTTTGCAGACTGGCCTACCTATCCCCAGCTTTGGATGGATGGGGAGCTGGTCGGTGGCTTGGACATTGTGAGTGCACTGCGGTTGTCTCCTTACGCGCAGACGTTAACAATTCCTTTGCAGGTTAAGGAAGAGATCGCCAACAGCCCCGACTTCTTGGGTCCTTACAGTATCAAGGTTAACGAGGCTGCCGCAACCTCATAGAGAGGAAGGGGCATGGTATGCAAAAACGGTACCAATCACAGCATTCCGGCGTTATCTATCGATTCGTTGGTTGTTACACATACCCAGTTACACTCGCATTGCGCCCTCGTCTTGGCTTTCCTGCCACCGATGCCGAAGCCTCCTCAGCCATCGTGGACAACCGGTTTAGGCAGGTAAACTGCGTTCTCGCATGCCACGTGTCGAGGGTCGTTAGTCGTTGAGCAGCAATAGCTTTTTACAGATATTTGAAAGGCAGGGCAAAGGATGGCATTACGAGGAGATATTGATGGCACGTCTACCCCTGAGCAATGCGAGATAGTCACGAATTTTAATGAGGAATCTTTGAAACCACCTCTTCTGGTTTTGCGGCGAGAAAAGATTGTTTTGCTGTTATATGGAGATGTCATCTGCCAACGGGGTCGCCATTCATATGTATGACCGAGCTGGTGGGTCTAAATCTCGGCGCATGCTATAAGCAAACCTCGCACAATACGTCCATGTCGACGTGGAAACATGATCCGAGGCAAACGCGGCCAATTGTTGAAGAATGATTACTACGACAATACCATCAGAAGAGATAACACCATGGAAACTACTTATAGCCTGGCAAATGCTTGCAATTTGGACACAAACATGAGGCGTGGGTTGACCTCTCAGGTAACTTGAGGTTGTGCGAGATGTAAATCCGGGCCATCTCAACAATCAGACGCTGAAGTCCGCTGCTATTTGAATTTATCATGCCTGTCCAATTTGCATCGGTTTTAAACCCATGCGACGACACCTCATTCCATCAGAATGCGACCTTTTTCTTTCGCCATGCGGTCAACACACAATCTTCCCATGACAAGGCTTGCAGATTCGCTGTTACCATCTGCGGCCACCATTATTCCTCACCTTCCAATGTTGCGTACGTGATATTATCGCACAATCTGTCGTGCCAATAGAGAAATCTATAACCTATTCAGGTATAAGCGGCGTGGTAATCGAACCATTCCGAGAAGTCTTCTTCTTTTTCGTGGAGCGGCAAACTTTCGGCGTCCTTGGCACTTTCCTCCGGCTGTGAGGTCGGACCGTTATCCTCGACGAGCGTCGAGTCCAGGTCGGATTCGCTTCTGGGAGAAGCTAGTTTCGGGGTCGAACCACCATCGGAGCTGTTGGGATCCACGTCTTCATCGAGGCCTACAAAGATTGCTGCACCATACGTGGTGAAGGCCTCCAATACTGGCCTCAAAATTTTCTTATCGGGACTAATGTCATGAACGAGGACGCCGATGGCGGGTCTTGCAATCTCGGGGCTATCGATGCAGTGATATCAGTGCATGGCATGCCCCTCGGTCTGGGCAATAGCTTCGCGCCATGAAAGCCAGGCCTCAACGCAGGGTACGAACGTATGCGGGCAAGAAGAGCTGGTGTCAAAGGGAGCCCGAACTTACCTCGACAGGAAGCGCAAGACTTTGGGGTATACACCTGCTCGAACGCGTCCTACGGCGACGCCCTCCATGTGATCGATGTAAATACCCACCACGATGTCGCCCCTGTCCTGCCTTTGTGTTTCCCCTTTCCGCCTTACTCGTATGATGGTAAGTTCTTGGAGGAAGTCGCCCACATATGGCTCGATCATACGTTTGATCGTCTGTTTCGGTGTTTCTCCCCATCTCTCCGCGGGGAGAAGGAAATTGGTGCCGAATTCGTGCTCGGATTGGCGCCACGCTCTCTCGTTGGGGGGCACGACTAGGTTAGTCTGAGAATAACCTTCGGTTTCCCATGGGCGGCCCTCCTTTCCGAAAACGATAGGGAAATTCGGCCTGGTGGTGACGTTGAAGCCTCCTCCGTAGACTGTATACGCTACAGGAAAAAGATCTGGAGCAGACCTGCTTGTATCCATAACTGTTCTCTCTGGTGCAGAGCAAACGATGCGGAAAGAATGATGAGGTATGCTGGACAAGACTGCTGAACGATGCTGACAAAATGTCTGAGAGACCGCGAGATTCAAGTGTAAGCCGTATCAAAGGTTCGTTTAGGTCCTGTTGAAGGATGACTTTGGGAGGTAGGAGGCTTATTGCCTCAAATCACTCAGAAAGAATGGAAGGAACTAAGTTATGCCAGACAACATCAACAGGAACGACAAAGACCTCTTTCCTCTACTCGACATCCACACCTCAAACATAGGCAATGGGCTTCTTTTCCTCGCATCACTTGGAACGAATGAAAGTAAACCTTCTAATAACGTTGCCGCATATAGGAACTAATTGAGTTGGAAGACTTCCTGGGCTTTTGGGACAGAGCTAGTGTGTCCAGCCACCCTCCCCAACAATGAAAAATCTCTTGGGCCTCTCAGCTCATGCGAGCGTGGGTACGAACTTCGCGAGAACTACAACCCCCGATGAAATGGTGCAGCATGAATCATCTGTAGGAATGCAAGTGTTTGTTCTCTTGACTCCTAGAGCAACCATGAAATCAAGGCATCACCCGCTCATCATTCTTGGGTTGACTTGGGTCGCCATTGCTTATAAGCGTTTGATCGAAAACGCGTATCTGAATTCAGGGAGCCTGACCTTTTGTAGTCTTCCCAACACCATACATATAGACGTTTCCTGTCACAAATGATACCCCTAGCTTGTTCTGAACCACAGCTTCCGGGTTGTCTACGCCAAACATTGACAATCAGGGCTTATCGTCTGACTTCTTCCAGAACGAGAATCTGTCTGAACTTGAGCAGATTGACCGGGGGCCTGAATGAAACCATGCGAGGTATAGGCAGAGACTGCGCAACAGAAGCCGGCCTGCTTGATAAGTTAACACGCTTTCAATTAGATTAGACACTTTTCGTGTAAGGCTTAAGACTCACCGGTATCAAGGACGGACACGGCAGAACCCAGAAGATCCAAAGACCGCGTAGACCCCGACATTCGTAAGTCCAGCTTTGTCCACAGTACCGAATTAGCCAGAGCCTTGTACACATATGGGGCTCCAATCGTCTACGAGGCAAACCTACCTGACCAGGACTTCAAGGATAGCTGGGTATAGCATAGCCCGAAGCCGCTTAATTTCGTGAGCCTCACCACCTGGTGGGCGACGAATCTCGACATACACCACATCATCGGTATCATTGAGCCAGGCGCCGGACTCCATCATACGAAATCCCGTGATAACGCCCCAGTCGATTTTCAGCTCACGCATCTTCTCCATGATCGTGTCTCCGAGCGTCTTTTCTTCACCGGGAACGATCGACTTGTCCCATCTATCGGCGAGGGCTCGACCGGCAGGGGCGATGCGGAAGTTGTGGTCATCAGTGACCACATCGTCATACTCGTACGCGCTTTGGGCCTTTGATTCGTAGGCGGCTCCTCCGTAGACAGTGTACTTGAAGCTGTTGTCGGGCGTTTCTTGGGCCATGATTTCGTGTGTCTTTTCTTGTCTTCGATGCTATCTGGCTTCGAATTTCTATTATGCCGAACCGTTTGTTTGCAAGCTCAACAGTTATCTGAGGGTGACGTTGAAGTTTACTGTTGTGCGGTTAAGGGTGCATTACCTCCGGAGATGAGCAGCTCAGGAACTCGCGTTTCGCAAGCATAGCATCGCAGGCAGGAAGCAACGAGTAAGCCACTGCCATTGGAAAGATTGCTAGGAAAGCGCAATTAAGTCACACGTGAATGTCATTGGTCATAAGTGAAGAACGATGTGGATTGGCATCAGGTGAAAGAACTCGCTTGTCGACATGCCCAATTGTCCTTGCTGGTATGACATACAAGACGCTTATCAAGACTGTTTAACAAGGGGAAGCTGCCACGGTGAGAGCGGCAGAAACAAATATCGGAATGATTTGTATTGAAGACGTCCACGCTGCTCAGAAGGGAAGCCCACCAGAGCTTCCACACATTGTTCCAAGCACCAATCAGACCGATTTGATTTTCCTTCTGTTTGATATGTTATAATTTGTATAGTCAGCCCTTTGGAACCAGTATCTTACAATTATGGACAAGGGATACTCTTAGTAAATGCCGTTTCACGCCTTCTTCCTGTAGCCATCATCATGTCATCGTTCCTCAACTGGTCGCTTACAGCACATACGCAACAGCAAGAGTTGCAGCAGTGCCAATTAGAGTGGCCAGATATCCATTTTGCGCGCCCCTGGTTCCTCCAGATGTAGTAAGGACCGAAGCGGGCGTCGTTGCGAAGATCAAGCCAGTTGTTGGGGCAGCGATACCAGACTGAGCCTGGATGTTGCTTGCAAGAACCATTGAAGTCATCAATGAAGACGGAAGAGAGATAGCGGCGCCGAGACGAGGCACTGCATTCGGTTCGGCGGGTTCGTTCAGCTGCGGAACTGCAGTTGGCTTAGTAACGGCTTCAGTGGGTAGGGGCCCAGTTGAAGAAGCCGCTCCGCTGGCTTCAGCTCGGCTGCCGTCAGTGGTACTTTCTGGCCCCGAGCTGTTGCCTGGGCCGCTCCCTTGGTCACTTTTGTCTTCATTCTTCTCGTCACCGCCACTGCCAGGGGCAGCAGTTTGCTCCGGTGGGGCCGAGCTGGGCGGATTCGTTGCCGATGCTTCGGGGCCGCTAGACTGGACTGGGTTAAGAGGCGGTGTAAGACCTGACGGAGACTCTCCGGTGGGCAAAGCTGCGGAAGTGGCCTCGGAAGTAACCGCAGAAGGAGCAGCTGCGGGAGTAGTAGCGGAAAGAGCGGCTTCGGGGTTTTTTGACGCACCGGCCTCGGCCGAATGAGTGGATTCGATTGGAACGGGGACGACAGCAGCGGGCTCGGTGACGGGAATGGATGGCAACTCGGTTGGAGCGCTTGCGTTGGCGGGGACATCGACTGGGGGCAGGGGGACAGAAGCAGCCGGCGCCTCAGCTGGTGTAGTCGTGTTCGCGGGAGGGACAAGAACTGGTGGCTGAGTGGCAGCAGGCGGCTCGGCAGGAACGCTGGTGTTCTTAGGTGGGATGAGAACTTGAGGAAGAGAAGCGGTTGGCACAGCCGTTGGCGTGATCGAGACGCGGCTTCGTTCGGCAGGCTCAGTCTGAACAGGAGGCTCCTTAGCAGGAGCGGTCTGGTTGTTAATAGGGGCAGGTGACTTCGTCGAAGCATCGATGGTCGAGTAGATGGGCGAAGGCGCAGCCTGTGTCCCATTGTTGGCGGGCGGTTGCACCCGGGCAGCTGAGGTTGCTGGAGCAGAAGGAGCAGGCTTGTCTGCACCGGGATCGATAGTGGAGTAGATAGGCGAAGGGGCTGCCTGAGTCCCGTTGTTGGCAGGCTGAGTAGCAGGCGGTTGTGCCGGATCAGCTGAGGTTGCAGGCTCGGAAGGGGCAGAATTGCCCGCACCGGGGTCGATTGTCGAGAAGATGGGCGAAGGTTCCGCTTGAGTGCCATTACCAGCAGCCTCCGGTGCTCCGGAAGCTGTAGGGGCAGCAGTGGCCTCGGCGCCGTCACCGTTGCCATCATCTCCTCTACCTTTGCCTCTGCTCTTGCCTTTGCGCCGCCCGCCAGTAGCAGGAGTGGCCGCCGCGGGAGCAGTCTCAGCGGGAGCAGCGGGGGTCGCTGCAGGAATTGTGCCGTTGGCGGGAGCGGCCTTGGCAGGAAGGCATTCAACGACGAGTCCGGCAGGGGTAGCAGCGGGAGGCAAAGGTCCCGAGTAGACCGTCTTGGGAGGAGCTGGCGGCTTGGTGAGGACTTGGACTTGCGCGCCGACGTATGTCTGAACAACCGGCTGCTCCGTGAGCTGGTTGATCTTGAACGACTGTGACATGAGGGTCTTCTGAGCGGAATCGGTGATGACCATCATGAAACTATCAAAGGCCGCGATGGAAGCATCGGGAGCCCAATACAGGCGACCAACATTTTGGATTTGCTCTGCCAGAACCGTTAGTAAGACTTCCCCAACAACCCACCACCAATACGAGCTTACCCCCGATCCTTTCCGCGATGACTGATCCATCAGTCACGCCGTTTGGTACCAAGTCGATGTTGATAGGTGCTTCCAATCCTGTTGTCTGCCACTCAATCTGAAATTTCTCGCCGATGTTGAAATAATCTCCTGCCAGGGGCTTCGTGAACTGAGCCTCAGCAAAGGCAACGCTTAGCAGCAGAGCCAAAGACTTCGCGGAATGCATCTCGTCGGAAACTATAGTCAAAGGAGAATTCGTAACGGGTCGGCTAGTCGTCAAGGGGCCCAATAAAAAAGAATTAAAGGAAGAAAAACCGGCCGACTAGGGCTCGGGTATCGTGGTCGAAACGGAAACGAAGATAACAAAGGGATTGCTTAAGAAAAGCTGGCCTGCAGACGATGTCTAGAGAAGGGAAACATTAACCAACGACCAAAGAAGATCGTCAGTCAGAAAAGAAGACGAACAAGTAATGAATGAGAAGTGAACAAAGATGGAGAAACCAGAAGAACGGAGCAAGAAGAGCCTTGCCCAAGAGGCTCCAACTCTGGGTCGGTGGCTTTGATATGGATCTCTCGCGTGTAAGTCGATGCTACCACTCCACACAGGGGGGGAAGCCGAAGGAAAGACCCCTGAACGTCATCTCAAGCCTCATTGTCAAGAGCAAAAAGGCTCAGCAGGGGTGCTGGGGCCGCCGAGGATGTCTCATCGGCTGACAGCCCGACACACGCTACGAGCCCTTCTAAGCGGCGGATGAGGTCGCGCGATAGGCTGGCTCAACAGGTTGGGGCTGTATGCAATGGGTGGCTTTAACAAACATCTTCCCGAAGGTGGGCCTAGCCATTTGGAGGGAAACGATCCATCCATTGCGATGGGGCGGGTAGAAGAAGCCTGGTTTCGCAGCTCGGTGCGTCGTCACTAGCCACTTTGACAGTAGTCAATTCGTATTGCGAGAGAACCTGATCGACCTTTTGTTGACGTCTAATAACCATCAGTGACAGTCGTTGTTGCCCCTAGGTTTGGTGATTCTCACTTTATCCTTGCAAGTAAGATTGAGTTATTGCAGGGACACAGGAATACAATTCACGCAGCCTATTTTTCGTCCAATGCTCGTTTGATGGCCAGGCGGGATTTGAGAACGCCTCGATGTGTCGAGGTTGTAGTCGGGATGACAGGGCCTATGCACAGCGGCGGCGGTTGAGACGTCGTCCTAGAGCACATCAAACTTAAACCTCCCACCTGGAACCAGGTTAGGAAGTGGAGACACGTTAAGCATTTCCGCGCACACTTCAGCCAATTCGCTAACAGTGGACACTGACCATTCCCCTGTCAACGCAAGCCAAGCGTTCTGGGGATGAACCTCCCTGTATCACCATTTTCTCCGTGTTTGACGTTGGCGTCATAGGTGAAGTTGATGGCGTTATTGGTCTTCAGCCATATTTGCCCTTAATCAGAATGACAGTTGGGCCGAATTCTTATTTTATGGGTAAGGGTCGTCTCGTAATTACCCGTAAGTGGTAGAGTCTAGGAGGTTATGGAATTGCAATTAACGCAAGGCGCATTTAAGCTTAGGAAATTAGTGCAGATGGGTTCAGACGGAAATCTGTGTGGCGGTGGATCGTCACCCTAGACACTTCCAACCCTGATCTTATGCATTAAGGCGCGCGGTCTCCCAACTTTTATCTCATTTCTTTTGGCTTCTTATTCCATCACTCTCGGTAAATCTTGGTGAATCATTGAACACATGAATCACCATCTCCAAAAGAGTTATAGACAAATACTCTTGTAAACTACTCCAAGGCAACCAAATTTGTGTCATTCTTTGTGTCATTCATTGTGTCATTCTTTGTGTCATTCTTTGTGTCATTCTCCAGTTGCCTAATCATTTAATACCGTTCAAACTCATGGCTGTTACCGCAAGAGTCTGGCGATGACCATCTGGTCAAGAAAGCCTCTCAACAACTCATCATCCTACATTTACATAGTCTCTCTGTTGGAAAGATTGTCCCACAAAGTTTCAAGCATCTAAGAAGGTAGGCACTAAACACCCTCTGATTGGTTCCCAGGCGTGTTTGTGTTGGAAATGCCGTGGAAAGCGTCACCAAATGCGGAATCGTCCATCTCAGCGTTCATGTCCAAGCCGTCGCCCAAGGATGCTCCATAGCTGGCCATCGCGTCTCCAGCAGAGTCAAGATCACCCAGAGAGCTGAAGCCACCAGGGGTCTCCCCGGCAGGTGTTCCAGCGGCAGAAGGTGCCTGCGGAGTCGGCTTCGGTGCCTCGGCCTCAGCTGTGGTGTTGGCACCCGCAGCAGCAGGGTCGGGTGACACCCCCCCCTTAGGCACGACCACCCAGTCACCACTACCCGTTCCCTGGTCAGGCGCGGTGGGTGCATCCTTTGACGGTTCGGTATTGCCCATCGTGACATCCTCTCCAGCAGCCGGAGCAGGCTGAGACTCGGGCTCCTCTGGAATGGTCGGCGGCATAGATGCCGGCGAAGCTGTATTGGCGTTGGCGGGCGTGCCGGCTGTGGAGTTGAGTGCAGACAAGTGAGTCTGCGGTGTTGGGAAGTTGTTGACAGGTGTTGAAGTGGCAGAGAAACCGGTGTGCATCTGATCCAGGAGACCTGCAGCGGTGCCGCCCATGTCAACATCAGAATCGCCGACCATCACACCGCTTTGCTGAGACCCAGCCTGAGATGGTCGTCGTGATGCAGAACCGCTTGGTTCAGCACCCGCCGCGGCGGCTGGAGAGGCTGCAGCTGGTGGTACAGGTGTGGGCTCCTTCACGGGCTCTGGTGCAGGCTCTTGGAAACCTCCGTCTTGAATGCGATGCACATTGTGTAGCACCTGAATGTGGCGGCCAAGGTTGGCCTCAACTTGTGCCACGATCTCATCCACTTTCTTGTTGTGCTTTTGCGACCACGCACCAGAGTTGTCATCCGCTTCTGTAGAATGGCCCTCAAGGCGCCAAAGCTCGGGACCCCGCTCCTGGATGGAGTTCTTGATTTCCTTCTCCGCATCCACGTAGATGGAGCTGGCCTTGAGGCTGGAAATACTCTTGGCATGCTCTGCCTTCATCTTTTCCATCTCCGCCTTGGTTGATTCCAAGTGCTCTTGCACTCTTTTCCTGAACTCGTCCGCAAGACCGGGCTCAAGGCGACCGATGTACGGCTTCTGGGGCACTTCGGTGAGCGCATTAGCGCCCTGACCATTGAAGATACCGTCGGTCAGAGATGCCAGTTCCCCTTTGAGCCCAAGCCCAAGTTCGGGAGGCGCAATCTGGGCAAGGCCGTAAGGAGATGACACAATCTCTTCCATCCACTCATGGTTCTGCTGGTAACGCGCAAAAGAGATGTCTCTTGGAGTAAGATGGTCAAAAAGATCCTTCTCCAATTCTTCATCATCGTGCAAAGCCTCGGCATTAGCCAGCGCTTGCTGTTGCGCCTGCGCCTGAGCCTGGGCTTGTGCCTGAGCCTGCGTTTGGCGACCCCGGCGACCCTGGGGGCCGGACGGGGGATATGCCATTTGTTGAGGGACACGTCTCGACTGCGCTGGAGGGTTGTACATCTGAGGACGTCCACCGTTGCGGGGAAATTGAATGCTGGGCCAGCTAGCGCGATCAGAAAGCATAAAGTCCTTGCGGGCAATCTGCCCACACTTTTGGAGGTGATTACGGGTGCCCACTATGTGCTGAGTGTCCTGAGAAACGGGAATGAGGTTGACAGGGACGCGGTCAGGAGGGTCCGACGGGCCGTAGTGTACAATCCAAAGGCTGATGTCGGGCTGCGGCGCGTTCATCACGCCGGTCTGCGAAGGCACGAGACGGAATCTGCGTCGGGCGTGCATGGCAACCTGCTCGCCTGGAATGAATCCCGACTTGATATAGTGAATCTCGAGAGACTGTGTCCTTTGTCAGCTCTCGGCATTTATAGCTAACGACCTGGTGCATACCAGTCCATTGCCAACGTCCTGGCGATGGTATTGTTCGGGGCCCCAGATCATGCCATCGCTGGCAAAGTTTGTTCCCAGCCTTTTGAGAGGTTGCCATGTGAGATAAATTTGGCCATCGCGGGGTCGATCGAGGTAGGTCCAGAAGAATGGGGCCTTGTCTTTCGCGACTTGAGGAGCGGCCATTAGCCATTTCGTCACTTGATTTAGATCGACGCGCGCCTGGTCAGCATAGTGGTTGGCGGAGATGAGGTGGGTATGATTGAGCTTGAGAGTTGTCAGCGACGAGTTTATATCGCGCGAGATGCAACTTGGTGTGGTGAAGCCTACCAGGTCCTGGTCAATACCGTCGCTCGGGTCCTGAGCCATGGTTTGCGGTCGGGGTTGCACTATGCGGCACTGATTGGCGAGTACCAGGGCGTAAATTTCAATGACGCAAAGCAGTCAATCTTTCCATAGGCTCTTGCCTAAGTTGCCAAAAGCGGTCTATACAGAGCGACGTTAATGGATGAATGCGCGTGGGTTCGGGAGGCTGGGGTCAATGATTGAGCTGGCGTGTAGGTCGGTTCGCGTCCCCAAATTTCTCGCGACGAGGCTGAGGCGCATTAGGAGATCCTTGTCACGTTGAGCCAATCAAACCCGCTTGACCGCAAGAGATCCGTGCACAGTACCTTATCGGTTATCGCGGCTTATCAAGACAATTAATGAGCCAGGTACCTCTGTACCTACCTAGGTAAGGTGAGTCCACGATTAAATTCTTCCATTTGTCCTAATCCCATGAAAGCTGCCAAGACTTGATACAGGCTTTAGGGAGTCGTGACCACCAGGTCAATGTTTCTGCGGCAGCATGTGCCGCATGACGTGGTCAACCATAATACTTGAGTGGTTCTTAATCCATCAAGAGATGTTTTTCACGGCACTAAACAACGTGGACAACCAGATGGGAATAATCATTTCGTTTCATTTCATTCGCCTGGCACCATTATACCAGGTATCAGAGTGTGCCCTTCCCTATATTCTACTAGTAACCCATCCAAAAATCTTTTAAGCATTGTAGGTAGAAGCGGAGACGTTGCCTCCACGGCCGGTCCAGTTAACGTGGATGTACTCGCCGGCGGGGTAGCGCTTGGTCGCGCTTTCGGGCTTGACCTGGAAGGTGTGGGCACTAGAAGATTTGGTCAGTTTTGTCTTCGTTGTTTCGTATCGAGATGAAGGCGAACGTACCCGAAGTAGTCACGCTGGGCCTGTAGGAGGTTGGCAGGAAGGTCCTTGGTGCGGTATCCGTCGAACCAGGACAGAGCGGTAGAGAAGGCGGGAGTGGGGATACCAAGGAGAGCAGCCTTGGCGACGACGTCTCTCCAGCCGGGCTGGGCCTTGTGAATGGCGTCCTTGAAGAAGTTGTCAAAGAGGAGGTTCTCGAGGTCGGGGTTGTTGCGGTAGGCGTTGGTGATGTCCTTGAGGAATACGGAGCGGATAATGCAGCCACCACGCCACATGAGGGCGATAGAGGGCTTGTTGAGCTTCCATCCGTACTCCTTAGCGGCCTGCGAGGACCACGTTAGTATTTCGTCTCGGATTAGGGGTTAGAGATTACGGACCTCCTGCATGAGCATGAAGCCCTGAGCGTAGGAGACAATCTTGGAGGCGTACAGAGCCTGCTCGAGGTCGTCGATGAACTGCTCCTTGTTGCCCTCAAACTTGTTGGAGCGGCCGACGTACTCCAAAATGGAGCTGGCCTTGGTGCGCTCGCCCTTGAGGGCAGACAAACTGCGGGCAAGGACAGACTCGGCGATCAGGGTGACGGGGATACCGAGGTCCAGGGAGTTGACAGCAGTCCACTTGCCAGTACCCTTCTGGCCGGCCTGGTCAAGGATCTTCTCGACGAGGGGAGTGCCATCGTCCTCATCGTTGTAGTAGAGGATGTCGCGGGTGATCTCGATCAGGAAAGAATCCAAGACACCCTTGTTCCACTTGGTGAAGATGTCGCCAATCTCCTTGGGGGAGAGGCCGAGACCACGCTTGAGGATATCGTAGGCCTGCAGACTGTGTGAGTCATTCACCTTTATAGTGGAGTATAACCAATTAAACAGCATACCTCGCAGATGAGCTGCATGTCACCGTACTCAATACCGTTGTGGACCATCTTGACGTAGTGGCCAGCGCCCTCGTCACCAACCCAGTCGCAGCAGGCCTCACCGTCGCTCTTGGCGGCAATGCCCTGGAAGATGTCCTTGATGTAAGGCCAGGCCTCCTCGTTACCACCGGGCATCAGGGAGGGGCCGTAGCGGGCACCCTCCTCACCACCGGAGACACCGGAGCCAACAAAGCGGATGCCCTTGGTCTCGCAGTACTTGGTGCGGCGGTTGGAGTCGGGGAAGTGAGAGTTACCACCATCGATGATGATGTCGCCCTTCTCCAGGAGGGGAATAAGAGTCTCAATGTAGTCATCGACAGCCTTGCCAGCCTGAACGAGGAGCATCACACGGCGAGGACTCTTGAGCTTGCTGACGAATTCCTCGATGGAGTGAGCTAGGTTTTGTCAGTCGTCTCGCTCATCAAGCTGTGGAAGTCATGGACAAGTGGGGGTGGTGGGAAAGCTTTGATAGGTGTAATGTGTCGATTATTTGGATCAAGTGCATATGGAGAGGGAGGCATAGAACTCACCTCCAACAATGGACTTGCCCTTGGCCTCGTTGGCCAGGAATCGGTCGACCTTCGCAACGGTACGGTTGAAAGCGCAGACGGTGAAACCGTGCTGTAAGACAGTCAGCAAGTCATGACACCTTGGAAGAGGCCCGCATCCGGAAACGGCCGGTCAAAGGGAATACGAACGTCTGTTGAGTTCGAGCTTGGTCAGCGTAATCTTGATTAACCGGGGACTGTTCACATTACCTGCTGCGTTCATGATCAGGTTTTGGCCCATGACAGCCAGGCCGATGAGGCCGAGGTCAGCGCTGTGAAGCGGTTAGCTGGATCATTCACATCGGAGTTTGGGTGTTCGGGCGCGAAATAAAGCGGGGCGGGACCTCGGAGCTGGCACAACACCTGCCACGATGTTGGCAAGACGAGCGCTGGTTGTATGAGCATATGAGGTTGTTGCGAGAGCTGATGGTAGCTTGCTGCCAAAGTCCATTGGCCCCTCCCGTGAGCCCGCCCGACCTCTGGACACGACGACCGAGACAACGGCATGCGCGAATTGGCAGAGCATCGTGTCGTGAGTCTCACCGGAGGCCGGAGGCGGGGTGGTGGGGTAAAGCGAGGGGTGAGGGGGATGAAGCAAACAAAGATACTTACACTGGTCCAGACATGATGGCGGTGGTCGATGAGATGTGTAGGGGTTTTTTTGGTAGAAGAAAGGTTCAGACACGCGCGATTCCACGAAATTTGCGGGAGTGTCGAGTTATTTATCTCAAGAGGAATGTGTCAAGAAGGATAAGAAGCTGGAGCTTTCGTCAACCCGGACGAAGTTTGTAGGGGGAGGGTCGACGGAGGGGTAGAGGGGACAATGGGTAGGGGGGTGGTTTGCATTTGGGCAGGGGCCCCCCATGACAAGCTAACACTCCCACTCTTAGCTCGAAAGTACTCACCCGCGGTAGGAGGCCCAGGGCGTACATGGTGCGGTACCTTTTGCTTCATCGCCGCCATAGCTGCAGGACTTTCAACTTTTCTGGAGGGGAGAAAAGCCAAAGACTGGGCAGAAAAGCGGGACTTTGCCGTCTCTGAACCATCGGCAGGGCTGCTTTGACTGAGAGACCGGCCGAAGCGATTGGCTTTTGTTTACGGAGCTTACTCATGGGACAGTGGCACTGTCCAAGTATCTTTCATAATTCACATTCGTCTCTTCCATTGCTTCCGTCTGCAGAGAGGAAGAAGAGTGGACGTATTGTCACCACCAGTCAAGGTGCTCCATCGAGGCCCTTGTGCGACCTTCAATTGGTTGGTTTGCCATAGAGGGGCAGTTATGACGACTTTCTCGCTCTTGTCAGCAACCCCGATACCCCCCGTCTGGCAGCTTTGCCCAACCTGAGATATCTTTGTGAGGGACAAATACTTGCGGCAGAATGATTGAGAAACAGACCAAGCAGCACCAAGCTTTGGCCTGTCTCTGACTATGCCGTAAGCAGGTACCAACTTTGACCAGATGCTTTGCTCATCAGCGTGCTGCGACGCCGGTGTACACAGCTACCGCATTGTGGCCGTAAGCCGGCTCGCGCGGCGGATGGCGGCCCAGCAACGACCATTATGCCTGCTCCATGCCGGCGGTGTTTTAGTCAAGCAGAGGCGCGCCAGCCTGACGAAAGACGGTCCTGACTCCTATACTAACAAAAATGCGCTTCTGGATCCGTCCTGTTGTGGTCCGATTCGGCGATAGGCACCCTTTCCCATTGGCCGGCATGGGTTTCTGCCTCACACTCTGCGTGTTCCAGGGACCAGGGAGATGTGCGACCGCCGACTGCGGTATTCAAACTTGATGCGTCAGACCCTGCCTGACGTTTCGCAAACCCACGGCCGCGGAGGAATCGCCTCTGCGCGCTCGGTCTAACTTGACGCGGGGGGGCACCTGCGAATCTGCCCCCCGTCCACGATACCATTTGTTCAGCGCGACGCAAGAGAGCGTGTTGGACTGGCGGAATATAACATCGCCCTCTCAACGGAGTTCCGGTACTCGATCGCTCGCTCGATCGCTTCGCCCGTTCTTGGGCCGTTCGTCGATAGGCTAGACCGACGAAGGCGAGAGAAACGAACAGCATCCAGCCGCCCTTGCACGAACCAGCATGTGCCTCATGCCCCGGACTGCGCTTGAGGAATTCCGTTTCTTCAGCATGGAAAACCCCCTTCCCATGCTCCGGGCCGTTCCAGCAAAGCATAGCAAAGAACAGCTTCCAGAAATTCCGGACATGGACCCTTGAAAAGGGAGGCGTCGCGTTAACGTCTGCAGCGAATTCTCGGCGTGATGCCGCATGGCCGGAGGGAAGGGCAGCCTTACCACTCAACGCGTGTCCTCTCTTCGCTTGAAAAGGCGGGGGGGCCGAAGCAGCGAAGCCGCACCTGTATGCGCATGCGCCTCGCATCCGTCATCCCTGGCAGATACTATCTATCCCTGGAAGAACTGGACGACGGCAGCGTGCCTCGCTCAGCATACGCGACAAATCATGATGCGCTTCAATGGTGTGTAGACTTCAGAGCAAGTCGGTCCCAACCAAACCGAAGCTGGCCATAAAAGGGCCCCTCCATTTCCTCCAGTTGGACTGCTTGGCCGAAGCAGTAATTCAATCTATTGGGTTCGTTGGGGTGCCCCACGCAGTTTGCTTGCTCAGCCTAGGACAGAAAATATCGCACCTCCTCCATCTCCCAAGGTACCTCAAGGTGTGGATGGAGGCAGAAACCTAGAAGAAATCCGTTAATGCCACCATGTTTGTCTGCCGAGCTTGCTCACAAATCTGGGTCTTTTAACAGAGGAAACGAGGGGCAATTTTAGGTGGGGGTTAAACACCCAAACACCTAACACCGGTACGCCGCCTTCGGGCCTTGGATCGGTCGCACTTGGACGGGTCGGAGACGTCGGTTGACGACCCCGCTGTAGCTCCGCTGGGAACCCACGCGCATTATTGATTGTTGGACTTGACAGCGAGAGTCGCAAGCGGTTCGAATGGGACTCTCCGGGGCCCATGATGTCATTTCGCAGAATGCAGAATAATTGCACTAACAATTATCCGCCATGTCCGTCTGAAGTTTTTTGACGGATAAATTGCATCTGATAAAGGAACAAGAGGGTAAGAGACTCGGGTAAGGTAGTTGAGAAACCCAGCCGAGCGGATCAATGCCACCACATGGGAGAAATGGCTCAAGACGGAATTTCCGTCCTGTTTTCCGTTGAATTCTTGCGAGCTCCTGTTAGTCGCAAGGAATGCACGGAGGGAACTCGGTATTTGATGGCCATCGGATTATATAAGCACGTGGTCGATGGCTGTGTTGGAACACAGTGAAATGTCCCCCGCCCAGACATGATCTCCACTTGCTGAAGCAAGCCACAGAAATGCACGTGATCGGAGAGGCTGTTCGACTTCCAGCCACATATCTAAGGCTTTCGCCGAGGCTGCAACACCATCGTCACATTTTGCTTTGGCCAACAACACAAACACACAAACCCTTTACTTTTGCGACTACACCCATCTTCAGCCACGGCAAAACGTCTAAGAAGGAGCTTTCTTTGAGCAGGAACATCCAGGCTCAGAGGTACGTCAACCATAAACTGCCACGCAGACTCGCCCCTTGGCAAAAAAATTCCAAAATCCGCAGTCATTCATCATGGCCTACCCGCCCCCTCCAGGTATCTCCAGCGGACCCTCCAGCAATCCATCTCATCCTTCTCTTCCCGCGCGACCTCCTCCTTCAAAGTCAACCCGTGGCTTCAAACCCGCCTTCAAGCCTGCCTTCGGAGCAGCAGCAGCAGCTTCCAACGCGCTACCCTCCTACTCGAGCGCACCGAGCTACGCCAGCGCACCCACAGCCACCTATGGGGCCTCATACCCTTCCTATCCTCAACATGCCTCGCCCACCGTAGCCGGACAGGGCCCATATCAGGCACCTCCATCATACCACCAATATCCACAAGCTGGCGCCGCCACCGGCTACGGTCAGTCAGGCTACTCCGCTGCCCCTTCGACCGCGTCCTACTCCGCCGCCCCGCAGATTCGCAACCCCTTCCCCGTCCCTGGCACTACGGGCGCCGACTATGACCCCGACATGGCCATGCAAATAGCCCAGTGGCAGAGCGCCTACAACTCCAAGGACGCCTCGTTGGCAGGCGCATCGGCGACGGGCTCTGGCGTAGCGGGTCGGGGCACGCCCAGCACCGCAGTACCTTCCGACATCAGCGATCCCGCAGCGGCAGCGGCGGCCGCGAACGCGCCCCCAGAGCGCAAGAAGACGGTGGTCCGCGAGGGCGGCGGCAAGAAGTGGACCGACGATACACTTGCCGAGTGGGACCCGAGTCATCTGCGTCTGTTCGTGGGTAACCTCGCCGGCGAAGTCACGGACGATTCTCTTTTGAAAGCCTTCTCGCGGTGGACATCCGTACAGAAGGCTCGCGTCATCCGCGATAAGCGCACTGCCAAGTCGAAAGGCTACGGTTTCGTATCCTTCAGCGACGCCGACGACTTCTTCCAGGCGGCCAAGGAGATGAATGGAAAGTACATTCAAAGTCACCCGGTCGTTGTCCGCAAGGCAAACACGGAGATCAAGATCACCAATGTCAAGGATAAAGATTATCACAACCGCAACAAGAAGAACAAGAAGCGCTCTGGTCACGGCGGCGGGAACAAGCACGAGGGCGGATATGAGCACAGCCTCGGTCCGGTGCATCACCACGGCGTCACCAAGCCCGGCCAAAAGACTAAGAATGGCCTGATGCTTCTTGGTTGAATACTATCGTCGCACACCCACTTGGCGAGTACATACTTTTTTTCGAGAGCAAACTGGGACGGCGAACACCAAATGACGATCAACATGGCATGGAAGAGGCGTTGGGAGTTCGAAGGCATAGAGAATACCCGTGTTTATCATATCTCTCTCCATACATGAACTAAGAATCAAAACTTTCGAGCAAAGACCACAATCAAATCAAAAAAAACAAGTCAAGATTATTCAAATTCAGAATAAAGTCACATCGGAGAAAATTCAAATCAAAGCAAATTATCGTCAAAGCAGCATTCAGAAAAAAATCAAATAAGAGCACAACTAAGGTCATGTAGGAAGATCAAATGGAGATCCAATCTGGCCAAGATATGTCAACTTCGGGTTGAATTAAAGCAAGACCAGATCGAACATTAATCTAATATCGAGGTCGAATCACATAAAGGTTTCCAGTCGAAATCAACATGTCGATCATGAAACTTGTAGTCATTGTAGTTTCTCTGTGTCTCTAAACCTCTGAAGGATTACACTCAAGGTGGAGGGGTCCTAGCCGAACAACAGCTTGCTTCCTCTCTCACCCCTCCTTTCACAACTTTCTAGTCTCGCCAGTAATGGTATATCCACCTCGTTATGCAAAGTTTCTCTCTTTCTCTGACCTTCCTGAAATTCCTGGGTCTTGAATGCCGTGACCCTGTTACAAAACAGACTGTTCAAAATCTCGGCAAGCTTTCACAGCTTCGTCCGGATGATATCTGCAAGAATAACTCCGTACCTTTCCGCATCTGCCAGCCTGTCAGATACGGTTCCGTCCAAATGTACATTTTTGTGTGGTTTTCACCCTTGATCCCCAGAATACAACAAACGAGAAAACCGCGGCTTTAATTATCGCGGTGGGCTTGTGCCGTCCTCGACTCTTGCGCGGTGTGGCCCGGGTTTGGCATTATATCGCCGTCCGCGGTGACCAGGTTATCTTCGTAATCGGTGCTGTTCCGCAGCAGACCCGTCTCCTCGCCGCCCTCGTCGTTGTCGCTACCGCTGGAGCCGGAAGAGTCCGCGTCCATGTGGTCGCGCTGAACCTCCTTCTGGGCGTCCTCGCGCATCTTGGTGATCTTGATATAGTTGTAGGCGACAATGGCACCGATGGTGGTAATGAGACCGACGAAGTTGACTGGTGTCAGGCGGTCATGGAAGACAATGGCCGAGGCAGAGATTGTGACGACCTCCTTGAAGATGCCGGCGATCGAAAGGGTGACGACCGAGGTACGCTGTAGCAGAGCGAACTCAGAGGCGGTCATCAGGAATGCAATACAGCCGGGAAATAGGAGGAACAAGGGAGTCATGAAGGCGCCCCATTCATCTACGAGGAGCCCGATGCCCTTAAAAAGCGCCGGGAAACCCTCGACCGGGATGGCGATGACGATAAGGGTGAGAAACATGACCGGCGCCAAAAAGAAGATGCTGGAGAACGGGTTTGACGTCGCCGGGTTGCGGAGCAAGAGGATCTGGGTCAGTCCCCAGCGAAAACCGGAGAAGAAGGCGGCAGAAATCACGAGAACGAAGCCAGGGAGGTTGAACTCGACTTCTCCTGAAACCATGAGAACCACACCACCGGTCATGGTGCCTATGATGGCAACGAGGCGCCATGTCGGCTTCTCAAGTCTAAACAAAAAGGCGAAGATCAAGACAAATGCTAGTGAAGATGATTTGCACATGGCTGGGGAGCATGATTAGCGACTGGGATACGTCTAGACATTGGGATAGACAGTGACTTACTATAAAATGTGAGGGTGATAAACCTGAGGGAGGTGTTTCCGAGCCCGATATCCAGACCCGTCGCAGCACCGCATGGGCCAATGCGCGTCAGATAGAACATCTTGGTCATTAGCGGCCGTTCCGGCTCAGACTCATGCCTCGAGCGACCCATATCAGAGTGGCGATGCGCATTCGACGGGCGCAGAGAAGGTATTAAGAATAACACTAACGAAGCGAGAGCGAATTGCACCAACATATGGCACGCCGTCGTAAACATTGGAAAAGAAAAGTTGAGGTGGTCCTTGTCGAACATCCATTTGTTGTACTGAGGAACGAGCGTCAGCTTCTGATGACGATGGCGAGAGAGCGCCAAGGGGGAGGAGAGGGATGGTGCTTACCAACGAGATGCTGAGAGAGAACAAATACCACAGCAAGATTAACACAACATTGACCAAAGACCTTTTTACGACGTTTTGATCGGCCTCCTTTTTCTCCTCATCGGTGATGCCTCCTCCCGGTACGATCCTCTGATCTAACCTGGTGTTGTTTCTCCTCTTCTTCTTCTTTCTCGTCTTGTCCTTCTTCGTCAGGCCCGTCTCCTCGTCGTCGTGAAGATCCTCGTCGGAAAAGCTGTCATCTTCGGTATGTTTTGAGCCAGAGGGCGTGTTGTCGATGTCTTCTTCCGAGATCTTCGGTTCTTCGAGCAGGTTTCCTCCTGAGCTTCGTGACGGAACTCGGCTGTGATTGCTGGCACCGGCGCTCTGCATCAAACTGCTCCGGCGCCGACGGTGGCCGGCCCCTTTCAATGGTTCCATCTCGATTTCCTCTTGGACGCTGTCTGAGGCGGCGACAGCGACGGGGAATTGGTTTTGGCGAGATGGAGATAGGTTAAGTGAGGAAGAGTAGGAGGAGCCCAGGCGCGGAGAAGCGTGGGCGGGATCGGCAGCAACGAGGTCTCGTTGCCGGGGCTCATCCGCGGTGGTCGAGGAGGTCGCGTGCCCAGGCGAGGGAGTGGTGGTGGGTGGTGGCAGTAGTAAAGGCGAGGGGCTCAGGAGGCGGCGACGGTTCTGAGGGTTAGATTCGCGAGATGGGAGGGCGTCGTCGTGGTCAATGGGGTCGGGGGAAGATGATATGGCACTAGGAGCAGAAGAACGAGCAGGGTCAGGAGGCAGCACATGCACGAGGGATGAGGTTTCTGAGGAGGTGGTGGACATGATTAAATCTGGATTACACCGAGCGGTTCACGGCTGGGGCTGGAGAGAGCATTTGCCATTTGGTCAGGTAAGGTAAAGGATGGGTCGGGACGATTGCATCTGGGCGCAGTCATTGGGCTGGACTGGGCTGGGCTTGGTGCTTTGATTTGATGCTACCTAGGTTAGGTAGGTACCAGGCTAGGCCCTCCCTCCCTCCCTCCTCCTCCTCTCCTGCCTTCCGTCTCTTCAAGGGCTCTTGGGCCCGAAACCACCTCAGAGCAGGACCAAGACCGGGACGAGATATGGTCACGGTGCGGAGTCAAGTGTCGCGCCCACACCGGCCGATTTTAGTGGGCTGAGGTGGGGAGGGGGATGGTACCTTACCTACCTAAGGTACCTCCGCTCACTGATGTCTCTGTTGCCAGCGGTATCTGTGCCGAGCAGGCTTACCGCCAGTTGGTAGCGTCCAATCACGTCGTCCATTGACAGTCCCAAGATGAGATGTGGAGTTAATCTTGGCACGCCTCACAGTGGAGTCGGCTCGTGGTTTGCTGCTGGACGGCGGTCAGGGTCGCCTTGAGGGATGTCCTTCCACTCGGCTCCCTGTGACACGCCAGCACACAGCGATGAACATCACTGACTGCCCTTTATCTCTAAGGAGGGAGGCGAATCCGATGAGAAATGGAGGCTGTAATGCGGTGGATGCAGGCAGTCAGGCACGGTACCCAGTTTCCAATTTCCAGTCTCCAGTTTCCCAGTAGTTCACAGTCCCGTCCCCTCCTCTGTCTGGCTTATACACCTAGGTACATATAGTGTTAGTTCGATTGGATCCCAGTGCCCACCTCGGGAAGGACTGGTGATCATGGGCCACCGTGGATCGTTGGAAGTCCAGAGAGAAGGAAACATTGGGTCTCCCTGGAGTGCCAGCTTGGCTACATAGATCTACTCGTCTTGTCATTGACAAATTGATACCTAATGGCAACCAACGCATTGTTATGGAAATACAATCACAACAATACGCGGGTTTGCTTTGAGTCATCATGTCGGCCCCAATGGATACCTATCGTCCTTCCTGTTGTTCACAACTTTCAACTGTGCCTGAAAAAGTATCCGTAGCCTGCCTTTAGAAGTTAAGATTGCCTGACCTCATGTTGCTTTTAGGCCAAGTGAGCTTCGATATGCCAAACTAAAAAGCCCGATGAGCTCCTGGGCCCTAGGGATTGGATTCAGCAGCATGACAGACATCCAGGGAGGCAGGGAAGAGGGTCGTCTGAAGAAATAGCGAAAGTGTCCTCCCGAGTTTCACACATCTTCCCGTACCCGTTCGTCCTAGTCCGGCACTTGGTTCAAATGCGACCTCGATTTAAGCTTGGTCCAGCCGTCTCTCACATTCGGAGTCACAGGTAGGTCGAACCTTCTCACACCCAAGGTAATCAGTGCACACACACACACACACACACACTATGGAGTCCAAAAGCCTGGATACCGAAGGCAGTAGGCAGTAGCTTTCCAGGTATTATATAAAAGTAGAGCACATGATATGGGTTAAATTTGTGTGAGAAAGTGTAATTACCCCTGAATATGGGTGGCGAAAGGCACTAGAAGCCTGGATACCAGATTGCTTGTTGCAGGCCTCTCTTGCCCAGCTAAGTTCGCGGCCAAGTGGTCGTTTGTGCGAACCGACAGGGGCAGATAGTGCTCGGGTGACCAACTGCCCAGTCCAACTCAATCCACTCGCACTGAGAGCTCGCCCGCGTCTTTGAACTCTCTCGCTTTGCTCACTCCTCCAACCACGAGGCTCGCCCTCATCATCTTCCGAGCCGGGCTCTCGGGCGGTGCCGCGATCCGCTGCTATATTGGCAAAAGGAAGAAAAAAAAGGTGAAAACCAAGCATACGGGGGGCGTTGTTAATGTTGCGAAAAAAAAAACCCCCCCAATAATACGCTGTGATATCAACCATCCAACAGCTTCTGCTTCGGGTCGTTTCGTTTTATCTTTTCAGATAGAGGAGGTTGTTTCTCAAGTTCGACGATACCATCTTTCACGTCTTCACATGGGTTGTCTAGACCGAGCCTTTGGTTCACACAGACGATGGGCAGGAAGGGCTGGAGACGCTCGAGTCCGGGAGGCTTCAGATCAGAAGTACGTTGTACCGACTGACATTTTCTTTCCTATATGCATGTCTACGAAAAAGGCTGGGCTAATCCCCCCCCCCCCGCAAACTCGTTATAGGACCATCGCCGTCTTGGCCTTGGAATCCGTTGAGAAACGTCTCTGTCTCACACGGAGCCACACCCCCCATTGAATTTTCCTGGTTCACCTGACTGAGGCTGCTTGGTGAGACACAGAGCTTCATCTCTGCCGTCACCCGCCACACACCGTTTCTCTCTTCCACCTCCCGCCTCTTCCGCTCGGGTACCACACACCAGCCCCGATTGTCTCGCAGAGAGAAAAAGGGATGAGGACCCCCAGCCATGATGTCAGCCGCCATCATTCAGCCCTAAACCGAGTGCGTAATAGGCCTGCAATTTGGATTCCCGCCCGATCGCTCTCACGACTCAGGTAACGAGACGGTCGGTGGAGCGGAGGAGAACTTCCAGGAATCCACTGTATTCGTATTTGTCGTATTTGTATAGGTAGGCAAGTACGCAGCATGTAGGGAAGAAAAAAGCAGCTGGCGAACGGCGGGCAGTCTCTGGTGGCTCTCTTCGGCGTTCGAGTTCACAGTACGTTCTGTCTTGGCTTGGACAGGGGGAGCTTTCGTGCCTGGCCCGATTCGGGTTGCAGATCTGACAGCTCTCTCGTTGATGGAGCTCCCGCAAGTGGATTGCAGCAGCTTCTCGAGTCACCCACGGCCGAGTCTACCGCGTCATCGTTCAACGTCACACGTCTCTTCCAGTTTCTGGGCCCGTCGCTTCTCAAGGAAGTCCGACGACCAGCAAACGACATCTGACAGCTCCTGCAGCTGTTGTTGGAATATCGGATGGGTATTACAACATGCAAGTTGCGAATCCAAGCGTAATTGCTGTGTGGCCGGAAGCTGAATCACGACCTGCATCTTAGTGCAGCGGTAGCAAAGAGTGACAAAGCCGACAGCTGACATTGGTCTATCTGGGCGTTCTTCTTCTCAGCCACAGCACCTGCAAATCGTAAACTTCCAGTCTTCAACCGACAGCTAGAGATTACCCTGCTTCCGCCAAAATTCGATTCGTGATTTCATACCAAGGTGCAGCCTCATATTCTAGTACCTGTGTCGGAGACCGATATTATAAACCGAGACTAGAAACTCGCAGCCTCACCAACAACACAAGTTCATCCCAGACATCACTCTCGCTGCTTTCTTTTTCCAACGACAACTACCAAGCTTCTGAGAACCTAGACTTTGCAAACCTGCACCATCCTGAAGCCTCGTTGTCCGACGTCATGGCTCAGCAATGCTCGACGAAACATTCTGCCGGCAGCCATGCCGGCTACTTGCCAATCGAAGACTACGGTATGATCGGAAATATGCAGACTTGTGCCCTCGTCGGAATGAATGGCTCGGTCGACTTTATGTGTTGGTAGGAGACAATTTCAATTCAGTCTGAAGGTGGTTGCACTCATACTTCCGTTCCCGAGATACTTGCCAAAATGTGTATCAGCACTCAATTTAATATGTAATATTGAAAATAGTGATGGAAGCTGTGACTGGCAATGGAAACGGTATGCCGATGCTCAAGTGAGCTCGCGCGATGGATAGACTAAACTCCGAGTGTTCCGGTTCTCACTTCAAGAATTCCTTTTTGGTTATGTCGATGTCAAGATATCAGACTATTGGCATCTAACGACCTTCAGGCCAGACTTTGATTCTCCGACAGTTTTCTGCAGACTCCTGGATAAGACTAAAGGGGGCTTCTTCAGCGTCTGTCCTCCCTCATCTAAGCACTGTACCACCAAGTGAGGGCACTTCCTCCTCTGCACTATCCTGATAGAGGAACCTCTGCCCATCCTAAAGACAGCAGTACCTCCCATCATCCAACATCTTGCAAACCCGATATATTCACGATGACGGCGTTGTCGACCTTATCGACTTCTTCCCCCGCCCCAAAACAGCCACAGTGCTGTCCAAGAGTAATAACCGCCAAAGCGCTTTCCGCGAAACCACCAAGATCCAGGAGGAACTCAAGAAATGGCTCGTCCGCAGAGTCGAGTGTATTCGAGGTCGTTTACAGATGGGTAAAGAGCCCGTTCTTCCCTTTCGAGAGAGCCGTATCCATCTCGGACTAGGTCGCTCACACTAAACTGCCATTCAGACATCGAAATCTTCCCAGCGTTCCAATACGCAACCGAATCACACGTAACCACGGTCCTCCAGCAAACACTCACGGCCAACAGCCCAAGCAAAGCCGTGACCTTCCACAGCAAGCACTACAAGCTCCAGCTCGACATCACCGTCGACGCCGCCGAGTACGACGGTGCCGCGCCCTCAATCACCTTCACAAAGGAGAAGCACGAAGGCATGCAGGGCGAGGGAGTGGTCGCGCACATTGACATCGAAGAAGGCCAGGCCATATCCCTGGTCCTCCGCAACGAAATCCCGGACCACGTCACCGAGAACGTCACCAGCGCGGTCCTGGACGGCCAACAGCACGAAACGCAGTCTTTCTGGTACGACTGGATCTCCAAGAGCAAGTACAAAGGCCGCTGGCGCGAGTTCGTCAACCGCAGTCTCATGATTCTCAAGATGCTGACCTTTGAGCCCACGGGGGCCATCGTGGCGGCGCCTACGTTCTCGGTTCCCGAGGAGATCGGTGGTGTTCGGTGAGCTTTCGTCTCTCTTTCTACCTTTTTCTTTCTTCTTTTCCTCACCCTTCCGAGGGCTTGAAAATCCATCCTGCGTCATCATCCCATGCCATATTCTCATGGAGAACTTCTCGCAGGAACTGGGATTATCGCTTCTCCTGGGTCCGCGACTCGAGCTTCACCATCTACATCCTGCTCCGCCTGGGGTTCTCCGCCGAAGCAGACGCCTACATGGATTTCATCAGCGAGCGCTTCATCAGGTCCCGCGGCCCCCACGGAGAGTTGCCCATCATATTCACCATCCGCGGCGAGACCGACATTCCGGAGACGGAACTTTCGCATCTCGATGGATACAGACAAAGTAAGCCCGTTAGGATCGGCAATGGGGCGGCCTTCCACCAGCAGTTTGATATTTACGGCGAGCTCATGGACGCTATATACTTATACAACAAGTACGGGAAACCAATCAGCTGGGACCAGTGGTGTTCGGTCAGGGAGATGGTTGGTGAGTCACCCTCCCCTTATTTCTTGTAGTCTTTGACTGTGTACAGCTGACACTGAGCCTCTAGACTTTGTCCTCACGCTCACAGACAGTAAGACGGCATCATGAACGCGGTTGTCAACCCCATTACTGACAATATCGGCAGAGCCAGACATGTCCATCTGGGAAGTCCGCAACAACAAGCAAAACTTCACCTACTCGAAGGTCATGCTCTGGGTCGCTTTCGACCGCGGCCTCCGCCTGGCCGACAAACGCAACTTTCCCTGCCCGAACCGCAGCAGATGGCTCGAGGCGCGCGACAATCTCATGGAAGAGATCATGAACAAGGGTACTTGGTCTTCTCCTGCTTTTCCGTCCGCCACAGTTTGAGCGATGATGCTAACCTGGCGATTAGGATACAACAAAGAAGTGAAATGTTTCGTCCAAAGCTACGAGAACAACACGATGCTGGACTCCTCGATCCTCATTGCGCCTCTAGTCTTCTTCATAGCCCCCAACGACCCGCGCTTTCTCAACACGATGGATCGCATCCTCTTGCCCCCCGAAAAGGGCGGCCTCACCAGCACCGGCCTGGTTTACCGCTACGACACGGAGCTCTCAGAAGATGGTCAGTACCGTTCCTGTCCTTTCACGCTTTTATAAGACCAACCCAGGAGAAACCCTAACACTCAACCTGTCTCTGCCCAGGCGTCGGAGGAAGAGGAGGCGCTTTTAGCATGTGCACCTTTTGGCTCGTCGAAGCAATGACCCGCGCCTCCGTCTACGAACCAAAGTACCTCGTCCGCGCCGTCAACATCTTTGAGAACATGCTTAGTTTTTCCAACCACCTGACCATGTTCTCAGAGGAGATTGCACGCAGCGGCGAGCAACTCGGCAACACGCCCCAGGCCTTCAGTCATCTGGCCTTGATCAGCGCGGCCTTCAACCTTGACCGAGTGACCGAGTTCGCGCGATCATGAACTAAGTCCACGAGTCGCTGGCCAGGAAATGCCCATTGTGAACGGAAGACAAGGGGAGTGAAGAAGTTTCAGGACTCGGATTGATTCCTCGGACTGGATACCAGCATCTGACTTGAATGACACAGATTGGATTGATGGGACTGCTCGTCTTTATACTTCAAACTCTGAGAGACGTCAGCTCCATCAACGTAGTTTCATGTGGGATGATGAATTAGCATAGCCGTCTATGCACAAACTTGACTAGGCCCTCAGTTAAGCCAAGCCCCTTGATGTATAATTCGCTCTCTCGAGCTACCGATATCTAATGCCTACCAGCCTAAAGAAGATGCTTTTGTGATGCAGTCTCTCCCATCCAAAAATAAAAAATAAAAAGTTTGCAAGTCTCAGCCCTGCCGGGAAGAAAAATAAACGCCACGCTATGCTGTCATAATCACGCCCTCTTCCTCTTCTTCTTCTTCCTCCTCGCCCCAGTCGTTACGACTTCGTTTCCGGCTTCACTTAGAGCGCGGGACCGTTTCGGGTTATCACGCAGACGAGTCTCCTATGACAAGTCCATGCTGTCCCGATCATCCCCCAACCTGTCCCCCACAGAGCTCAGCCCCGAACTCGGCGGTCTCGATTCCTCCTTGATGTTCGGTGACGTTGCTGATAACGCGCTCGTGGGTGATGGTCCGCGCATCTTGGCCCGCCAGGTATGAATGGAAGGCAGGTCCCCGCCCTCGACCTGAACCTCACCCACGTCGTTGCCTTTGCCGATGATCGTGCCGTGGTACTTCGAGTCCTCTCCAGTCTTGCTGTGTTTCTTTTTCAAGACTGTGTAGGGGTCAGTCATATGGCCTTTTCCTCCAAGCATCGCCGGCAAGGGAGAACGAACCATTCAAATAATCCCCAAGCTCAAGCTCCCCATCGCCAACTGCGGCCTCGCGAATAGCCTTATTCCTCAGCCCGGAAAACCACTTGACAAACTCCTCCACTCCCCTCACATCCTCCGCCCAATCACTCTCTCGCTCCCTCTCCGCGACGACCCCGGCATTCGCCATCGCGAGGTCGCCATTGTCTACCGGCGCGGCCCCGGGCCCCTCCATGATGTCGTCCAGTATCTCTCCCAGCACCGCGCCCCTCCCCTCGGCGTTCACGTCGTCTGGTGGTACGGCGCCTAGCTCCTGCAGCGCCATGCGGACGTCCAAGATGCCCGGCGCATCGCCCTCTGGGTTGTTATCCGCGGCATGGCGTGCTGTTGCCTGGCACAGCGCGAACATGTATTTGGCTGCCAGTTCCGTCAGCGAGTCGAGAACGACTGGGCGCGCTGCGTGGTAGCCCGTCGCGCGCAAGATCTGGAGGACTGCGGGGCGGAGGAGGGCATGGAAGAGGAGCGGCGGAGGCGTCATTCTGCTCAGTGTATTTGTTTTGTGTGTGTTCTGTGATTGCATTCGTAGGCTCGTTCGGTCTTCGGAGGTGCGACTTGATCGATCAAGGGAGCAAGGTTCGAGAGGAAATCGCGGGTGCTATGGCAGGACGGGTAGGCGCGATTCCGTCTGTCACCATCGAATCTAAATGTCGTTTGAGGAACTTCGCATGTTGCTATGATGTGTTTTGGTCGTGTCGCCGAGTGTTATTGACGGGAATCCCGCAATATTCGATCTGTTTCCTGGCGAGAATCGTGGGCAATGAAGTTGGTGTTCGTTGGCCGTTAAGACCAGCCAGATGAGCGTTGCGAAATTTCAGCCTCGTTGGAAGAAAGGAGCTCGGACCATACATACAACACGATGCGGGAAAGAGCTTCTGTGAATAAGAAAGTACGACTGAAGAGGTTACAGTGTGAACACCGTGTTCATACAGGTACGCCCGGGCTACCTAGAAATTACAATTGACATTTAAATTTGACTGCTGGAATACAAGCCAAATTCGTTTCCTTCGACCCCTACTTAAAACGAGTTATTCGAGACAAGTCTCCAATCAATAATTCAATGAAACCGGCCAACCGCAGCATCTCCCCGGATTACTTTTGCCTCATCGCAAGGTCTGCCGACTCCTCAATCCCCGTGTACTTGTTGATCCAACCCAGCACTTCTCGGTGCCAGACCAAAGAGTTTTCCGGTTTCAGCACCCACTGGTGCCAGATTAGCAAATGCAACAGAACCGGAAGGGAGTTTTGCACTTACATGGTTCTCGTCAGGGAACATGACCAGCTTGCTCGGCACGTTTCGTGCCTGAAGCACATTGAACATCGCCAGGCCCTCCGAGATAGGTAGTCTGTAGTCCAACTCATTATGAATAACCAACATCGGGGTTGACCACTGGTCGAGGTGGTGGGCGGGATCCCACTTCTCGTAACCCTCCCTATTCTCCCAGAGGGTACCCCCGAAGTCATGCAGAGGGAAGAAGAGTTCTTCCGTAGACCACTGGTTGAGTGTTGAGAAAACACCGTCATGGCACACCAAAGCCTTGAACTTTCTTCCGAGATCATGTCCTTGGATCCAGTCTTTTTTCAAGTCAGCGCAGTCAGCAAAAGCGCAAGTACGTCAACAACTTACTGATCATGTAACCTCCGTAAGAAGCACCCAGAGCAACAGCGTTGTTGGAGTCAACGTAGTCGATGTTCTTCTCAATGTGGTCGAAGCACTTCACCAAGTCGACATACGGCCGGCCACCCCATTCGTTCTGAATGTTGTCCGTGTGTTGTTGTCCGTAACCTGTGCTTCCTGTCGGGTTGGGCATGACCGCAACATAGCCCTGCTCCGCGAAAATGGCGGGGTTCCATCGCGTGCTCCAACTGTCCAACCATGCCGCCTGGGGTCCTCCGTGGATGAGGAATACGAGAGGATACTTCTTGCTGGGGTCGAAGTTTGATGGCTTAACCACCAGAGCATGGACATCGTAGCCCTCCGCCCCCTTATACCAAAACTCGTCGCACTGGGACTTGGTCAAGCCGAATGACTTGCCGTGCTTGGAGCTCGATGAAACAAGGTCAGACTTCTTGCTGACCGGGTCCAATACTGAGTAGGCCGAGTTCTCGACCAGGGAAGATGTGCTGATGAAAAGCCTCTCACCGTCATCTCCCAACAACTTCGCCTCGAGAACAGAGCCGTCCTCGTAGATTGCCGCCGGCAGATCCTTAGCCTGGTGTGGCGTAGCGGGTAGCTTCCAAAGTTTTGCTCGGCCATGCTCCTCAGCAGATACAAAGAGCTCCGAATCGTCCTTGCTCCAAGTGATCCATTCGGGTCGTGCGTCCCATCCACCGGCACCGTCTTCTGTCTCGTAAAACTCCTGCACGCTCGACAAGTCAAAGACGTCTGGAATGAGCATGAGTCTCGGCTTGTCCGTCTCATATTGGTCACTCTTCATTCTCGTAAAAGCAACCTTTTTGCCATCCCTAGAAAACACCGGGGAGGCCGAGTATCCCCGCAGCTTGCTAGTCTTCACAGCCTGGGCAGCAGGCGGCTTGTCCTCGGTGAAAGTCTTCAACGGGATGAAATACAGATCCGTCTTTGTGTAAATCGCAGGAGATATCTCCGGGTCTCGCGCGACAAAGACCAATCCGTTCTTGCTGATGTCAAAGTCTCCTGCGCCACCAAACGGAGGGACGGGGGACTGCAGCTTCGTGCCCTCGAGAGCATTGACCAGTCCAGGGTCTTCCAACTTGTACGACTGACCGTCTTTCTTTAATAGCCCATACCAAATCGAATTATGGTTTTCATTGCCCCAAGTATCCCAGTGTCTTACAAACAAGCTCGAGTAGATCTTGCCACTAGTGTATTGCTTCTTCTCGGCCGCCGGCTTGTACATGGCCCCGGAGGGCGTGGTGATTGCGCACAGAGCAATGGCGACCTCATTGTCGGAAAGCCGCTTCGTCTTGAGACTCGAGAGGCTTCCTTCGAAGTTACGGATCTCCTTGATGCTGTAGTTGAGATGTAAGCGAGGGCCTAGTGTCTTTAATCAGATGGAGCACCTTACACAGATGGTTCCGTGACGTTTCCCAGCACGAGGCTTGTAGTTCCCTTGTCGCCGCTTCTCAGAAGTAAGATCTCCTTGTCTGAGATCCATGTCGCATCATTATATGATGGGTCTTCGTAGAGGAGTGTGGAGTGGCCGCTTTCAACATCAAGAATGCGAGTTTGGGCGCACTTGCTGTGGGAGTCGAACGAGTATGTTGAGAGCTGGGTAGCCAAGTCAATGTGTGTCTCAAAACCCCATCGCTCAACTTCCGTCGTTGAACCCGAGGTACTGCCTTCAGCCGCCGTTGAAGTGGGAAACTCACAGTGTACAGCACTTTGGTGCCGGCCGGGTTAGGGATACCGGGCGACCTGCGCGGGGCAGAGAGGAGGACCTCTGGGGTAAACTTGGAAGCTTGTATAGTCATCATAAGGGATGGAGAGAAGATCTGTGAATTATTACGAAAATGAACTGGCAGAAAGACTGAAGACGAAAGGCATCAAGGTGCGAGCTGCAGGGTAGATGTATGATGGTATCCGTCTCTCAGTCGCGGCGTGTGACAACTTGACTGAGGGGAATCAACCTGCTGGCATGGAGCTCAGTCGAAGAGCCCCGCACTAAGGTAGCTACGAACCAGGCTAGCGACGGCTGTTAGAGAGCCGACAAGGTTCTCGGTCCCCTGCTCAAGCGCTACATTGGCTCAGGTGCGCCCCTCAAACCCTCACTGCAGACCGTCCCATCGGCTCCGAAACCACTTGTCACTGAAGGTCTGGGGAAACGGATGACGATTGATGAAGAGGAGGCTGAGAGGTCGAAAATGTATGATGCAAGAGACCGATGCCGTCGAGTATCAAATTCCTCGTCCGGTTCGAGGTCTAGAGTTCTGAAGGCGCGAAATGCGTTGAAACTGAGACGTGACTTTCGCGCAGCCGTAGAGGTGTTCTGTCTCTCTGCGAGAAGTAGGTCGAGGGCAAGCTCTTTGGCCAATCGCTGCGATCCGTCATCCGAGAACGGCAGTTCCAAATACTCGAAGAAGGACTGCATTGCCTGTGACGTTCCCAAGCCGAGTCATGGCTATATTCCCAGTACCTGGACTGGACTGGGAATCAAAAGTTTGTATCCACTGGGAACTTTTGCCGCTTCCTCACGCAAAAGTGCCCGTCTAGGTCTCGCTTAACTGCACAATGCAGGCATCATTAATTGGTATCGCGTGGCGGAGTGAACTTCCACTTTCAAGATAGCGAACAACAAAACGATGTTCTAGGACAGATTGCTTGACCTCAAATGATTATTAAATGTGACAGGGTATCATAATCCGTAACTCCAGAATTGTCTGTGGTCGCGTGCAAACGCCATCGCCTGTGCTCGGAGTCTCACCTTAAAGTCGAACCATCATGAGCCCACACTCTGGACAGTATTTGACCATGACGATTTACCACAGAGCAGATCCAAGCAGACGGTAGTCAAGCGTGTGCTTCTCTAGCAACGGCAATGACAGACCACACGCGTTTTCACCCTTCCTAAAACGCCGCAAATCCGCAGTGATCGATCGCACTCAGGCAAACATCGCTTGGCCCTCCTCATCTCACTTCCGTCCGGAACCAAAGTTGATCCGCTTCTTGTTGGGCGCCTGCGAGTCGTGATCACTGTCCTCCTCGTTCTTCTTGTTCTTCTTCCCCGATTTCGAAGCAGTCGCAGATGTCGGCGTAGCATGATTCGATCCAGAACCGTCCTTGAAAGAGGTGGACAAGGGAGTCGGCGCATGCGAAGCAGGCGTAGACCCTGGCGTCGTAGCCTCCTGTAGTCAGTCAGTCAGCTTACCGTCCATCACAAAATTGCAAGAGACAGACAACAACGTACACTGCCAGGGCGATATGAGATTGAAGACCTTGAAAACACGCGATTCTGCTCCGTAGCGCCAGCCTTCCGGCGTTGCGCAGCCGCACCCGTGCCTTTGATGTAGTTGTCGAACCCAGCGATGATGTTGCCATTTGGTGTGCTCTCGAGGTAAGCCGTTTCCTTCTGCTCAATGTCGGACTCGATAGTCGCCAATCGCCGCGCAATCGCAGCTCGCTTGTCCAGCATGGCTCTTAGCCTTGCTTGCTCTTCCCTGTACATCTGCATCGTTGGAGCCGTCTGCTGCGCCGCGGCAGCAGCGTTCGGTTGGTTCTCGCCCATTTTTTCCTGACAGATATCGCGCAATGTGCACGATTCGTAAATTATCGAGTCGTAGATGGATTCGATGATGCGCGGTCGAGTAAAGCTGGTGATGGGTCGAGAAAGTCGCGATTGAAGGATGCAGCAATTGTCGCGTCGGAGCTTCGAAACCGACTCGCGCAACCCTCGGGGCCGCCACTAGAGTGGGTCAAACCCCATGGGCTGATTCAGCTTTGCTACCTAATTAAGCACGTGCTTACCTAAGGCCGAACCGCTGTGGTGGCTCCGCAAGGCAAGGAAGGGGCTTTGAGCAAAAATGTCCAGGTGGCTAGGGAAGTTCATTAGACTTTTTAGCAACCTTTATATCTAAAAGAAATAGAGTCTTTTCCACACTAGATAGTAAATAATAACTTAGTAGTAGTTTCTAATTATAATAATAGTTTTAAGTTAAACCTTAAACTAGAAACTTAAAATAAGCTATAAGATATCATAAACTTTAATAAATAATTTAAAATTATAAAAATTATTTTTAAAGTACTTTATTTATATATAATAATAAATATAAGTATTTTCTATTAATTTAAAACTAAGTTATAAGGATATTTTAGTAACTAACTTTTTAATAATACTATTCTATATAAAAATAGAGATATTTTATTTTTTAATATTTAAAAGTATAAAATAAATATAAAAGTATTATAAAAGAAAGTAGTTTAAGTTAATTAATAATATTAAAATAAGATTTAAATATATAATATAATTAGTATCTTTAGATAGAGCTAAAATTAGTTAGTTAGATAATAAATAGTATATTAAACTACTTAAAGAGCTAAGGAGGTAGAGTCTAAAGAAAGTAGAGATAGACTAAGGTTACTGGATTATTAAGGGCAAGGATATATACTTCTAGCTCTAAAAAAATCCAACATATTGGTGTTCCATAAATTGTTCATCGGACTTCGTCTCACTCAGCAGCCAATTCTCAACGCTAGCAACGGCCTTGTCTTCGCAATCGCAATTCTTATTATCTCCACCGTCTCTTTGTCATGCTCGCGCCAAAATTAACATTGTTCATCCAGCCGGCGGGGCCCGAATCAGAGCACTGCCAAAGCCCGTGTTGCATAGCCTCCCAGTTCACAACCTAGAAACCATGGCCCCTGATTCAAAGGAGAATTCCAAAGACAGGATGACAGCCCGTCACTTCTCTGCCTTGACGAGGAAGAATTTAGCCGGTTATTTCAATATGGCGAGACACATCGCGGCAACCTGCTTTTCTTCCTTCCGTGTCTACCTTAATCCCCGCAAATAGGATTAGTCCCAAACGCAAAATGGAATTCACGGAGGCAAGTGGCCTTCTGCTTGCCTCCCCAATCAGCCTCTGCATCGAGTCCATTCGCTCCTGGTCTCCCTCCCACGGCACATCGTCGCCCCTCTAAACTACCGTCAGGTAGTCCTCCGAGCCGGGGTGCATTGCCAGCCAACTCCGCACAAGCAGCCGCAAGCGCTCAGCCAATCGCTCGCTGCTCTGCAGCGGCATCTTTTTGACAGAGGCTTGGCCCCTGTTTCGTTTCACCACGGCCAGGCCTCGTTGACGATCTGTGGTTGAACAGGTCAAGTTTCTTTTCCCGGGGGATAACCCCCTTTTCCCCTCTTCCTGGCCCAAGCATTCCTAGGTTTCTTCTCCAATAGGACAATGACTGCCACTTTTCGTCGCAAAGGGAGTTCCGCTGGCGTGCAAGGTCACTCCATGGTGGGGAAATTCAGGGTGGGTGATTGAAGGCAAGCGCTTCCAGCGCGCAACCGCGATGCAATGACACCAGGCAAGGCACTGGCTCCTCCTGCGTTTGCTTCGACAAAAACCATGTGCGCATGACCCCTAGCCTTCCTTACCCATTCAATCTAAAATCCCCCTGGTCTCCAAACTAAGGTAAGGTAGGTAGGTAGGTACGAATACTGAGCCGTCAACCATGCTGTGCTCAGGGGTGGCTGTTGGAACTAAAAAGCCTACCCAATCCTGGGGTAAAAAAAGGCACAAACGCTCTCGCACTTTCTTCCTCGCCTTGCTTGACCTCTTCTCGTCTGACTGTGTCACTCACTTGAGCCACACGCCTTTCATTCGCTTCTTGTTTGTTCTTAATCTTGAACAAGCTTTGCCTCGGGTCCCGTCCAACACCTGTACAAAAAGGCGGCCATTCGTTTCTCTTCATCCCTTTGGTATTACGATCTACGTCACGATCATCCGAATTCAACCTTTTATATCACCACGTTCTACTACACAACATAACGTACATATCCATCACACCGGCTCAATCCTCTCAAACCCTCACAGGAATTCGATAACACACAAAAGGAGAAGCCCTCAGAATGGTCCGCGCAAGTTTCTTCTTCCTCGCCTTCCTCGCCAGCCTGGCCCTGGCCTCGCCCGTCGCACCCCGCAACAACAACGCGACGGCCATCATCCTCACCGTGGCCCCCAAATCCGCCTCGTGCGGCGACGTCACCGAGTTCGCCGACGAATGCGCCACGGCCGATCACGCCGCCAAGTTCGTCCCGGGCGCCATGCAAAAGTACGGCGTCTACGCCCCCGGCGAGATCGCCGCCCTACTGAGCCTGATGGCCTTCGAGACGGGCGACTTTCGCTACAATCGCAACCACTTCCCCGGCCGCCCGGGCCAGGGCACCCGCAACCTGCAAATGCCAAAGTACAACCTCTTGTACGCCCTCTCCATCCCGGAGCTCAAGGACAAGGCCACCGAGATCTCCGGAGGCGCCACCGACGCCGACACTCTGTCCGACGACAAGAAGAACCAGATCCTCGACTTGGTCATGCCCGACGAGTACACCTGGGCCTCCGCCGCCTGGTTCATCACCACTCAGTGCAAGCAGAGCGTCCGCGACGAGCTGGCCGCCGGTACTGTGAGGGGCTTCACCATGTACATGGAGGACTGTGTTGGCACCTCGGCCACCGAGGATCGCGTCGAGTACTGGTCCCGGGCTAAGGGCGCTTTCGGCTTGCCGTAGATACGGGGACAGGTTCTTGGTATCATGCCTTTGGAAAATTTCATGTACATACACTATTTCGCATAATCGGATGGGGTCATGAGCGACGAATTCTGACTTAGCTTACACGAAAGAAACTTCTTACAAACTCCAAGGCCAATGCCATTCTGCAAAGTTAGGTTTGGGTGATATTGAAAAAAACTAACACGAAATATGTACGGCTCGAGGTGAGGGTTGAGGGGTATATAAACGATTTCAGATGTAAAATGACATCGGACCCTACTTCTGAGCAAGAATCGAAAAAAGCCTATCCGGACTAAGGCCAGTCCCTCCTACGCCCTGTGCCACATCCATCCTTCCTCCCATAAGTACACGTCGGTTACTGAAGTAAGTACGGATTCCGAAGGAAAAACGTTATATACGAAAGATATACACGCCAAGAAAGGGAAGTCGATATAAGGAATAGTTGTTCCTGTTTCACACGTTTGATGTTGTCGTTGTTTGCTCAAGTATTGTTCACATTGATGATGGTAATGTTGATGTTCGTTTTCACGGTTTTGACGGTAGATGTTCGTCAGTGCCATCGACGAGTTGTCGACACTTGTTGCTGCCGTCGCATTGGTTGAGGCCTCACGGCTGGGACAAAAGGCAGGATGAAGTCATGTTATTAAAACGTCCTATCATGTCTAAGTTATAATCAGTACTCTCGAAAGCGATCGTCGCGGTAGCCGACGACGAAGGAGGGCTGCTGCGACGGGCGCGAGCAGGAGGGGGAGGAGGAGGAGGTCGCTTGCCTATGCCACCAGAACAGATACCCGTTCCCATGACCCTCTCGGCCGGGACGAACACGAGAGGCTCCCCGCTCCTGCTTTGCGCCTGGAGCACGCCGTTCGAGTCCGTGACAAACGGCTGGCACTTTGTGACTTCCATGATCAGCTTGCAGGGGCGGAACCCCGTCTGCGCTTGTCCCAAAGCAACGCCAAAGGTGCTGTTGGCGCCGACGTTGGCGTACACGCTCACGACCTGCGCATCGTCGTAACCCTTGCGCATGGCGATGACGTGAGGATCCTGGTAGATGGGCAGCGCCTTGTAGAAGAGGTACCCGCCGTCCTGCGAAGCCATCGCCAAGCGCAGGCTGATTATTCTCTTGATCCAACGGTATTGCTCCGTTTGGGTGTTGTAGCCTGAGGGCCACATCGCCTCGCGGTTGAATGGAGTGTCGCCACCTTTGTAGCCTTGCTCCAGTCCCTGGTAGATGATGGGGATACCGTCCATGAGAAGACTGAAGGTCAGAGCGTTTTTCAGCAAGGCCATGTCGGAGGTTTCGCTGAGAAACCGCTTCTGGTCATGGTTCTCGAGGAAGCTGCCATAGAGGGTCAGGTCGCGTGCTTCTTGGCCGAGCTTGACGATTCCAGTGGCCAAGTTCGAGATGCTGCCTGTTGTAGACTGGAAAGCCTGCGTGATCCAGTAATAAGCAGGGTAATTCAACAGCCCGCTTATGACGTCTTGGTACGGTGCCACGTAGACGGGATCTCCATGAAAGACCTCGCCTATGGAGAAAACACCAGCGGCGGCTTCAAAGGCGGGCCAGAACGACATTTCGACGTGCTTGACGCTATCCAGCCGGAGGCCGTCGAACCCGTACCTGGTGACCATGCGGCTGATCCATGCGTTCCAAACCTGGCGGATGCGAGGGTCCTCGGTACGCAGGTCCGGTAGAGGCACAGCGTCACTGCCTTGCCAACATCTTTCGACAGAGGTCTGGTTGTCGTAATTGATCCAGCAAGGAGGCAGGTGGTACGCGGAAGCGTTGCTGAAGGGGCGGAAGGTGGAATAGTCAACCTGGTTACGGTTTCCGATCCAGGCCATGTGGTTCGTAACTACGTCCGCCATGAGGTACATGCCGCGGGCGTGCAGAGCATTTGACAGAGCGATGAGGTCCTCGGAGGTGCCAAATGAGGGATTGACTTCGTAAATGTCCTTGGCCCAGTAGCCATGGTACGATTCACTATGGCGAAGTTAGTTCGACTCTAACCTGTGCCACTCTTATGTATCTTGTGTCACATTTAACCCCTGCACATAGCATCAAATGAGTGTGACTGAGGTTGACAAAGACTTACCCGTCAGTGGATTTGCCATCGATATTCTTGACAAAAGGCGAAATCCACACTGCTGTTGCACCGAGACCCTGGATGTAGTCCAACCGCTGGATGATGCCCCTCCACGTGCCGCCACAGTACGTTTGCTCCCGATCAATACACGGATACGTCGTTGAGCCATCAGTCCTGGCAAAACGGTCAGTGACAACCTGGTATATCGTCTGAGACCGCCATTGCGCGGCGCTCAGAGCCGACACACCGGTAGTCACGGCCGCAGCCAAAACCGACACCGAAAGAAGCTTCATCTTCGCTGACTTTGCCGCTTAGAGAGTGACTGGTTTTCGAAAAAAAAAAAAAAGTATATAAGGAATGAATTCAAACCGAGTAAGAAAAGAGACAAACAAACAAACAACACGAAAAATGAGTGTGTACAGAAACGTCGTACAGCGCTGATTTATACAAGACTTTCCGCCTCGCCCATTACGGAGTAGCCCGGACAAAGTCGAATAGACTTTGCCGTTTGTCCTCGTGAAATGCAGTGAAGTAGATTAAGCAGCTGATCTTGCTACTATCCCGTCGGTCTTCTGCGGTTGACAGCGCAAGGATCCCTTGGGTTTGATTAGGTAGACAATCAGTCGAGCTGAGTTTGCGTGCAGGAAACCCCGGGGAGATTCAGCGCAGCGCTGAAAGGATGTGAGATGAGGTTGTGTTCTTTTTGGGTAAGTCAGGTCCCAAGACGGAGATTTTCGACGAGTGTTGGCTAGGTCGAGTCGAATGAGTTGAACAAGGTTTGATTTGGACGGGGTTGCTCTCCGCAACAGTAAAGCTGCGACAGAACGGCGCTTGCACTTTAAGCACTGATAACTGCGTCTTCCTTCGTTGACCTTCTAAACCAAGGTCCAGAGGGCAAGAACCCCCAATTCGTGGTTTTTCTTCAGTAGAAGGAGGGTCGTATTAACTGGGGTCCAGCTGGGTCGATCGGCCCTATCAGCGGGGATGTCCTATCCCTCACCGCTCCCGGGAGACCGAGAAGGGGCACCGCAACGATTAAGGTGTGTCATGCACGTGTTAATCTACCTTACCTGCAAAGAGCAGCTGGGACGAAGCGAGCGCAAAACCAAGCAACGGGAAGAGATGGATGCGAGAAAGCTTGCATTTGCCAAGTCGTGGGATGCCGAAATGACACCAAAAAAATTTGGCTCTAAAAAGGCGGAGTCCCTGGCGGAGTTGGAGATGTTATTTCCTCCCACACGGTAATTACCTACACCCTTCTTCCGTCTCGCTTTGCCCACCTGACGGCATGACTCGGCATCTTGAGTGGACAGGCGTCGCGCGGACCAGTAACATGAGGTCGACTGCCCCCAATATAGCAATTCTCGTTTGCGTCCTCCCGGGCCTCCCCCCCCCCACGACACGCGCAAGCCGACATCATCCCCACACAATTTCTTCAGTGAACGGGTTGTCACCTCGACTCAACTGTCACTGCAGAGACGCCAGGTCGCCGGCCACCTACCCACCACCACGGCAGGGGACGGACCGATTGATGCACATTACGGCGGGTATCGACGCCGAATAGCACTCCGGATGTTAACCTCTCCATGCTGCATTTTAACAGTCATCCCGTCCCTTCGGCCAACCACGGCCACGTGGTTCATCCGATGCGACGTTAGCGCATTCTTCCGAATAGTCACATTGCCTTTGCATCGGGCCGTTCACGTCAAGTTCATGCTAACTGCAGGTGATGAAGAGTTTAAAGAGAGCAGGGTATTTGTTCCGACATGTGTCAAGAAAGGCCGACCAACCTTTTCTCTTTCCAAGCATTTCAAACGTGGAGTCTCCGTCGTCCCCCTCTATCTGACCAAATGGCCAATCGCTCCAACTTTCCCAATCCTGTCAATCACATCGTCATCGAATTAACCCCCTGAATTCCACCGAGACTTATGTCGTCAATGTCTAGTTGCTCAACCTGCCATGTTGGCGTTCCCATTGCCATTGCCATACGGCATACCGGAAGCGTCCGTATCAGGAGATGACTGACCGGGGTAAATCTGCTGGAAGCCAGTGTCTGCTGCCCAGTTCGCATTTTGCGTGAAGGACTCAAAGGCATTCTGAAGTTGGTCAGCCCCTGGTCAGTACTTCATTAGTGGAGGTTGTAACACACCCAGTCAAAGTTGGCCGGGAAATCTCCCCCAGGCTCAAGGTTCGTGAACATTGAGAGCGGAGATCCCACGCCATTCATACCACCGAAGTCAGCTCCGGAATAGTTGGGCGTCATGCCTGTACCCGACATTGGCAGAGACACGCCAAAGTCCATTCCACCGAAGGCGTTTTGGCCCTGCATGCTGCTCTCAAGGACAGCTGCCGTGTTGGGCGTCATACCCCCAGAGAGCATGCCTAGCGTCATAGCGGCGTTGTGTTCGGTCTGTATTTCCGGACTACTGCCGAAACTTGAGTACTGCTCACTCTTGAAGGCATCAGCTCCCTCGGGACTTGGGCTCTTGATCTTCTCCAGTATGATCTCAAGCACTTTCGTGGCTTTGAAAGCCTCCATAGACGATTCAGAAAGCCCCCTCCAGATTTCTTTCGTTGTCTCGAGGTTGCTCAGCATCTCAATTCTCTGCTCCGGCGTCCAGAACATTGCTGACTCTGAAGAGCTCCGATCGTTGCTCATCTCAGCGGCGCGATCAAAGTGCAGGTCGAGAGCTACCAGCATAGCAGAAAGAAGGAAATCCTTGGTCGCGATCGAGTTCACGAACCACCTCAGTGACCGGAGTCTGCCGTTGGCTTGAGATTCCCTGTCAAGCGTGACCAAATGCCGCAATGTTTCCAAAGCGGCCTCGACTGCGCTTCTGCGGGAGTAGGCGTACCGCGGGTTCTGTCTCGCCCGAGGGACGTATTTCTTGTGCAGAAGGCAGATGATCTTGAGGTAGAGGATGTTAATGTTAAACCTCGCAATTATCAGTGTCACCGGGTCATGAGAGCCCTCCAGAGGTGCAACCTTGAGATGTGGAGGCAATTCTTGGTTGATCTCTCGGAGACGGGCATCAAACCGCAGAATCTCGTCGTACGGCACCTGTCTACCCACTCGGTTGGTCGCCTGAAGAATGTCGCCCATCTCAATGCAAAGCTTGGACTTGGCGATCATGTACGCAATCGGAGTTGGTTCGGTTTTTGACCGCGAGGGAGGCAACACCTTCGTGTCTGGTCCAAACTCCTCGTCGAAAATGTTATTGGGCAGTTGCGTGTCGCAATCATGCCCATAGATCATCGACGGCAGTGACACTTGATGCGAAAAGACCGTATCTGCCATTCTCACCAGCGCCCACGTTCGTCGCCTCATTTCCTGTTGCGAAGTCAGCGAATAATCCAGCGATTGATTGAGGTGCCTGCTTCCTTACAGCTTGGAATGGTGTTAGAGAGGGGAACCACTTCGCATCGCGGTGGTAGCCCATCCGGAAAGCAACTCTGGTGAGTAGTGACACGATCAGCCAGAGTCCTAGATCGGCGTCCCACCGCGACGAATATTCCCCAAAAACGTAAAGAAGCATTGTCTCTACGGTGTATTCGACCGGTTTCGTGTAGTCGGCCGCGATCAAGCATTGCACAGTGCGCAGACGGTATTCGGAAGCTAGATCCAAAGTTCTACCTTTCCACTCTGGTGGCTCATCTCCAACCTTGTGGTAGCTGAGCATAGCCAAAGTCAGGATTGAGTAAAGAAGACCCAGCCACATAATGGGCGTCTTTGAGGGATCTTGCCAGTGCGCCCGGAGCTGTTGCTGGAAAGTCGGCGAATGAATGATATTGACCGCGTTGTCCATGGAGTTGAAATATCTTGAACACAGAGTGAGCACAGCCGATTTAGGCGGCAACTCGGCGCGCAGTTCAACTTCGGTAGCCGGCGCAGCTCCCAATAAGAACGTCGGCCCTTCCCTGGCGCTGGCCGGTTTCGACATCATTACCTTCTCGTAACTCTTTTCCAGCTCCTTCTTGTGGTTCACAAAGTATGTCTTCACTTCCGAGATGTCCGCCAATATCGTATGCCAGTGTTCTTGTCCAATGTACATGGACTTGCCCTTATCCGTGTCGACCTTCAACACGCCCAAAGATGTCGCCAACCCGCCATCCGGATCACTGTCGTCGCCGTCATCGCAATCTCGCATTGCTTCTTCGTCGTTATCCATTTTCGCTGAGGCCGGTGTACTCTCGGTAGTCGATTTGCTGTTCGAGCTGCCAGCCGCGGCGGCCGCTGCTGCTGCGGTTGCAGGATCAATACTCGCGCCCCCATGCATCAAAGACAAAACTAGGCCTTCTAAGCGGTCAATACGATTCTGCATGTCATCAGGGCTTGAAGCGCCTTGACTTTGGTTCTTCTTGCGTGCAGAAGGAGTTGCGTAGGAACATGAAGCCGTATCAGCGCCCTCACGCTTTATGCAATTACTGCATGGGTGACTCCTGTCACACTTCCTACCACAGGGTTAGTTTGGATAATCGACCTTTGGGTAATGGTGAGCCTTACAATCTACAATGCAAGTTAGTAAAGGATGAGTTCAGAGATAGACATGCGGGGGTTCGCGACTTACTTTCTAGTCCTACATGGGTAGCAGCTAAGAGGTACCCTATTCCTCTTTCTCACGACTCGAAAGTTTTCCTCAGGAGAGCGACCGGACCCTGAAGAGGGGGTCGTAGACGGCGGGGTAGGAGTCATGGTGGGAATATAGCCCGTGAATCAGGAAGTCGTGTCGGCGCAACCGGATGACGATGTCCACGGATTGAAGTTTGTGTGTGCAGACTAAAATGCCGTCCAACGAACACACGTGCATGTAGCTCGATGCCTTGGAAGGGATAATGCGAGCTGCCGGCGTCGGTCCTTATACGGAGTGTATCTGAAGGAAGGCCCGACTATGGTGCCGTCAGATTCTCAAGAGGAGGGAACGAATATAGCCACAGAAACGTTGACAGCAGCCAGAGCAGCTGTAGCCTAGGCTTGTAGGAGTAGAGAAGGTAGGTCATGCAGATGCCGTGAGCTTCGACGGGGGGCCGGTCGAAGTGGGAGGTGCATAAAATAGGAGCGCTCAACCCACCTCTCGGATTTCTTTGGGAGGTGTGCTCCGATCGTAATGAGCGGTTGTAGATTTGTCCAAGCTTTGCGGCCGCCTGTTGTCGTTTGCCCCTCGATGTGAGCAAAAATGGCGCAGCCTTGCTTCTGTTCACAGCGTCGCCACAGGCCCCCGAAGAAATGGTTGACAGAATGATTTCTCAACCCGCGTATCAGGAGAAGCAGAGCCAGGCAGCCGGGGGTTTTCCGAGATGCGCAAGGGGGGCTACGAAGGAGGGTCTAGTCTGTAGCCTTTCCTTGGACCAGACAAGAGCGGGCGCAACGAAAGCACCAGAAATGGTTTCCCGCACGTCTGTGGCAAGTATCGAAAAGTGGTAGCGCAGCGCAGTCAGCGCGGGACGCGTGCGTGTAGCGTAGGTCGAAGTCTCGCAATATTACTATGAGCTTGGAAATCGGCGTCAGCTTTTGGTGATTTAGGAAATGGAAGGATCGCATTGGTCGGCAACCAAATACGCCCAAGCAAGTCGCAACTCACCGCCGGTGTTGGTATTGGTACGTCTGCCCTTTGCCTGTGCTGGGCTAGGCGCGAAGGAAGCAAATGGAAGGACAACCAAGCCACGAGTTCACAAATACCGTCGGAGGCGCCGTGGGAATACCTGCAGCGGAAGGCGAGGCAAACGTTTCGGGATCGAGGGCGAGGGCGAGGTTGAGGGCGTGAGGAGAGAGGCGGGAGGTGAGGTGTAGTGAGGTGAGCTATGGAGGGGAAGGAGTAAAGTTGCGCATCGCTCCGCAGACAAAAAGATGCGACAAAATCATCGGTTACGAGCATCAACAAGCATCTGATCAGCGATGATTGGCAGCCCGGGGATGATTCCCTGGGCGGTAGGTACGTGAGGGGTTCCTTTTTGGGGTCCCCGCCACCATTCCTGCCATTCTCACCAGTCCCCAAAGGCAACTCAAGGTGCTGATCTGTTGGTAGTACCTACCTACCTTCCATTACCTTACAGCCTGAACAGATACATCATGAGCGGCAGTGCCACGGTAATGCTGGTGCCTGCGGTGCCCGTACTCTACGAAGTCCCAGACTCGGAGCCTGCAGAAGCTCCAGGAGATTGGGTGATTGGCACACACGGGCAGCGTGCCGCCCCATGCCCTGGGGTGCCCGGGACTTCCCAGCTGTTCCCCGCTGGCAGGCAGCACATCGACCCATCCACGGCAACTTGGCTACCTGGAGCCCTGTCTGGACCTGCGACGGAGTTAACGGAGACAAGAGTGATCAAGAATCAGCAGCAGCCAAGATCAATTCTTTGTCGCTTCCGATCCTTCGACTTACACACGAACTAAAGACCCTTTTTGCTCCCAAACATCCCCACAACGTGAGTACATGACTGGGAAATCTCTATGTTTTTCCTGCCAATTTCCAAAAGATGCTGGCTGAAAAGGGGAAGGGAAAAAAAAAGAAGAAAAGAACTACCAACGCGCAGGAAGCGACACGCCGATTACAGTCATCGCATAAGTTACTATCCGCTTTTTCAGGACAAAAACCGGCGACACAGGCACCAAAAATGATGACGAAAGCGGGGTGGCTTGGAGGGTTCGAAGTCAAACAAAGGACGAAAGATCCCCGTAGGGCTCCGGTAAGAGCGCCGGGGGGCCGGTGCGTCGTTCCATTCAGTCCAGTGTATCCTGCCCCACTGGATGAATAATTTTCCAGAATTCCAATCAGCTGCCTGCGTTACTACACTTCTTGTGTAGGTTAGATATTCTCTCTGAACTCCATCCAACATGCATCGGCATGACTGCGTCAAACATCATGTCGGTTGCTGACAGGCAAATATTACTTGCCAGCGTGACACATGAGATATGGACGTTTACAATAACGAGACAACCAGCTCCTCTGCCGACGATCACGGTCGCTCTGTCAGGCCAATCGTCGTGTACTTCCATTGACAAGGGTGCCGTACCTACACACTTCTTTCGGCCTCTCCCCGAATGACTCACCCGTGGATGCCGCGGCAGCTAGGACAGAAAGTATCATCGCAATGCAGTTCGGGATGCTCGAGCAAGTAGACTCTGCCATACAGCCGAGACCTGCTCGTTTGCCGACGCGAACCTCTATTCACCGCATTTGTAAGCAGTTTACTCCGAACCACTGACGTCGTCTAGCGCACTCTCGAATACCACCAGTGTACATCTTCTCTCAGAACAACATTTGACTGGATAGGTAAAGAGCAAAGTCCTCGTCACTCTACCTAGTGTAGGGAGTGTGACAGTGTGTGGTACGGCCCTTCCACCACCACGTTCAACGGGTCATTCCGACAGGGGTTCTTACCTCCATCCTGGTTGGACAAATACTGACCAGTCATCGAGGCGGCCGAAGAAGTCTAATGAGACTTCGTCAATTTCTGCCTTGCAAGGCCGAAGACAACCAACCTCTCACCCTCCGGTACGGATGGTGCTTCACCATCCGACAGGCGAATGCCTTCTGCGCAAGCTATTCCTTGTCAGGCCACGCTATCTGCAAAAAAAAAACACAGACGATTGCTTCTCATCTTGTCAGCACTAACCTCGTTAAATTCTCGGGCCTTACCGATTCAACGGGGCCAGCTCCCCGGATCTCGTTCGCTCGTGCTAGTTGTTCCGCGACGCAATGTCACACCAAGCCCGATGAGCCTCCGCGTGGATTCCAATTTTCGGCAGTCTGCAAATAGAAGCCCTCATCCGACAAACCCAGCTTTTGCGCTTAACCATCGGAGAAATTCCGTCTCTGTGCGCCCGCATGGCCGCCCTTCAAAAGTCCCACTAGTTCAACAGCCGTACTAAATGCATGATGCTGCTCGCAGGAGCAAATGAGCTTGTCTAATGAGCTCCTCCAGCATTTTCAGGTCATCACGTACGTCCTTAAGTGACACGGTCGACGTGCGAGGCGTTTGAAGTCTTAACCCCGTCTGAATCCTTGGAGCACGTCCACCTAAGTGAGCTCATCTCGAGCGCATCGACAAAGCCTCGTTCAAACCGTCGCGAAGGCTATCGATACGCCGATATTTGACACAGTTGTTTCTCCCGTAGAATATCGGAAGCGGTTTAGGAAGGGAGTTATGATATTGCCATTACCAGCCTCAAGCCCCGAAGACGAGTACCTTTGCGGGCTTGGCTCCAGTAATCGTCTCATGGTCAGGAGGTGTTTCCTGCGCCTGTGTCGTTGAATTCCAAGCGCAGGTCCCATGGCAGGATGTCCGAATGCGAATCCTCCAAGCTTTTACGTTTGGCGGCCGGCACTTTCACTGATTTCCAAATTAGGTTGGCGTGAGAGTTTATCTGCCAGTACGCGGAACATACGGTGGAATCAATGTGTTACATCTCATTCTGAAATTCATCGTGGAAATATTACCCGGACTATGTGCAAGCTGAGGCTAGAAATTCGTTCCTGTCGGCACAGCTTTGAGCCTGAGGTGTATCCTACTTGTCCTATGGATCCAAGCAGCATCGATGGCATGGTCAGGACATTGCTGAGAGCGTTCATGAACATCACTAAATTAAATAAAACCTCAAAGTAGGTCAAGAAAACAGATTGCGCGGCGGTCAGTGCATCGGCGTTCTAGTCATCACCGTCAGTTATAAGACACCAGTGCTGTCGCCATTGCGGTGAATTATGTTGGAACTTTTCGTCAAAAAAGAAATCTCCTCTTCATGGATTTGCTTGGTTATTATTGTTGAGATTCTATACATCATTCATTCATTCATTCGCGCTTAGTTCCCCCAACTCGTTGAACGTGGCAGCCCCCCGAGATGTTTTCCACTTACACGTGTAGACGGTCAAAATATTATCGCATCCAGCCGTTCCAAAACTGCAAAAAAGAACGCCTGCAATCCTCAACACCAAATAACCACCCTCATGATGATCATGCAAGGTTGTTCCGGATGTTAGCATACTGACTCCCCGGATAACTCAGCAAATTCTGCGTTGAGTCCAGCGACCCCATCTGAGTGGCAACAGCACCAACGAGACTCCCATCCCCTTTCTTGTCTCCCGCCGCCTCCCAAAACACAGCACCGCCTAGTCCCTTACCCTTCAAATAGTCAGTCTTGACGTTTGCGCTCTGCACGTTGTCGTACGAGACCAGCTCTCGCGAGCTTGAATCGTAGCTATACAGCGCCCCGGCTGTCTGGTCGTAAATCTCCGTCGCGCCGGGTCGCGGGAGGTCTTTGTAGTGCCACACGCCCTTCTCGATCGACCCCTGGCCAACGCCGCTGTATGGCAGCCCGATGCCGTCGGTGTTGAGGAACGAACGTCCGTACAGCGGCAACCCCAGCACGATCTTATCCGCCCGGACCCCCTGTGCGAGGTAGTACGTCAGCGCGGCCTCGGTGTTGAACTTGGTCACCAGCGGCGCGTCGAGCCTGTTGAACAGATTGGCCTGGTGTGCCGTCGTGGTGTCCCAAGACCCGGCGTAGTCGTACGCCATGAGATGCCACGCGTCGACGTACGGATCCATGCCCCTGAGGTCCATCTGCTGGTAATGCGAGGGGCCCGCGGGACACGCGACCGTCAGGACGAAGTGGTAGCCAGGGGCGTTCGCAGCGGCATACCTGTCAAGTTCCTCGCGACAGGCCTTCAGCAGGGAGACGAAGTCGGCGGCTTCCTGCGAAGAGGAGGGGTATTCCCAGTCGATGTCGATGCCGTCGAAGCCCCAATCGGCCATGAGCTTGACAGCGGAGGAGGCGAAGCGCTGGCGGCCGGTCGCGGTGGCTGCTACGGGGACGAACTTTGGGGACCAGGTCCAGCCGCCTATGGAGAGGACGACTTTCATTTTGCGATTTTGTTTCTTGAGGGCGTAAATTTGTTTTACGCAGCCGTTTGCGTTGCCTGAGGCTTGGGAGTCTCCCGGATAGACCTTTTCGGTGTCTGAGTAAGGGTCCGATGAGATTCTAATTCCTGTTAGTGTGTATCACGGACAGCGACAATCTAGTCTCGGTGATGTTATGCATACACTGTCCCGTCCGTCGATATATCCGCAAAGGAGTAAAGTAGATGTGTGACTTTGTCGCCCGGGATGTCCGCCGGTTGGTAGTTTGCGCCGTATATGCCCCTGCAATCGGTGAGCTGAAGGAAGAGATTGAGCAGACGTTCTACACGTACCAGTTTGTAAAGTATAATACATTTCTGAAGCCTGACGCCGGTGGTGTTCCCCCTCCACTACTTGGAGGTGGGATGGGCCCACCGGAGTTCGAAGCTGGAGCTGGAGACGCCGGAATCGGGTTTGACGGCACTATTGGCGGACTCGATGGCGCTCTTGAAGGTAATGTTGGTGGACTCGAAGGATTTGTTGGCGGGGTTGAAGCATTTCCTCCTCGTTGAGTAGTCCTTGTGACTACTGTGGACAGCGTCACAGTTTCTGGGCTACTGCAGCCGCTTTGGGGTGGCGGCGGGTTCATCATGGGCACAGCGCCCACGATGGTGAGGAAAAGAGGGAGGAGAAGGTTTGTTCTGACCATTTTGATGTATCAAATGCTCGAAATGGGCTAGTTGCGACAAGACTGAGAGAAGATAAGAAAAGGAGAGAAGAAAGAGACTCGTCGGGACAAGTTATACTCTTAACAAATTACTCTGGGTCTCTTTTGGGGGTTGGCGATGTGCAAGCTAGAAGACTTCATCATGAGGAATGTGTTTGGTGGGTGGCACAGTTTCCCAACCACCACACCAAGTCGCAACAATCCAAAGAACGAGGGAACATATACCGGCTCGAGTATTTTGAGGTACGAAATGGAGAGGGCATTGGAGGGATTATTCCACGTCGTGGCATGCAAGCCATCAATATTATCAAGTAGAGCAGCCCGAAAGTTTGATTCAAGCCGCATCTTGGAGTATTCTCGCAAGGTTCACGAGATTCCACCATCTCCCAGTTTCACTTGAATTTTCGATATATCAATATATTCGCGAGAAGTTAAGGTCGATGTACCTACTCTTCTGTTTTGTGCCAGAGTCCACTTGGACTCAAGAGCAAGCGGACTTGCCCATTAAGCTGACAAGTCTCGATTTGAGATTTCTGCCTTGGCCAGAATTATTCTTGTGATCCTCTTGGGTTTACCTGGGTTCCGCGTGGTGATTGCGTCTGTGGGCCTGGCGTCTTCGAGGTCCCCTCGGTTGTTGGAAGTTGAAAAAGTTAATGTTCCCTGCATGCGGCGGTTGGCACCTGCTTGTCTGGACCCGCTTTTCCAGGCACTGGGACACCCTGAAGAATGGACCTTGCCACACACAATGCTAGAACGGGAGCACCCGGCGCTCAGGCTCTTTCACAGTGTTGAGACCCGTCCACTGACAGCTGCCATCCCTTCCTGTCCTGTTGTATACCTCCACAGGGATTAAATACGTTAGCGTCATCCCATGCTAACTATATCAGTTATGATGTTCAGAAGTCACCCTTCACTTGCCTAGCGATCTGTATTTATAAAGGATATTAAATAGTAAAATATTTCTAAACTTTAAGGCTCTATATATCTCTCTTCTACTTAATATTTTATAGAAAGAACCTGCTATAAAAATTAACTATTTAAAATTTATATAGTTATATTATAAGCTAAAGTAATGTGCTAACAGTTTCAATTCTTGTAAAGGTATAACATGATGTTAGGCTATGAGGTTTAATTCAACTTGTTGTGCAGGTTTGGAGATTAGTAACATATTAGAATTAAACGAATCAATTTGCGGAACAAAATATCACGCACGGAAATTATGGGTTTCATTGATGGCGATGAAACCCGACCAAACTCGGATAACACGACCACTGTAGGTAGGCTGGAAAGCTGCCTCCCAGAGCGGTTTTCAAAATTTTCAGGCAATTTTCGGAATTCTAAATGAGTATTGGCACAATCAATCCAGCGGATACAGAGCCCAATTCACACATAGCAGAAGATCTGAACCAGGACATGAAACATGTCATCAGCTTCCTGACTTTTGTGTGCTACTTGTCTTTATTCCTCAGCTCTTTCATCAACAAAAGGCCAACTGTAGGCTGATAACATGTCAGAGGCCTGTGCGAAACGACAAGATCATGGTCTTGACTTACGCAGCCTCTATCAACCCTTTGCCGCCGTCTCCAAAGACATGTCTCCTGCCATCACCGCTTCCCGTTCAACTACATCAACAACCTTTCCCTCAAGCCCCATCATGGCTGTAGGCATCAGCGCAAAAGCCCCCAAGAGGCCAGCGAACGCTAGCCAAATGTTGCCATCAGTCTCCCAAATCCAATCGCCGTGACCCTCCGTGTAGAGGAGAAATCCAAGCAGCGTCTCGGCCGTGAATATGAAGGATGCAGCCATTCCTCCGATAGCAAGCCTGAACCATGCAACTCGCGGAATCTCGTAGGACACCACAACGTAGCGCGCCCATACTATCCCGACGGCGGCCTGAAGAGGGATGAGCATGAGCTCAGTCTCTGCTGTGGAGGCATGCTGCTTGGAGAAAGGAAACATGTACTCTTGGCAATTGAAGGCAACCCAGGAGAGGAAGGTGCCCGTCGTAAAGGTAAGGAGGAAGTAGACCCAAGCGATGCGAACGAGGAAGAAGGCGAGAGCCACGTCCCAAAGAATTTCGATGACCGAGTCTGTGATTTCGAAGAGATAGTGTCCCGTCATGCTACTTCAAGAATGGGTTCAAAGTGATGGTGATTGATATCTGCGTTGATTTTTCTATTGCCGAAGCAATTTATTGTTGTCTCGAGGACCTTAGATGAGTCCTATTATATAGACATTCTTCGCTCACGCGACCTATTTTTGTGGTGTTCTTGTGGTTTGGCTGTGCTGAAGACGGCCAGATGTGTGGGGTGATCGTGGAGTGATGTCCGGGGAATCGCGGGATAATGTACCCCAAATGCACAAGTACCCGACCTTGCTCGGCGCGGATGGCTAGAAATGTTGTGTAAGCAACACGCCAGCTCGTTTTTGTTTTCTGCGCGGCTCAGTTTCTTGAGTGCGACTAACATCGCCGATCATGAGTAATGGGGATGAAGTGTATTTTGGGGGGTGGGTATCGTCTCTCCGTGTAAATTGGGGGCAGTCCTCTTGCGTTCCTCCTTCTAAACTAATAAACCAAAGGGAATAGTTTGCCACTCTCTATATTCCGGTCTTCTCCAGCTTCTTGGCCAGGTCGTCCACCTCCTTATCCTTAAGCTGGACGGTGGGCTGCTCCTGGGCCTCCTCGGCTTCCTTGACGAGGATCTCAGCTCTCTTTTCGGGCTCGAGCTCCTCCTCCTCTTCCTCGGACTCCTCATCTTCAGAGTCCTCTTCCTCGAGGTCGCTAAGGTTATCAAGGCCCCAAGAGTCCTCATCAACGACGTCGCCGCCGAGCTTCTCCTTGCGTTCCTCGAGAAGCTCGCGGATTGCGACAACGGAGGGGTCCTCCTCCTCGAACTTGTTGCCGTTGAGCTCGACCTTCTTCAACGCGGGCAGGGAGTCTGCGGCGACGCTAGCAATGCCAGTCAGGGCCTTGGAAGTGATATCGTTGAACTGCAGCCGGAGGATCTCGAGCTTGTTCAACTTGCTCTTAGCAAGAGCCTTGGCGACCAGAGCGGTACCCTTGGCAGTGAGGTAGGCATCATTCAGGCCCAGCTCCTGTAGGTGCGACCAGGTCGGGAGAACGCTGGCGACGGCCTTAGCGCCAGTGATCGTGAATGTGTTGTCCTGAAGGTCAAGAATGCGGAGCTCGGTTGCGTGGTTAAGACCTTGGCTGATGAGATGGCTGATTCCCTCCTGACGAATACCGTTCTGGACCATCTTGATCTCCTTGATCTTGTTGTGGAGGCTGAAAGCCTTGGCCCAGGCCTGCATGCTGCCGTTTTCCAGACGATTGCGACCGCAAATAACGGTCTCGAGATCAGGAACCTCCTTGCCTTCCTTTCTCGCCGCCTCTTTCTTCGCGTGCAGCTCAGAGAGCGCATCCGCCACCAGAATACCCGCGTGGGGGCCAAGACCATTGTTGTTCAGGTAAAGGTGCTGGAGGGGCACGTGAGCAGCCAAAAATGCGACAACAGGAGCTTGGGTGTTGATGCCAAAGGCATTGTCGTTAAGGTTGATCGTGTTGAGCTTGGGAAGGTTCAGGATCGAGGTGAGGAGAGAGGAGAGCGCCTCGGGAATTTCGCTCAGGAGGCGGCCGGTAAAGATGTCGGAAAGGTCAGCGGCCTAGTTGTCGTATAAGTCAGTATGCGCGCGAAAAAAATCAAGCCGATGTCTGCAAAACGAACCTGAAGATTGTTCTTGGTGGCCAAGACCTCTCCAAGGAGCTTGCAAGCACCGACTCCAAGAGTGTTTCCGAGGAATTTGACTTCCTCCACATCCGTCGAGCGCAAGTCGGAGATATGGGGTTCGAGGTCGGCAGCGGTGTCGAGCTTCAGCCCCTTTCCCTCGAGGGAGAACACCTTGCGCGTGGTCGCCATGTTTGTTATGATGCAAATACGAATGTGTTGGTCCGCTGGGAGCAAGGTGGCAAGTGTTTGCGCAAAATGAGTGCCGTCTGGGTTGTGATGGTGGGGGAGGGGCATAAACAAAATAACTGAGGATCAAGTTACAGGGGGTCTGCCTGGGTGCGTGCGTGCCTGGCTGCTTGCTGACACTGGCAAGGGGAAATCTGCCAGCTGAGACCAAGCTGGCAAAATTCCCCCGGAAATGCGCAGCAGGACCCACCAGACAAGCTCCGCGAGCCACGGTCGTCCATGTCGCGATCCAGGCGCAAACACAACTTCAATTGTCAGGAGTTGTGCATGGCTCAGAGCTTCCTGAGCAATTGTTTTCACATCTAGCTCTTTCCCATCGCGACTCGGGCAGCCTAGAAACCTGCAATGAGCACAGTCTCCTATCATCGAAACCACGACAACCGCAGCTCAATTCGCCAATTGTCCAATCTCACCATCGGCGAACACCATTCGATACCGATTTCTGCATCCCTCGAAAGGTCTTTCCATTATCTGACCATCCACGATGGCTCGCCACTCGACACCACCCGAGTCGCCTCTGTCCTCAATGGACAACAGCGACGCTTCTGAGAATGAAGCTCATGACTACGAAGATGAATCACTCCTTCGACCATCAAAGCGACAGAGGCTCGGAGCTACGTCGACAACCTCTCCTGCGCCTGCCACAGTCCACGAACCCGGCCATGAGCCCGAACCCGAGGCAGATCCTCTGGAGGGCTTGTCGGACGTCTCATCGGACACGTCCGGTGATATTCCCAGTTCCCCCATCAACGCGAGACTCGACGAAGAGGACTTTCAGGAGCAGGTCACCGTCTGTGCCTGGGAGGGTTGCGACGCGGGAGATCTCGGCAACATGGACAAGTTGGTTGAGCACATTCACAACGATCACATCGAGAGCCGGCAGAAGAAGTATACGTGCGAGTGGAATGGATGCAACCGGAAGAGCATGGCGCACGCAAGTGGTTACGCGTTAAAGGCACACATGCGATCCCACACCAGGGAGAAGCCATTCTACTGCTACCTGCCAGGTAAGCTCCTCTACCTTCATTCTTCCAGGTACATTTACTGATTCAAAATGCAGAGTGCGACCGCTCATTCACAAGGTCCGATGCCTTAGCGAAGCACATGCGAACCGTTCACGAGACAGAGGCTCTCAGGCCGTCCGATCCTGTCCCCAAGTCGATGCAGTCAGGTCCCACGGGCAAAGGCAAGCTCAAAATCATCATCAAGACGCCCCAATCACATGCCACTGGACATGATGATTCCATCGACGACGGTGCAGATGAGGACGACCTATCAGCTGACCTTTTCACCCCATTGACCGAAGAGCAAGGGTTCACCCTAGACGAACTTAAGATGCCCCTCGAGAAGCTCTACCGACTCTGCAGATTCCAAGTCAAGTGGTCAGAAGAGGAGTCGGTCAAACTTCAGGACGAAGTCAAGTACTGGGAAAAGGTCTACAAGGAGGAGTGGCAGGAGAAGGAGGTTCTCCTTTCACAAGTGATTCAAAGCGAAGTTGACTGGCACAATCGCAGAGCAGCTGTGCTTTCAGGTGCTGCTGACGTGCAACCCTTTGGTGTCATTGAGAGCCAGGAGGGCAACACTGTGGACACAAATGGTGATGAGATGGAGTCCCGGGAGGTGAGACCAGTTGAGCAGACTTTAGCGAATGGAACTATGGTTTGATATGGATGGCAATAGGCGTCTGGAGTTATTTAAACTAGAAGATCAGTTCATTGTTGATTTATTATGCAGCAAGTGACCGCGCATTGTGTAGTGGTACTATGCTCGCAGACTCGACACTAGCCCTTTGATTATGATCTTAATGTAATGTGACTTTGGACAATGGATTTGCACTTTAGCTTGAGTGGCACCAGATTTACTAACTGCAACTTTGACGCATCTTTGCGTCATGTTGATTCAGTCCCCTTGGTGATTATATCCTATCCGCTTTTCGATCTCAACAACTATCTTGAACCAGCATTGGTTTATTTACAGCCTATGAGTCTCCTCTGCTGCTGTGCCCAGCCAACGGCCTTGTCGAAGGTCTCTTCTGATATTTTAAATTCCCTTCTTCTTGGTGCGGTAGGACTCGGTGTTCTTGAAGGGGAACGAACTGGTATCCTTATCAAAGCCATGCTTCTTGCTGCGGCGCGACTTATCCCCGGCAAACATGAGGCACCACAGCCCAAACACGGCAAACACGGTGCTGCCTAAGCACCCTAAGACGAAGGCGGTCTGGTCAGACCTGAGCCACCTGCTATAACAGTAGAAAGCAGCGGAGGCGTTGTGCATTGATGTCAAGACGATGGCTGCATTGGCGTAGGGCGAGATTGTGCCTTGTGGTGCTGTTTTTGTGTGTAAGTACACTTGAGATGGTCAAATCAGGTAGGGAAGAGAGGGTCTGTCTGACTTTGATCTTCGGATACGAGAGGAACGGCCCCGGAAAGTGACACGACTAGAAGACCTAGAGTAAGGAGAGCGAAACCTAGGGAACGGGCGAAGTAGTCCTCCAGGGCTAGAGAGCCAGTCTGTCAGTTTTACCTCACTTGTTGGAGTGTAGTGTAGGTGAGGAGGGAGGCAGGGCTGGCTCACTGGTTGCGGCAGGCTGGTAATCATCTGGTCGCAGGAGGTTGCCGATGAATCTCGGCCATATTATCAGCGGAATGGCCTGCGTGCAAAGCCATCCCAGGTTTCCGAAGCTGTAAGTTGATACCGCCTGATCATCGTCAGTAGGAGTGTGTCTGCACGCGTGGAAGGCGTCTCTTACGTCCATTGCTGAACTCTCGTTTTCAGCGCTTCAGATTGAGGCCGATGTGATCAAGTTTAGGTGATGCTAAATGAAACCTTCTGGAGCTCGACTGTGAATATTGAAGATCGTTGAAGCTGCTGTATGTGGATGACCTCAGGAACATCAGGTCACAGCCAGCGACGTCATTGGACTGAGGTGGCCCCAGCTCGACGCGCGTGTCCCCTGCCCTGTCAGTCGCACCGTTGAAGAACTCCTGGACAGCACCGCCTCCCTAAGGTAGGTACCCTCCCTAGGTACCAAGGATGCCGGCCGATGCCGCGGGGCTCAGTCAGTCCACTTATCCCCCCCCCCCCCCCCCCCAAAATCCGCCACCTACCAATTTCGCATTGGCAGACTGAACATTCTCCTTCCAGCCCCGCAACCACGACCCAGTACTGAATTTCACCTATATTTTTCTAATTACTCCGGCCAGTTTGGACAGACGCTAGGGACGCAAGGCAAGGGAAGAAGGCCCTCTTTTACATTAGCAAGCACATGACATAAAGGGCGCGGCTTCCAATCCCTCACTCGCCTCTCCGTCTATACATATAAACGTCTTTGCGCCGCAACAAGAGAACTTTCCCGACCCGCGATATTTCAAAACCCCCCGCCAATACTGCGAATCATCCCTGAACCAATACTGCCTCTCCCAACAATCCGCCACTCACAATGAGTGCGATCCTCTCAGCAGACGACCTGAACGACTTCATCAGTCCGGGCGTCGCCTGCATCAAACCCATCGAAACCCTCCCCTCCGCCCCGCCTCCGCCCCAAGATGCCTCGTCTCTCGAGACCGAAGTAATCCTCGACGGCCAACCGGGCTCCGCAGCAGCAGCAGCCAACGCGCCGCCTGCTGAGATATCCCTGACGGATTGCCTCGCCTGCTCCGGCTGCGTCACCTCCGCCGAGGCCGTACTGGTGAGCATGCAGTCTCACACCGAGGTCCTGAACACGCTCGACTTCGGTTCCTCGCTACGCATCGTCGGGCCCGACGAGACCGGCCAGTTCCGCGTCGACGGCCTCGAGGATGAGAGCCGCAAGCTTTTCGTTGCGAGCGTCTCGCCTCAGACAAGAGCTAGCCTTGCCGCCGCCGCCGGCAACGGCACGACGGAGAAAGAGGCGGGAAACATGCTGGAGAGGCTGCTCAGCGGGCCGGACGGGCTCGCGGGCGGTGGCAAGTATGGAAATGGGTTTACGTGGGTCGTCGATACCAACGTCGCGCGCGAGGCGTGCTTGGTCCTGGGCGCGGACGAGGTTCTGGGTGCTGAGGATGCGCCGGCGTCTTCCGCGACGAAGCCGATCCTCACTGCTTCGTGTCCCGGTTGGGTTTGCTACGCCGAGAAGACGCATCCATATGTCCTCCCGCACCTGTCACGAGTAAAGTCTCCGCAGGCGCTGATGGGCACGCTGCTCAAGACGACGTTGAGCAGGAAGTTGGGCATTCCTCCGAGTAGGATTTGGCATCTTGCGGTCATGCCATGCTTCGACAAGAAGCTGGAGGCCAGTCGTGAGGAACTTACGGACGCTGTCTGGGCAGGAGACGGGACGCCAGGTCGCGGGATTCGCGATGTGGACTGTGTCATCACAAGTAAGGAGGTGCTGATGCTCGCGGAATCAAGAGGCTTCAATTTCTTCGACCTTCCCCGGAGCAACCCTGACCTCCAGCGCACAACGTTTCCTGATGCGCGGCTGGACAAGTTCCTCTTCCCCCACCGCGCTGCTCAACGCTCATCCAAAGTCGCGGGCTCTTCCGGCGGAAATCTCTATTTCACTCTCCAGACAGTGGCGTCTAAACACCTAAATTCCCAGATCCAAACAATACGCGGGCGCAACGCCGATGTTGTCGAATACGTCGTCGCATCCTCTACAGGGGACCCTGTATTCAAGGCCGCAAGATTCTATGGTTTCCGAAATATTCAAAATCTTGTGCGCAAGCTGAAACCCGCGCGCCCTTCCCGTATGCCCGGAGGCAAGGCCTTTGGCGCTGCACGAAGGCCTACCGTCAAGTCTGCCGGCCTCGAGTATGCCTACGTCGAGGTGATGGCCTGCCCCGGCGGCTGTACGAACGGCGGTGGTCAAATTAAGGTCGATGACCCAATCATCGTCGAGCGCAAGGGGTTCACGACGAAACCCGGTCCAGTCGAGCAAAAAGACTTTCTTGCCGAAGTTGACGAGGCCTACTTTTCGGCTGAGGACTCTGAAGGCGAAGACGTTGATTCCGAGAACGGTGGAACAAAAGGGGACTTTGTTGGTGGAATTTCGCCTTCTTACATTCGAGATACCCTGGCGCATTGGGCAAGCATAACTGGTATAGACTTGGGTAGACTGGCGCTCACCACGTATCGTGAGGTGATCAGCGACGTGGGCAAGGATAAGACGAGCGAGACAGAGCGCGTCGTCCAGCTGGCAGGAAAGATTGGCGGGGGTTGGTAGTTAATTCCGCGACATGGAAGTGATTCAACCTTCCTTGGCGCCTCTCCTGGCAAATCCAAATCCTCCCTTTCCGGTTCCATCTGGTCCACGCGGTGTCCGAATAGCTTGTTTGAGTTGATCATCGTCCCTCGGAGTAGAGCGTCCAGATGGCTGGCCAGAATCGCTGCCGCGTTTCTGCAAGGAGACACCGCCTCCTCTTAACGCGTAGTTGGGATCGTAGAGTTCTCTGCCGCTTTCGGATCGGCCCACGTCATGCCTACTGCCGGGCCGTCTGCTGTCCTCCTGTCTGCTTGAGTTGCCTCTGTGGCCCACTCCTCGTCCGCGTCCCCTGCCGCGCTGGTTCCCTCTGCCGCCCTCGCCAGACCCTCTAGGGGGCGTGACAGTTCCCGGACTCGAGGTGCCGGAAGAGGGATTTGACTCCCCGAAAATCTTGGCACGTGCCTCCTCGTATCTGCGTTGCTTCTCCTCGAGCTCGCGCTGCTGCTTGGCCCTGATTTCCTCTGGCGTGAGTTGCGGCTTCTTCTCGGGCTTTTCGTCTGCGTCATCGTCGGCGAGAGACATATGGGAGAGTCCGGTGACGGGATCGCGACGGGCGATCATCTGGGGCGCAGGCTTGCGACTGAGGACCTTAACTTGGGGCTTGAAGGTGGAGGCCAGGGGGGCGGAGGGTTGAGAGTCGAGGAAGTTCATCGGAGCCGGAGAGTCGCTGTTGGGCAGCCATGGTCAGTCAGGTTCCCAGGGTCTTGGGGGGAGGGGAATAAATCCCAAGGCGGATTTCAGAGCCGAGGAAATGAATCCAAGGGTAGCTAGCTTACGCTTCTTCCCATAGCTTGCGATTCGACTCAGCGTGCCGCGCGAGACGCTCCGCCTTGCTCAATGGTACCTGGGGCACAGGCTGCTGGGGTTGGGAGTCGAGCTTGTCGGCTTGGCTCTCCCAATCATCATCGTCCCATGCATCAGGAACAGCTCCCTTCTTAACCATCGCAGGAACCGAGACTATGTCAGGTTTGCGTGTAAGAACCGGCCCGTTTGAACTGATGCAAGCTAGGTACCTAGTGAGTCTTCAAGGTTGCCTAAGTAGATAGGAAGTGGTGCTAGGGGGACCAAAAGAAGCGTTGCTTTGAGCGCGAGGAGGCTGGCAGGTTACGGTAGCTATGGTGGTAGCATCGGGATATTCTGAGTACCATCAAGATGAGGGTTAACAAACATTCAGATCTGACGTCGATGTAGGGTGCGGTTGAAAAAGGTGGGATGAAGTTGGTCGACCGTCTTGCTTGGCTCCGCGTTCCTAGAACCTTTCAGGTTCGGGGCTAATTTTTATTTTACTTTGGCATTCCCGCGGAAGGAGGGGGGAACTGGCCGGCTACCTCCTGCTTGCGGGGCCACTCGCGCGACACCAACGTAACGATCAAGTCTCTGCTCCCGGCACTTGTGTGGAGGGGTAGCGTCAGGGGGGGATGGGGGCGTCAGCAGGCGCTGCATCGGATCTTGGAAACACCCTTGGAATGGTGGGGTTGCCCGGCCCGTGAGCGTGACGGGTTTGGACAGAACAGGACGACGTTTCCCCGTTTCATTTTGACATCAGCAAGTCAGCGTAAGCAGGGCGGATACTTGGATATTGCGACTTTGGCAGGTGGATATAATTACTCGATTCCGCTATTGTTGTTTACCATCTGATTCTCCATCTTTTCCCATTCGTTATATCAACTTAGAAGCTCCCGTAAACCTATAAAACCCCCAGGCTGGGTGTCCTGCTCTTGGCGCATGAACATTGCCAGCCATATCGGGCACTGCAGCACGACAACAACAGTAAGCACAACTATGCAAAGGCGGCGCTGATGCTTCTATGTCAAGCTTACGGTCAATTCATGATCAGAACGTGAACATACTTTTGTGCGGGTTACAAGACGACTGAAACCATGGCAGCGTCCACTCAGCTTCAGACCCCTCAACCTGGGGCGGGAGGCAGCGCTGGAGATGAGAAGACAACCAACCGGAACACCAAGAAGTTCCGGGAGGAATATGAATCCTTCAAGGCGAAGCTTATCGATCAGCGTTTCGATCCCAGTAAGGTCATCCCACTCGCCACATAAGAGAAGAGGCCGCTGCGAATGAGCACCGGTGCTAATAGCCCCCAGAACAATATCCTGATCCGCTGCTCCCCAGAAAGACATCGGATATGCCTTATAATCCGAAAGGGTCTAATTCAGAGACTGAGAGGAAATTTGATCAGATCATAGCGGAGTACAATGCATAGCAATTGTAGTGGTTTCATAGGAGAATGACGACGGGCTTTGAAATGGCTGGGGGCATTCAGTTTCATCAAGAGACTGCAAATTATCTTCATTTTGGAATCATGCGGATGAACTATGATCACAGGCCGCCATATCAGTCTGCAACACCTGATTATTTCAACTTCACATGAGAACTGTTAATCTATTGCTAAGCATCCAGGTTCCATTGCAGGATTTGAGGATCACGCATGACTAAATTAGTCAATTTCAACATGTGCCCAAGGCTGCCATCGTGGGGATTTTTTATTTTTCTTTTTGCTATAATTAACACATAGATCAAGGTAGAGTGCAAGTCTCCTCTGAATACAGATCCTTGAACAAAAATAGACCCTCGAGGGCTTGTGTTGAGAGCAGAACTACACATGATATGACTGCTTGTCTCTCTCCTTTGTCTTGCGTCAACATGAACAGTATGCCTCGTACAGACGTTCTAATGTTCTCATCAAACGTATTCGCTAAGCAGATGAGGAATTTCTCACTTCCACAGTACAGGTTACCAACCTTTAATCTTTATAGTAGAAATTTGAAATGGGTTATCCCCGTGTTCCTACCTATAGACTTTGTAAATTGGTGAGTAACTCCACAAAATCATACAGCAAAGGAACTTATATAGTGAGGAGAAAACAATAACGAGAAAAGCTGGTAGCAAGAAGAAGAGTAGCAACCAAACATCATGAGAATATGGACTAAAGTTCTATTCCTTTGGTCCTTAATTCCTGATAGAAGGTTTGATTTCAAGACCTTGTGTTCAACAGACAACACCATTGTTTAGTCATCTTCATTCATCTCACCTCCACCATCACAGCAATCATTCCAAATATCACACGCCTAGTTTTCTCTCATCCAAACTTCGAAGCCTCACACCCAGCTCAATTGGCAATCAGTTACCAGTTCTGCCTCACGTATTCACCACTAAATCATCAACAGCGGCCTCTCACCAACCCCTTTGATCTCCCACCTTGCCGAACCTGTCAAGCGCCATCATCAGCCTCACGACCTTACACGTCGGATGAAAGAGATTCACTTTAAAACGGCTCCACTCTGAATCAGACTCGTACCCTCCCGTTGCTATCCATATCCAAAATGAAAACCTCTATTCATGTCCTGCCTTCCTTTTACAGTCTCACAATCATCACAAGCCCTTCACATTGAACAAACAACAGGACAAGGCCACAAGCGTCCTCGAAGACAGTACCCTTATTCAAGACACCTTGAACAACCCCGACAGCACAATCGCGATGGCCTCGAGTAATCCCTCGCAAGATCCAAAGGGAAATAATGGCCTAGCCGACTCGATTGGCTTGGCCTCCGCCCTGCAAGATCCCACCCCATCTCCTCTCCCGAACCCATCCTTCCCGAAGAAGCAAGGTAACAGAAAAGCCCTGCCCAGTGGCCCTCCCCAATAACCCATTGTTCAGCATGAAGGCTTACACGCGTCCAGATACCCAACATCACCAGCCCCTCGCCGACCGCCGCGCCGCACACCGGCCAGACTCCATCACCATCCCACCGCCGTCGCCCTCGCCCTCCGAGCTTTCGACAATCAAGCTGGAGGAGCAGTTCCTCACGCCCTCCCTCTCGACGAACAGCAACCTCCCTTATCGGAACAAGCCCAACAAGGATCCCCGCATCCTCCTTCATACCAGGACGTTCCGCTGGGTCAAGATGAAGGACGGAGTCTGGGTCAAGGTGAAGCGCCGCCGCTTCGTCATCGTCCGCAAGTGAGCAACCGGCAGAAGCTCAAACATCACCACTAGGAACATTTTGGTTTCTGAACTCCTCCCCTCGTTCTACTTCTTCTTTTCGATAGAAGAGTCTGGAAAATGCAAAAGACACTAATCACGGCTTGGCTGGTTGCACAAATCGTGGGATCGGTCAAGGAATCGGATATTCAACTAATCTCGGAGTCTTGAGAGTTACGGAGGCGTTACACAAAGTTCACTTATTTGTGTGGAAGGAACACCGAGGAAAGGAAGGGAAAAGAAGTGTTAGTTTAGAAGTTTGTTGAGCGGCGTCGATGGCATCAAGACCTCTGTATAGGGAGTCTAGCGTAGCATTTGTTGTCGTCATCGAGACTTGTTCTCCTCCAATGAGTAACGACGAGCTTCCTGGAAATCTGATAATCATTCCGGCTATGATACCTGGTACGCAGAGAGTCGTCAAGCGAGTCCGAAATGATATGTTTCTCCAATCTCGACCCCAAGTTGACTAACTATGAAATATCAAGTTGTTGCTAGAACAGCCACTCTTTTGATTAAGACACGTGAGCCTCCGTCGTTTCCTCTTTCAACCCGTCAACATTTGAAAACCGCCTGTCTCCCACAGTCTGATTTAGAGTCGGAACCACCATCGTTGGCGCACCGACGTACGACCGAACTCTGGCGAGCTCGGGATTGGACCCCGAATGCCAAGGCGTCCCTTTTCGGCAGGTTCACGGAGCTACATTCGCTGTTGAGGGATTGCACATGGCAAAGGCGTGGAACCTACCCCTCACCGGCGAAATGCGGGTGGATTGACGCCAGTACTGCATCAAATGTGGCATGCATAGCCAAGGTAGCAAAAAGTTGTGTGTTGGAGATTAGCTCCAAGCTTCAACGGGTACTTTCGTGGGGTGTTGTTGACGTTGTTGAACCTCTGCGAAAGCTCGTTACAGCCAGGTCCATCAAATCGACATCCCCATTCTCCGGGCAAGGGAGATCATCCTGACATGTTCATGTGAAAGGGAGTGGAGGTTGAGCAGCATTGCCTATAGGATCGTGCGAAAAAAATGGTTCCTCGGCATGTTGTTTCCGGGGAGGGGGCATGAGAGGGAGGGAAGCTTGTGAGGAACTGGACTCGGCTCGAAAGGTTGGACAGCAACCTTCTTTTATTAGAGGTATTGCGGGATTGGCAAGGTGCAGATCCGGCGGGTCGGGTCGAGTCGAGGATTCTTCGGACGAGGATTGATCGGGGGTTGGGGTTGCGAAACGTCGACGAGAGACGGGCACTCTTTGGTACATGCGCGAAGATGGAGGGACAAAAGTTAGTTTGAGTGTCAGAAGCTGCAGGACGCCTGGCACAGGTGTGCCTAGAATTGCTTCAAGCAGGGTGTTGGTGACTCACCGAGGAGCTCGGCGTTGGTATTGTTGGGGATGTCTGCTCGAGCCATGTGTATGCCACGTATCGAGAAAGGAAAGCTTTGACACCGGAAGACCAAGCATCATTGGAGCTGTCGGGAATTCGGGAACGTATTCAGATGCCGCGTAGGCGTATTGTGAAAGTTGATTGATATACTTGTCCTGGATTCGTGAGGTTTTGTGTAAGCTGCGACCGGTAGTCCGATTCGTCTTGACTACAAGTTGGCCATGACAATTGTTAATGGCGCGCGCGTTGAGCTTAATGGCTCGTTCACGCAAAGCCGCCATGTCTCGAACGCTAGGCAATGTCGGATCAGATGGGGACAGAGTTGAGAGTTCACTATGTCTGGTGGGAGGACGGAAGGACGGGGAGGGACTGGTTGACGTAGTGGATTCCACCAGCTACGTACCTAGCGGTTGGACGGGGTGATAATGGTTATTAGTCGTTGAACTTGCGTCCATCTTGCAACATGTGGGGTAGAAGGGCAGAGTTTGAATCCCTAAAAGCGTTGCCCCCAAGGCGACTATATGGCGTAGCCAAATTTGGTATAGAAAGTATAGACCTAGGCCGCAGGGCTCACTGAGTAAGCACCGGGTTGCAATGGCTGCACCGGTACCGATAAGTCGCAGGCGGTTGCGGGTATGTAATTTCTTGAAGCTACAGCCCGCTGAGCTTAGAGGATTCGGAATCGAATGGTTGAGGTACCAAGTAAGCGCTTATCTCCCGGCCATTCTCTCATGAATTGCACTTAGTTTGACTGCCTTTTCTTTTCATGTATCCCGGTATGAGCTGAACTCCTTCTCCTTCGGGAAGGATAGCCAGCCAACCTGCCATTCCTTTTCTGATGTCAGCCGCATTGGTATGGCAAAGCCGGTCCTTCGGTAACCTGTAAAAAGCATGGGGTGGTATTGTAGAGCAGACTGAGCAAGCCAGTTCGGCCGAACAGGAGCGGCGTTTATACATCTTAGATGTCATACGGCAAACTTTGCAGCCAATGCCGTGGTTCGGCGCGTTCTCCGGACGCCAACTGGAGAACAGGGAAAGACAGGCCAGAAGTAGATATGCAAAGGCGAGACACGGCCAATGGTGTCTGGTAGTTGATGAGCTGAAGTTGTATGCAGTCGTACCAACTGGGTGTTGGTAGCTGAGAATATTGCCCACTGCGTTTCCTTACGGGCAGCAAAAACAGGGGGAGGCGAATAATTGGCGGGGGTCGTCCCGAGACATTCTAGAGCTTGACGGTACTTGTGCGTGTTTTAAGGCAGATTCGAGATAGTGGTTGGATGAACCAGGTTGAGGGAAATCCATAATCAAGAATTGACGGCCGCTGATTGAGTGAAGTGACCGGCGCACAAGGATAGAGACCACAGAGCCCCTTGGCTCGGCAAAGTAATGAGCTCTTTGGTCCAGGCGAGTCGATGAAAAGCAAAGCCATTGTGAGAAGGTATTGGATGTTGCGACACCAAGCGGTGCATATACTGGCACCCAGTATTGCTCCTTCCCAACCAGCTCCTCGTTCCAAATTGATGTTGTTTTGCCCATCCAACCCACCCCCGCGGTTCGCTCGCCCGGCCATGTCGAGGAACCCTGAGGCAAGGCGGGGTCGGCATCCCGAGAGGATCCTCTCGACGGCGGTCTCGGAGGGCAGCCGTGGCATGGCCCCCACTCGCTGAGACGAAGCTTTCGGTAGGTTTTCGTCGAATATTGGGCGATCGGTTGCGGCTTATAGCTCGCTAAAATAATGCAGTGGACATGCCTTCGACGGGGTCTTCGGTCCGTTCTAGAAAATCATCTGGAACATTGTGACCCTGTAATCAAGCAAGCCTAGCCGAACTGAGGCACGGCGGAAGACCACACCTGGAACATTTCAGCTACGTGACCTACCTCCAAGACGCGATACATACGCTAGCTTGTTGAAGGGTTCACTCCGGACACCTGGGTACCCACCTAACCATGTGTCATGGCAGCTTGGGCATAAGTCGAGGAGCGGAGGAGCCGAGCGGCGGGGGGTGAAGTAAAAAGAACTGAGGGCAAACGCGGGATGAGGAGACCGGCTTCGGGAGAAGAGGAAGAGACAGTGGACAGGATGCAGTTGTCGAGTGTTGTAGTCGCTAAAAAGGCCAGAGGAGGCTAGACCTGACCATCGACCTACAGTTGATTTGTGGAATAGGATGTGGGTTCGCGGTTCAGCAATATTTGCAATGAAAAATGAAATGCCGGGCAATTGGAATCGAAGTACCAGAGGTCAGAGCAGGCCAAGAGTCAAAGGTCTGAGGTGCAGTGGAGGTATGCCTTCGGAGTGCTGAGCAGGGCATGCCGCCAAAAGCGCCCAGTCTACAGCACCCAAATACGTACCCCCATACCTGTAAAATACCTACTAAGGTACCTATAGTACCGCAGTAAGGTAAAGTACCTACCTACCTACTTCTACCTAGGCAAGAGGCGCTCGAGGCGGCTCCCGGCGCAGGACTTGGAGGTGAGGAAGGTATTGGGCTTGTACCGACGTCACTGTTTCTCTCGTTCTCGCCTCACCTTCCATTTCCAAGGTGTTCTTGGCTGCGCAGGGCACCTGCAGGCGAAGCATGTGTACTTGCTGTGTGGAGGGTTCCATTGTCTTTGTTCTTCGCTCTTCGTTTTTCCCATGGTCAGTTCAGGCTTTTCTGTTTGGGACTTTGCACATCGTCAACCTGAGGCTGGACGTCCGAAATTATCTACTGCTAAGGTGAGGTAGTTTCCTTTAAAGATCTGCCCCCAGCACATCGACCGCAGCGGTTCCGTGTAGTCCGGCACCTCGAGTCTGAGCCCCAAGCTACCTGTCGTTCATGACAGGCGCAGTTACGTGTTGCCTTACCTAAGGCTATTTCTTCTCTCACATTCACCACATCGCCTCTTGGCCTCATCCATCCTACCTCACCTACCTAAGGTAGGTACGTTGCCTGACTTCGCTATCAGGTTTATTACAGATCTACCTACGCACTTGATGTCGGCCACTTTCGTTCAAAGATCCTCTAATACCGTGCTCTGCCTCAACTTCTCTGCCCGCTTCATCATCAATTTCACGTCGTCGTCGACCTGAACAACAAGCGATCGGCCCCACTTACCTCGAACCCGACCATTCCAGGTTCCCAATATTGGGTCTTCTCCGTACGAACCCTCCATCCTAAGTGCCACTTCACGATCCGCTCGACTGGGTACTATCTTCTGACTGGACAGTCGCATTACTGTGTACAGGCTCCCTGGCATATTCGGGCCTTGAGCCAGTCCATTGCCTTCCACCGCCGTGTTGTCGCCTTCGCCCCACTCCCACACGACTGCCCTGGACCTGCCTGGGCTTGTCCAGCTCAGTTGCCCTGTTCAGCATCTCAGGTGCAGTCATTGCCAGTCAAACAGTCCCAGCTATCGGAGTACCTGGCGGTCCTGACCTTGCCCGTACACGACAAGGCCTGTCCAGCGAACAACCAGTCTGGAGCAGCCAACAAGCAGCAACGGCCAGCAACACAACAGGCCTCACCTGGACTCACTCGCGATTTCCCCTCTTCCCTCCACCCACCCGCATCCACTTCAACCACGCACACACCACCCACAACGCACACAACATTCAGGTCTCCTCACCGTCGTAGAGGGCAGTTGACTCTCACTCCATTCCCACTTCCCAACTTCTCACCCCTCCTGGCCTGCGGAAGGGAAAAGGGAAAAAAAAGTCTCCAATTCCAACACCAAAAAAATCACACCCACGCACTACACACCGCACCTGCCGCCTTCTTCTCACTTAACCTCGAACACCACCACACCTCACCACCTACCTACCCTACGTGACAGTCATCACACACTCGACTGCTGCGCGCACGACTTCCGCATCGACCGGCACCGCTGCGATATCTCGGCCTGTTTTGACGCCCATTACGGATCTGGGCCTCTGCCTCGACTAGGCCATTTCTTTTCATCTTCATCTCAACATCTCTACAGCCAGCAGCAGCACACCATGTCCGGCTCCGAGGGCGCACATGCAAACACGGGCACCGGTGGCTTCGACTTGTTGAAGCGGGCGACACAGGCAATGATGATGTCAGGCCCAACCCCAAAGTGAGTGCACTTTTTCGTATGCGTCTCCTCCAGCTTTGCCATGCCTCCCAAATTTACCATTGATACGCGACCGATACATGTCTCTCACTTGAGCCTTGCCCCTTCTATTCAGTACTGCGTTTGTCCTTTTTGATCCTCCCTGCTGCAGCTGATGTTGCTACTGCTGCTGCGTTGCATGATGTTCCTCCTACCCACCAAAGAAAGCACACTTTCTAGCTTCTTGGCTTCTCTTTTTGAATCTATTTCTTTCCCTGGCCAGTGGTCAGCGTCAACGCGGGCTTGCCTCAGTCAAAGCTGGGACGCTACCTTAGGCAGTTCGCCTTTTTGGTTGGCAGGAGTTGCGACGCTGTTCGTCCATTTGCCTGATATCGGCTCTGACCTTCATTTCCCAATTGGTTTTATTCTCTTGCCCGGCTTGTGCCCGGTATTCAACTGCTTCCCAAGGCTTGAGAAGCTGGAAACCAAGGTTACTTGGTAGCATGGCATTGGGCGAGCTGCAGTATGTCACGGACGATGCTTCACAAGCCCCTCACGACAAGACTGGCTGCTGTGCCTGGCCTGAAGCCGGAGTCGGACCCGGGCCTAGATTTGGACCCCTGATAATAAGCCTCCCCGTCTCAAAGGTTGTCCCCTCCCTGCGGCTTGTCTTCGCGACGCACATATGCTACCTCGAAGCGTGGCGATGGAGGGGTGGTCGGCGAACGAGGAGTCCGTAAGGAATATATGCACCACCCGCATTTTGTTCCCGCTCCAGATGTTTGGATGCGTGGATGACAGGAGTTCCCCCATCTGGCTAGTGTCAGTGGCATTAGACTGCCATCAACAGCTCTTTCCCTTTTTTCCCCTTTAAAAAAAGAAAAGATAACCGCTGCTGGAAGGCCCCAAGACGATCTCGGACAGCCGTCCGTGGCTGCAAACAAATCAAGCCCGGCCGGCGGCTTTACGCCTTCGCTGATTCTGCATATGCTTGTGCTACCTCAGACCCCTCATCCTCCAAGCACAAGACTTCATCTCCCCAAGATGCCCCCCGCGCGCCCGTTCTGATGGCGCCGGACAATCTGACCTGACGGCCTGGGGGCTTCCTAGTCCGCAGCGGGTCTCCTGGCGAAGGCCATGCCGCGTGCGATATACGAAGCACCCAGGTCTTCTCACCACCAGATTGAGTCTTTTGCACATGCAAATCACCGCATTGCATTACCCCTCGTCCCATCACGTCCCCTGCTTCGCACGTACCCGCCTTTGACCTTACCTGAGGCACGGTACCTTTACCCCATCCCACGCTTACCAGAACCCTTCGGTCGGCTGCCAATGCGGCTACAACACTACACCATTGCAAATACCTAAAGCCGGGACGTGGCCGTCAGAGCCAGAGCTAGTGCCAGTGCCAGTGCTTGGGAAAGGGCTTATCAAAGTTGAGGCCCGACTCGCCTAATGCCCAGCGCCAGCGGCCGCGGCAGCGGCAGCGGTAGTAGCACTCACAGCACCTGCCTACCTGTAGCACCGCTCTCTAAGGTAGCCAGCCCCCTGGCCCCCTCGGCGCTCCTCCCTCACCCTTTCCCCCCTCCTCCCCTCCGTAAATGTTCAAGACATTGCCCCGCCGTCACCTTCACTTAAGCCTCTGACCAGTAGTCAAAGGTGCTCAAGTCAACGTACTGGGGTGGACTCGGAGCAAGAAAATCCACTTTGCCCATTTTCCCATTCGACGACTGTCTTTGTTCATTTGCATCATCCCCCTCAACTTGCACTACCCGGCCAGCTACTGCGACGGCATCCTTGCTTCCACCCAGCCAAAGAGGACGAAAAAAAATCGCCATTCTTTTCCGTCATTGGAAAGGCAGGCACATGGGCAGAAACCTCTCCTCACTCCGCCTTCACCACCCTTCAAGCAGCTCGTTCGAGCAGTCTCGTCCATCCTCACCAAATCAGTTGTGGGGCTTGGCAGCCGTCATGAACTAGCTCCACACTCCTCCAACTTGCCTCCGCTCTTCGCTCTGTCGCTCTGCGCCTCCATCCTCTCTTATCGTGTTATCCATTATTTCCTACGCCTCGCGCTCTTACCGACGCCGATAATGATGAATCTCACCACTGACCACCGCAACAGGGCTGCCGCCGCGTCTGACGACGATGGAGCGGATCAAATCGGCTTTGACACCCCCCGCTCCGGCGTGGCAACCCCTCAGCCCGACCTCCATGACAAACGCTTGCCGGGCATCATGAGCTACTTCGGCCAGGTTCGTACAGATTCTATTCACAATTCTGTATCTGCTCCCGTCGCGTCGGATTCTTTGCGAGGACAACCTGTTTCTGGTCCCTCAACCGAAAAAGAAAAGAAAGGCTCTACCTCTCAGGTCAGCTTAGTGGTTGCTGTTCCCTGTGGCGAACCTGAACCAACATCCCCATCACTTCCCTGCCCCGAGCCGCAAACGTTGTCACAATATACTGCATCCAAGGCACTTCCTGGAGCCCACCAGTACCCGACCCCGCCGATATCGAGACGGTCGTCGATGGGGCGTCCTACGAGAAGTCTGTCATTGTGGCACGGAGACGGACGGTCCGTTGCATCCTCATCTGCGCGACCGTTGCTCCAAAAAAGCACATCAGACTTCCCGACAACAAAGTGCCGCAGTCTCACCCTCATGTCTCAACCCTCAAGCATGTTGACTACCTCAGTCGTCCACGCTCATCACATCTCAAACCCAACTCTCCCTAAACCTTCCACCCCAATGTCTCCTTCACAATCCCAGACTGGTTCAGCACAGGAAACCACTCTCATCGTCAACTCTTCCTCGCTTGATCAGCTCAAAAAGCTAACACAAGTCGCGGGCATCAAGAGCGGTCCACCAACCCCAACCCGAGCCCTTTCAGCGGCTCAGCCTTCTGCTGAGGAGAGACTGAGCTCTAAACGAAGCAGTAATGAGACGGTGCCTCCTAGTGGCACACAGACACCGAGAGGTTCTACTGGTGCTCAGGTACCTGCGGCGAAGGGCAAGCTCACGATCAAGATCGTAGAAGCGAAGGGCCTGAGACGCGCGAGGGACCCTTATGTGGTCGCTGTTTTCCAAAGAAGCGAGCTGATCTCGGGAGGGCCGCGTTCCGTCGAGGAAGAGGAAGAAGGCGCGAGTCTGCCGCCGCCGTCCATGGGAGGCATCCCGATCCAGAGGCAAGGGAGCGACTCTGGACGGCCGGCCATGTCTATTCCCATGCGCAGCCGCCAAAGCAGTAACACCAGCATCTCGGACTACAACACGTTTCGCAGCAAGACCAAACTCTTCTTCACCAGGCCGAAGTGGGACGCCGAGGCTGAGTTGTAAGTCAAACTCACGATGCAGCACACTGTCATGAGACTAACATAGACAGTGACGTCGTCGATTCCAACATGTTGGTTGATATTTCCGTCTATGATCACAATGCCAATGGCGAGGAGTTCTTGGGCCACGTCGACTTCCAAGCGAACAAGGATCCCAACAACCCGGTTCGCGGTTGGTACTCCCTGAGGGGTCATGCCGATACCATGGCCGAGAATGCGCCTACTGGCGAAATTTTCGTCGAAGCCGTGTACCAGCGCACCGAAAGGAAGCATTTCGGCCCCGAAGACTTCCAAATTTTGAAACTCATTGGCAAGGGAACGTTCGGGCAGGTCTACCAAGTTCGGAAGAAGGATACTGAACGGATTTACGCCATGAAGGTTCTCTCCAAGAAGGTAATCGTGCAGAAAAAGGAGGTAGCCCACACCGTTGGCGAGAGGAATATCCTGGTCCGAACAGCAATGTCAGACTCGCCGTTCATTGTGGGTCTCAAGTTCTCCTTCCAGACACCATCAGATCTTTACCTGGTTACCGATTACATGTCCGGCGGAGAGCTATTCTGGCACTTGCAGAAGGAAGGACGGTTCGATGAGCGAAGAGCCAAGTTCTATATCGCAGAACTTATCTTGGCCATCCAGCACCTACACAACAACGACATCGTATACCGAGACCTGAAGCCGGAGAACATTCTGTTGGACGCAAACGGGCACATTGCTCTCTGCGACTTTGGCCTATCCAAGGCAAACCTCACGAAAAATGACACAACCAACACCTTTTGCGGAACAACAGAGTACCTCGCGCCCGAAGTGCTCCTCGATGAGTCAGGATACACCAAAATGGTTGACTTCTGGTCTCTGGGTGTTCTCGTCTTTGAGATGTGCTGCGGATGGAGTCCCTTCTATGCGGAGGACACCCAACAGATGTACAAGAACATCGCGTTTGGCAAGGTTCGCTTCCCTAGGGACACTCTTTCACAGGAGGGCCGCAATTTTGTCAAGGGGCTGTTGAACCGAAACCCAAAGCACCGTCTTGGCGCGACTGATGATGCTGAGGAGCTGAAGCGTCACCCGTTCTTTGGCGATATTGATTGGGAGCTTCTGGCAAAGAAGCTCATCACCCCCCCATTCAAACCCAAGTTGACTTCCGCCACAGATGTCTCATACTTCGACCCTGAATTCACTAACGCACTGGATAACAACGGCTCGCTTAATGAACGAGCTGCAGCTCTATCGAAGGGTTTTGCCACATCCACACCCCTTTCGCCATCAGTACAGGCCAACTTTCAGGGCTTTACCTTTGTTGATGAGAGCGCTCTTGACGACCATATGAGGGATAAGAACCGCTACGATGATGAAGAGATGCATGACTCTCACCACCAAGACGACGATTGGGACGACATGGAAGACATGAACCAAAGAGGCAACCGGATGAGCGGCATAGTGCGCACAACCACTAATGATGAACAAATGATTGGGGGTGGGCACTTTGACGTCTGAGGACTTTACTTCCTGGTCAATCTTTTCGTCTTTTGGTTCTGTTGAGGACAAGAAAAAGTTCATTACAGCCGGTTTCCTTTCACAAACAGACACGCACATGCGAGCACACGCGCGGGCGGTTGACGTTACGAAGACAAAAACGAACATTCATGGATTCAGTGCATATGGGGCGGTCAACCTTGCATGTGATCATCAAGGGGTGTACACGGTATAAGGCGTTTTTTGGGCTGAGCGATGAAACATTGGGGATCCTGGATTGGACTTCAGAATGCTGCTTTCATTTAAGCTGATCAAGGCACTCGCGCACACCACGCTTCTTGATGAGATTCTGGGTACTCGGGTGGCGGCTATTGACATTGGGTGACAATGTGCTCGATCTCCCCCATATTTTGAAGTCCTTGCTCTCTCAGATATGCATACCAGGCCATCCCAGGATTGAAGATGAGAAGACTCACAAATTATTATTCTCGTGACGTTTGGAGGTTGGAGCATCTAGTATCTCTTTGGTCAGGAACGACGTCGATGAATTTGGGGGCCATTCTTTTTGATATCAAGTTTGGCTCTGCGTCTGAATTTGAGGTTTCCTGATGTCGTTGGTTCAAGCTCAGGAGAGCAAGAGAACAGGGGAAGAGAAGAAGAGGAGAGGCTGAAGGAAGAGGAGAGAGAGAGAGAGAGAGACGTCTGGGGACGGCACAAGGCAATCTTGTCTGTAATAAACTAATTAGCCAAAGACAAGGTTCCCCATCAGAAACAATCATTTTGATGTGACTGGATATGTTTGCGAAGAAAGAGTATTTGAGGATTAGGAAGGAAAATGCCGATGACTGAATGCCCTGGTTTATATGAGCCAAAACCAGATTGCGGCGGGTATGTCTTCATAAGGGACTGTGCAGTTGATCCAGGTCCCAAAATCGAATGAACAACGCCCTTCTTCTTCGAGATTGGGACCACAACAAAAGACGAGGAACCTGGTTTGGGGGGGGTTTCCACGAATGTTTTGGGTGGTTGTGTCGCCAGATCGACCGCATCGACATTACCACTTAGTATGACTCTCTCACTTGTGGGATCGAATCATGCGCCGGTTTGTCGGGGTCTTCAACATTCCCTAGATTTCGTCGAGTGTGTTGCTTCCTAGGTGTATTACCAGTTCATCTAGCATCGTGGTCGAATGGAGACACTGCTGTTCCGAAAGATTCCGGGTCCACGCACCGAAAACCTTACGACGTGTTTTGATGCTGGAGCCGTGCCGTCTCCGATGAGTATCTGTACAGCCGACAGGAGTTTGGGGCCATTTGCCATATTGCGCCTGTGTCTAATAATCCATCAAGTCATGCGTGTTGGCAAGCAGACAATTTAGTTGTGCATACGTCGGTACGGCAAGTAAAAGTTTGAGTGCATGCAGATAGCATTTCCTAACCAGCGAGGTTCAGTTGAACAATATACACGGGATTACCACCTCCCAGCACACCTTCCCCTCGTTTTATTTCGCGCTCCCTCCTTCCAGCATATCTCCTTCTCTCTTCTTCTCAAAAAATAAGCACACTCCCCTCTTTTGATTCTGCTCCGTCAGCCATCGGTAGGTGACAACGAAACCAAGTTGTCTCGGTCGTAGAAAGAGAAAGCACTTTTCGCTGTCGTGTTTCGAGCAAACAAGGGTCTTAAGAAGGTCGATTGTCGGTTCTTAATTCATCATGGAGGTTCGGACGTGGCTTTTCCTTTTATATCGGTCGTATGATCGGCAAGACGTAAAATTTAGTGGTGAGCCTCCTCCTCCTCATCTTCTTCGATCATGAGCCAGTCGCGCTGGACGGGCTGGCCACCAGCAGCGACGGCGGCGGCATCCTGGCCCTCAACCTCGACGGCCATGCTCTCGTATTCCTGAAGGCTGGCAGCGAGGTCGGACTCCTCCGGGGACTTGGGGGTGGCGGGGATAGAGAAGGTCTGGACCTGGCCCTGGGCGTCAGAGTCCTTGACGGGAGTGGGCTTGTAGGCCTTGAGCTCCTTTAGGTAGAGCTCCTGGACGAAGTCGGCTGTATCGGGTGATCGGGGTTAGCGACAGTGCTCCCATCTCCAAAATGGACGACGATGACGGGTGTGCGTGCGGACATAGCGGCAGGGGGACGATGACGATGCTGAAAGTGATCCAAGTATCGATGATCGACTTGGAGAGAAACGAAGATGCCCTCGATGTCGTTGAGGTTTGCGTTGATGATGGACCGATATCGTCACTCCGTAAAACCAAGCTTCGGGGTTTTGGCCTCCCTTGACCGCGCCGGTAAGCCGGACAGCAGGCCAACCACCTCTTTTGTTCTTCGCCATCGGAAGATCAACCGCATTGAAATGAAATGAGTGGGCGACTATGAGAATGGGACCTCGAACGAACCTCTTCGCGAAACCGTGGGGGCAATGAATCCCCTCATCTGGACGGCGCTGGGCCTCGCCAGCCGGGTGACGGCCGAAACGGCGCGCTATTACCCTCACACGTCAGTTTTTCTCTCTCTCCACTTGTCTTCCCGAATTGCGCAGCCGCATCGAAATCCTTCTCGGTCTTGGAAAGATAAAAACTTACAGTAGCTCGGGACAATTGGACGAGCATCTTGAATGTGGGTGTGGCTGGTTCAATTGGAGGAGGAGAACGACACCGGGGGGGCGGAAGGGGTTGAGGAACTGGCAAGAGGTGGTTGAGGGTTTTGTACGGATGGGAACTGCGTAAAAAGCTGGCGGAGTGAGCAACGAGCCAGCAAGAAGAGCACCACCACCAGCAACGCAACAGCCGGTTGGACGAAGCAGTAGCAGCCGCTGTGGACTTTTGATGCCTCAGGCAGCAGCAAGTGCTTTTTTTCTTCCGCTCGGTGGAAGAAAGAACCCCACCGCCTCTGCAGCAGGGCGACCTTGGTCCACCTCGGGGAAACGAGGAGCAGAATTGGTTGGTGGACGAACCTCTGTGCATCACGTGATGAGTTTTCACCGCCAAGCAGTTCTGCTAGGGGCGGGCGCTTGTGTTGCTGCAAGAGCGGTTTCGTCAGTCGACCTGCGGGAAGGATGGTGTCCACTGTCCACCGACATCATAGGCTCGGTCACCCCTCCCAGCGGCACCTGTACCAAACGTTTGGATCTGCTTGGCCTTAGCTCCTTGCGATCAGTCTAGCTAAGTGGGAGAGCTCTCATCGTCTTTGTACATGACCTCACAGCTCACCTCACAGACGTCGGGTCTGTCGTCATTGATTTCTTCTGGTGTTAGGTCGGGACCATTGGATCAGAACCTATTTCGACTTCCGGCATTATTTCCGATCTTCATTTGATCGCCACGAGTAATTGGTTGGTGTAAGATTGAACGATCAAGTGAGTATGAAATTATAGCTCGTCGTCATTGAAGCTGACATCACTTCCTAACGCCATCCAACTCCTATATACAAGCCAGGCGCCGTCCTTTCTTCACGCGGAACGTGATATCAATAGGCATTACCGGGGGGACACAAGCGTGTCTGGATGTGGCCAACTACGTGCCAAACCTAGTCGTCTCATCCGTTTCTGTATGTTCAAGTCCATCTTGCCTGTTATCAGAGTTACTGCCAATCGCCATACAATCTATTTCTTTTGGCGGTAGGGAATGCGCTGCTGAGACTCCGAAGACTCGTGGCTTTGCTCGTGCTTCATGCGTGGTGTCCTGCGCGTCTCGCCCCAGACGGCAGCTCCGAGCCACATGACGCCGAGGACGGCAGCGACGACAGAGTAGGCAATGACATATCGCTTCCGTGTGTTCGCGAGCTGAAGACCAAGACCTCCATTGATAATGCCGAGGATCATCAGGGCACGGCCGTACCAGATGTGAACATGGCTAATCACACCGCGCGCTTGGAACTTCTTGTAGTAGGTGTGGTGAGCGTATCCGAGGAACGGTTGGATGGCCAGCAGGGCAACGACGGCAGTACCGAGAAGGGTGTGGGTTTGTGCAAACAGCTACGGTCACTCGTATCAGCCTATAGTCGTGGATGATGTCTGGTAGACCGTTGGAATAGGGCGTCCCCCGGAAAAATGCAGGGGAATCAGCACCCGGGTTTACAGAAGAGAAAGCAACTCACATAACCGTTATCGCGGGCATAGGCGTAACCGGTGCCGAAGCCAACCCACATCAGCGCAAACGCAACAGACTGCCAGGCAGCGTGTGCCATCCACTTGCCAATGAGTGGCATCATAATGGCGCCAAGAGGGTACAAGGCAATAAAGACGATCGACATTATAACGCCGTGAGCGAGAAGAATGGCGGACTTGCCGCCACCACCGTTAAATACAACACCGCTTCCACCGCTGGTAGAACCGCCGCTTCCACTCCCATTGCCACCGGTCGAGGCCCCGGTAAAGGGGTTGCTGTCGGTCGAGACAGTCGCCTTGGTAAGGTCGAGATTGAAATTGGCGTGGTCGTCGTGCTGCTGGATGCTCTGGCTGTTGCTGGCAGAGTTGATGGCACTGCCAGACTTCCAGGCGGCGATCCAAGAGGTAGTGGCCGAGTTCAGGGACATGGAACCGCCGCTCCAGGAGGCGCAGTTGGTGCAAAGAACGTTGGCGACCATCTTGCCGTTCGCAACGCCAGATCCGCTGAGGAGGGAGAGCTTGGCTCCGTTGTCAGACACGGTAGGCATGTTGTGGCCACGGGCGGTACGCGGGCTGATGGTAACGTTTCCGGCGCCGTCGGTATACATGATGAACATGTTGGAGTTGGACATGCTCGAGCCGGTACCGAGGGCAACCCACTGGTAACTGGTCGGAGCAGACATCTGGAAGTACAGGTTGCCAGTACCAGAGCTGGCCGCCGCCTGGGGTACGGCAACACGGAAGCACACATCGTTGGGGCAAGCCTGGACGGGCTCGGCAGAGGTAGTCGCTGCATCTGAGAGAAGGTTAGTCGAATCATTCCACGGATCATTGAGTATCAGAACATACAAAGCGCGGCGGCTAAGGCTGACGCGGTGAAGGCCTTCATAGTGGCCAGTGATCTTCCAACGAGGAGAGCTACACGTAGGTGTTTAGCGAGAACTACGATAAGAAACTGCCATCAAGTTTGGCAGCGAGCACTCGAAGTGGTTATATTATGGCCTTCCGTGGGGTAGAAGTGGGCACAGGATGTAACTTACGTCTTTGTATGTTAATATGCAGGGAGACTGCGGGTTTGTCGTTGGAGTTACACGGAAGCTTGGATTGAAGTACGATGAGAAGGGGGGGTGTGGGAGCTCCGAGGGTTCTTATGAAGAAATGGATGCGCGACGGCAACCCAGCTCCGTGGCACGTTGGCGATGGAGGATGTGTGGTGCGGTACTAGGTTCAAAGCGTCGGGTCGTTGGAAGAGGGATGGATGCAGCGGAGTCATTTTCGCGGTGGCTTTAACTTTAGGCTCGTGGTCTTGGTTTTTCTGCCAACCGTTTGGCTATGAATTGCGTTCAATGGCACTTGCTTCTTGCTCCTCCACGTCGTCAACCCTCCTGGAATTCTTGGCGAAAGGGAGATACTGGGTAACGTCTCTCATACACTAGTCTAAAGTCATCTCGTTTCTTGTCTGCGCTTCTCGTGTCAATTCCGGGAATCAGACCCTGGTCCCTGGCTCATAGCCTTCCTGTTCTTGTCTCTCCTCACGTTGGCCTCACACTCGAGATCTTGGCTTGGGGGAGTGCGGACAGCGGGCCAACTCCCGTTCTCTCTGTCTCTCTGACAAGTTCAGCCACGCAGGGGATCATCCCTGGCGCACCTGTAACCAGCTGCATAAGATACCTGGGCTGCGGAAGCTAGCAGGAAGTACCCGCGGCCAGCTTTTGCGCTCAGTTTCCACAGAGTCGAAGACAACTCTAGAAGAGGCCTGAGATCAGCATACGTAGGCCGGCATACCTTAGTCAGACACAGCCACTCGGCCCAGAAGTTGTCATACTACAGTAGGCTCAGATTACCACAGTGATTTGCTGCCGCATGGTAGGGTTGCAATGTAGAAAACAGAAATGGCCCATGGAGGGGATAGGGAACCGCGTCGACGGACCCGGTCGGTACAACACATTCCCCCGAGCCAGCGAAGCCTAAAAAAATGGGCGGCGAGACTAATCAGGCATTGCTGACCCTGGTCATCATTTTGGCTCCTTGCAGAGTGTCTTGGATCTGGTCTGCTACCCAGAATCGGGGAGAATGTGATTGGAGGTTGCCCAAGCCTCCGATACTGTGTAGAGCAGGCAGGGCCTTGCACAAGCCGGCGCTCTGGGACTGGGCTATGGGGTTGGCTGCGGCATCAGCTACTACCTAACATGAGCATGGTGTTGAGTTATTTCTCCCAGCACTTCAGCATTGCTAAGGCGAGCGGAGACGTGGGAAAGATGATTTCCGTTCCGCTGAGGTGCAGACGACGCATGCGAACGAGGAGACGCCGTTTACAGCAGGATGAATGGGCTTTAAGGTACCAGGCCAGGACCATCCTGGGAAAAATTGGCAAAGTTGAGACTAGCATTTTCCCTTTTTTTCCGTCTCTTGACTACCCTCCCTCTCTGGGCTGTGGGTAATGACTGATCTCTGGGTGTGGTCTGAACTCTATTAACGATATGAAGAGCAGCTTGTCCAGGTACTTCAGTACGAGTGGCTGGTGCAGAACTAAGCCCAACGCGAGAACCTGGAAACGAAACGGCTAGTTGATGGACATCGATACCCTGCATATGCGTGGATGTGGTTTGCTGAGCACTGATGCCCATGCCAATGCCAGAAAGCAAGAACAGGCCAATGAACCGGCGGGCTGGGCATTGGAACTCAGCCTCTCGGTGCAAAAAGGAGCCGTTGCGGGCGGTCTGAGGGTCTTTGCTGCCATAAGCCTTGGTCAGAAACAATGTTTTGGAGATATCGGATAGGTCGATAGTGCAATGATGAGAACATGCGTACGCAAGCATTCCACAAGAAAAGAAATGCTTGGCTCGAAGACGATGCGATTCTGAATCATGAGATGGACGAATGAGAGGAAGCGGGCGAGATGTGGACCGGAGTACCGGTCAGCTGTGATGAGCGCACTTGGGCAACCTCCGGGCCACTAATACTAGACGCCATTGCTCTCGACACACATACACCCACCCACCTGTGACTTCTCTCATTCACTGACTGAGGTATCTTACCTTACACCACCACCACCGCCACTTACACACGAGCAGACCAGGCAGGGGCGGGAGTAGGAACGCATCGCACCAGGCACAGATCCGCGGGCAAGCACCTGCATACAGTTGTGATGGACACGGACGCTGCTGCCCACATGCCGAACGGGATGCCACCACGCACTGATTGCGGTTGCCATACGGTAGTATGCGACTCTTCTTGGAGCCGAACATAAGGCAGTCCTCTGGGAATAACTTCGCTAGAAATAAATTACCGGCGCTTCAAAATGTCCACGTACGGCCTCAAATGCCGCGCTCAAGAATGCTACACGCAACGTTCGTCTTCCTCGGAAGCTGATTACTCGTCTCCCAGTGCCGAGATGGCCCTGCTGACAGCGGTGACGAAACATGTTGTCGCCAAGGAGTGACTTATCTGACGACAACCGCAGCCGTCGGCATTGCTCCAGCTACCCTGCTACGCTCTGCTGCATCTCAGCCAGAACCCACCGCGTCAGCGGCATTGGTTGAGTATACGGTTGCCAAACTCAATTTCATTCCCATTGTAAGAGGCCTCATCCATCTCCCTGGTGGAAAGACAATGGACTCTATTGTCGGTCAACACCTCGACCGCTCACCGAGGAATGCAACCATCTCAACGACCAAACCACGTGTGGGTTCTTGGATATCACAGTAAACAGATCCTACCTTCTCGATCAGTACGTGCACACCATGTCTGAGCCATACTGTAGAGCTCGTGGATCAAACCGTCCAAGAACATGACCACGTCCATTCATCCCGATTTGTCCAAACCGCCAACTAACACGGCATCAATGGCACTAGCGCCGATCAGCACCTACGCAAACCGCGCAGTGCCTTCTCGTCTCGCCAGCCTTCCCATCGTCCCTAATCTAGACCCCGTACCTTCCTTCTCAAGCAGGGTTGGTCAAAGACAGCAAGCTCGTTGCCCAAATCGATAGGAATCGAATGCTGAGCCCGGCTACCCGCGCGCTTTTGACGCCATGTCAAAAACATGAAACCCTCTTACGCAGTACTGCATGTTGCATGGAACTTGAGCAAGGAAGCGGCATTCTATCCATTCGTCTGACGTTGCGCAGGCACTCGCCGATTTCTCTTCCTTCTTGGCCAAATTTAATGACGCACATCGATCCGAAGTACTGCGGTATGCATCACTTACCGAGATAGCAGTCTGTGTCTTTCCATCGCACAGTCGCGAACACAGCCCTGGACTCGTACAGTCCGGTAATACGGAATCGTCGCGATCCAGGGACAGGCACCGGTTGGCTTCCGTGTCAAAGCTGCAAGCCCGAGCTCTGCCGAACGGCGCCCAGCAGGACGCAAACAACAAACAAAACACTGGGCTACATGCGCTGACCTGCCTACGAGACATACTGTAGTACAGTAGACACACAGAAGCTTCACACACGCCAATGTCTGCAAACAGCTCTCACGTTGCGTCACTCTACGTGGCTCAGGGTGTTCCCCACGCTCAGTACATGGCGCCAAGCCCAACCCGGTGCTAACACAATGGAGGGCTCCAAAAGTTGGTCATCCATTGCAGATTCTGGTCTTGTAATACTGCGAATCGTGTCCAGCGATCCCTGCATCTCTATTCCCTATCAACTCTGGCTAGGACTCCCAGTGTCGCCGCAACCTTGCTCGACAAATCATCCCAAGCCCATAGGCTCTGAGTTCGATACTACAGCGGGATGGCTGATGCTCGAAGTACGTCAGATGATGCTGGGCAACAGTCAACTCCAAACACTCGTAGTCACATCGAAGGCAATTCGTAACGACTGGCAAAAGTTACCGAGGAACCCTCGTGGCCAGTACCAGCATCTCCGCCACCAGCCTAGGCGCCGTCCTATCAACACGCCGTCAATCAAAACTCTGTTTAGGCCCCGACTTTCTCCTCTTGGTAACCTTTCTGTCCGGGAAAAACTGGGTCTTTTCCACGCCAAAAGATGAATAAAAACTTAGTAATAGTTACTAACTACTGTGACGATTTTGAGTCAAACTTTGAACTAGAAGACTTAGAATAAGCCATGGGACACTATAAACCTCAATAGGTAACTTGAGGTTATAAAAATAAGTATTTGAAGTGCTCTGTCAAAGTACAGCAGTAAAATTATGCAGGTATCTCCCATCATATAAAACCAAGCCGCCAAGATGCCTCAGCAACCCCCATACCTCATCAATGCCCTTATTGCGATATATCGATCTGATCATCAAAAGAACCACCAGCGAAACTCAACAATAACAGTGGCTTCGTCGCTTCGATCTTGATTTCCCAATCTGGCGGCCGCAGCCGGAGCGGGGCCGGTTGCGGGGTCCTTCGCCGGGAGATTGCATGTGCCGCTTGACTCCCGGGATGCTGAGTCGTTGGTGACTCGGGTGAATAGTCTCCGTTGCAACGGTGCGCTGAGTTCTAGGCAAGGCACAATAGTCGCTCCGCCCCGAATGTAAGTTACCCCGGCACAGATCCACTACCCCAAACGCCGTTCATGACGTCCCGGCTTGTCTTTGGTAGGCTGAGCAGTTGCCAAATTGATTATTGACATTGTAAGCTTCACCTTGACGCCAAATAAGCGGGATCCGAAGAAAGTGGGACATTATCATCCCCGAATTCTGGTGTGAGCGCTCCCGGGTCCGCAATTCCCGTCACTCCGCGTATTCTTTCCCCGACTCCATGCTGCAGCATAGAGGAAACTCCAACGCTGGTCGCGATGATCTATCTCTTGGCAGTTGCTACCAGACATTTCGGTGGAAATCGCGTTGGTAATCCGGATCAAAAAAAAAAAAAAGCCCTCCCAGCTATGGGCAGGATTCCTCTCTCGCGGTTTGCCTAACATGGTTCACTAACCACAACCTGCCGACCTATCTATAACCACGATAGTGCGAGTACAACGTTCGAAAATGGACGCCAAGCTCACAATAGTTCAAGTCTTGCTCAATCGGCAATAACCAGAAAAACTCAACCACGCAATTTGTCGTCTTGACTCGAGGTACTTGCCTCGTAAGGCTAGGCGGAACATTGCGATCAACCTGGGCCTACATCGCGAATTCCTTCCCCCACGATGAAACCACCACATTCACCACAACAAAACGCATGGCCTTGCATGATATGGCCCTATTTTTCACCGAGCTTGGAACAGCATGAGACAAAGAATCTCAACAGTCGAAATCGGGAGAGGTGAAAAACAGCAGAAAAGTGGAGAAAAAGTATATGAATCCTTCATTATGCGTTGCGGACGGTACTAAACTCCCCCGTCGATGACCATGTACTCTACCCCAAGCAGTCAGCGGCATCCGAACTTCTCAGGAGCAACAAGTCGAAGCTCACCGAAGCATCCGTCCCTCTCCCGAAGCACCGGAGGGCCGCTCCCCACGATGACGATAGCTCCGCCAGCATTGCTGGTAACAAAGATTGTGGGAAATCCCTCAGGATTCTCGCCGTGGTCGTTCCCGTTCATCCTGCATGAACGATTCCGTCGGAGAAGGACGATATCACTTCAGGCTTATTTTCTCTGCCTCGTGGGAAGTAGACTTGGGTGGGTGTAGGGCCGGGCAAAGCCGAGGCGAGCAACCCCCCCAAAACTCGTAGGATGAACAGAGTTGGAGCATTTTCCGCGAGAACGAGCATCGCTTTTCACACCAGAACTCAAATCCAAGCTTGGATAGAACGTAATCCCAGGATTGAGAGTCCTGGATCCACGGATCGTGGAGGCGAAGGCCAGGTAAGAACAGACAACTTCGGACTGCGGCATGAAATGTTTCCTTTTCGTCAAGCATAAAACTCAAAAGCTCGTATATATTCCCTTTGACAATGCTTATCTGAGAGAAACAAAACAAGTCATGCCATAAGCCAAGCAACAGCCTAATCACTGTTACTGATGGCAGAAACAAACACACGCCCCACCTTCGACACTCATCACCCGTATCTATACGTTCCGTACCTGTGCGGCCGAATCGGTCGGCCAACGAAAACCAAACTGTTCGCTTCAAGAACTCCGTAGTGGCCGGTCTAGTGCCGCGCCGATCTCAATCATATCCGAAACTTTTTCGCCTTCCTAACAATTTCATGCAATGAAATTCTTTGCACCGCACGCCCTGTCTTTGTATGTCTATCGTCTAGGCTTCTGTTGTGAATCTAAATGCGTGACTCTCAAGCAGGCTGCTCGACGCGACGAAGCTGAAGCCACCGAAGGGGTCGTCCTCCTTTCCGGAAAGAGCACTCCAGTGGTCCTTGGATGTCACCACGGGGCTGAGAGACAAGTCGGTGAACTCGGGAGCAAAGTTCTCGGCCAGCTCCGGATCGGTGATGAACGGCTGGATAGGGGGCTCGACCTCCCTGGCAGCCAGCTTCTTCCAGTCAATCTTGCGGAAGAAGCGGTGTCCCTTCATAGTTTGCAAGTCCTTGGGCATATTTGCACCGAGACGCTTCTTGGGGTCCTTCTTGAGAAGGCGCGTCAACAGGTCCTTGGAGTCGGGGCTGAGGAAGTACGGCATGACGAGCTTCTGCTTGACAATGTTCTGCTGGATTTTAGCGTGGTTTCCGCCGCGGAAGGGCGGGTTGCCAGTCATCAGGTCGAAACCAAGCGCGCCAAACGACCACCAGTCGACAGCTTTTCCGTACTTCTGCCCCTGAATAACCTCAGGGGCCATGTATTCAACAGTGCCCAACATCGAGTGGCAGTGGTCCTCGGACGGATCAACCGCGACCTTGGAAAGCCCGAAGTCAGTCAGCAGTAGATGACCCTCGGCATCCAGCAGGCAGTTCTCCGGCTTCAGGTCGCGATAGACAACACCCAAGGTGCTGTGCAAGTGGGAGATGGCAAGCAGCATTTCTGCCATGTAAAAAGCCGCGACCGGTTCGGCAAACATCTTCTCAGTGTTGAGGTGAGTGAAGAGTTCGCCGCCTTGTCCGTATTCGAGGATCAAGTAGAGCTTCTCATGGTCCTGGAAGGCGTAGTAGAGCTTGACGACAAAGGGGTGTCTGTTGACCGATTCGAGGATCTGGCGCTCCGTCTTGGTCTGCTCGATGAGCTTCTTGTGCACAGTCAGAGATGCCTTCTTGAACTGCTTCTGGGCAAAGAGCCGGCCAGTGGAGTTCTGCTTGACCAACAATACGGTGCCGTAGGTACCCTTGCCCAAGCAGCGCAGAGGCTCGAAGTCATTGGCCGTCATCTTTCGCTGGGGAGAGTTGCTGCCCTCGATGGGAATGATGTTTCCGCCAGTTCGCTCACGAACACTCTCATCGACGTAGTCGTTCGTCAAGTTGATCTCGTAACTCGTCGAGCCAGTCTCGGAGCGCTCGCTGCCGGCCTCACTCTGGGTTCCGTCGTGGCTGGTGGCGCGGCTCATGGCAGCGCTGCGGATACCCAGTCCGCTCGAAATGCCGGTCTCGCCCGATCCGTTGCGACTGGTCATGACGGTGCTCATTGTGCTGGTGCGGGAGGAAGTGTCGAGGCTGAGAGGCTCCATTAGCATGCGGAGCTTGGCGATGCCGGAGACGGCTGGGGACGAGGCGCCGCGCATGATGGGGCTGCAGTTGGCGCTCACGACATCGTCGATGCGGGCCGGGCGACCGGCACGCTTCGACTTGACGGAGAGGGGCGGGGTCGCGCAGATGCCCTGATCAGAGTCTTCGTCGCCGGAGGTGACGGGGGTGTTTTGAAAGCCGCGCACCGTGTTCAGTGCGGGCGTCGCCTTGGCAATCATGGCTGGTGGTGGATTTGTGAGGGTTTTATGGAGGTCGCTCCTTGTAGTAGTGAATTGTGCCCGTAAACGAGGGGCGCGCGTGGGCTTTCCGCTCGCGCCCGAAAGTGGCGATGTACTTCACTTTTGTAGGTTGTTTAAATAGGAAGCACAAGGAGGGTGCCTCGTCGTCGCTCGGGGTCAGCGCGGGGCTCGGATTCGTAGTTTCGCTCTCGTTTCTTGTGGCTCGGGGTGCGCATCTGGTGCTTGAAGAATGAGTAGGAGTTGTCGTCTACTTCTTTTTTACTATGCATTGGGTGGCGGTCGGTTTGTTCGGTAAGGTGAATATTGGGAAAAGTTGTCTTCACCAAAATGGTGGTATTGAGGGAAGGGAAAAGGAAAGGAGGAAAGTTGAAAACAGGGCCTGGAGGGATAAATTCAAGAAAATTCAGCCCGCGCCTGCCCGCCCGCGGCCGCCCACTTACCCATGCGGCCATGCCTTCCTTCCCTTTTCCATCCTTGACCACCGCAGACAAAGTAGCTAAGTACCTTGCCCTGGCGGGAACCAACCAACCAGAATGCCAGGCCATGTCAGCCGGCGAGTGACTTTTCCTTCACATGAGGGCGGAAGCCAAGAAGCTGGGCATTACCCGCGCTGGGTCTCATTTTCCGGGTCGTCTGATTGGGCAGGCACAGGGGCTGTAGCAGTCTCGACTCTCGCGGCTGTCGCCCTGTCCGACTCAGCCCAAATATATGCCTATTCTGGGCTGGGTTTTCTTTTGCTGTGCCCTGGTGTCTTGCATCTTACCTTAAGGTACCTACCTCGCGTCACATCCAGGTCATTTGGGTAACCTGACCTGGCCTGCGGTTTTGTGATCTTGTAACATGCTTCCTATCATTTTTTGGGTCTTCATCATCCGCGCCTGCCCTCCCTATCCGTGTCGCAGTCCGGGTAGCTGCGGGGATCAGCTGCCAGGGGGCTTAAGGTATTACCGAATGCGGTTTGCGGCGTCAGCGGAGCAAGAAGGTCCCCAATCTGTGAATTGCTGCATAATGTTACAGCAAGTTCCACCAGCGCCGTGGCCTCTAAGCAGCAAGATGTTCTGTTGCCCAAAAATAGACCGGGATTCGTCTTTAAATCCAAGGGCGGAGCGGAGGGGAGGCTGGCACAAGAGGCACAAGAATCCTTTTACTCAAGCCCACGCACGGAGTTCGCCTTAGCGCCAAAAGCCCGGAAATTGGCTGGAAAAAACAGCGATGATGTCGTCCACGGTCCACGGATCTTCACCAATTTGTGGGGTGCCCCGTGCCTGGGTGGTCTGACAACGGTCTTGTCTATTATCAAACAAGTACATAACAGGTAGCCGCTAATTTGCTACTTTCATGCGTCTCCCTGCCTGAATGTGCGCTGGACTCTCCTCCTTGAATTTCTTTTCCATTCAAAGAGTAAACTGATACCTGACCAAAAAAAAACACACAAACAATTACAGGCTCGACAAGGCCCGCATTCGGAATGTTTGCAGGAACGCAGTGATGTCGGGAAACAACGGAAACCCCACCCATCAGACGAAACGCCAGGTGCGAGAAAGGGACAAAAGAAGAAAAAATCTCTGTGGCATGTCTCGGCGACGATTCGAAGCCCCAGACAGAATGCGACGCTGGCCCGAAGTAGTGTCTTAGTCCGGTCGCGCAAAGGGAATGGTTCCGGACTTCGCCAGTGCGTGCCTCAAATGGCAGTGGACTTGCTTGAGAGAATATTTGGCGAGACCCGGCTTGCTTGTGTATGCATTTCACAATCGGGACCTCCATGATTTTATTTGAAGTGCAAATATAAGCCGCATTGCAGGGAGACACACAAACACATGTTCGTCGCAGCACTCCGCGAGCACGCAAACTTCTCCACCCGTTCCCACTGAATAAGGTACTGTGATTTGCCGCTATCAACCCTGCCGAAACCCGGAAGACGAACTGCTCGACGCGGATTAAACTACGGCTCCCCCTTTGTTCCTACCATTTTCGGCCATCAGAACCAATGCTCGAGCATTCAGTTTGCCTCGATATTCGTTCTGCGATGAGTTTCGAGACTGAACCTCGCAAAGGGGCTCCTCTGTCTCAGTCGCTTGCTATATCGGAATAAGATCCACGGCGTAACGCAGAATACCGTGGCCAGACCAGCGAGAATCGTGCCCGCCAGGTTCGCATTCAAGCCCGCGTACAACTCATGCGCGATGAGCGGCATAAGCCCTGATGCGACGGCCCGCACAAAGGCCAAGCCAGAAAAGGCCGACGCGGAGTAAAGCAGGTAAGAATCCGCGAGGTAGCCGCTGAGTGTGTGACTTGTCTCGTTGGCAGCGAAGCCCACGAGCACGAGCGAGGTTGTGGGTATCATCCAGTGGACGCCCCCGACAAGTGGTGGGATGGTCCATGCGAACCATGCTAGGCCGATGGCTTGCGCGGGTGCTGCCACTGCGAACCCCATGATCTTGTCCTCGCTTGAAGGGGTATTCAGTATCTCAGAAAGAAGGATGTGGGTGGGGACGTAGACTCACGGCTGCACGGGGACTTGCTTGCGCTGGCAATCCCTGACGACTTTCATGTCCCAGAGGCGAGGTAAGAAAGTGAACAAAACTCCAACGGCGATGGCGAGAAACGGCAGCGAGGCCTGCGTCTCGGTAAAACCGAGCGAGAGGTATACTATCGTCAGAGATTCGGTAAAGAGGTATATCATACCCCACGACGTGGCCGAGATGAGTGCGACCATGATCACGAGAGGCTCGGTTAGCAGGATTCTCCCCGGTCTGATGATACTAACGCGGATCAAGGCCCTCCAGTCAGGGGCCTCATCAGGATTATGCCAGCTCAGATCCTGGATGCCCGTCTCCTTATGTATCTGCAGGATCGTATGCTTGAGCAGGAGACTGGGCCTGCTTTCCTTGACACCGAAGAGAGCGATGAACAAAACACCAGTGACAATAGATGCACTGTTGAATATCCATCGCCAACCGACCGACTCCGAGATGAACGCCGCGTAGACAGGGCCCATGCATAACCCGATGACAGCCCCTGCGTTCCAGAGAACGATAATCCAGACTCGCCGTTTGGTATTGAACATGTCTTCCACGCTGCCTGCTATTACAACTGATGGCACAGCCGACGCCAGGCCAGCAACGAAGCGGCCGATATAGATTGCGGCCGGAGAATGCGATACACCGGTCAGGAGGCTGAATAGACAGAACGCCACGCAGGATATCAGATAGGGGAGGCGACGGCCGTAAAGCTCTGAGAAGGGCGGGATTATGAAACCTGCGACTGCCTGGCCGAGCTGATACCTAGATGATCGGGTTTAGGACACATACGAGACGTCCTGGTAGATGAACTCACATCAAAGTAAAGCCAACAAGGGCCGTCTGTCGACTTAATCCATACTCGGGCCCAGCTTCTGTTGCCGCCACTGCCTGGACAGAAAAGTCAGGTTCTTCCGTGAGATAAAAGAAGTTGGAAATGAGATGCTCTGAACAGAATGTGCTGAGGCTATAACGACGAGCAATTTCGCCTGAATCCAAGCCGCTACGCCTCTCGCTTCCTTCCGATCCGCGGGCCGCGTCCGCTCGCGATAAGAGAGAATGCGAAAAGATCAAACTCACTCCCGTTGTGCTGATTACAGTGCTGATTGGTGTCAATATGGGTTCTGACAGCGGTGCCGGGGGGCGGCGCAGTATCTCACGTGTAAAACTCAAAGAATATGATGATCACAGTGTCGAATGTCTTCCTCGCCGTAGACCAGTTTCTAGGGTGCTTTTCGCAGTTTCGGCACCAACTGATAAGGCCATCAGCTTGTCTTTCCACACCAAAGCGCGCGAGAGCTGACGATTCGTCCGCCTCCTGAATCACATGGGTATATTTCTCAGATACGAGGGCTTCTGAGCTGTGCGTCTCAATGGTGGTCATGTTGAACGATTGGTCCGAAGTAATACGGGCAATGCGATGTGCTTTTACGGGAATGAGACCGACGGGCGAAAACGGAGGATAGCGATGTTTTGTGGAAGTGAAGTTATTCGGAAGGCGACAGCGCGAAAGGAACCCCTCACTTCTCCGAGTCGGCCTTCCCATGGGCCAAACAACTTATTAAGATATATCCTTTCACCGCCTGTTGCCGAAATCACGGTCCCAAGAGACAGACTTTGCCCAGGATTATTCGCATGGGCAAATTGCGTGCCAACCTAAGCTCGCTTAAGACCGAAAACTTCCAAGATCCATCCTAGATCTCGCAAAGGTAAAGACATCGCACCAACTCTTGGTTCATAATGTCCAAGGCTAGTTTTCTTCTTTGGATTTCCAGACTATTGAAAGGATTTCGCATGCTGCAGGTGAGATCTTTGATGATTATATCTGCCATAAGCACTTGGGATGATGCTGGTCCAATAGGGGTCCTTTCCCGCGGCCGTTCTCGCGATCTACCAGACCAGAAAAGAGTGCCGAGTCCGAGCTGGTGAGCTGTGCCAAATAATGGCTTGCCATTCTTCTGGAGGATTATTCAGCTTGGGCCGTTGACGTGTTTGACGTGCAGGGCGGATGTGTTCAGGTTGTCAGAAGAATACCTGAAGGATCTTATGGCGGCAGCGTGACGAGCCTCTAGGTGTATACTGCGAACGTTCCGACGGGTCTAGCTGCAAGCACTAACCTCCTGCGGGAATTGTAAGATCTTGGCAAGGGACATATATTTATCGCAAGTCTCAGCTTGAGATGCGGACATTCGCAGGATGATGGTTTGCATCCTTGATCGACAGTTGTAGCAGTATCGGTTTTGCGGGGAGTTGCATGGATCGTCAACCAAAGGTCGTCAGGATCAAACATTCGACTCAAAGAGCAATGTTAGATGTCGAGAAAAGATCTGTCGTGTGGGGTTCGCCTCAGCAGACCGGCGCAGCCTTCGACTTCAGAAGTAGGTTTTTCAAAGAACGCCCAAGGTCCATCAAGTTTCTGTTGAACGTCTTACAGTTTGATGCAGGTGACGTGATCACGACTCCTTCCCAAGGTATGCTCGAGGCTATCGCTCAAACGACCTTACACGATGACGTCTACGGGGAGGACGTCACGACTCGGAACTTTGAACGAGAAATGGCCAATATCTGCGGCCACGAGGACGCGGCCTTCGTTCTCTCTGGTACCATGGCAAACCAACTCGCCCTCCGCTCGCTGCTCCACCAACCGCCACACGCTGTACTCGCCGATGCCAATGCTCACATCATTCATTGGGAGGCGGGCGGCATCGCGCATCTGTCTGGTGCCATGATCCAAGGAGTCCGTCCGATGAACGGCCTCTACCTCACTCTCGAGGACGTCGAGAAGCACACGGTTCGGACGGACGACGTGCACAAGTGTCCCACGAGGGTCATTAGCGTAGAAAACACCAGTTCGGGTGTAGTGGTCCCCTTGGCCGAGCTGCACCGGGTGAAGGAGTGGGCTTCGGCGCGCGGCGTTGCTGTACACATGGATGGTGCAAGACTCTGGGAGGCGGTCTCCACTGGGGCGGGAGACCTGGACGAGTTTGGTAAGTGCTGCGATGTCCTAACGTTGGATTTCAGCAAGAACTTGGGTGCTCCCATGGGCGCTATGGTTCTCGGGCCATCAGAACTGATTCGTCGGCTCCGACGTATTCGGAAGAGCATTGGTGGTGGGATGAGGCAGGCTGGTGTTCTTGTCGCTGCTGCCAGGCAGGCTGTGATTGAGAACTTTGGACTTGGTATTAAAGATTGCAAAGGGGTATTGAAGAGTAGTCGTGTTCTAGCGGAAAGAGTCGGACGGATGTGGATTATGCGAGGAGGGCGGTTGTTGAAGCCCGTCGAGACTAACATGGTCTGGTTAGATCTCAGAGGATGTGGCATAGAGGTTCGTGAGTGGAACGAGTTGGGTAGGCAGCGTGGGATCAAGCTTGGTGGGAAGAGGATCGTGCTGCACCATCAGATTGACAAAGTCGCAGTTGATCGCCTGGGCGCTCTGATGGATTTAGTGTTGCATGTCGTCAGCAAGACAGAGGTGGAGTGCACAGCTCCAAAGGCTCGATTATGAGCACGCTGAGTATTAGTTGCGCATTGTTGTAAAGGACATTCCCTGGAGGCATGAGAAATGCCTTCTTATCCCAAATGCCCAGTGGCCGGGCACAATGGCGTGAATCTGATGAGCGCCAAGGACTCTTCGATAAATGTATATACGGAGAAGATTTCTATGTTTTGTTTTAGTTGCTCAATCGCTTGCAATGCATTATCTATGCGCTCGTGTCGGGCTTGCTCTCCTCTGTCACCTCGGCCGCCGGCTCGGCCGCCGGTTCGGCCTCCGGCTTAGCCTCCTCTGTGACGGCGGCAACCGGCGCCTCGGCGGAAGCGGCCGGGATCTCAACCGCGGTCCCAACCTCGGACGCCGGTTTGCTCTTGACGTCCTCGCCCTTCAAACCTCCCACAACTCTCAGTCCCTCGGCTCCTCTCGCCAGGTTGTCCAGCTCGCGCTTCCGTGACAGGCGCTTCTGCACCTCGGGTACGAGTGATTTCATGTCGACGAGCTCACCGTCCTTCTGGGGGTGGCCCTCTGGCAGGCCCAGTTCCTTGATTCTGACAACTTGCTTCTGCACCTCGTCATCTCCGAGAATGATGGCGAATGGCGTCGCATTAGACTCGGCGGCCTTGAACTGAGGAGGCAGCTTAGGCTTCACCTTGTAGAGGAACTCGGCCTTGATTCCGGCATCCCACAGCTTGGAGCAGACCTCCAGACGCTCCTTGATCAGACCGGCCTTTGATCCAAGTGACATAACGAAGACGTCGACGGTGCTTTGGGGTGCTTCGCTCTCGGCCTGCATTCTAGCCTTGGTGATGCTGAAAATTCTTTCGATTCCGAAAGAGACCTAGAACGTTGTCAGTGACCACTTGTTGCGTGTTTCTAGACAGTGGGTACGTACACCAACGCACGGAATTTGGGTCTTTCCAGAAAACATGCCGACGAGGTTGTCGTAGCTGCAAGTCTGTTAGTTAGCCGAAAAGCGTATGAGGAATGTGTAAGCTCACCGTCCTCCGGCGGCAACACTGCCAACGCCGACACTGGGGTCGTCTGAGCGGTCCTCGTCATCCTTGTCCTTGCTCTTGCTCTTCTTCTTAGACTTCACTGTTGTGTCGTCCGCACCAGGTGTGGCAGCAGGGGCTGATCCTTCCGTAACAACCTCGTAGATAACACCTGTGTAGTAGTCAAGACCGCGGGCGAGAGACAAATCGAAAGATACTCTGTCAAGTGCGCCGAAGGCCTCCAGGTAGTTGAACAGGAGTTCCAAGTCGGCCATACCAGCCTTCATCGAGGCATTGGCGGCCAGCTTGTCATCCCGCTGCAGTTTGCGGAGCAGATCCTGCTTGCCCTTCTGGACAACCCATTCGCCAATCTTGTCGGCAACTTCTCCGTCGAGGCCCTTCTCCTCGGTCATCTCCTTGCGCACGTCTTCCCAAGGAAGCTTGTCGAGCTTGTCGACGGCAGAAGATATCGTCCTGATCTTGTCAGCGGGGACACCGCAGACCTCAAAGATACCGTCGAGGATCTTGCGGTGGTTGAGTTTGATTGTGTAGTTTCCGTTCCAGCCGAGGCCCTCAAAGACCTCAACGACAATGCGGATGATCTCAGCGTCAGGAAGCATGGAGTCGTAGGTGCCGGCGATATCGAAGTCGCATTGGTAAAACTCGCGCATGCGGCCCTTGTTCATGGCGGGCTGATCACTGTATCAGAGTTTAGCTTGCGGTCGACATAGGATGCTGCAAGTCAACTGTATCGTACCGACGGTAGACCTTCGAGATGTGGTAACGCTTGACGCTCTGGATGTCCTTGTTCATGGCGAGCCATCGCGCAAAGGGGACGGTCAAGTCGTATCGCAGGGAGGTAATCTCACCACCCTGGTCGGCCAGGTCGTAAATGAGCTTCGAGTCTTCGCCATACTATCAAAGATGTGTTGGTTAGTACCATTGTCCGGCAGGGGGTCTGGAGGATGTGGATCGCGGGGTTCGCATGTACCCCTCCATCAACATGGAGGGGAAGACACGCAGGTCGTACCTTGCCCGAAAGGATCTCCTTCAACTCGAAAACAGGGGTATCAAGCTCCATGCCACCGTGCTTCTGGAAAACATCCTTCAATTGCGAGAAGATCTTCTCGCGAATGATCATGTCTTTGCCGAACCCTTGAATCAAAACAGAATATTAGTCCCGGTCGTACGATTGATTCGAGGCGCAAAGGCGACAGGGCGTTGACTAACAATCCTTGGTGCCCTTGGGGGTCTTCAGCTCGAACTTGGACTTGGGCGCCATGGCGGGCGATTGTTCGTGATCGGATTGGCGAAAAGCGTTCGACGAAGAGAAAGCGCGACAACTAGGCCTGCTCGTAGGCAAAAGAGGGGTTGTAATTGGGCTTTGAGAAAGAAAAGTCAGTCGGCGGACCGGTCTGGCAGACCTCGAGAAAATTTGCAGCTGGATCTTCATTCACCTGGCTTTTCTCGGGCTTTGCGCAAAGAAGGGAACCGACTCGAAAGCAAAGCGGCCCTGGGATCGTGATGGTGACTCAATCGCAAGTTCTGGAGGGGCCGAATGACTGCGACGAGTTTTGGGGGGTTTGTAAAACCGCTGCAAGGCTGTGCCTGGACCGGGATGTGCCCACTTCTGGGTTGTCCAATGACGTCCTCCTGCGAGTGATACAGATCCCTGCTCTTTCGATAAGGCTCTTCGCTGGAGCCTGGCGTTCATTTTTCGGACAACACGCCATTCTGTCAACCTCGCACCATGCATTCCCATGCTCATTTGAGCCAATTAAAATACAGGACGATGAACCCGTAGAACTGGGTATATCACCAGCGATTTGCCGTATAACTTATTCTCAAGATTCGTCCAGCGCCACGTGTCCGACTCGATTAGGGAACATGGACGCAAAAGTCTGTCCCAGGAACGTCCCGTAGCTGATCCCGCAGTAATTTAGCCGGGAGGAGTCCGCCGCCGCGCGTTTGCCGTCCGGCGTGACCGCGAAGGCGCCGACGAAGCTGAGCATATCGCGCGCCCTCACCGCCGGCTCTCCAGACACCTTTCCCCAAGCTTCAGGCCAAAGTCGATGTATCTCTGATAGTACGCGTCGACCAGGCGCGGCACGGCAACATCTCGGGCATCGACAGCGTTCGGGAGAATCCCCAATGAGCAGTTCGGTCCCGGCTCGCTGAGGCCGACGCCGCGAGGTCCGAAGCCAAGGATGTCGTAGTTGGACCCTGTCCCTGTGCGAATGAGATCTCCCGCGAACAGAAGCAGTTCGATATCGGAGCCCCGGGCCCGCCGGGGTTGATGAGTACCGCACCGCGGTACGGGCCGACTGAAGAGTTGGTGGCCGCCGGTATTTTCATCAAGGGGACCGAGGCACGGCTAGTCTAGGGGCACTTGGACACTTTCATAATCAGTTAGCGTTCGAGAGGGCAGACCGGATTCTGAACCTGACATCGAGTCAAGCACATCAGTATTTGCCCTCGCAAGGACACCAGATGAGACCCTGCGACGGCGAGATTGAGTCAAGACTGCAATCGTGCGCCCTTGCTGTTCCCATGTCAAACAGGAAAATCGCCGCGGTGAGGTTTTCCGTTTCCATTGTGGTGTACATGAAGAACCCCCCGTTGGATAGATCGAGCGTTATGAGCGGCAAGTAGAAGAAGATTTCTATATAACCTCGCGTGAACAACGACCAGTCTCTTCCTCTCCTTATATCATCTCCTCAGCAAGACTACAGCACATCCCTGTCGCATTCTCATCGTATCATACAGCCCGATTTATATCACCACACAGAATCCTTCCACTGCTTCGCCCCCATTCCATGATGTTTTTCTCACAGGGGAGAGGAGGGGAAAGCGTAGAACGGAGGGAGGTTGTGTAGACTCGCATTTGTAACGAGTCGCTAAACTCAGCCGTTGGTTAGCGTCGAAAAAAAAGGTGTTCATCCCCAGAGTGGCATACCGGGCAATGGTTCGGACTAGTGTAGGAAACTGATTTTTGTATCCGTCCAGGCCCATTCCCCCGCGACCAAAATACGTCACAACTCAGAGCAGATGAGAGAAGCCATCCCCACCAAGAGCATGTCAAATGTGCTCTGGAGACTGTCCCTTCTCTGGAGCCATCCGTTATCACTGTTGGTAGCTTTACATGAGAGTTTTAGATGAACTAAACACGCCGAAAGCATCACTGCCTGGCAAAATCTCTAGCAACGTGTTCAAGCAAGACCTCATCTGATATGAACGCCCTAAGCCTTGTCTTAGATATCTACTGTGAAGTAGACAGAAACCCGAAATATATGCAGAAAATCCCGCGCACTAATCGTCTCACCACCTCTCAGTCTCACATTGGTCTTCCGTCATACACAACCCCGTAGGGCACAGTCTCAATGTCCCCGTGGCAAGCCCTCTCGTAGTCCGCCAACTTGGGCATTTCCTCCTGCACCTTCAAGAAAGTGTCCAACTCGCACCACCCATCTTTTCTCTCGGCATCGCACTCCGGGAAGCTCCAACCCAGCGGCAGCGTCCTCTGATTCAGGACAAAGTGAATGTACTTGGTCTCCCCTCCCTCGTTCTCATACCCGGACCGGTCAGCCTTGAACGGCTTCGGGGTCTTTATGATCTCAATGTCCAGCCGCGCGCCGAACGGTGTGATGTGTGACACCGTGAAGTTGTGCTGGCCAGGGTACTCAGTAGGCTGGAGAAGCTGTGCAAACTGCTTGAAGCCGAACGCGGTGAGAATGGAGGCGATGTTTGTATCGTGGGAGAAGTCAAAGTAGAGAGACTGGTTGAGAGGAAAGGTCTCGGTATTGTTGTCGAGTGTCACATTGATCTGTGAGCCCGAGTACCCGATGGTGTGATTCTGAAGACGGGCAATCACTTCCTGTTGGTAGCCGATGCCAACAGCGCGCTGATTTGGTCAGTACAGGCGGACATCTAAGGCGTTAACAAACGATGGGGAAACTCACTCCTGTGGGGTTCTGGAAGGCGTTGTTGCCGGCGAAGGCGAGGTCGACGGAGTAGGAAAAGCCGACCCACTCTTCATAAGTGAAGAGGTCGCAGAACCGACTGAATCCATAGGCGACTGTCTCGTAAGGACACATGGTCTGGGCTGCATAGGTATCCTCGATGGTCCAGTCGAAACCCTCCAGCATATCCTTGATGCGAGCGGTGGCGTTAGTCAAGTAGTTCGAGACCCAGATCTTAGCAGCCTCGTCGCCGCCGTTTTGCTTGCGGGCGTTGGGGCAGTTTAGGTAGCCCGCGAGCGAGTTGTTCGCTCGGTCCTGTTCGATGATGACTTCAATCGTGGCGTTCCTGGTCCTAATCTCGATGTTAGTCGCTCAGCGTAAGTTGATCCAAAACGTGAGAACACACCATTCGAGGCCAAAGAAACCTGCCAGCCAGTACTCAGCCGACTTGAGCATTCGATCTTGCGTCTACGACTGCGTTAGCCTCCAACCTGATTATGGAAGGGGAGCAGACAACAAGCTTACAGTAGTGCGTACAATGATCTTGCTGTTGGGGTTGTATAGCGAAGAATACATGTACGAGTGCAAGATACCGGAGTCGAACAACTCCTGACGGCCTTTGGGCACGAGGATTTCATGGCCGAGCTGATACTTCCAGCTATTCAAGAAACCCAGTGCGCCCCTGGCCTTCAACGTCTTGTGGGCCTTGGCAACCTTCTGCCCGAAGTCGAAGACGTTGGAGACCATGGTGGGATACCTGGATCCATGACGTGAGAGCATCTGTCGCACATCAGCCACGGAGACCAGACCAGCAACGCAAAAAACAAGAAACACACCTGAACCTGAACGATGTCCGCCCCCTCAGGCAAAGCATACTCCTCGACGCCAAATCCAGGGCTTGGCTGGTACGGCGTGAGATAACTGTGCAAATTCATCAGCAACGACAAAAAAAAAGGGGGGGGGGGGGGGGGGGGGGCCGGGTTGTTTATCCACACTCAACCTCAGACTCACCCCATCATGTTGAAGATGCTCTCGTTGCCCCCCTTCATCCCCTCAATCGGAACATCCGTCTGCAGCGGTGCATTCGGCACGAAGCTCCCCGTGGGCAGAACCCGCGTCTGCGCCATGAATGCAGGCTTCCCCGTCGCCGTCGGACCAGCCCACAGTTCCGGACTTGTCCTGAAGTACTGCGGGACGTCGGGGTCCGGCCGACACGGACAATCGTCGCCTCCGACGCCCTTGAACTTACCTCCCGGACCGCGACTGAGCCCGTTACCATCCAACCCGAAGCCTAGCACCACAAACGCAATGAGGAAGCCGAGGATGGTGACGATGAGAGCGAGTCCGATGGTCACCGTCGCGCGGCGGTAGCTTCGCTCTCTGGGCGAGACGTGGTCGTCGTCGTCGTCGTCCAGGCTGATGGGGAAGATGGCCTCCGCCGGCGTGCTGGGCGGGAGCGCGGGCAGCGGCTTCTCGTTCGGGAGGGCTTTCCTCCCCCGCCGCCCCGAAGACCCGGAGCGGCTTCGGCCCGGTCCCTTCTGCTCCTGTTCGTACGGAGAGTCCTCATCCCCCGGAACCCGGAGGTATCCGGCCTGACGAGCACCCATTTTCTGCCCTTTCCACGAAAGCCAAGACGGATCAACGGCCTACGAAGATAAGGAGAGACTCTGCAATCACTTGACGTAGTGTCAAACGGTGCGATGCTACGTCCTTGGCCTATCGGGCGAAGTGTCGACGACTCGGGGGCGCAGCGAAGCGTCTCCACTACCTTGCGCAGACGCAAGACCGGCCTAGGAAAGCCGATATGCACAACCGGTTTTGGCCAGCCAGATCAGGCCGGTGACAGCGACAGGGGAGTGTAAGTACGGTAGGAGTGGGATTGTTTGTCAGGTGCAGGCCGATGGTGCAGATGAGCGCAGTGAGCGGTCGGACAGGGTTACGATTCACATCCGAGTGTACCGCGGGAGTCGCATCGATCCCTCAGAAAGGGGATCTCTATCCGGACGACGTAGGAAAGCGGCTCCTGAACACACACACATACACACACACACACCCACGCAGGCTATCACGGTAGATAGCGAAGAGAGTGAAGGGAAAGAAAAGGGGTCGTATCGACTGATGACTCGATGGCTGCAGCAGTGATGCGGCAAGATTCTTCGATGCGCCAGGTATACGGTCCCCCAGTTGTCGGGGTTAGTGCTTCGTCAAACCCAATTGGCCACCTCTTGATGTACGACGGAAAGGACCCAAGGGAGGTCCCGGCCCGGGAAGAATGGGCAGAAAAGGAACGGCAGAGGATAAACCCACAAGAGCAAGCACACCAGGCGCACACACAAAAGGCAAGTCCCCTGTGATACTTGCGAGTGATATGCGCCGTAGGTATGTTGACCTGACAAAGTGACGAATAGACGGCGTGTGGTGAAGGATTTCGTGATAGAGACGTCGTTTGAGGGATAGATGTTCGGGGAGGCTCTTTGGTGCAATTAAGGGGGCAAAGCACCTGTCGTTGAATGCGGCTCGATGAGTCTCCGGGAATTACGGATACCTGGCCTGCTTAGCTCCAGCGGGAAGATGGATCCGATCCCGAGAAAACAGCCCACATCTAGACTCTGACCAATTAGATCTTCGACAGCTGCCCCCGGCCGGGAAGCACTGGCCACCACCATAGGAGCTTTTTTCAGAGGAAAGTCAGTGTGAATACACGTGATTATCCCCTGAATCCCTTAGGTTGGGAGTAGAAGATGAGAGGATGGTGTTGGCCATCAAACCAAATCAAGCTCGCATCTTGGTCACGATCCTCCTCCGACTGTCCCAAACATGTAACCCTCGGCTTCGCCCAACCAGATCTCCTTCCAGCCGCTATTCCCGCAAGAGAGCCACTGTAACTTCAGCCACTGTCAGCTGTAATTCCAGGCTCCCTTGAAGCGAGCCCAGCTATTCAAGACTATCACTTTTCACACCCACACACACCAAAAATCCTTGCTCCAACGTACGTTGACATAGCGCGCGATGCCACGCAATACTGACATTCAACTCCGTATTAGTCCTTCAAGGCTCTGCGCATTGCCTCCATCAGACTCTTGGCTGCATAACGGCAACGCTGTTGCTTAGTTATCCGTCCCCTCGAAACCCTCTCCCCCATTCCTGCCTTCTCCCTGTCTGTCTCATAGGGTAGTTTGCTTTTTTCTTTTTCCCATGACCCATCATTTTTTCTTCTCGCCGTCCTTCGCAACTCACATCTGGGCACGAAATGGAAAAAAAGAAAAGAGAGGGCAGAAAACAGAAAAAAAGGCGGCGCCCCATACGAATGCCGTCTCCAGTCTAAGCGTCTCACTTACAATAACGCCCCCCCGCTCATTCCACCACCCATCGATCGATCGCCCACGCTAGGAACTGATGACAACTCCCCGGCGATGTACGAGAATGCAACCAACAAAAAGAAGAAAAGGAAAACCACCCACCATAGAGCTGCAAGATGTGTGGTGCTTAGAAGCAACTCATCCGTACAGAGCGGAGTTGGACGCAGGACGCAGGTCACTCTGCAAACTGAGACCAACGCAGACCTTACCCGCACTGCCGACGTCGGACCAGCGTGCATCACCTTCCAGTCGCCGACGAGGTCCTCGCCATGTGCGAATATCAAAAAGCAACTTTTGTCCTGACTGACTCTGAACCCTGATACTTGCTCCCTCGCCCGGTATGCGCGCGGGCGGGCGAGCGAGCGATTGCGACTCCAAATCCAGCACTACCCACGATAGGAAGGTGTTCGTCACGGACAATCATCGTCATCGAAAAACCAGAACCTTCAACATTGAAGACAATCCAAAAGCAAAACCTCCCGGCGTAGGGGTCTTGATACCCAGTCTCCATCGCGCCGTACCCAAAGATAGCAAAAGTTCCCGCAACACCTGCCCTCCCATTGTCCACTTCTTCCCATGCAAGCTTCCTCGCGCCTCCCTTGTCTGGAAGCGAGTTGTCTTCGTCCCGGCACACTGCAACTCGGTCCTATCATTAACCCTGGAAGGCCGGGCAATTTGGCGACTGAAGCCATCGATCCGGCCATCGTCTGGATCCCCTTCGGCACCGACGCCGCCGCCACCTGCCTAGCCAGTCTCTATGCAGGTGTCAAGGACCGCTCGTGTACACTTCGACCCGACGCTGAACGGCTGTCGCTGCCCACTACCGGTGAGAGCTCGCGAAAACTGTTGAAGCCACGCCCTGGCCCCGACGTCTGCGGCCTTCCATGTTCAAGTGTCGGCCAGCCGTCGACCGGTCAAGATATCGCAGACCGGAATCCGCATGTTGTCATGGCCATTTGCCCCCTCTCTGTCACGAATCCCGGGCACCGATGCTTGTTTCGTGTCGAGTGTTTGCTTTTCTGATTTCGCAGCTGGTCCTTCTGAACCGCCACACGGTCCAAATTGACAAGGAGGCGCCAAACGTGCGCATTTTTGCTTTGCAGGCAGAGGAAGAAGAAATTTCAACGAGCCAAACTTGCAAAGAGGGCAAGCGGCCGTTCGTTCGTGCGGCGGCTATTGTGCTTCGTTACACCTACAACCGTGAATTAGCATGCAGAAAACCTATCCGATTGAGCGCTCAAGCATGGGAATCTTTGGGAAAATGAGTGGCCTGTGGTTACATAGGAGCAGATGCAGAGGCCGAGCTTCTCGCAAAAATGTTGCCCCTCTGTAGGTTGCCGATACTCGGTAAATTGCCATCAGGGGCACTTCTGAGGCGGTCAGAAACAGCTGGGGGGGGAAATGGCTTGACCTTCGTTCTCAGGGCATTGGCAAACGCTCACCGATGTCTTGGGAGCGCCCAATCATTGAGCCACTCCTCTCACCGGCGCTGCATAATTGCAGAGTTCCAACACCACGGTCGTGTGATCAGTGGCTGCTCCGTCTGCAGCCACGCGGTTGTCACCTAGGTAAAACCACACCGGTTTGCCTTGCTCACGTCTGTGCAAAAGTCCTGGTGCGCCACGTTGGGACCACTCGGTCAGTGATCAGCGTCCATGAGCATGCTGGCTTGGGAAATTGGTGAACGGGTAATGAATTTCTATTACGACGAGTTCCTGGTCTTACATCCCATTCATGTATACATGCTTTTTTTCTTACCGGGTTCTACTCGAACTCCTAAGGACTCCGTGCTCATCCGACCGTGACAGACAGGGTAAGAGAATAAACTTTTCGTGTGGAACCAGGGTGATAGGATACGGTGAGGGAAAAAGCAAATAACAGAAGATGCAGTAGTCGCTCCACGCCAGAGCGAGCCCGTGTTCCCAGGGATAAACAATGCAAGTTCAAAAAATGCAACCAAGACGCCCCTTCTCCAGTTTTCGACGATGCTCATTCGACTTTTCCGGCGCAAAATAGAGATGGAGACAACACGATCAGTTGGGGTACTTGCGAAGAGGAAAAAAGGCATCGGGCATGGGCTCCAAATGCCAGACATGGTCGGCAGGCTTTTCGAAAGCGTCGTACCACTCTCGCTTCAGCTCATCGGGGATGGACCAGCCAAGCCTCTCGTTCCGTACTCGCATTCGAACGAGATGGCGTTTTTCGCCGGGGTCCTGGCCGTTGACAAAGCCTTCGCGGCGGTGGAGAATGGCGAGGTTATTGATGAAGTGAATGTCACCTGGCCGAGTCTGGATCTCCATCTGCGTGGCCTTAGCAATGGCCTCAACAGCGTCGAGAGCCTCGATCTGCCGAGGGGTGAGAGTGGGGAAATGTGTCGGTCGGGGATGCGCAGTATTGCCCATCAGGGGAGTACGGCCAAAGTTGATGATGATCTTGCCATCATGGTGGAAGAGGATGGGGCGACATTGGAACTTGGGTCTGCAGGCATGTCAGCAAGGAAGTTCAAGCCGATATGCCGGCGAAGCCTTTGTGTGGCACTGAAACAATAAAACTTACAGGGCGAAAGGCCAGTCCGAGCGGGATAATGTGCGAATAATATCCGGCCGAGAGGCGGCGAGCACGTTGTAAACGGTGTGGGCAGAGGCAATGATGCACTTGCCACCAGCGGCGGCGGTAGCTCTGGTTAACCAGCTGATGATGTCCCCGGATTCCTCATTGTGGAAAGTCTGGGAGATGGTATGGTCAATAACCTGTCAACGGCATGGTAACAGCGTTCTTACGATTGAAGAGGTAGAATGGCGGTGATGATCTGCCTTGGCCTGAGTGGTGTTGTCGGCAACGATGTGGACTGTGAACATAATTAGCCTAGTGCCGAGCACGGACAGTTGGTTCAACAGCGTCACATACCAAGCATGTTTCCCTTCTTGTCCTGACGGCCACGCTGGTTGGCAATGTACCCCTGGATGCCAAGATAGAGTACCGTCAGATCTTCGACTGAGTGGTTTTGCGGGTCAATGCCGCGGACCACACTGAAGCCCTTGCCATGATGAATGTCGTCGGCGATACGTGCAAAAACCGATCCTAGGTTCGGAAGCGGGAAATTGTCTGGGTTAACGAGGTCGCCGTCAAGACCCAAGGCTATTGAAAGAGATGTGTCAGTGGCCAGACCGTCATAGTAGCTCTGGGGTCGGCATACCTTTGAAGTGTTTAAGGGCAAGCATGAGCTCTTTGAGGTCCGTGGTGGTGAGGTTGTACGTGTACTGCGACTCTTGGGCAAATTGCGGGCCGGTCCAGGCTGATTCAAGGTCCAGTGTCTCGGGAAAATCGGTGGGGAGACCAGGAACATCCGCGACTGGAGCGTTACAGTCAAAGTGATGGATGTGGTGGGCAGCAGATGCCGTGGTAGCACCCATGACCGGACCAACAGCCGTGGACGCCATCTTGCTGATGTGAGAACTGAAAACCGACGTGTTAGAAAACGACCATGCCGCAGCGGACGATGAGTAAGCCAAATCAAGGGTAGACAAACCTGTAGGTTTATGTTTGATATTGTTCCCGCGTACGTCGTGGAGTAACAGGGTGACAGACAGTTCTCTTCAAGAAAGAAACCCCGGTTCAAGGAAAGGTCTGACGTGCCACTCAATCAAATCTGCTCAGCGACTGGCAGGTCTGGTGTGTGCATACACAACAGAGAGAGAGAGAGAGAGAGAGAGAGGGTGTGTGTGTGCGTGTGTATGAGAGAGAGGAGAGAAAGAGATCCCGCGTGGGAGCTGATGTATGGGCGAGGCAGAGACTGTCTTGTATAAAACACCGAAGAAAAGATGACAAGAGAGAGAGAGAGACGAGAGCCGGAACAACGGTGGCGGGAGAAGAAACTGTTGAGGAAGAGATGGTGAGGTGGTTACTTTCGTGATCTACCCAGCACCTAATATACCTTCTCGTGGGCCCCCTCTTGGGTAGGAGACAGCAAGTGGCCTCCTTTCCAGACTGGAGTCGGTGAGGAAAGGAGCTCCTGCTTCTCAGCGGTAAGGTAGACGATATGAGTTGACGAGGAGGGACAAAGAGCGACAGCGAGATAGCAGCAAGGCAGGAAGCCGGTTGTATGGGACCCTGGGAAGGCGGTTACCCGATGCGCGCCTGCCCGCGTGTAGGGGTTCGGTTTGGTGGTGACGAAGTAGATGTAGATGTAAGGAAGGAAAGCACCTCACAAGACGAGGCACGGAGCACGGGTACCGTGATTGACAATCCCGTCAGAGTGTCGTAAATGGCTACCTCACATATGAGTGCGCGCGTATAGGAACAGGATGTCGCGGGAGAGCGGCAAGAGCAAGGTCCTCGATCGTTTGCGGTGAGCCAGGCCGTTGGGAGAGACTGGGGGTGATGGGGGAGATGAGGCGATGTGATATGACGCCCGTCAAGACATTTTAAGTCAGGTTGGGAGAAGAAACCACAGCGAGGTCAGAGGACCAAAGAACGGAAGGGAGATGGAGTCGAAGCTACCTCAAGCAAGGTAGGCACGTAGAATAGAAAAAACTAAAATAAACAAAAAAAAATTATTAAGATGAGGAAGGGTAAGGTACGGTAGGAACGGATCGGTAAGGCAAGGTAGACAGACAGGCAGGGACTCGGGAGTGAAAGCACGAAAGAAGTATGCGCAATGCAAGAGCAGAGCAGGTGCGGATGTAGAGTCAACCTCTGAGGTGTGTGCAAATGCAAGTGCAAGTGCAAAAGCAGGAGCAGGAGTAAGAGCAAGATGAATACTTACTTTACCAAGACCAGGTAGGCACGAGCAGATAGATGGAGATCCAGAATTGGCTCGGGGAAACAGCAAGTCACAAAAGCGAGGCAAAGAGAGAGAGAGAGATACAGCAAGGAATGTGCCTCACGCCTTGTACCCTGCCTCTGTATGTGAGGTACCGTATCTACTACTATACCTACCTACCTACCTTTCCTCCTTTGCATTTGCTGCAAGCACTTTTCATGGGTTGTTCCAAACTGGAGGGAAGAAAAGATGGGTATATCCTTTACCTTACATCCACGAGGGAGGCGCGGGATGAAGCATTACGAAACTAAGGTACTGCAAGCAACGTGCCGGACCAGTGAGGTGCAATGTACACTCCCCCAGCTGCTGCTGCTGCTTTTCTTCTAGTGAGGTGAGGTAGCCGGCCAGATGGCCCAGTGCAACGACACGAAATGAAATTGCATGGCAACTTCGCAGGCACCCGGCGAAGAAAAGAAGAAAAGAAGAAAAAACGAGAAGAGAGGAAAGGAATTTTGTTTTGAGGCTGACCGGGTTATGCTGAGCCGTGATTACGATGGACGCCCTGAATCCAGCATGGGATAGGAATAGAAAAGACTATTAGAAAAAAAAAACCTCAAAAAAATGTGTGTGTGAGAGAGAGAGAGAGAGAGAGAGAGAGAGAGAGAGTAGAAAACAGTTTGATGCGTGCGCGCCCCCGTTGACAATGGAAGAGCTGCAATTCAACGTTCCCCAGTTCTACCGTCGTCTCAAATTCTTTTTTTGCTCGTCGTCTGAAGACGAGCAGGCAGGCCCTTGGATAGGTAGGTAGGAGGCGTGGGTGTGGGCCGTGAAAGAGTGTGCGAATAGGAATGATTCGCTCAAGCAAAAAGGCGTTGGTTCGTGTGAGACTGCGGCGGGGTTCGCAAGAAAAGACTGGAGGGACGATGCATGAGAGGAGTCGCGTTGTGCAAGAAGCAACGGCGGCTTAGGAAGGGCAGATATCAGCAAGCGTCCACTGATGATTCCAAAAGACCAATTGCCACGAAGGAAAAGGCTTTGCGGAATGAAGAGAATTTGAGCAATAGTGGACGCAAGAAACCGATAGACAAGATTGATAATACCGCGCAAACCGAGTAATCCGTGGTCAATTGACGACCGGACGAGCTGCGAGTGTGCGCGAGCGCAGTATTCGTCGTCTCATGCCAAGTACGTGCGTACGTACGAACGAACCGCTGTCTAGGTAGCTGGCGCTGAGAGCGGCAGCCTACCCGGGATCGACCTAAACCAAACGCACACAAGAAGAAGAACCAGAGAGATAGACTTACTCCAACGTGGCGCCTCGTGGGTCCACGGATGCCACCTCTGCATTCCATCATGGAATCTCGACGACGATCGAAGACATGATTAATGACCCCTTCCAAAGTGGGTGGATGAATCGACGCTTCCATGCAGGTGGAAATCCTGTAGTAGTGGGGAAAAAAGGAGGCATGCAACGGGGCTCGACAGCAGAGCGCGACAGAGGGAGTTCAACATTGGATGAACATGGATCATCAACCTGTGACCATTGCCCCTTCTCAGCGGTGGGAGTCAAGTGAGCAGAAGCGGCAGCGGCAGCGCAGTTGCAGTCTCAGGCGCAGGGTGCGGTGGAGACAGGGCGTGCATAGAGAAACATGTTTGATGGCTTCCTCGGGAGGAGAGCCACGTTTTGTGGCGAGCGTCTCTGTGCCCGCGTAAAGCTAGAAGCTCATCGGAACGATCAAGGGTCGACGGGTGTTCGGGAGCACCAGGTACCGTCGAGCGGTGTAAAACAATATCGCAAATGACGGACGATCGGATCTGTGCTGTGGTGTGTGTTGGGTGGTGCTGTGGTCCGCTTCTTCTCTGTTGTGACCCTAAGCTCAGTTCGGAAACGTCGTAGGCGAGAAGATCAGCAGCATTCAGTGTGCACCAACGAACGGCTACCCGAAGCTGAGGTTCCCTTTGCTTTAGCCCATCTCAAATCAATCGGCCCTGCTGTTGGTAGTGAGGGCGCTTGTCCAACTCTGTTCGATCTCAGCGTACAGGACGATCATGCTTCAAGCATGTGCGGCGAAGATACATCGCCGAGGGGCCGTGAATGGCGTGCCTTCTAGGTCAGGACGGGAACCAATAAAATGGAAAAGGAAGAAAAGAACGAAGAATTTGGATGAAAAATGAGGCCAAATCTTCTCTGGCGCTGCATGTCGAATCGCGCTGGTGGCTGGCTGGTACTGGCAAAACATGGCAGGCAACGCCAAGTTGGTAAATGATAATGGGGGGGCAACCTACCCCTACCAAAACGTGGAGTTGACGGCAAGGGTAGCGTAACAGGTGTTCCAGGGCAAAAAGCAATGAAAAACGACCTACACCTTTCCCGGCATCTGAAGGTTGGCGTATTGCACGATGGGGCCAGGCGATTAGGTAAGCCCCACCAGGTTGCCTACCTACCTTACCCCCTAACCTTTCAGATGCCGGGATAGGTGTAGAGTGGGTAGAGGCGTTTTTGTCCCACATGCGCGCAACTGGAGCCATGGGAGATTGTGGAAGAAGAAAATAACCGGCTTACACCTCAACTTACCCCTCCGCAAAACCTTATCTTACCCCCCTCCACTATGCTAAACTGTCCTAGGCAGGCACACCATAGCACTATACCTAATTAAGGGGGGGCAGCTAACCTCATACTAATTATAACTCTATTATAAAAGTATGTGAAATTAGCATAAAGAAAGTACTATATAATTTATAAAATAGGGGTTAAAAACTCTATATATATAGGATATCTAAATATAATCTAATTATATTCTAAACACCTTTATATCTATTCTTATTATATATTATATTATATATATTAAGTTCTAATAGCTTAATCTGATTAGTCTCTATATAATAATAGCTATATCTTTAAGCAGATAGTTATAGCTAGCTATAATTCTAAATAAAGATAAGATAGGTAAGAATTATAATTAGAATATAATTATAGATACTAAGAAATAAGATATTTTCCAGCTTTCTAAAAGGCCTTAATACTAGAACTTTAAAGAGTTATTTTAAGAGGAAAAAGCCCTTAACTTTATACTTATTATATCTAGAGATAAAGTAGATAATATAATTATAAGATATATAGTAATTCTTTATAGAATTTAGCTAATAATTTAGGATCTATTAAATAATATCTAGTAATTCTATAATAATTATATTTAGGTATATCTTAGAATAAGCTTAAAGTATATTTAAGATATAATACTAAAATGTTTTTAGTATACTAAGTTAGAAGTAAAAAGACCTATAGTATTCTTATTTTTAGAGAATATAATATATCTAATTAAAGTAAAAGAGGTAATATTCTATAAGTTATTTCCTAACTTTCTATCTACTTCTCTAAGAGGTATTATATATATTATTAACTTAAGAGATAAGAATAAATTTAGAATAAAGAGTATTCTTAATACTATATATTAAAGTAAATTATAATCCTATTATAATACTAACCTAATATAAACTAGGTATAATACTTATATACTAATATACTAAGCTAGGTAAAAGAAATCTTTTTATTATTCTTTTAAACCTACTATAAGAGGCAGGCTATAAATTATACTAGGATTTAAATCTACCTAAAATTAGCTCTAGAACTCTAAGAGATTAAGGTTACTAATCCCTCTAATATCCTAGATATTATTATAACCTACTATAAAAGGGCTAGAGGTTTACTCTATAATATAGAGTCCTTTTTAGTAACCTAATAATAAGTAATCTAGTAGTTTCAAGCAATCTAATATAAATTTAGTACTAGTAAGTTATATTAAGGAGGTGTTAAAGCTACTTATTACCTAAAATAGTATATATTCTAGGTATATTTTAAATTATATTTAAAATATATTATAAACTTAGTCTTATTCTTAAAAGATAATTAAGGGTTTATGCTTTATAATTTAATATAACTGCTAAGTATCTATATATTAATTTAGCTAGAAATACTTTTTTAGAAGAGTAAAGATACTATTTAATTCCTATAAGATTTAGCTATTTTTACACAGTTAGATTAAATAAACTTATCCTAGAAGCTAAGCTTAAGCCCTAGCTATTCTAAATATAGAGAGCTATTACTATATAGTTATTATAAAACAAATAAGATAGCTATATTATTATAAATAAAATATATTTAGAATATAATTAAGATATAATTAAGATATACTAATTACCTTTTCTATAGATAAGGCTTACTTTAATAAAAATATTAAGTTAATTTCTATAAGCTATACTTATCAGTTTAAGTTAATTATACTAATAAATATAAATAAGACACTATATATAGTATAGGTTTTAATTAGCATATACTCACACCTACTACTAGTTCTAAGTAAGATTCCAGAGAGTTACTTAAAGGAACTAATAGAGATTCTCAAGGAAATTACAGACCTAAAACTAATATATAGTAAGGTGTTCTTAAGATATTAGAAACATATTACTAATATATCTTAATATAGGGTTACTTATAATAAACCCTATTATTTAAAACCTCTTTAATAAGTATAGTACTATTACTTTTAGTAATATATATACTAGCTTAGTATAAGTTAATAAGGTTAGAAAGCTTATTATAAAGTCTTAAGCTCTTATCTATTCTCTAAGTAACTATATTATATTAGTCTAGTAGCTTTTCCTACTTAAAAAGAATAGAAAAGCCTAGATATATACTCTTTCTATTATATTTAGAGTATATTAATAATAATATTAGTATATTTAAGATATTCTTTTTAATAGCATAAACTATCTAGTTTGCTGCTTTTACCCTAAATAGCTCTAAATACTCTAAAAATAATAGTTTGCAGAGGTTAATATATTATTTAAGTATATTAAAGGAGCAGAGAACCGGGAACTTATTTTTACTAGGCTTTTAACAGTAATAGAATAGAATAAGAATATATTCCTAATATATTTTCAAACTGCTTATATAAAGTTAGTCTAGATCTATACCTGCTTCTTTATAAATAGTAAATTAATATAACTTTACTTCTATATATTTAAGATACTTTTAAAGTTATAAGAGGAATATCTTTTTAAGCCTTTATAGTAGAGATATTATTATCCAGACCACCTAGAAACTATAAATACCCTTATACTTAATTAAGATTCTTAATAGCTTTTAGGTATATTATAAATATATCTTAATTATAATTCTATTATTAACTTTATAGGCTTTAGGTATTATCTCTTATCTGAAGACCCTGAGAGATATTCTTAGTAGTAGCAGATTAAAAACTCTGTTATATTATATAAAGTCTATTTTTAGCAGGGTGTTAAGGCTCTTCTTAGTTCCTAGAATAACTCTAAAGTAAGCTAGTATTATTAGCTTTATAAAGCTATAATAAGCCTCTTAGAAGTTAAAATAAAAGGTAAATATATAATAGTAGTAACTAAAATTATATATAAGTTAAATATATTTCTATCAGGGTTCTATTATTAAAAGTCTCTTAGATTACTTAGAAGGGAATAGGCCTATCTCTTAATAAGTAATATATAAGCTAAATCTAATATTAATAGTATATCTTAATTATTATATCTTACTAATAGCACTAGCTATCTGGAATTTCCTTTAGCTACAAATAAATATAGTTAAGGGAAGTCACTAGTATAAGTATACCTATAGAAAGAGGCTTAATTTAAAGAAAGCTATTAATATATAGGTAATATATTCCTAATATATTTCATATATGCTTCTAATAAAACAGAGCTCAAATTATTAACTAGGAATATATTAATACTAAGTTAATTATATAGGCATAAGGAACCTTATTAAGCTTTTAGAACTAAAGTATTATAGTAAGAGTCTAAGTAAGCTTAACTTCTTGGAATTATAAGTTAATTATAATTAAAATATAATTTTAACCTAATTATAATAGGCTAAAAACAAATAATATAAGGTAAATAAACACCTCTTAGCTGTAAGATAATTATTATTAAGGACACCCTCCTAAGTGCTTTATTATCTAGTATACCTATATATTTCCAGTAAAAGTTACCTAGTATTTAAGCCTAATAAAAGTAAGTCTCTAAAGCATAGAGAGAATATAATAATAATATAATATAGGTATACTTAGGCTAATATAATAAGTAGCTAACAGGGACCTCTTAAGCGCTATTAATAAGATAATTAGTCTATTAATAATAAGCTTAATAATAACCTTGCTATTAAATTAGAGCTATAGAATACTTAAATTTAAAAGCTTAAAGTACTGCTTAAAATATAGAAGTAATAAAAATAGAATTATATTATTATTATAGTTTTATTATATTTATATTATATTTAGAATTTGCTTTTAAAATTATTAATTATCTGTCTTATACCTCTTCTCTAAATATATTCTATACTATATAATATAAAATATCACTTAAATAAAGATCTGGGTATTATGCCACTCTAGCTATAGAGTATCTATTATATTTATTATACTTAGATAAATTAAGCTTTAATTAAATTAAGTTTAAATTTACCTAAATAATATCTTAGTAAATAACTTAATTATATTTTAAATATAATTAAAAGACTTACCCTTCTACTCTATAGTTTAGAAAGCTCTTCTTATATATTACTTCTATAAAGCTGAGAATTATCTTTAGATAGCCTAGAATTAAGAAGAGTTAACTTATTAGCTATAATAGAGCTATAATCTAAATATATTTTATACTACTTAGAGTTAGGTATAGGTTAGTTATTTAAAGGGTGTTTTCTTAACACCTCTCTCTCTGCCTCTAATATATCTATTTCAGAAGCCTCTAAGTTACTAGTATTAATAACCTTAGCTGGAACAGAAAGAGGGCTAAGTTTAGAAGGGTTATTAAGAAGCTTATAGTAGAAGGCTATTACTTATTAATTATATTTAGAATATATTCAGGCTATAATCTATACCTTTAATATTAGTAATATAATCTGGGCTAATATTTCCTTGCTTATTAATAATATAAGCCTTCTTATAGTAGCCTTTTATATAGCAAGTAAGAGTTATCTAGTTAGTAAAAGGTTCCTATAGATATATTAATTATAATACTATTATATTAAATATATTATACCTATCTGTCTTAAGCATAGCATAAAGCTACTATCAGAATAGACCTTTAAGTACTAACAGAATACCTTACTAGACTAAATAAAGATAGTACTATCTTTATTCCTTAAAAAGGCTAGCTATTCTTATAGACGTTTTTAAAGCCTAAGGTACTTTTTCTAGTACCTTAACTAATATATTTAAAGTATATTAGAGGCATAATCCTATAGATACTTACTAAGGATTAAGAGAGACTTATCTAATAGGCTATCTATTTAATAACTATTTTCTAAGCTAAATACTAGGAGTAGAAATAGAAAGATTATAGATATTTAAATTATATTATAAATATAAATAGATTATAAACTTAATAAATTTAAATACTAATTAGCTTTAGTTAGAATCCTATTATAAAATTCTTTTATAAGATCCCTTTAGTTTATAGTATTTAGTTAGATATTCTAACTCAGGTATAGCTCCTACTTTAGGAGGCATAGCAGCCACTAGCGCTATACTAGCACTATACTAGTAAGTAACACCCTGGATTATAGTTTATCTAAGCTAATAGGATTATAGGGATTCTTAGTACTAGTTTTTACGCTCTGATTTAATTTTAGCTGCTTATAGTATTTCTAAAAAACTTCTCTTTTTCCCCTATATATACTAATTATAAATATAGCGCCTATCCTATTATATCCTATTAGAGATAGCAAAATGCTACTTATACTTATTTATTCTTACCCCTCTTTAATTTATAACTTAATTATATTTCTAATATAATTTATAACAGGCTAATCCTCTCACCTAGTATAAGGCCTAACTTATATGCCCTATTAGTACCCCTAGCTTTTATTATATTAAACCCCCTAAGACTAACCCTTCTAGCAAGGTATAGTAATATTAGGAGAATATAATTAAATTATATTATAGTTATATTTATACTAACTTTTATATTATAGTATAAATACTAGATTCTTATTTATCCTAGAAAATACTTCTATTATTAAAATTATAGTTATAGCAGATTATTCTCTAACCTCTATACTTACTTAGTATAAACACCTCTCTAACCCTTTTAGAATATAACTCTAATATAATTAGATTAGCTTCCCTTTAAAAACTTATAGGCTCTTAACTATTATATCTCTAATATCTATAGTAAAAAGGAGAATAGCTATAAGATTTCTATTAATTCTAAGACTAACTAGAAAGGCTATAGTAGCAGGGCTTTAAGTGCTACTAAAACAGAGTTTAATAGTAGGTTAAATATATCTAAAATATATTATAATTACTAATTAAATATATAGAGTTCCTCTACTATTAGTTTGCTTAGAGCTAAGTAAATACTACTTAGTTTAATTAGAGTTATATCACTTTAAACTACTAGCAGTTAACTACTATAATTCTATCTAATACTAATACTAATATCTAAATACTTCTATCTAGCAGCAAGAAGTATAAGTGCTCTAATAAGAACTTAGATAAGATAAAAACTACTTTAAATCCTATTAAGAATATATTTCTAATATAATTAGACTACTAGCTCTTCTCTTATATCTACCTAGAAGTATATCTAGGAAATAAAGGAACTTAAAGAGGCTAATACTGCTTTTAAGGCTAAAAAGTAAGCCTTAATAGATTCCTTTAATAAGGAGACTACTAATAATAATAAGTTTATATTTTAGGAAACTATTATAGATATAGTAAAAACCCTCTCTTAATATAATTTAAGTATATTACTAATATAATTTAGCTTATACTAATTTAGTATTTCTAGTATATAAGTAAAAAAGCAAGCTAGCAGCCTGCTATTATTTAAATCTATAACTAAGCTTTCTTCTAGATAAAGAATCTTACTATTTATTCTTATAAGTATTATAAAATATAGAATAAGAATAAATATATATATCTCTATATTTATTAAATATTTAGAATATATTTCTAATATATTTAGATTAGTATAACTTCTATAACTTTAAGTGTTTTTTTACTTAGTCTATTAATAACCCTTATATTTAGCTAGCTCCTTCTACTAAGCCTAATAATACTAAGAATAAGCTCTTCTAGTACTATATAGGCGTTAAGTATAAGGCTACTAATATTAAGGGCTAAGTTAAGATCCCTCTTACCCCTCCTACCCCTCCTGCCCCTTATATCCTAGAGGGAGAAGATATAGAGGGAGAGGGTATAGAGAGAGAGAGAGAGGAAGAGGGAGTAGAGGGAGATAGTAATACTATATAAGGGAATCTAATATAGATAAATAGTAATTAGAAGTAAAACATAATTTAAATATAATTCTATTAGTAGTAATATTAGAGGCTTTAAGCCTAAATAATAATTTACCTTATATAATCTCTTAATATATAATTTATAACTTTTCAGGGTATAAAGCCAATCTAGCAGCTAAAAGTGGAGGGGGGTAAGATGAGGTTTTGCAGAGGGGTAAGCTGAGGTACAGGCCGGAAAATAACAGCAGGGTAGAGTGGGTATTAGCGACGATGGAAAGGACCGAGGGTGCGAGGGCCAGGAAGAAGAAGGCTCGTTTCCCTGTAGGATGTCGTCCAGAAGAAGAATCGCCTTCTCTCTTCCTCTGTGCATCGCATTTCCACCCATGTAGACAGGCAGCTAGCCGAACAATAGGCGAACGGGACACGGATGCCGTAACTGGGACGTGCATGCCGTCCCTTGACGAATGAGAAGGCGCCGGGGCACTTCCAACGGAAGGGATGGGGGAGTGGGTCATATGTGGGCAGGTGAGAGTGAGGTAAAAGGCAGGCACATAGGTACCTTACCTTAAGGTACCTTATAAGGTAAGGTACCTTATCCTAGCTTCCGTGGTCCCCACTCTTGACTTCACCTCATCCACTTCAGCTCTCATCGTCCTCCCCTGAGTCCCCTCCGGCTTCCCTCCCCTCCCCCCCTCATAGGACCTTTAGTCCGATTTGGGTTTGCGCACCTTGCCGGGCAAATATCCGTACCGTGCCGTACACGCACTGCAGGGTGGAGGTCGATATTTCCAATCAAAGCCAGGGCGAATGTACGCATACCTCTGCTGAAGGGGAGGCCTGTCTCGGTCGGAGTTTCCGTACGAGCCGGGCAGCAGGTCGCGTTGGAGGAATGAGAAGCAGACTTTTTGGGGAGTGGACTCGACAGTTCGTTCTTGTTTATTTCCTTGTTTCTTCCTTTTTCTTCCTACACCTTGGTGTGATATTCCTGCTCAATCTCGCCACAAACATGGCTCGTGATAGAGAACCGTCATTCCCAAACCAACAGAAAGTCTGGACCGGCATATGCGGTGCTTCCCTGGAACACACCGCATTCTCCATCCGACTTCTCATCCCTAGGCATAGGCACATTACCCATCCCAACCGAACCCCTCCCTCGTGATCCCCACGACGATACATTCCGATCATCGTTGACCGTCCGCGCGCGGGCGCGCGGACGTGTTTCCTGAAGATCGTCTCTACCGAGCTGTTGTCTGGGATTTAACTTTTTTTTGACAGCACTGGCCCGGCCCGCGAACCAGAGATGCAGATGAGAAGTGATGAAAAGCGGGGATTGCGACAGCCGGTGAAGGATTTCTGCGAATAGCATTTGACTCCACACCATCGACGGAACACACACAACTGCAGGACATCCCGTCTGCAGACCCCGTCGTCAAACGGTGCGCACGTTGCCGACCGATAAGTCACTCCGGGACATGGCGACTTGGACCACCAACCTTCAAAGAAAATCGGAATCGAGTGGACTGAGAATGGGTCGGAGGAAAGAATTAATTCTTCCTGCCGGTGTAGCTGGAAGGGCTTTCGTTCGGAGCTCATTCTCTGCTTCAGCTTCGGTCCCAACATTTCCATCTGCATCAGTATCATATACCACCATCCGTCTGTATCTTGCATCTTTTTCTGAAGAAACACGGGGCTTTGGATTACTGCAAAACGTCTCTGAGATACACAACATCGCGGTACCACAATTGTTACACAAACCCGCAGAACACACAAATTTCTTTGAACACATCTCGGAAACATTTTACCCACTCATCATCATCATCGTCATCGACTCTGTGCGCTCGCCAAAAAGGAAACACAACAAGCAAGGTATCCTGATGACGAGGAACTGCCAAAATGCATTCTCCCTCGTCGCCCGGTGAAGCAAACAGACGTAGGCAAACCCCCGTTCAAGAGTTGCGGCCGAAGAAAAAAACAGTAGAAATCGGGAAGGGCATTGGGGAAACAAACTCCGCTTCCATGCCACACGTTGAAAGCCAACGACTGCTCTTTTTGGCCCGCCCGTATTGCGCCCCTGCACGCCACTGCAGTGCATCCCTCCCTAGTCCCAGAATGATGCAAGAAAAGCAATGAAACAAAAACACAAACACTCCATTCTCACGCCATGTAATCGAGTCCTCCGCCTCGCTTGGACTAACAAACCCACTCTGCGGGCTGCCATTCCCGCTGGAAGAGCTGGCTGACAAAAAAGTACGGCTGGTCGTACGCTTGGGCATTCAGCCCATCCCACTCGCGTTCTGGGGGCTCAAGTCATTAGCCATCTACAAACTGGTCTGCTCCATCACTGTGGGAGCAGCGGGTTTTTTCTTGCAGGTTACTGGGAAGATTGCTTGTATAAAAGATATCCTGCTTGGGAGAAAAATAAAGGCTGTTACTCACTGTGAGCCATGACTTGGGCACGCGTCCATTGGACAAAGCGTACGGCCTGGTCGTCCAGCTGGGCCAGCTGTCGCAAATCCTGCTCTCTGCATTCTTCGGTAAACGGTACAGTTCCCTTGTTACAGTAGTGGAAGTACGACAGGAGAATCACGCCTCCTGTTCGCCCATCATTCGTCAGCATGTCTTACTCAACAAAAATGTGTGAGAGAGAGGCGGCCGCAGCAGATAAAACAACGACCCATCCCAGCACTCGTACATACCTCGATGATATTCTCTGACTTCGGCTTCTCGCGCGAACCTGGTCTGTGGGGGCCATCACAAGTCAGCGAATCTGTGCAACCCACAACATAATGATGTCATTTGGAAGCATCTGCTTGATTGCATCAAACTGACCTTCATACCGTGCTTTTTGGCGTAAGAGGCATCATGGTTGGTGAGAAGGGCAATGTTGTGGAGCAGAATGAACGTCACCAGGTAAGTCGTTAACCATGTCTTCGGCTTGTTCGCGTGAACCATCTTCGATAGCTTCTCCAACATTTCCCGTCGGAGACGCGTTTGAATCTGCTGAATGAGGACCAAATCCAATTGGGCACCCATAACCGGCGGAAGAGGTATGCTCCCATGTTGTGGGCTGGTCTGGTCTAGAATACTGCGGTCCATCCCAAGCGTCTCGTTGCCCACAATCTCTACTGACTTCGTTGTCAATCGGACTGCTACCCACAGTTCCAAAGTCTGAGTCAGGAGTTCTCGCTCTTCTGGGGATGTTCTCGGGTCTTGCGACAGCCGCCAGGTCATACGGTAGGTCTCAAAAAGAAGGCGGTCCTCCGTGCCCATCACGCCGTGAATGACTTCGTTGAAACGTTTGACTGCGCCATCTCTAATATAGTTTTGATAGGCTGCTTGGGCCTCGTCGAGATCCGTGATAGCGTAAGGAGGGATCGGAACAGACTTCTTGATGCCATCTGGTGTGTACCAAGATCGCTCCAGCTTGTCGCCTTTCTGCGGGATGAATTGACGCACGTTAAGCTCCACTGACACACCACGCGCGTAACCCTCGGTTACTTGAATTCGTTTCACGTCGGACGAAGCCCAGTTCGCGATGTTGTCTAACGGGCCATTATCTGTCCAGCGCAACGTCCACTCGTATCCGTGAACCTGACCTGGCTTGAAGCATTTGACATCTGTGATCTTGACACGCATACATGGCATACGATTGACATGCTTGTGATTGCTGTTCGGTTTCGGCCTGCATGTCATGCACCCACCGGACGGATCATCAGCATCTGGTACACACTGATTGACTCGTCAGCGAAAGTTCGAAGCTGCGCCAAAACATAGCAGCTTATAATGGCGTAGACTCAGTTCAGCTCTTCCTACTTACCCGTATTCTTTGCAGCTTGCATCGCATACAGGAACCTGTCTTTCTCGTATTCGCCGTCTCCTGCCGTTGTTTAATGTCTTTGAAAGGACCACGCTTGGAAGCCGGGGGCCGCTGGTGAGAGTAGACTATGTCGAGCCTGTTACTTCCAGCTGATTGGCTCATGTCCTCGTCCTTGACACTCATCTCTTGTGCAGGGTAGTGGCAACCTAGAGGCATGGAAGCCATCTCCCTGTGATGCTGCAGCGTCGGGGGAAGCGGAGGACCAATGAAGTTGCCGTTGAATTGGTTTGGCATCAAATCACCTGTAGATACGGAGTGGTTGGTGACGCTCGACAGGTTTCGAGATTCATCGGGGCCTGAAGTAGTGGTGGTGGGGACGTTCGTGTAATACGAAGTCTCCGGAATATCAGAGACGTAGACCAGATTGTCGGGGACGGGCGGTGCTGTCATTGTCTGTTCAGGGCTTCCTTGTGCAGGCTGAAAATTGGTCACATAAGTGCTCATCATTCCGCCGTCTTCATTGGGGAATGAGTTGGTCCCGCTTGACGTGATAGCCGTGGGCAAGTAAGTGTCTTGCTGAGCGACGTCGGCGGAAGGTCGTTTCTCAGCCTCGTACCCATTGGTACCGTAATCAAAGGTGCTTTGAGCCGGGACTAGCTGATATCCTGACTATCCATGAATCAAAAGATCAAAAGCAAGGTTCGGGTAAAACGGTACACACCATCTGGAACATTGTATGGGGCGAAGCAATGTTGACAACATCCCACCATGTTCATCAGTCCGTTGACAAGACCGGAAGCCTGCAAACCCGAAGACGACGGTCCCGCTTCCATGTCAGAGAGATGTTGATAACCATATTGTCCGGTCTGTTGGGATTTCTCCGAAGACTCGTGAGATAGTGAGTTGTTGGGGAACTGGGACGGCATTGAACCGTCGGGCAATGGCCTGTGTCTTTTGCTGGGATGATCGAATAATCCGTCGTAGGAAAACTGGATGAGAAACTGGTGAAGTTGGTAGATTTGGTAGTCGTGTAGTGAATACCGTGATGCGAGTTGAATAAGCTCTTGTTGGTGCTCGTGTGGGAGGCAGTAGAACTCATAAGCAAATGGAGGCTGTGAGCTCTCTTGTGTTGACACTGTGGTAGAGTGGTCCTCGTAGCCGCGAGGCCGGCGCCTCTTGAGAGTATTATGATTCTAAGATGAAATCAATTCACCGCACATTTGGGTGACGGGGTAGAATGGGGGAAGGGGGGGTTGATCAGCAAAGAGGGAAAAGTCAGGGCTAACAGAAAGATATGAGGGGACGATGTGTGTGTAATGATGCGGGTGCTAGAACAGCGGCTGGGCTAAAAGGACAATGGGGAAGATCGGTGATATATCCCATGCAAGCTGCCGCAAGCCGGAAAGCAGGGACATCTCTTACCATGATTGAATGCGACGAGAAAGGGTGTGTTGGACAGAGCCTAGTAGCGAGACGAAGTACCACAACCGGTGGCGTGTATAATGTATAGCAGAGACAAGTAGCAGCAGCAGCGGCAGTAGCAGAAGCAGGCAGGAGTGAGCAGGCACAGCGAAGCACAAGGGGAGCGTTGAAAATTGCGCCTCACCGGGAGGGGGTGGAGGAGCTACGGTCTCACGAGAGCCATTGCCACATAATGGCACCCCTTGTGAGCGAGTGGAGTATTGTAGAGAGGGCAAGGTAGGGAAAAGGAGGAGAGGTTGATGACTCGACGAGAAACAGCAGGCGGAGGAAAAACAAGTCAGTGTAGCGGAAAAGAGGAGTGAAAGCGAGCAGTAGGGAGTCGGGCTAGAATGGGGAACTGTGAAGAGCGACAGAGACAGACAGAGAGACAGGCCCTGTTGACAGCAGATACTCGGCCGAAACGGGGGGAAACAACGAAAGGAAAAGGCGGCAGGGCAAGTCTGCGCTGCGTATCTGTCTGCAAGTGAGTGTGCGCAAGTGCTGAACAGGTATGTCGCTATGCGGTCAAAGTACGTCTGCGCCTGCGTCTGTTTCTGGTTTTTTTGCGTCCGTTGGGCTTCTTCCTGGCCCTTCGCTGCGGTCGCGACGTGCTTTTTTTTTTTTGGCCGTGGTCTGAGCCTAGATGTCTCTCGCTATCTTGCCCGCTCGACCAGATTTTGGAGCCGTCGGGGTTTTCGTTGATCGCTTTGTGCAATGTCTCCTGCGGTGGAGCACAGCGTTGCGCGCGCGGTCTAGCTAAGATCACAGAGCGTGCCGATAGAGACTCTGTTGCTGGCGATTGGCGTAGCCTGTGCTGGTCGGTCGGTCTGTCGAAGGAGTCGAGGCTGAAGAGAAGACTCGGTGAGAGAAGTTGAGGAAGTGGGCTGCACCCGTGCTGAATTGTATTTCACCGGTCTGAGGGGTACTCATGAAAAGGACAGGGGTCCTTGAGACCACGCCACGCGAGAGGAGGAGCCGAGCATCTTCCCGCCCCTGCCGAGTGGATGGATTTCAGGCTGCCCGTCTTATGGGAACAGAACAGCAGGGGTGGAGAAGAAGGCGCCATGGTACCGAATGTCGTGAGCGCTGCTGATTCTGTTTCTGCCACAGCGTTGCCTCTCTGCCCGTGTTACCAGAGAGTGCTTGTTTGCTCCGTTTGCCTGTTCGGCGAGTTCAAGGCTGCGTCAACAAAGGCCGGAATTTCCTCCCGACGTTGGGTCTGCTGATACCGTGATGATTTCTTGTCAGAAACACCATAGCATGATCATCAAGTAGAAAGCGTATCGTGGCCTTGCGATTGGTAACGGTTCGTTTCGGAAGACGGTTGGTTGCTCAATGCTGGGCATCGCCTTACCTGTGGGCTCTCGGATGTGAGTGCTTACGTGAAGTTGTCATTAATGACCCCATGCGGGTGACGACGTGATCTGACGAGACCAGAAGTCACCGTAATCCATCGCCCGGCTAGCAAACTGTGTTGTGTTACCAACAGGCCGAGGCAGCCAACCATATCGCGAGTGGCAGCCTGGCCCCCAGGATTTGGCTCATTAATCATTTGGGCCAATCTGACCTCCACGCTTCTCGACGTTCCATCGGAAAGCGCCACAGTCCCGAGGGTCTGACACTTCACCTCCTCGACCAGGTCGGCTGGCCGCTCGAATATTTGAGGCAGAGGCATGTGTGCGCTTGCTGTTTTGTGAGTAGACCGCATGTGTGCAAGCTGGGAAAAGTCTCAGTATTGATACCTTGGGGGAGGTGCTCACCCCCAGTTCCGTACCTTAACGGGGGCCGTCACCGCTTCGGAGCCAGATACCAATAGGTAGACACGAACTTGGCCCTTGCGAGGCACGTTGTGGTGATCCCCCTGCCACCTCCACAATAGCCGTGATGGACACGACACGGGTTCCAGAAAAACGGTCGGCCAGAATCTGGGAGAGAAGCTTCATCTCCGTCTTCTCAGATTGTGTTTGCTCGGTTGGCCGGAGCTCGCTTGGTCATTGGTTCGTACAAAGCATGTCGGTCGATCGGCCAGGCTGTTAGTCGATAATATCTGTAGCTCGCACATGAATGAGGAGCAATTAGCACCCTCCGCTCTGATGATGTAGGCGTTCAACTCCAGTAACCGGGTGTGCGTCGTCCGACACCACCAACGCCGTCGCCGCCGTTGCCTGGTCCCACATGGCCTGGCTGCGCCGCTGCTCTGGGCGAGCTGCCGAGCGAAGAGCCCTGCCAACGGTCAATAAGAAAGTGAAGCTTACAGAATGCACACTCTCACATCTGGACAGCCCCATGTTTGGACAAATGACTTGACCGCCCTTGAGGTCCTCTCGTGTTTTAGCCTGCCACTCAGGGCCAATCGGTTGTTCGACGGTTGATGATTCGATCAAATTGGTTAAACGGTCCAGATTTTCGATCGCACAAGACCTGCAGCTCGCTCGTAGATTCCAGAATAGTGTCGGCCTAGGTTTCTATGTTTCGGCCACGAGAAGTTGTCCCCTTCTGGCAATCGCGTCTGTCAACCCGTTGAGCAGTCGGCAAGGTGCACAATGCGGACCATAGCACTCGGTGTCCCGGCAGAGGGCAAACATACCCTCCCGACTGGAAAATTCTGTCGGCCGACGGTTTGGGCCTTTTTCTCGCTGGCAACGGCGCCTTTCCATTGTAGGCCCTACATGTGTGGCCGCGACGCAGCTGATGAGGTCAGGGAACCACCGACAGATGGCCTCGTACCAAATCAACATCCGACGTTTCTCTGCATGAGGCCGTGTCGGTTGTGCGAGGCGAAATGAAGTGAGGAATTGTTCTCCGACAGCGCAAGACTAGTGGTTTGCCGGGCAGACGAAGTTTGTCTTTTCTTCCCAGCGACAACGGTGGCTGCAGCGGCAGCGGCAGCGGCATCAGGTACAGCTACGAGCAACAAGCAAGCATCGGGAGGGGCCATGGCGTAGTGACGCAGGATACCGTAGCTGGTTTAAGCTAAAATGGGCAACCGGTGAGCTGGAAGCACTGTGTGTGGATGGGTACCCAGCCGAGAAACTCGATCCGCATGGAAGAAACAGACCCTGGAAGAGCCAGTCAAGAGTCAGATGACAGGGCATCTGCTGCTCCCACGACCCATAAAGTGCAGTGCGATTTTGCGCGGCCCACTTGCACACGGTAACACGTCGATTGCCCACCGCCAACTGGCTTCGTCTTGTGGTATGGCTGCACTTCCTGCTGGCTTGGTCATTACGTTCAAAACGTCTTGTCAAACGGCCTGGATTTGAATTGCAGAATTTGGTCTGACTTGTCGATGGGGGGCGGGGCTGCAAAAACAGGGCACCCACCCCCCCCCCCCCGCCTTTCTGCAAACGGTGAGCGTCTTACGAATTGACCAATCATGGTCACCGAGGTCCATGCCCGATCCTAAGGTATCATCCTAGGTAACGTCGATTTTTCGAGTGGCTTGCGTCTGAAGATGCCGAGCCCATTGACGAGGACGAAAGAACGAAAAACTTAGGATGCGAATGATTGAGGACCATGCTCTCAAATCACAGTCGCAAAATCCAAGATCCGCTGGCGCCAACCCATCTGGCGTTTCTTGATGCCCTTGTTGTCAGAGCAAGTCCTCTGTTTGGTTCCTCTGAACAGGCGACATCCCTGAGTAGACATCGAATCTAGAACCTTTGTCAACAACTTCTAGTGCCTTTTGCCACCCACTTGGGTAATTACACTTTCTCACACAAATTTAACCCATATCATGTGCTCTACTATGCACAACAACTTTGTGGGTTTCCGGTCAAGTCGAAATAACCTACAGTGTTCCATGTGTAGTGTCAGTGCAGCCGCACTTGCATGGTCCGCCTAGTCCGTCTTCTGCGGAAGAGGTTCCGTGGCCCTAGGCTCCGCCGCGACAAGGACTACCTTGTACGCCGGCCATGCTAAAGCGGCCGAGCGGGCGGGCGGGAAACTCGGGCGCCAGCATCGGCCCATGACATGGAGTGGGTATATCCACCCGGTGAGAAGGGATATCAAAGTCAAGAACGGCGGAGGTTCTTCCGGCAAGAAACTTGCCCGAGAATGAGCGTGGAGAGACTTGGCTCGCGCAGTTGCATTTGCTTTGACAGGGGCTTTTTGTCTAGTCGAAGAGGCGGACAAAGACATTGTCAAGTTTTGCTGCTGCGACCGATGCCGCGCCCCCTCTGGATTTCGGCGGGAAGTGGCTGCTCTCCGAAATGCACGTCGGCATCCACGGCGTCCAGACTCGGTCTGGGCGGGCAGTCGATCACAGTTTGTTGAGGAGGACAAGGGTACCGGATTCCTTGTGTCGAGAGGCGAACAGCAACATTCCTCGGTCAACTAATGATACTGTCTTCCTTACCAGGACGTGGTGATGTTTGCGGTCGCCTCCGTGCTCTGCACGAGTAAAACACCCTGTCCTACACATCTTGACCCCCAAAGATGGCACTGCCGGCAGTGGCCAAAGCCTCCCAAACCCCCACAGGATCTGCAGGTGGATGGAAGAAGACCGGCAAATGGTGTGACGGTTTTGCGGCTTGCAGCGAGGAAACAGCATCTCAGCAGAAGAATTGATGGACGAAGAGGAATTGTTGAGGGGTCTTGATTTCTCAGATGGACTGACCTGAAGGCGGAGGGCAACATGCGGTGCGTTGTCGAACAGGCTGAGAAGCGGCACTTCCAAGACAGAACGGCCTTGAGGCATGTCGGTTGAAGGAGTGACGTTGGCAAGTATCATCGGCAGATGGGATGAACCTGATTCCATCTCAAGGATATCCCAATGTTGGGGTATCCAGGTAGCAGCGAGGTGGATGACTGGGACGGGGTACCTTACCTACCTACCTAACCTTACCTGCGGTCGGATAAAGGTGCCTTAGGTAAGGTGGTTTATAGTAAGATAGGTGCTACCTACAGTACCTAGGTACATAAGGTAAGGTAGGTGCTATCCGAGGAAGGGGGGAGGACTCAGACTTGTTGGAGATGGGAAGGTTCAAGGAACAGACTGGAAGGCAAGCGCGTTCAAGCTGGACTTGGACCATCCGAAGTCACGTGGAGTGCATCTCGAATCCTACCGGATGCAGAATTGAACCTGCCCATCTGATTCAAGACCTCAAGAGCGCCTCTAGCGTATACCTACACAAGGATCAAAAAGGTTAGCGTATTACTTTGGCCCATAATATAACTACACAACCGAATAGCTGATGTTTTCTGGAGCATGTTCCTCCCATAGAATATTAAGCAGAAGAGACATCTATAAGGCCCTGAAGCTTTTGCCACATGATGTCTTTTGTAAACACTAGTTGTTAGGCACTAGAAGGGGGCCTTCTGAATATCATACCTGAGATAGCTAGCATGGGACGACGCTAACGTTTTTAATCCTTGCGTAGGTATAGCTAGACATTGAGTTGGAGGTGAAGCCCAGGTTCCTGGCACTTTGCCCAGTAGAGACAAGTTTGAAAACCAGGAGGGCGGCTTCCAGGTTCGCAAGGTCCGTTACAAACCTACCTACCTTACCTTACCTTACCAGCTCCATATATGTGACCTTTCTAAGGCACTGAGGTGCCATTTTCCACCCAGCCGTCCGTTCTCCACTACCTACCTACAGGCACCTACCTAGGTAGGTACCTTAGGTAGGTAGGTACCTCACCTGCGTACCTTGGGTTCCCGGTGCCAGCAGGCTTTTTCCACTCAGTAAGTACGCCTTCCATCGTACATATGCGACTTGCGTCGGTAGGAATGACAGAGCAAGGTAATCGTCTTGAACCTTCCCGTACTCTACGTGCCAGAGCACGGTACCTTTTAGCTACATTGAACATGGTCAATGAAGCTCCCTAAGGTAGGTGGAGTGGACGCAGACACGTTCGAGGTAGGTTAGGCTTGCCTCAACTCAAGGTACCTAGGTAAGGTAAGGACCGTCCCGTTGCTGCCCGCCTGGGCTGATTGTTGCCTCCCCTCATCTTCGTGATCCGCTAATCCTCTCGACGAGTACAGGAACCAACGGCCATGTATCGACAAAGACCGAGTGTTATGTACCTAGGTACCTCACGAAAACCTCAGCTCCAGCTCGTCGCCCATCTATGCTCCTACCTAATGCCCTGCCTCCCCGCGAGGACATCTGCCCGGGGCGTGTTGTTTCCATATCTCTCCGGACGGACGCTCCCGTCCTTTGCCATGTAGTCTTCGTACTTGGTCGGGATATGACAGTGATGAGGTTGGATCGACTGATTCAAACCCCGATGTGCCTGGTCTGGGCTGTCCGCAGGTGCTGCCATGCCGTGCGTGCCCTTGTCACAATGGATGAGCATGAAATCAACGGATACCCACATCGATAATCCGTCTCTGATATGCTGTTACGCCGCGTAAACCCTTCTCTCGTGCACCTTACTTAATCCAATGACGGCTTCGCTCGCCGTAGGACTGGGCGGTCTCATTCTCAATATTCTCAGGCGTTCCGATTACGCGGCCATCGATACGCCGACCACCCCATATCCCCGAGCTGTCATTTTTCATAATTAACCATTGGATTGCTTTCGGTCTTCAGCCAACGGGATGTCTTCTGAGTGCCGGAGCGGTTGCAGCGGCTAACACTCGCAATCTTACCCGGGCGCTACTCAACCTAGGCCGCCTTTCCAAAGGATATGCAATCACTATCCGTACGCATGTATACGATGTCCCTGAAGTGGCGAGTGGACACTCCAGCCACCCAAATATCTGCGGGTAAAACAAGGAATTAAGGGGACTCGTCTCACAGCGGGTGAAAGCATTTGTCTCCAGGTTGCAGAAGTGAGGCGGCCATGAAGAAGAAAAATGAACGAGCCTCGAAGCAGCAACCTCCTAAGAGGGGAAAACCTGCCTTGGCACTATGATTCTCTAAGGCAGGCAGGTAAATAGCTAAGGCACCTTACCTACTCTGTAGGTACAGTTTTGATCGCCAGATCGTTGTACCCTGCCTTCCTAACATCACCTGCTTCAGTTTGCCCTTACAAGTCACGGGTTCCCATCCCTTTCTTCCGTCATCAATGCGTCAAAATTAAGATCGAGGACTTCCAAGGCAAGTAGAAGTCCTAAACAGGAAAGACTAAGACTCTGACTTGCAGGCTCAAATATGACAACGTCTTACCTTGGTCAAGCAGTTGCCGCAGCTCTCACTCGACCTGCCGTTGTGGCCAACGGAATTGCAGTACGGGCAAGGCAGCCTGGTTGGCGTAGTTGCACGTGTGGGCAGCCGTCCGCCCCCGTCATGGAGAACCCAGCTATCTACAGTAGGTATTCTGCCGTGATACTCACTCGTCGCAGCTCGACTCGAAGCTCCTCGGGCCGCGTTGAGATATCAGCAACCTTTCATAAGGGCATTCAACTCCGAGCTGACCATTCGGTGAACCAACACGTCTTTCCTTGCAACCCAAATCAGCCCTCCTGCCCCCAGCCAATCAGGTGGGGGCCCTTCGCAAACCATTGCGTCTCTCTGCAGCTGCGTGCAGGGCGGGCAAAAGCACACAAATACACAAATCGGAACCCGGCATCATCATCCAAAATCCCCACGTCCACGATCACGCCCAGGAGAAGCTGTAATATCCCCGGTCTCGTCACCAACAGCACTAATTTCGACCCAGGACCTGCGGCCTGGTGCAACATCGCCCCGCCCCTAGACTGCGGCCTCCGCTGCCGCTGTTGGACCTCCCACACAGATACGGCCAGTCTGGAAGAAGAAGCAACGCAAGCGTGGCCCCGCCGCTCCCTCATCTTCCGCCGGCATACAGCAATACCGCACAACGCTGCCAGCTCCAGCCCTCCTTCGACGACGGCCGTCATTTGATCACCCCGTCCTCCCCCCGCGCGTCACCTGTCGCTCGCGCGCTGACGTTGACTACCACAGCTTCAGTCATTGCCGTGAAACCCCTTCACCACATGCTCTTTTATGCCATTGGACGACTCAAATTCATCTATTTCTGATACTTGATGACGCCGTTACAAGATGGAGCTGGCGTCGGACATAATACACGACATCATTCACCCCACGGCTGCCTTCTCTGGGGCTTCACAGCGCGATAATAACCATCAGGACATTGCCGACCACAGACAATCGCATGTGGCGAACTGGGATGCTTCGCAACTCAACCCCAAGAACAGGATTGACAGCCTCGATCCGCTACCCAATCCGTTATGGCGCATCGACGGTTGTACTGGGCTTGGAACTCAGTTTTATGTGCTGCCGTTGTTCTTGGATTCTATAACACCAATGCGCATTGACGCCTTCATCCCGGAGCAGTCAACACAAACCCATGAAGTGCGACAACTGCTGGATTTGGATGTCGCTTTCCACACCAGGGACCGCACAAGAATACAACACCTCAGCATCACCAAGCATATTCTCCGTGCACTGCAGTACTGGACCACACAACTGCCAGACCCGAGTTCGCTTTTCACATCGATCCCTTTCGGCTCTCGCATTGTATTCAAAGATGTATCACTCGACATCAGAGCTATCCAAATTGAAGTTGCCCCAACATACTATCTCGAACGTCAATTACTCTCTACATCTGCTCTGGCTGCCATGTGGGGATCTGAGGTGGAAATGCCGGAGTGTATCGATATTTCCGAGGTCCACGTGGTTGAGCAGGTCCACGACAGCGTCTGCCTCGTCCGCATACGAGGCGACCTATGGATTCTCAAGACGTTGACCAGTTACACCAAATACTTGTACCACGAGATGAAACTGCTCTTATCAACAAAGCCGCACCCGAGCATCATGTCACGGCCAGCTCATCTCATCACAAAACGGTGCACCTTCGGCAGTAAGATAGCAGTGCTTGGCTTCACTCTTGAGTACCACAAATATGGCACCATGAGGGACATCGTTCCATTTTTACAGGCCAGCAACACTTTGACGCCGGCAGAACAATTCAAATGGGCGACGCAGATCGCTTCGGGAGTGTTGCATTTTCGGGAGACTTCTGGTACCTTCTATCCCGATCTTCGTCTCGACAACGTCGTCTTGTCAAAAGATCGAGATGCTGTGATGGTCGATTTTGAGCAGCGTGGTGTATGGTGCGAGTTCGCTTCTCCAGAAGTCAACGCCATCGAATATGTACGCATACTTGCCACCGATGAGAACATGCCTGAGGGGGCCAAGGACCGGTATGCGGAGCTCTTGCGGCAATTGTGCCCAGATTACGAGTCTCTCCAAGACAGGGAAGAGTATACAAATCCCACCAACGGCTACAACATTTGTTGGTGGAGTCTTAGTCCTAAGGAGCAGGAGGCTTCGGAAGTCTACATGCTCGGAAGAGTTCTGTGGTGTCTCTTCGAGGGAGCTGGTGCGCCACAACAAGCCTCTATATGGCAGTCCTATCGTCGAGAGGCACACATCGAGTTCCCGGCCTATATGAGAACGCCAGTCAAACTCCGAGCCCTTATCGATCATTGTACTCGCGGTCGACGGGCGACTCTTAATAGTAGGATTGTCCGGAAGGGGAGCAAGATGGCGTTTGCCGACGCAGGCGAGGGCGATGATCAGCAGGATATCAAGGAGGCTGCCGCAGCCTGGTGGAGAAAAGAGATTGCATGGGCAGAAGACTTCCTGTTGATGAGGGAAAAGCTCAGAGACGAGGGACAGTGGAAAGACAATTACTTCGACCGGCCCTCATTGCGCGATGTGCTTGGTCGATTAGAGGAACTCCAGGAAGAGGTTTGATCGTCCTCGAAGAACAAACAACGTGTGCTCAACTCACGGTAACGAAAGTGGGAGGAAGTGAATGTTTTTTCGAAGACGTATCATGGTATGTATGCATTTAAGCAAGAGAAAGAAACGCCCACAACAATAAATATACATAGAGTCAGAGACATGAAAATTGAAACATTGTCCGCCCAGTATTCTTTATACAGTGGGGGAAAAAAGAGAAAGAAAGAAAGACAGTCTAGACGGAGGAATAGTACGAAAACGCACATAGATATAGAGAGCATAAGAAAGGCAAGATAGGAAACCTTTGGTTAAGAACGCCTTACGTCGCAGACAGCCGGCTAGAAGAAGTGAAATATGGTAGGTAGATAGGAAGCTGGCCCCCTCCCAAATTGGATCGATCGGCCCCCTCCTCCGTAGAGCGGGGTCAGAGGCAAGAGGATTGATCATCTCATCCTCTTGCTCCCTCGATCAGGTCCTTCGCTCTGACGCTTCGATCCAGCAGCGGACGACGCCGAAGCTACACTGGTCCTCCTCCTCCTCATCCTCGCCAGGAGCGAGCGGAACTTATCCACGTAGCTTGCCGGCGCGCCGTTGATGCCCAGCTGTTCCTGGATATCCTCCAGCGTGAACAGAAAAGGCGCCGCTGCGTCAGGGGGCAAGAGGTCCAGCGCATTCAGCACGAACCCCTCGTCGCGGTCGCCCACCAGGCGGAGATACAAGTTCCGGTCCTGGCGCGGCATGGACGTCACCGCCGCCCTGCTCGCGCCGGGCGGCACAAAGTCCCGGTTCCGCTCGACGACGCCCGCGAGGATATGGACCAGCGCGCGGGCGGCGCTGGCGCGCTCCGAGCCCTGCAACGGACGTTCGCGCTTGAGAATGGCGTTGCTGATGAGGCCTACCACGCCGTTTATGTGGCGGGCGGCCCAGGTGACGTCGCGCGGGCCCTCGGATGAGTTGATCGGGGCGGTGGAGGTGGCGGTGGCGGCGGCGGAGGCGAAGGCGTCGAGTTCGCGCAGAACGAGGTCGACGCGCTGGGAGAGTTTGCGGAAGGGGTCGTTTATGGGGTCGGTCGAGCGCATTTTGGAGAGGAAGTAGTGGAAGAACTCATCGTTGGCGAGGAGCATGCGGAAGATTGTAGCTTCGAGGTCGTGGCGTTTGATGGGCTTCTTCTTGCTGCGGGAAGGGGATGTACTGACGAGGTCTGGACGGAAGTCCTCTGGGGAGGTGTAGTTTATGGCGGCGAGGAGCTCGCGAATCTCCTGTATGCGATGCGGGATCTGCTGGTTGGTTTGGTCTTCACCGTCAGAGTCTGACGATTCATCAGAGTCCTCGGGATTGTCCGAACCCTCTCCAGCCCCTGTCGTCGGATCAAAAGCGTTACAATGGAGACCGTCGGCCAAGACGTCGAGGTGGAAAGTCGAGATGTCCCCATACGGATCACCCATCTCCTCTGGATACCCGCCCGGTGTCATGGTCAACGGGGACGTTGGGTCGTGGTCGTACATCGTCTGCCGGGCGAGTTGATCCAAGAACCAAAGCAAGTGCTGGCAAGGAGGTGCGTTCCCTTCCATACACGAACAGTTTGGCGTGGGCCAGCGGCTGGTTGGCGACCCAATGCGGATGGACCGATGCACGAGCTCAGTCATCTGAAAGGCATAGACGTTGTCGCGGAACAGAAGGCCGGATTTCAGGGAGAGCCGCGGCGGATGGCTGAAGGCATCTCGGACACGTTCGCGAGCCTCGGGGGAGAGCCGGTCAAGGTTGTAGAGAAGTTTAGAAGGAGATGTAACGATGCCGGGCTCGTCTTCTTCCCCTTCTTCGTCGTCATCGTCGTCCTCGCTCATGGCGCCACTGCTCGAAGCGCGTTCTGACTCAGAGCTGGAGTCATTGATTTCGGAAGAGGTCTGGAGAGACTGCCGTTGAGCTTGCGATCTGGTTGTGGGAGGCATCCTGCTAAGAGAAAGCTCTCTGAACTTGGAGACTGGATAGGGACTAGGAGAAGACATCAGGCTGAAAAGGTGTGGCAGTGTCTTATATGCTTCCTGGAGACAAGTCGTGTTGGGGTCCCCATGATGATACGTCCATCAGCTTCTTATATACAGGTGCGAGGAGCCATATGCCGGGTGAGGGGCGGACGAGGGGCTGAGTGAGGCCGACGATGAAGAGACCTAGGGGGAAAAGAGATGTTGGCGACGCCGGATATTGTTGGAGCAGTGGAGAAAGAAAAAAAAAACGGAAAATACTTGATGGCCAATTGCTCACGCGAGTGGTGGGCGTCAATAGCCGTGGGGATGATATGGGAGGAGGGGGTTGGGATGCGCAGTATAGGGAAATGGCAAATAGAGGGCAGCTACTGGCTGGCATCACCCTGCCACGAAGAGCTGATCAGATAGATCACCTTCTAGAACGAAACAATTCCATTTCTTCATCATCTCTGCGATGTCCTTACCACAATACCGCTGGTCCCCTGGTCCCTCGAAGAATGTCATCCCGGAATAGAGAGAGACAGCGCGCAATACAGCGACGACACCCAGTTGGGCAGCAAGAGACAGAGTTTGGGGTTATGAAACCAGATCAGGTGGTTTACAGAAGCTTCCAAGTGAAGCCAGCACTGCAGACTTCGGACGCGTGCTGACGGCGGGCATGGGAGCCCTGGTGTTTCCGCGGCTTTGATGCATGAACAATGAGATAATGATGTTGTGTGTGTGTGGCCTTCAGCCCAGCCGGTCCAGAGAGAATGGACGACACATCCTAGGTAGGTACGGAGGTGCAAGTCAGAGAGGGACGAGGGATGCGGGAGGGATTCAGCGTTGCAACAATGAGTAGGGGAAACGAACGACTTCGTAAAATGCCGGCTCTGTGGTTCGTCGGAGTGCGATGACGACCTGAACCGTGGTTGTTGAAGGCAAGCATAAGTCGAAGTTGAGAGTTCACTTGGGAGGCACCCTTCCAGGTTCCGTTGTCCGATGAAGTGGTTACGAGTGGGGCCTTTGCACGGCCGACGCCGACGCGAGAGGGATGTTCCCCGTTAAAGTCGCTCCCGCTTTCCAAATTTCGGCTTATCGAATCGGTTTCTTCCAGTGCCTTGACCGTTTGTCTGAGTCCTTTGCCTTTCACTCACTGCCTTCCTCTCGATGAGCGAACATCCTCATTGGTCCGTTATCGCCGTCGGCCGCTGGTGTACTTCAGTAGGGCGGCATTGGCCTCCCTCTGGGCCGCCCAAACGGGCCGCTTGAGCCCACCGAACTACGCTGAATCCGGACCACACACAGCCCCCGCAGGCCGCCGAACGGGTCGGCTGTCCTGGTCCGGATTCCCACCTTTTTTTCCCTCTCGCCCACCTCCAGAGCCGTTCTTGGGGGCCAGTTTTAAAACTAACAGCCGTTCACAGCCTTTCCAGGCCGCAGCAGACGCGGCCCTAGAACGACCTGTACCACTTTGCTGGCCAGTTCGGCCGTCATATTCACCTCACAAGGCTTTCCATTTCGCCGTGCTCGTGCGGATACCGGAATACTGGAAAAGCTTTCCTGAAATGCCTCGCTGATGGCTCAGAGGGTTGTGCGAGCGGTCAGTCCGACCAGGTGGGTATACACCGGCCACAAATATCACTCAGAGCGATAGATATGTGGCATGTCATAGCCCCCTCACATCCTCGTTGGTTCCAGGTTACCGGATTCTAATCAAATTTTAGATCAGGCAGCGACGCAATTCTCGTTGGTGGTTCTACGTTGCGGTGCGGCTGAGGCAGAGATATGAGCTTACAAGCCATGTTCTGCAGAGGACGCAGCCAAGCTTCAACCTTCGAGATGTAGAGGCCGGAATACCGCCAGGGGTCCAAGGGGCTCTCCCAGGTCATTGGCTGGACGGCTGCCATCATGACGACGGGGCTAATCACGGGCGAGGTTTGGAGGCTCTATCAATCGGGATAGAGTCACCGCTGGCAGGCGGGGCGGCGCCTATGGCGTTTGTGCTAACCTACCGCCAATGTCGGGGTTGTTGTTGTTGTTGGTTACAAAGGGGTCTCTGTCGTTCCCCTTGGTAAGATAACGACACACACCTCTTCTTCAGGAGATCAGGAGGGTGACTTCATGTCACATGAGAGCAGACTTTTGAGGCCAATAGGAGGACGTAACAGCCCAAGAGTCATCGACATCACGTTCGCCGATGCCGAGTTCCCATGATAATTGGAGGCCCGCCATTCAGGAAGCTTCCTTGCTTTGTATGTGAGCTGACGAATAGTATCGAATTTCTTCCAATGAACATCCGGCGAACCATTACTACTCCAAGAACGAGGGAGGTAGTGAGCTGCCAGATTTTGACATGCAGGAGGCCAGAGAGACGGACGGGCACTCTTGTTACGACATTCCTCCTGCCACTGCCTTGATCCGGCTGTTGGCTTCACTGCCGTTTCTGTCTTGAAAGCAATCGGGAACTGAGGTTGAAAGTAGTGCGGGTGGCATATTCCTATGTTCTCAGAGGTTCTCTCATAAGTTCATTTGGCCACGCGGTAATGAAAAAACAATCGGCTAATCGCCCATGTTAGCTGGCTCAACACACGAGCAGCCTCAGGATATACAACTCTCATCATCGTCGCCCACCAGCACATGCGACCATACCCACTGGAGAACTCGGGATCCCGTCCGCTCTCCCATCGATAAACCAGTGAGGGCTGGAGTAGTAGTCGGGTCGGTGACGACCGGCGAATGCCCGGTGTTGCATGTCTCTTTTTGGCATATTCGTTTTGCCTGCTTCACTTGACTCTTGAGGTATCGTTGATGTTACTTTGAGTGGTTGGTTGCGAGACCTAACTGAGGTTGTAATGTGGCGAACAGTGTACAAACTCCTCTTTACGAAGTGCAACCTTTCAAGCGGCTGTTCTTCTCTGAGCACTGAGAGAATGACTCAACTTTTGGCCAGCCGCTTGAACTGCGCCCAAAAAAACACCGATTGCTGATCGATGATTGCCCCAGCAGGTGCATGGACTAGCACGAGAAGTCTATGACACCTTGGGATCGATCAAGCAGCCCCATGGCTCCCACAACGCCGTAAGCTCTCAGCTTGCATGTTCCAGGGAGGAAAGCAGTGTGGTGCTGCCATTCAGACTGCGGGGTTATTGGTGAAAGGCCTCGTTCACGCCTTATCTCGAAGAATTGGCTCAATCGCTCGCGGCTGCTCATGGGTCCTCCACTAACAATAGTGATAGCCCTCGAATACAACGGATGAGACCATCTCAAGCAACGAGGTGAAAGGTCTAGAATCAAAGGTCATTGCTTTCGGGAGCGGCAGCCCTCGGAGCTTAGTGTTTGCCCTGCCAGTCATTGGCATATCCACAGCTTAGATGTGAAAGCTGAATTCCCTCGATGCTACGACTCTACATCACGAATCACTCCATATCTACTTTTTTGTGATAGCGATACGTATACAGCAAAAGTTGTTCATGCCGAAGTCGATAACGGGCACAATGAGTAAAGCCATTGGGAAGCAACGTGGAACAATGCGCGGGCAAGATTGGCTTGCAGATGATCTGCCAAACATTTCGCTGGAACGCGCCTCTGCGAAAGAACGAAGAACCTCTAAAGCGCGTTCTCCCAGCTTATTTTCATGTCTTACAGCTATCAGGAATCATCCATGACCGATTCGGTTGTCATTAATACATCTACACATAATGTGTCTCATTTATGCAGAATTTACAGATAGCTGTCCAGGGGCCACTTCTTAACGAAGTTCACGTATACGACGTAAAAAGCTTTGTGTTTTCTTCTTTGGGATGGCACGCAGTAAATTTAGTAATCTCGTGCCCCACGGTCTGGATGGTAAATCCATTTCAGCTCGACCCCATGCTGGGCATCTTCTTAAGGGGTTCGGGGGCCAGGTTTCATGATCCGCTGCATCAAGCGACATGGAACAAATCTATCCATTGGCAAACCCGTGGAACAAGGCCCCATGGTATGACGCGGTCGGATCTCCCGATTCACAGGACCTCCCGAGTATGCGCGATGGAAAGCTCCATGCCCAACGGAGGCGAGCGCTCGCGGGGCTCTGCTCCATTTCCACCATGGTTCATTACGAGGGCCTCGTCGAGACTATGGACGACGTGATGACCAAGGAATCTTGCAGGCTCTGGGACAGTCATCGAGTTCCCAAAGACGTGCTAGCTCTACTCATTCGACGTCATTGCCCCGGTCACTGTAACCATCTCACCATCTACCCGTCGTGAAGAATGCTAATCTGAGCAATCTTCTAATGGAGTGGCACTTTCGATCTATGACGGCTCATCAAGGACACAACGAAGTTCACCCCAGCCGTGGAGTCAGGGCTGAACAGTGCCACATACCCGGGCCTTTTCCCAACACTTTCGAATCCGATGGTAAAGTTGGCTTCGGCTCTGTTCATCACGGACTTCGTTTACATGAACGCAGTAACTTACGATTGTATGGCCCGGATGAAAGAGAAACGCAATTTGAGAGGAGCGCCGATGGAGGATTTGAAGTCTCTTCCACAACTTGAAAAGATGCTGACACTAGTGGTACAGGGCAAGATGGGCGATGGAGAGACCTTTGCCTTGGCAGCTGGCAATCTCGGTGCGGGATTAAACACAATCGCCATTGCGGCGTCTGCTATGTTCTGGTACCTATATCACAGTCCCGATGCCCTGAGCAAGCCGCGATATGAAATCGACGCCTACGACGTGAAAACGGGCTCCTGGGGCCCTATATTCTGGAGTCAGTATCTCAATATGCCTTACCTTCAAAGAGAGTCTTTAAGGGGTCAACCTCCTTTCATGGTATACTTCCAAAGCCGTACCCAAAGACGGTGCAGAACTTGCTGGCTACCACTTCACAGAAGGCGTAGGTAACATCCAAGAAGGACTTTCTTCCACTAAGGACTCACGAATACACTTGGACTGAGGTTGGATGCTCCGGGTAGGCGGTTAATCGTAACCCTCGATCTGTCCCACTCCCCGCAGACTTCCGACCTGAGCGATGGTTGGCCCAGCAATATTCGCCCTAAACTTCATGATGTTTTTATATCATGTTGTGATTCAACTCCATGCATCGAGATGCGACGGATGGGTTAGCACTGACATGGCAACAGTTTGGTGCCAAGACTCGTGGACGTCTTGGAGAGAACATCGCATACCTTGAGATGGCGAAGCTAGTACATGAGATTATTCGAAACTTTGAGCTTGAATTTGAAGACGAAGATATTGGCAGTGGTGGATTGTTCTTTGTCTATCCTACGTACAGGTACCGTGTCAAGGTTCGAGAGACCTGCGAAGCAAGTCTAGTAGGTCTCGGAGAGGGCCGGGGAGGCACCGATGCAATGGAGCAACGCCCAGATGGGCTGTAGACTTGGGAGCGAATGTTCATATAAAAGAAGAGACTTCAAAATTAGACTGCGGAGGAATTAAAGACCGATTAGTAGTCGTATGTTGCTGCCAACGTTGACGATATAGCCGCTGCATACCTACAATGAACTTGCTTCCAAGCACAAATCAGCAGGAACGAATTAGCCTCATGCGTCTCAACGCTCCTTCCTCTTTTACAATTCCAACTCTGAGTATTGGAACACCATGCTCGCTTAAGTTTTTCTTTTCTCTTTTTTAATCCTCTCGACTTTATCAGAAGTCTTTCCACCTCCACCCCTTCCTCTTCAAGAGACTTTTGGTTCTCAGCCTCTATTCTTTTTTTTTTTTTTTTTTTTTTTTGCATCGCATTCTACATTCGCTCAATAATACAGAGAAAGGCTACCACTCGTTGACTTTTGGCCTCATATACTTCTCGATAACGCCCCATCGCGTTATTCTCGCCGACCCAGCAGGCTCTGTACCTTGGAAGTCAAGTATGGCGGACCGCCCCTGAACAGTTCCGTTAATTCGCCGATGTGAGTCATTTGGTATTCCTCGTCGGCGCGCAGGACGACTCGACTCACACGTTCCAGCATGTCCCGCCTCAGCACCCCGGATGAGGATCCGTTGGTGGAAGAACGGCTGGCTTTACTTGCCCTTACTTCAGAGGTCGACTTGTTTAGTCATGAGGTCGCCAAGTCGAGAAACTTTCTCGACGATGCCGACCAAGAGCTTTTGTCACGCTTTTATGTGGCTCACTTGATGCCTACGGCGTCCTCTTTTTGGTGGAACGACGGCAATGCGGTCCTAGCGAAGACCAGACTCCTGGGGCAGAGATACCCCTATCTCAGAACCAAACAATGGAGACAAAGCGCGTCGAAGACGAGGATTGTGCTACAAAAATGGCGCAAGGATTCGTTGCGCTTGTTTCCCGACCTCACCGATGGGCTTTGCAAAGGCTTCGACAGAGACAATGACGAAAGCGATGAGGAGCAGGAAGCAGAAGACGACTACATCGTTACAGCGAATACACGAAGCAAAAGAAAGATAGATGAGGTCGATGCGATGATCTCCAAGAAGGCCAGGACACTCACGACTTTTCCTCCCATCAGCCCGGGCATCAACTCTCCCCTTGAGAACCAACACGTCTCCACGCCCGCCAGACCTCCGCATCGCCCCCAGACGAACCTGATCACCCCTCCACAAAGCGGCGAAAGTACTCCCGTCATCGTCATCAGCGACGACGACGAAGACAGCGACGATCAAGATCCAGTCCCCATGAGAAGGCGACGAAGACGGTCGGTTAGTAAACCCTTGCAGACACCGATCGCAGCCGCTGCTTACCGTTCGCCTCTCAGCTTTTCGCCCGCGCACACCGTCGTATCGCTCCAGCCGGCAGAGGATCCGCAGCAAATCCCTACCTGTGCGACGACTTCTGACGGCGAGCCTGGATTTACGAGAAATACTCGCGACGGCCAGATTGAGCGCAACAAGACGGATCGTGAGATCAAGAAGCTGGGCAAGCAGATCAGGAGTCTAACCAAGATGGTGAGGAATCTTAATATGGAGATACGGGCTTGATTGCGAGAGGTGTTTGTAATTCACGCACAAAGGGAAAATTTTTCCCTTGACGTCTGACGGTTGCAGTTGGACAAGTTGGCTCGCCTGATGAAAGCTCTTGGGCATACCTGTAAATATAAGTATCGTGGCTTCGGCTTGGATGCGCGAACATTTGTATTCTCCAGACAGCAAAGGATGGGTCTGATTGGTCCTACGCAGATTTCGTGGGTTCGCGCATGTGATTGGTCAATTGGTAGAGCGACGTCCTTGCAGAGCTGACCACTAATTAGGTACCTTAGTTTCACATCCTAAAAATTTACTTCCAATCAACCGCGCACCACATCTCATCTCATCTCGTCTCACCGGCAACTACGTATACGCGATAACGCCTTTGAAGAAATTCTAGCTCATCTGTGTTCTCATGCGACATCTCTAATCCGCAAAAGATGAGACTGCCCATTTTCGGACCGACGCGATTGGGACCGCTCAAGGTACCGCCACTCAAAGCCAAGATATCATCAGCTGAGGTATGGCGCAATATGTCATCCCGCAGAACGGCGCAGCCCCAGAGAGCAAAGATGGAGATATCAGAGCAACAATCAGAACAACAGAGACTCATGCCAAAGTCCAAAGTAATGCACAAGAGGCCTGCTATGACAGACGTGGATGACAGCCAGCTCGTCCGGACCCGGCAACGCAGGAAACCTCGAAGGGGAACCAGGGAAGGATTCAGACCGTGGAAAGACTACATCGACTTCCACCATTGGCCCCGCAGCGACGACCAGACGCTGCAGTTTCCCACGCTGACCGAACCAATCGCCGATTTTCACAAGAAATACCAGCTGTTCTACGATGTCATCGTAGCGGGTCGCAGCCTGGCGATATGGACAAAGTTCGCCGCCTTGCAGCCGGAACTCCAGAAGCTGGCCGCGATGCGAACCCACCCGCACCCCCGAGTCCGGGAGAAGGCGGCAGAGCGGCAGAAGATCTGGGCGGGCGTGATGGGGAGATGGGGACGCAACTCAGTCCGCCCCAAGAAGCTGGACTTGAGAGGGCGCGAGCTCATCAAAGGCTTCGAGGGCGAACTGAAGGAGGAGGAGGACCTCGAGGCGTTCGACTTGAAAACGTGCGTGATGCCTATGCCGGCTGCCCTCGACAAAATGAACAAGGCAAGAAGGGCACGCTGGCGAACCATGCCGTCCCTCGTCAACAGGCTCTTTGAAACGCAGGGCGCCACTCTGGAGAACGTCGCTTGGATCGCGATGAAAAGACCCAGGCTTATGGAGCTTCTCAAATTTGCGTATCAACGTGAGTTTGATGAGAGACTGCAACGCAAAAGATTCGCCAACCGTGTCAAAAAGGACGCTGCGAAGGCGAAGGCTGCGATGATGACAATGGAAACGATGGATGCGGACAAGCCATGGTGGTCGACTGACGTTGGTCTCGATCCGATGATGGACAGGGAAGCGGAGTACATTACCGCGCGTCGTCTGCGACGCATTTTCATGCAGCGCGCAGAAGATGTCATAGCCCGAGACCCGGGTGCTGTCATAATCTCCCAGGCACTTGACCATCGATGGCATAAAGCCATGAGTTCTGGTCTACAGCAAAAACGCCACGAAGAGAGGCTCCGAAACCTCCCGGTGGAGAAGCAGCAGGCGCTGATGGAAAAGAGGAACGCCCCCGCCGAAAGTGAAATAGACAGGAACCCAGAAGTGAGACGTTAGAAGAGGGTGGGAAACGATGTGACGAAAGGGGAAGAAAAAAAAAAAACCAACTCCAGAAAGGTCGGGCCAGGCAGAGAAACTATGCAGACTTTAGGCCAAAGAGGAGCTGCTTGTATATATATCAGATAATACGGCCTTAACACGACACAATACCATTATTCCAGGCGCATCCTTCCTAAGCACAATTTCGTTTTGAAGCGCCGTGTGACCAGATTTTCCTCGTGCTTAGCACACTCGAGCTTAACCTGATCATAATTATTGACGGGCGTGATACGACCTCGGTGTCTCTGTGAGCACCAATCTTTCCTTTACCGGAGAGGTTTAACTGAAGGGTCATATATACTGTGTTGATTTCACTGTGATAGGCATGAGGCGGGGGGAAAAAAAATCCTTCACCTGACCGTACACATCAGCTCTTCCGCTGACGTGATGCCCAAGCTATAGAATTCTCACGGCGAAAGGCCGGGACTGCCCATAGCCTGCATCAACTCCTTCGGCCTACGGGGCAGCTTCGGGACAGCTGCGTCATACCAAAACCTCGATCGGAACCCCGAATTCCACAGGCCAACCCGGAGGTTCGCTAACAACGTCTGAAGTCGTCATCTCATCTCATCAAATATCTCCTGATATACTACACAACCTACATTCATTCTATTGAATTCATATCAAGTTATTCAGTGAGACAAGCATTCAGTGTGGACGCATTCGCGTCATGCCATTGCGTTTCCTAGCCTCTACACGTAATCCAGACCCAGTGACCATTGGTTGGGCTTTAGAGCAGCCATCTTCACCAAGACGCCCCCTAGCTTTCCCGTTTTCTACATCCAGGGGCCGACCAACCTCATGCTCCGGTTCCTCTATTAGTTGCCCCCCTTCTCGAGACCATCCAATTCCTTGAGAACGGAAGGCTTGGTGGCAATCTTTTTCATCTGAGTGTCCTCAAGCTTCTCTCCTCCAGCCAGTCTCATCTCGAGGTCCTCAATGGCTCGCACCTTCTTCTGCAAGCTGCGAATCTTCTTCGCGTTGGGGTTGGCGTCAATACCGGCGTTGGCGTTATTGGCCGCGGCGGCGGCCTGCTGTGCGTGGGCATTAGGCATCTGCGGCGCGCCATTCTGGCCTCGGTGGGTGTTACTCCTGTTACGATGCGCACCCGCACCCGGGTTGCGAGAGTGGCTGCGGTGTCTGTGGTTATCTCTGCCGCCGCGACGCTCAGGGCTGCGACCCTCGTGACCCGACCCTGGTCCTCCGAAGTCGCGCGGGGGAGGGGCAAGGGACGCTCCGCCGCCGTTTTGACCTTCGGGGTTGGCTTCGCCATCCTTCTTCTTGTTGCGCTTCTTCTTGTTCTTCAAAGCTGCCTTGGACAAATTCTCATCGCCATCGGCAGTTTCGGCTCCAGGAATCTTCGGGGCCGCTCCCGGTACAGCGAACTCTGCACCCGGCACACCGCGACGCGGTCGGCCGAACCCGTTAGGTCCAATCGGCGCCGAGCCGTTGTTCATGCTGACGTGAGCGGCACCACCCTCGTCTTCACGCTTGAAGTGCATAGGGGTGGCGAGACCACGAGCGCCGGGAGGACGGTAGGCTCCCGCGGGCTTGCTAGGAGTCTTGACAGTGCCAAGGTACGTGGCAGCAGACGCGTGCGGGGTGGGAACCGGGTTCAGAGGGTCTCCTCCAGCTACCTTCTCGGGCGCCTGAGGTCTCCAGAGAACGTTGTACAGTTCAACCATGTCCTCGTTGTACATGAGGGGGCCGCTGACATGCCAGAGCTTGACGCCGTTGTCGACACGAAGACGAGGAGAGGTGGTGGCCGTCATGATATAACGGCTGTCCGGGCTCCAAGTGCAGACGCTGGGGTTTCCGCTCTCAATGGTGTGCAGCTTGCGGAAATCCTTTTCGAGATCGTACACGTCAATCTGGCCAGCCAGATTACCAAAGCCAGCGACCAAAGCGAAACGCCCAGTGGGCGAGAAGATGATGGTGTTGCGGGGCCCAAGGGGAAACGAGTGAGTCGCGACGGCTCGGTGATTGAAGATGGTGGTCTTCGCAGGCATGTATCCATAGACAACACCGAACTCCTTCGAGTTCGGGGACCAGGAAACATCGTGGATAGGGCCTTCCTTGTCGAGGCTGACGCGGGCGTCGAAGGAACCATTGACACTGAGCAAGTACAGCGTGGTCTCGCCGTAGTAGCTCTTGTTGGACTTGTCGACATCGGTCTGAGCCAGCACGAGGATGCCGGTGCCCAGCTGGTTCCACTTCAGCTGGACCTTGTCGCCCTTGAAGAAGGTCTTCTGGGAGATGGGAGCGTTAAACTGGGGAACATTGAAGACCTTGACGGCGGCAGGTTGTCCCTGGAAGGAGATTGTAAGCTTTTATTAACCTTTTGGCAATTGATTCAAAACCCACCTTGCGCTCCGGGACAAAGACTGCAACAGAGTGAGAGCGACCGGGCGCCAGAGCAAAGTCGGCAACGCCCTCAACTCTCAGCTTGTTCCAAACTTTGCCGAGATCGTGGCTCTCGTAGAATTGGATTTCGTTGGTTACAAGGCGGGCGCAGAACTTCTCGTCGGCTGTGTACTGAAGGTTCCAGCCTCCTTGAGATTTCTGGACGTACTTGCCCAACGGTGCCTTATCGGCAACAGCAACACCATCCTCAACGGTGCGCCAGACCTTCAAGTTCTTGGTCGCGTCTCCATTCTCATCCTTAGCGGGGCGCTCCCAGGTGACGAGGAAAGTGCCGAGAGGAGAGAAGCCAAGCTCATAGACGTTGAGAATTGGGAGAGCGAGAACCTGCTGGCCGTTGGAGGCGTCTACTACGGTGACGACTTCAGGGCTAGCCCAGGCAAAGTAGCGGCCGCAAGGTGAGTATGCACAACACCGGAGGTTCCCTTCGGGCTTGTCGAACCCAGCCAGCGGCTGGTAGGCTGGGGCAGCATCAAACAGGCCGATGCCCTTCTGGGTTCGGTAGGCAAACTGCAATGATGAGGACGCCATAACTAGTCAAAGTCACAGTGTGTATCTAGAGCAGATGTCTGGTCGGAGTGTGGACGTTCTTGGATGGATTTGATTCTTCTTCAGAGGTTCAGGGACCTGAGGTCGTCGTCGTCAACGTCGCTGTTGGGAGAGCGGAGCGTACAAAGGCAGGCAGGGTGTGCTCGGAGCTTTGATGCGAGTTGCTTTGAGGCCGAACAGGAGACACGCGGAGCGGCGGTGGATTTTCCTGCTGATCTTGTTTTGTTGCAGCAAAGAAGCTTTGTTGACAGTTCGTCGTGAGCCGAGCGAAACGAGACGGCGAATGTCTTGTTGATCTGGCGTCGGGGAGAACTGCCAAAGGGATGGCGTCGAGCAAGTCTCTGGAGCTTGTCGGTAGAGATGACGTGTGACTCGATGGTCGATGGCTGACGGGGCAATCTTGATTAAGGCGATGATCAAGATATGCTAGCATACGGGTGACGGCGGCCAGAAAGATGCAGACGACGGGAGAAATGGACGACTGGACAGCTTAGGGATTGGGCGACGAGAACCCAATGAAGAAAAATGGGAAGAACGCGAGGAGAGGAGAAAGGGAATGGGAGAGAAGCACCCTGAGGGGATTGGCGTGCAACGGTGCGTGTTGTTGTGTGGGCTGGAGAAGGGAAAGGGAAAAGAAGGGGAACAAAAGGCGAGGCGGGATTTGTGAATATTTTTTTTCTACTTCCGTCGCCTTCGCAGGTTTGCCATGGGCAATGGGCCACGACCAGCGACCTGACTGGGCACAACACGATTGGCGACTGGTACACCCTGGCAAATCTTTTTTTTTTTTTTTTTTGCCCGAGCACCCGCCTCAATCGACGTAGAAGTAAAGGTACCTGTTAGTGGGTGTTGGCAGCGCCTGGGCACAAGTTCTGTCAGATACCAACTTGGTAGAGGACATCTGGGCAGTGCATAACAGCTCACGCATATTTATGTTGATATTGCTTGCTGATTGCCGATTTTTAAGCAGATAACTGTGTGTTATATCTCGCGATCCGATTTGAATGCCATATACTCGCTCAGGCGTGTTTGCTGAGTGAGGTGTCAGAAGTCACCTGAGGAAAGACAGCATCTAATAGGTACATCCGTCCACTGAAAGCCACAGCTCCGTCCGCCGCCTGCACCCACCATTTCAGCCCAAAATGCCCACAAGTCCCGGGCCCGGCCTTGCTCCATGGGATTTGGCCCCGGAGCCCTGGGCCTAGGACAGGACTGCTTCTGAGCCAATCACATGTTTCTTCATCCATGCTTACGACACCCTCTGTTACATCCGGTACGTACCTCGTGCCAAGGTGAGACTTCAATGTCGATTCTGTAGGAAAGTAGTAGTACCTAGCTGTCTTGAGTATTCATCGCTTCTTCAACCCGTCAATTGGCGTACCTCGCCTCCCTTATTTCCTATCCACGACCTCCTCGTTGGAAGACCTCGACAATAGAATCCGATGAATCACTCCTCCAGGATGCTCTTTGCATTCTCAAAATTGCTTGGCCAGCGCGGGAAACCTTTGCGATGATTGCAGGGTAGGCTGCAGCTCGGGCCCGGCACTAACACCTCCCGTCAGCCACGACTCCGTCTGCGACAAGTACAAGACCTCTTCCCTACCATCTCCGCATGAAAAAGGCGGAGATTAAGGTCGAACGCTCTCGACAGCTATGCTTCAGCTTCAAAAATGTCCTCTGTCCTGGAAGCCTAGGTTCACCTGCCGACTAGAGCAGCGAACCCGAGGACGGTAGCATCATATCGATACGGGCTACACTTTGTTAAACCCACGACATCGACTGCCTTGGTGATCCTGAATCGCTCACTCTGAACCTTCTTTGCACCTCTTTTTTAACTACGTGCGCCAAGCAGGTAACGAGACGACGGTAACGACGCGACGCCATGCGTCTTAAGGTACTGATGTCCTCAGCAGACAAGCTGCACCCATGATCTCCTGTCGATGCATAGGCTGGACAACAATTAGCCATTCCAACAAGGCCTCGGACTCTACCAGCGTCTCCACGATAGTACGCCGTGATACTGAATGGCATTTCCGATAAGAACCACACGTCTTCAAGCCACTTTATTTCAATCCGGACACTCTTTTCCAACGTCTGGCAACGGTTTGAGCGCTGGTAGCGGGGCAAGCCATCCTCCATCGGCGCCGCCTTCGAGCACTCCTCCCCTCGACGGACCCTGCGCATTAAACAAATCCGTGGGCCGCCGCGACAGCACCGCTAGTTCGATGTCATAATCCTCCAGACGTGGCTCACTCCTCTCCGTTTGCGGTGTTGTGCCCGGCCTGCTCGCAAGTCTATCTCTGCTTGTGGCGTTATAACTTCGGAGCCAGGTTTTTTTGGGTGTGCTTCCTCCCGTCCACCTTGTACAGCAGGACGTGATTGTGTCGATATATTTCTTCGGCATATTTCTCCACCGTGAAGATGTTGTTGACCTTGGGTTGTTCGGGGTTAGGCCTCGGGTAGCGCGCTGCTCGAGAAGGTAGTTGATTGAGGGGAAACAGGCGCATACTAGTCCTATGGCGAGCTCTCCGGTGCTGATATCTGGACATTAGTCCATCGCTCCATTTTCTCCAGGTCGGACTACTTACACGGTCCAGTCGAGTGGCACAAAGTCAACCGTCGGATCCTTGCTGTCCTCGAACTGGAGAACGAGATTCATCCTGTAGGCGGTGATTCCTACCGCAACGCCACCAGCACCTAACAATCCAACAATCTTGGCTTTCTTCACAAGCGACATCCGCAAGGTCCAAGTTAAGATCATCGGGACGAGCAATATCGCCAGGTCGGATACGATACCGAGTGTTGTGTCGTAAATGAAGAGCTTGGTCTGATTGATACACTTGAAATTCCGTATCTTTGGGTTCCAAAAAGCTTCAACCGGCACACATACGAAGGTTTTGGCGACCTGGGCCGGGAAGTAGCAGATCATGAAGAACCCCAGGAGCGTGTGGAGGGTCCGGGCTACGATGATGTCTACAGAAAAGACTCGCACCACGAGCAGGAGAATCGCCACCTTGGTGAAGAAGGCGGCTGGCGTATACAAAAGCGAGCTGATGTAGAGCCACTATCTTGTGTCAACGACAAGACTCGTGTGCACTGGAGACAGCCTCTTTACCTTTTGAAGCTCTATGAAGTTGGTCTGGGTGATCTCCCAGATGTGATACCCTTCTCCGAATTGGATCTCTGTCGATGTCAGGAATTGTTTCAGAGGCAACTTGGAGTCTACGACTCTACTTACTGACGAAGACGGTGCTATTGAGCAGCACGGTAAAGATCTAACTCCAATCAACTCCCGCTCCGGTCACAGAGTAACATCGCGCTCACCCATCCAAGCAGACAGCTCCCTGCAACAACATTAACGACACAACATCACAAAGTACGGAGCTAAGACATACAATCCTCGAGCCGGAATCTCCCAGCGGCTGACAGTTTCACGTAGACTCGTACAACGAAAAACACAACGACGACCACCTGTATGATGGTCATGTAGGCGATGTGAGGCGTGTGGAGGGCGTCGCGCGGGTGAGCAAAGTTGGGCGTCTCCCCGGACGGCGGTGGCGCCGCTCCGATCGGACCTGATGAGGAGCTGCTCATTACTGTCGGCGCTCAACCGGCTTCCATGACGTGACTCTCTTCCGCGGAGATGAGTGTGCGGCTGCAGCTCGACAAAAAGACCCTTCGGACATTGGTTCCCGTCAAAAGGAGGCAAACCACAGGATAGAGAAGGACGACGGCTCCTCCCGCCTCGATTGCAGAATGCGGGGGACCCGGAGGAATAACGACGAAAGGTATATCACAACGGGGCCCTAATAGTGTAGGATAGTGTAGGAAAGTGGGAACAGAGTGGGAAGGGGGGGAAGCGAAGGGACATCTTGACATGACATCTTGGCTTTGGGTGTTGCACCCGACGCAGCTATAGGCGACCACGACGAGTAAGCACAGGAAACCTATTCCTAGAACCCCCAGCTTCGATTCGCAGAGGATTCGGGACTATCATTCCGAACGGTCTCAAGATCTGGTGTCAAGAGCTTCCAGGACTCACCTCCCACGCTTCGCGCCGATTCCGATCGTGGTTAAACGACTTACCCTACGGCATAAGACAACGAAAACCCACCTGGATCAAGGGGTGAAATGTGGTCGGCTCGACGCGTATCACCTTAAAGATGGCGTAGTTTGGACAAGAGTGGGAAAGCATCAGGTCGTCTCATGCTTTGCGAGATCCGTGAGCCAATAGACTGAGTCAAAGTTGAGAAGTTCTGGAACAAACATAAACTCTATACGGATGGGCCTTCTCTGAGACGAGGGTCACCCTTCCCCGCAATGACACATGGTTGCATACGCTGTTGGACCAAGGTACCGCATGGCGAGCGTGGAACGAAGTTTGAGTTGGCGATTCTCACGTAAATGCGCGATTATCACTTATATGTGCACCACTTGCTCGCAACTCTCGGTATGCACATTGTCATGCTCTAGTCGGTACGCCGTACAGCTGTTGACACCGAAGAGGCTGGGTTGTCTAATTCCTCGACACATCAATGGCCTCTACCTTTCCGGCTTCAAAACTCGAGGGCCGGAATACCCAGACGCAGCGTCGCGGGTAGGTGTGCCCGAACCCGCCGAATCAGGACGACATTCCCCCTGAATCAACCCTCCCCGGACGTGCCTCGAGTTGTGTATCCCCCGTGAGTTTTGGGCTGTAGGTGGCCGGCTTGAGTCAGCTCCCCACGAGGCCGAGCCCAAGGGAACGGTTCGATGCCAAGACACAATGGCGATAGTTCCAACGACCGGCCTTTTTTCTTTCTATCTCTCTTTTTCTTCTTTTCTTTGTCTCTGTAATTCTGTTGGTCCGGCTTAAGACGATTCCTTGGCTTGCTTTGGGCAGAAGCTCGTCTCGAAGGGATCTCACTTATCCAGCATAGGTAGGTCTGTAAAAAGTGTAGAACCGAGTTCATCGGGAAATCGGGGAGGTGAAGTTGAGGCAAGTGCATTGATGCTCGTGTCAAGTCTGGACGAGCCTTGTACGGCCAGTTTATCATGGTTGTGTTCGTGTTAGTCTCCTACAAGCCCGCCGTCTCAAATCCCCAGAAACGTTGTCTAATTTATCTCATCTCATGCAAGATCCACAAACCGTGGTTGGAAATCATCGGCGTCCATCGCAACATGGAAATACGGCACGAACAAGAGACGATCGTTGTGGGCGAGCAGAACATGAGACTACAGTGTATCATATCAAACGTGACTCTAGCCCCACCTTCCCAACCCAAATGGTGGCACCTTAACATCGACCCGACAGAAACTCAGATCTTCATGTCCCGCTTAGGAGCCGGGCAGGTTTTTGTCAAACCTTCCGTATACTGGATAAGAACGGTTGGTGGGGGGGGGGGACAAGCACGTGTTAGGGAAGGGGGATCCCCATGTCTGGAAACAAGCAGGCGTAACCGAGATCGAAGCCGGGGTGCGTTCGGGCCAAAGCAGAGTACTGCGTGAAGAGTCAAGCAGGACGGGTTGACACGACCGCGGACCAGGGAGGTCTACACCCGGCCGGAGCCGTGGAGGAAAAGCCGCATGATGCTGCGAGTGATGGCTACCCCGGAATTCGTTTCTGGCGGTATGCTTATTAGTCTAGGCAGTTGAATAGGCGGACAGGTACATGGATAGCTCCGTGTGAGGCAAAGCTTGAAATTGAATATGCGTTCCTGCGCCCGCCCGCGAGATAAGGACGGCCTCGCAGCCATTGCCTCGATCGAGAATGACACGTCCAGCAGTAGTAGCGACTGCGGCCCGCCCGTCTCATTGTCCGTCCCCGGGCCGATATCACGTTTTGCTCACTTCGGTCAGCGGACACCGAGGGATGCAGCCTCCACCGGTTCGGTTCAGGAAAGACGATAGACAACTTTTTGGGTGTGACGTATGGGAATTTTCTGCCCTCGTTGGCCGTCATTCGAGTCAGCAAAAGCTCTCGAATCGTGTTCTCATGATGGTATCATTATGCAGGACGCAACATCGAAAAAAAATCCCGGCTTTACCTACATGCACCCCAAGATCACCGGCCCGACCATCGCTCCCTCCAGCCTCCCTTTTCGAATAACCACAGGGCCTCGGTGGCATATGCGCGGCTCCCGCGGTGACCACCCTCCACAATGGCTGCCTCGGACAGGCTTTCCAATACTTTACCCTCTTGAATGTTGGAGAAGATGCCTCTTGCCAGGCTGTCCTCCTCGCCAGTGCCCCATTCGCCCTTTCCGAGCCTGTAGAGGATTCGACCCAGTGTCTGGAAGGCAACGCAGCGTTGCGCAGGGACGGCACTCCGTGCATAGATGGCCAGCTCCTCGATAGTGTATCCTGCAGCCTCCGGTGCCTGGCCGTGATGGTGCAAACCCTTGGTAACAGGTATTGATCTGCTCAAGCGAGGAGGAATCAAGCCGCCACGGAAGTCAAAACGAAGGGCGGCGATGGGAAGCGACTCTTGCCCCGGATAGTATGGTGACTCGCGATCGGCAGGGCTATTTGCTGTCGGAATGGGTGCCATCCAGGCAAGCTTGCTGGGGTCGGCAGGTAGGTTCGGGAAGAACTTCTCGTGAAGCGTCGCGAGGAAATCGGGGTGGGAGGGATCCAGATCGGGCAGAGCAGGAGCGGCCGGAAAGTGTGTCTTGTCGGGCTGCTCGTTCATAGGAAACAGATCTGCGGGAGGAGCGGCCGGGACCTGATTCTCGTCGACAGGGACCGCTTTTGCTTTTTCCTCGTGTTCCTCTGTGTGTTCTTTAGCCTCGTCCTTGAAGCTGACGGCCTTCGGTGCTTGCTTGGGCTTCGGTGGCGTGGATGTGTCTTCGATTTTAATCTCGGGCGCAGGAATCGGAGGGCTGTCGGCCTTGGTATCCTTTGCGACTGGGGGATCAAATGGGTTCGGCCCGTGCTGCTCGTCGATATTCGCTCTCCCCAAAATCCGCTGAATGAGCGATGGATCTAGCGAGTTCAATAGCTCCTGTCTTTCTTTTTCGATCTCATCTGGCGTCATGTCCTCCAGCTTCTGTCTGTTCTCACGATCGATTCGCCGCCGCTCGGCCGCCTCGAAGTCTGGCTTTGATGAGATGGCATTGTCCGGTTTTTGAGAATCGCTGGAGTTGGCCTCGATGGCACTCGTTGCAGCTTGGGCACCTGAGACATCTTTGCCTTGTTGTCGCTGCTTGAAGGCTGAGACTCGGGTGCGTTTCTTGTGTGCCGGAAAGCCCGTCGGAGCTGCATCGAAGTCGTCAAAGTTGTCGATTTTGGCAGGCCTTGACTCCTTCTCGACAATGTCGCCCACTAGGAGTGTCCCGTTCATAGCTTTGTCGAATGTTGGTATGGTTGTGGAAGTTAACACGTTCACTTACGCTTGTTCGCAAGGCATGGAGAGATCGCGAGGTGGGGGTCTCTTTTTTTTTTCCTTCGGAGTGACGTACCTTCCTTTCCCGCTCAACGCCTTAGCTCACCTGGCCCCCTGCTCGAAGCTTCCTTGCCTTCGTCGGAACTGTCCGTGCACCCAAGCACAAGCTCATTCTTGGATGGGAACACATCGGAGCCAGGGTCCTGTCGCCTAAATGAAGGCTGCATTTCGGGGGCGGAGATTTGCTCAATGTTGCCCGCAGTATTCGCGTAGTGTATCAGTTGCACCATATTCGAAGTGCATCTCATTGTCGCGGACCTATAATGTTTGTAAACGCAACGGCATGGCGAAAATGCTAGCGCGCAGGAGGCTGGTGGCCCGTGGCTCGTCCCAAGTGAAATCCCGAAAATCCGCCGTTTTAGAGTTGTGGCTGACAGGCGGGACTGAGCCACACCCAGTTTCGCATTAGCGCCGATCGTCCCCCGTCGAAATTCCAGACAAAAGAAAAAGAAAACGCAGTACACTGTTGTGCTGGGGCCTTTTGGTGTTTCCACTTGATTGGCGCAGGCTACCACCTCGTAGTCTGCGAGCGCCGAGTGATGGAGATGAAACTTGTTGAACGATGTTTGAGAAGGGCGGATTTGTGCATCGAAAATCTACGTCCTGGATACCTGGTCGCTCAGTTACATTTACTGCCTATCATATGAGAGATGGCACTTTGTCTGTTATGTCCGAAGCTATAGCACCCGAAGCGATCGGTCTGAGCCAGTCAAACATATGGCCGCTACGTGTGTATCTAGAGGATTTTTTTTCGAATGCAATAAGGAAAGGATTATGCAAGTTCTTTCTGTTTTTGTGGCGTCACGTTGGGCGTGTTGCAGATTCTGCAACATGTCTATCCGTGGCGCTAGCCGTCCGTGTGACGACGGGAGCATTTCAACTGTGACCAGACTAAAGCCCGGGCAGGTACGTACCTGAGTATGGTCAGACGAGTATTCTTCTGTGCACAAACTCCGGATGGCTCGTACATACAACCAATATGTTTGACGGTTCTTAGCCGTTGAAAACATGATCGATCTCTGTCTGCAATGCTGTGCATCTCTGGCGGGTAGATGGTTGAGATCTGCCCATGTGCGTTGCGCCGCCCCTCTTGATCTTTGAGAGGCTTCATGGGCTCGGCATGGTTTGCACAACCCTGCAGCAGGCGCGGTTATCTGGGACGCTAGAGCGGATGTGGTCATGTGGAAGCCGGACGTGGTTCAACGTCAGACGCGCAGAGCCCACTCATTCTCCACTAAAACGCTGCACCGACTTGCTCTCGCTGCTCGCAGGCTTTATGAAGTATCCAGTACCTGCGCACGGACCCATGTCTACCCGCGTCTCTTCGTTCCATGTCCATAGGAAATTCCACGACCCCTTCTTTTCCTTCCAAGTTCCACCCTTAGGTCCCAGCCCATGTCCAGTCCTAGGCTCTTTCCCCACGGCTCGGCTCCTCTTCTCCTCGCGCGGCTGACCAAGGTACCATGCCATTCCCAAATTTACACACTAAGGTACCACACACCACACACACACTCCCGCACGCACCACTCGTCACCTTGCATGTACGGAGTAGCGCCGCTCGCTTCTTACTGTCTTGTTGATATTGCCGCATCCATCCGGTACCTACACACAACACTTCTAGGTATACATAACTGCTGCACCACGCCCGAGACGACACACGGAAGAACATGCTTACACTGTATTTAGGTTACTTTCTGCCTGCCGCGGCAAGCTCGCCGGCCCTGCACTCGCAGTTCAGTCTGCCCTGCTGCCCTGCATGAATGGTCTGGTCTCTGGACTCGCTCGGCTGGTTCGTGGTTCAATGCTGCCACTGACGACTGGTCTTTTTCCCCTTGCCGACTGGCGGAACATGATGGTGTTAACTGTCTGGAATAAGGTACTGCAGACTGGCCGCTACCTCCAAGCAGAGAAGCTTCAGAAAGCCCCGCCGCCGCCTGTGTGAGCTTCCGCTGCTGTCGGTATTGGCGTTGTTGCCCTGGGGCGTGTTTCCATTCCCATTCCCATCTGAAGAGGTAAGCCTGGTCACATCCATCCAGTCTTAGCCTTGGCTGTCCATCCTTTCTTTCTCGGTCTGGCCCACGTTGGAGTTTACCTACCTACCTACCTCACCTTACACCCTCTCACCTTCCCTTGGTTATTGCCGATTGATACTCACATCGCTTCCCGCATTACCAATGTCCCTAACAATTTGGTGGTACTGCATCATCTGCCTCCCTGGGCGGCCCGTTCACGAGGTGGCATCGCTTCTTCGTCTTGGTGTTTTCCCCCCTTCCCGCCTCCACTCCCATTACCTTACTTGCCCCCTTTGGCTGGTGCTTTCCCTCCGGCCGTCCACCTTTCCATGTTGTTGCTTTGCCCCCATTCCGACTTGTTGTTCTTGGTCTGCCGCTGCTCCCATTCGCATTCCCCCATCCCATCCCATCCCATTCGCTTTCCCTTTCCCTTTCCCCCCAGGCCCAATCTATTCCTTCCTTCGCTTCGCCTTTCTTCCCCCAGTTCTCTTGCCTTTGCCTTTGCCTTTGGCGCTTCCCCATCCGCGTCCACGTCCCTCGTGCTCCTCTCTCTCTCTGTGAGGCCCATCTGATCCCATCGACGTGCCCCCCAGCTAGTCCGGATCTCTAATTCGGGTTTAATAATAAAATTTCCCTTGCCATTCACGCCTGCTGAGGCCATCCACGTCTGCTCGGTGCCCCGTTTTTCTCATCTTGCGCAGCAGCCAAATGTCGGCCCAAAAAATAAATCTTGTTCCCCCCAAAAACGTAGCCATCCCCATCCCCTCTGGCCAGCTCCCAATTCCTTCCTCCCTTTCCCTTCTCACAACTACCCACGACACTGCAATTTTGACTGCAGAATCACCAAATCCATCAATACGACGTCGCCGCTCATCATCGACATCTCCAAAAGTCCTTCATTTTGTGCAACTCATTGAGCTGTTCCATTTGACGGCCTTCATTCCGCACTATCGATTCCGGGTTGGGCTTTTTTTGACCGCCATAGTCGATAACTGTCGTCAAAAAACACGACGTTGGAGCTGTTGAGGTTATTCACGAGTTCCCACCTACGACTCCGCACGGCCACACCGCAGGTGACCAACTGCTTATCGGTGCAGCAGCCTCTCCTGCCTTAGCCAACCTGGTCCCCCATCTTACCTAATACTGCGTTCCCGATCCAGCCCCCCAATTCGGCCAATCCGACACCACCTTTCATCAAACGCACTGCAACACGCGCCAACTCCCTGTACCTGCTTTAAAAAAAAGTGAGGTCATTCACAACATCTACGCCGAGGAAAGCCGCAGCACAACAAACCTCAGCCTTTCTCCGATGCCCTGCACCTGCTGCAGCCGCCCGTAGGAGAATTTATTCGAGTTGTGCCTGAATCTTTGAAAATTTGATTTGGTTGCAACTTTAGAAAAAGACCTAGTTTTCTAGAGTCAATTCCGGCGCGGTTCTTTTGGTGGTGGAGGAAAGCCAGATATGCCCGACAGCTCTTCGCCAGAACTTTCGTCACCACCTTCCGGCTCTGTTTCAGAACCCGGCTCGCCTCTGCGAAGTCGACCGAATAACATGGACATGGATGAGATCATCGTCGACCCCTCGCAGCCGCGCTTCGGCGTCCTATCGGGGAATGAGCAACCCCAGCCTGAAGTCCGCTTGACGGCCGCCGGCCTGCCGCGAAAGAAGCCCGGCCGCAAACCCGGTTCAACAGTCAAGCCCAAGAACCCAGACGACCCGCCAAAGGTGCGCCGACCGAGGAAACCTCGCGATCCCAACGCGCCTCCGATTCAGAGAAAGAGGAAGTCGGCACCTGGCCAAGGTGAAGATGCGGGTTCCGACTCTAAATCCCTCGCCGCCGCAGCCGCCTCTTCTGCAACACCCCCGTCAAGACAGACCAAGATCACGGATCTTGTTGGTGTCAACTCAGATTCTCAGCCCAGCCCAGCCCAGCCCGAGCACTCGGCGCAGAAGGCCCCTAAGCGCGAAGACATCCCGCGCAGCATGCAGAGCATCTTGAACGCTGACGAGCCCGAACCGAAACCACAAAGCACGTCTCTGCCCACGCGAACCAGTGGCCAGAGCTACGACCCCATTCGCGGTAACTATGACCCCATTAGGGAAATCTTCGGGAGCGCCTCGTCTCCACGACCTCCCACCCAAACCGTCAACCGAACCAGCGCGTCCCCTTCGATCGCCATCCTCGTCGAGCCTACACATAACATAGCCTCTCCTTCTAACCAGAACTTCCGCGCCTCAACGCAGTCGCGTCCGCAAGACTCGGCTTCGGTCCCCGCATCGCCGTCCTATCCTGTCAGAACAATGCCTGCGACAAATTTTAAGCCGCCTGTCCCCGAGGCGCCAAAGTCACTCGCCCCACCTCCTCTGCCGGCTTCCAAGGCAGACAAGTTGAAGGAGGCTGCCTCCACAGCTGGATCAGTCACCAGCAAGAAGCCTTCGCCCAAACAGAAGCCACAAAAGTCAGGTGTCTCATCACCAAAAATCAGCGCCCTAGATGAGCCGGACGCAGGAAATGCCGACCGTTCCATTCTCGACTTTGGAAAGTCCGCCGGAAAGGAGTACAAGGCGCCAGATATAGTTCTGGACATCCCCATTAAGCCCGGAGAAACAAATATCTACGTCAACGTGATGCGAATGGCCGAGGAAAAATATGGCTGGGATGCTCTGCACCCTCGCCTAGCTGAGAAACGCGACCGCAAGGCGCGAATCGCCGCTGCCTCGGCTGCCTTGGAAAAGACGGCGTCAGGCCAGGAATCTGGCGACGAAATGTCCGAGGACTCAGACAAGGAGGCAAGCAATGTCGAAATGGGCGGTATGACGAGCGGCGCAGAGCCCGAGAAGCCCAAGAAGAAGAAGCGGAATTTCAAGGAGGACGAGTACGACAAGGATGACGATTTTGTCGACGACTCGGAGCTTCTGTGGGAACAGCAGGCGGCGGCAAGTCGAGATGGCTTCTTCGTGTACTCTGGACCTCTGGTGCAGGAGCCCGAGAAGCCGGCTGACAACTTGAGGTATGGCACATTCGTTTCTACTCGATTCAAGACGGTTTACTAACATCCCAGACCCGATGGTTTGCCTAAGCGCGGCCGTGGCAGTAGAGGCGGACGCATTGGTGGCCGTGGTGGCACTACCCGCGGCGAAGGGGGCACTGGACGCGGTGGGGGTCCAGGTTCCAGAGGTGGACGTGGATCGCGCGGCGGATCTCTCACTCGCAAGCCGCGCATCACAAAGTCGGAGAAGGAGCAACGCGAAAGAGAGAAGTTCGAGAGAGAACGCCAAGCCGAACTCAGCAAGAACAACGGCTACTCACTCCAGCCTCAAACGCCCTCCTTTGCCGCTGGAATGGCTGGAGCGTAAATACAACAACGTCCTACTCAAATCGAAGTTGAAGATTACGAAATTGCAGCCATCTGGACTGATGGAGAAGAGCCGACTTGCATTGCGACAAAAGAGAGACTGAGGGGAAGGACAATGCGTAGTTTGAACCTGGCGTTGTGTGTCGATACCTATGGTGGCCTGGTCATTGACGTTCGTGATTTTTACATGGTTAGGCTGGATGGTACTGCTTGAGCACAGGTTGGGACGGCATGGGATCCCTGGACATCGGCGTTCGGATTTGGCGGACTCATTTGTTGGACGGAACGGACATGATCAGGGTCCACCCAGAGGCCTGCACTGAGAGGAAACGCCGATAGAATTACACTTGCTAGTATCAACGGAGTTTAGATGTATTCCTAGAGTTTTTGCTCGGAAACAACGCATTTTCTAGTACGAGTCAGCATTCCAATCATCCGACCAGATGTCTGTGACGGAGCTTTCACCCAGCGAATGTTTCAGATGGTGGCGTTTCAACGAACAACCAAAACTGTCCTGGGTCCTGAATTCCATCGTATGCTGATATCGGGGCTCCATGTCATTGCGGGGTGTTTCCTCCTCTGACCGCCCCGTCATGAGCAGTGTTTTGCGGCGGCAGAAAAAGTGCCAAGATTTCGCATAAGCCATTTCTCCACACTCCCAAAAAATTTCAAACCGCCCGAAAATTCGCAGCCAATCCGCCGCCAGCCAGCAAAAGCTCACGCTCTCACGAAGTAGAGTTGTCCCTAGAACCAACCTCCTCGACTGCCAACTGCGCTCTTTCGACAGCAACATAGCCAATCTTTACGGCCCGGTCAGCAACCTGCTTTTTGTCTTTCGGCAGAAACTAGTTTTGCCATTTCCCGCTGCAGGAAAAGGGAACGAAATGGCAGAAGCCTCATTGCAGGTTCGTTGCCGTCCGTGCCCCGCCGCCACCCGCAATGAAAAAGCTGGTGGTGGTGGTGATACCTGCGTTTTTGACCACCGCCGACATTGACAAACCACATCAGGATCGCCTGCGCGAGCACTCAAAGGCCTTTGACGGTCTTTTGTCGCTCATTCCGGCTAAGATGTATTATGGAGAAGACAACTCTGTACGTTTTTGCCCTTCCCACCCGCACCCTTCGAGTGTGGCAGCAACCCAGCCTCGCTCCCCGCGCGCTCTTCATTCAACCCATCATTCAAAGCTTGGAAGAGAAAGGGAATACAGTACGCTTACACAAAGATGTCTTTTCTTGCCACAGGAGCAATGGAAAAAGAAGAAGCAGACAAAAGCAGAGGCCAAAGCCGCAAAGACGGCCAAGCTGGATCCCGACAGCGAGCTGAACCGCAACGCAAAGGAGGTCATGGACGAACGGGCGCGTAACAAGAGAAAGCTGCAGGACATGCAGGAAGAGGAAGGCAGGGAGAACGATGACGACGAGCCCCTCCCCGGCGTCCAGAGGGAGCTTCCCGGCCAGGGCCTCAGAAATAAGGATAATAAGAAGCAAAAGACTGCCGACCCGATCGACACGATTGACGACGCCAATCCCGCCGAAATGTCCCAGACGCAGCTCATGAGACTTGCGAAGAAGGAGGCCAAGACGCAGAGGCGCCAGGACAAAAAGGCGAAGAAGGCCGAGAAGAAGGCTGCCAAGATGGAGACAGCTGTTGCTGCTGCCGCGGCGACAGCTGCTACCGACGGTGCTGACGATGACGAGGCCGAACAGCAACAGGCCCCCACGCCCAAGGCGTCGGCAAAGGCACCCGCGGCGAAGAAGCAGGCCGAGCCCAAGAAGAAGCAGCAGCAGAGGAAGGCCGAGTCAAAGGACGCCGAGCCCGCTGCCCATGACCATGACAGAGACGAGGAGCACGAGACCGTTAACGATGGAGAATCCGACAACGACAACGAGGATGATGAAGCCACCCAGCCCACCAAGAAGAGCAAGGATCTGCGCCCTCTCGACGTCTCGGGAATGGACGACACCGCCGAAGACTCGGCCAGCGGCGATTCGACACCTCAATCCCCCACCTTCGACGGCGCCTCCACACCCGCCGCCGCCGCCGAGGCTGCGAGCACCACGACCTCAACCAGCTCCACGGTTCCGCCGGCGGAGAAGCCCAAGCACATCAAAGTACCCTCCGATACCTCAGCCCTCCGAGCCCGCCTAGCCGCGAGGATAGAAGCTCTCCGCGCGGCCCGCAAGGCCGACGGGCCGGACGGCAAGCCGATCCGCACGCGCTCCGAGCTCATCGAGGCCCGCCGCGCTAAGCAGGCCCAACGCAAGGAGCACAAGAAGGAACTCCGCCGCCAGGCGCGCATCGAGGAGGACGCCAAGCGCGAAGAGGCCCTGGCCTCCAACTCGCCGTCCGTCATGTCCCCGCGCATCCACCTCGACGAGGTCGACGAGCCGGCCAACTACGCCTTCGGCCGCGTGGCCTTTGAGGACGGCACCAAGCTGTCGCACGACCTCTCCCACGCGCTGTCGTCGCACAAGAAGAAGGGCCCCTCGGACCCCAAGACGGCGTTGACCAAGCTTCAGAACCAGAAGAAGCGGCTCGCGGCGCTCGACAAGGAGAAGCAGGCCGACATCGCCGAGAAGGAGCAGTGGCTCATCGCGAGGCGGCGGGCCGAGGGCGAGAAGATCCGCGACGACGAGGGCGCGCTCAAGAAGGCCGTCAAGCGCAAGGAGCACGCCAAGAAGAAGAGCGAGAAGGCTTGGAAGGAGCGAAGCGAGGGTGTCGCCAAGGCGATTCGCGAGAAGCAGAAGAAGCGCGACGACAACATCCGCAAGCGCAAGGACGACAAGCTTGCGCATAAGCTCGGTCGGAAGAGCGGTAAGAAAGTCGGCGGCGGGGCGAAGAAGGCCAAGGCGCGTCCTGGGTTCGAGGGCAGCTTCGGCGGTGGCAAGAAGAAATGAAGCGTGTGAGAAAGCGAGGCATATGTGAGGAAGTATGAACGCTGGTTTTGGAAGAGGGCGAGGTTTCAGTGAAGGGCAGACGCGAGAAGTAATCGACATATTTCGCCCCCCGCGCGGCGGTGGACCGAGGGTTTTTTTCTTTCGAGAGGCATCATCTACCATACCTCATGGATGGGGACGGCGTTTTGGGAAAGGTCATAGTCTTTGTATTTCTACACCAAAAAGGAGAGGATGGCGGCGTAGGAGGGAAACCCATGAATGCATTCTACAATTCGTTCTAGCCATGACAATTACGTTTTCCCTTTCCAATGCAGACATAGTAACCGTGGTCTCTCTCTCTCTCTCTCTCTCTCTCTCTCTCTCGCTCCCATATCGCGACCCGTGAAGTCAAATCCAAAGGAGACAACTTTGAGCTTCGAAATTCGAATGCTCACCAACGCCAGTGTTTCCCGCCTCCCACACAACAGGCCGAAGCCAAAGCAGAAAGCCAAGGACAAGGAGAGGTCGGAACGAAGACACATCGCACTCTTTCCTTGCGCGCGATGCTACATTTTTTCTTTTTCGACGGTTACATTAAAACGATCGCTTACGGTGTAAAATGAAGAAGAAAAAAAAACTCGTAGTTGTGAAACCCAACCAACTACACGTGTGTTCTCTCTTTTTTTCGCCGTCCCCCCCAGCCCTCCCCATGTTCTCATTCCATCTTCCTCCCTCCGTTGGGACCCTCATCATAAGGTGCGCAACTGGGAATGTGTGGAAAAAAAAAAGCGCCGCCTTTCGATTTTCCCCCCTTGGCTAATATTCCATCCGCCTGCCTAGATGCACACCAAATTTTATGTGTATGGGAGCCGGGGGGAAAGAAGGACAAAAAAATCATGTTATAGTTCCCCTTGCTTTGGGTTTTTCATCATTTCTCGTGAGGGGATTCGACGATGAAGGAGATTCGGGAGAGATGGATGCTACGGCGTTTCGATTGTGTGTCGTCTAGGCTCTGAATGGGATTGGATATGGAAGATTCTCCCGCTCATGCGCTCGACTCGCCGCCGCAAGTCAATTCACTTGGGAGCAGCCCGGGCGGCGGAGCAGTCGAAGATGGGAAGTTTCGGGTTCGATTATGTTTACAAGAGGGAGTCGAGGCGAGTGAAGACGCTGAGGCAGGCTGCCACAACTTCTAGTTGAAGCTCCTTGTCCTTGCCCTTGCTGACCTCCTGCAATGATATCAGTGCCGGCTCCTGACCGCGAATCAATGTGTGATTCAACATACCTCCTGGATGACCTGGGGAAGGTTAGCAGCAATGCCGTTGCCGGTGGCCTTCTTGCCGAATGGCCACTGGCTATAATCGGCAAGAAGCTCATCCGTCTGGGCGAAAGCGCGCTCGCGGGCTTCGTGACCCAGAGTGCTGAGCGCGTTCTCGAGCACGTTGGCAGCATAGGCAGCGCAAACCATGGCGATTGTGCGGACGTAGCGGAACTCGAGGTTCTCGGGCAGGAACTGGGAGGCGGGGAGCACGACAGTACGTTGGGTCAAGACATTACGGACACGGCGGCGTATTTCCTCCTTGGCGCCGCCATCAGCGACTGGGTGAGTCGCCATGTCGAAGAGTAGGAAGTTGCGCTTCTCGGTGCGGAGGATGCCCTTGTCGACGAGGCCCTTGGCCAGGCGCTCGCGCACCTGCTTTAATTGGTATCCGATCTTCATCAGGTTCCAAGTCTCTCCTGTTGGTGGACAAAGTCGTCAGCTCGGAGCTCGTTTCCAGTGGACGACGTGGGGTCTGATTCTAGGGAGCAAAGGGGGAGGCTTTACCGCTCATCAGGTCGATCCACGAGCTCACGCTCATCTTCTCGCTCTGCTTCATCATCTTCAATGCCTCGTCAAGCAGCACCTCGCCGGTCAGGGTCTCGTCGATGACTTCGATGACGCGGTCAGCCAGCGGGAAGCGCCTTCTCGAGGCGTCCTTTTGCATGCTGATGCGACCGCGGAACGCAAGCTCGATGACGATGCATCCTCGGAGGGCGTATGAGATGTTGTCGTTCCAGAATGACAGGTAACCCTGCAGGGTAGGGAAAAATCTATCAGCGATCTGGCCGCGATTGGGTCATGATGCAGAGCTTGTTCTAAACGTACTTGCTTATCCTTTAGTCCAAGCAACAGAACTTCCTCCATCAGAGTTAGCTTGGGCTGTTTGCTGCGCTCGGCGCTCTCGCTGATATCGCGGGGGTCGAAAGCGATCTTGTGGCCATTCTCGCCGCTCTCGTAGCTCGTCTCGGGGGCGCTGTCCTTGAAGTTGCTCGTGGAATTGGTCCGGCTGGCGCCGTTGCTGGTCTCGCCGCCCTCGGCAGCCGCGCCGCCTCCACCTCCACGGCGTCTGGTCAAGCCTCCTGCTGATGACATGGTATCGAAAAGTTAGAGGGGTATCGTGGGGTTGTCGTCAATGGTATAATAAAGAGATAAGGCTGGCTCAGGGATTGACCGGAAATCGGGGCTAGATCGAACGGTCGTCGCAGGTCAGACGCTTGACACTAGCTCGAGGCGCGCGGAGGTGCAAGTGATGGAAAAGTAATCAAGGATTGACCGGCAGTTGTTTCCGGGTCCTTGTCTCGCGTTGCAGGGCTGCTGACGCTTGGTCGTGATGTCGTGGCGCCTTTTTCTTGCTCTGCTCTCCCTATCTCGGCGATCAGGCGAGGGAGCTGGCGGCAGCTGGTATTTAAAGTGGTTTAGGTGTGCTTTGGGGGGTCGTGTCCGGAGAGGCGAATCGAATGGCTCTTGGGTGCCGTTGAAGATGACGGGTGTCAGTCCAGTCCTGCCGATGGGCGAGGTGTTGGACGAGCAGAAAGTCGGAAAGGTATTGAAGCTATGTCGTGTGCCCTTTGCTCGAATCTCCCCGAAGGCCTGCTTGGGTAAGTTTTGGCCCCTTCCTTCAGTCAATGGAATTTCTCGCAGCCTGGCACTTGCACCGCCCCAGCTGTGTGCACGGGCCAAGGGAGTCGGCCTGTGGCGCCTTCTGAGGCTGAGGATTCACCTCTCTGTTCGCCCAACAAATATTCGTAGGCACCTACTGCGCAGGTCTCAGTGACAGTGCAGATGCTCTTAGTCGAGCTCAGCGCTGAGTGGAATCGATCGTCCTCGCCTGTGGGTCATGAATTAAACGAAACGACATCCACATCGCATTGGATTGCTTAGAAGAGATATGCCAGCTATTTTCTGGGCCAGAATCTTGAAATCCCCATTTCTCTCGATTTCTCGATTTGCAGCTGGATTCGAGAGCCATCATTTTTGCCAGTAGTCGATGCCGCAGCCAATATCCTACTACTTCTTGCTTGACTCAGGACTCCAAAGTCTATTTCATTTTCAGCAGTCGAGTCCACAATTTCGTCTCTGTGTTTGCTAACTCACCTGTTTCACATCGCTGAATCCATTTTTTCCCGCCAGGTTGCATCTTATCTGCGTCTTGCGTGAACACGTGGCCGGACGCGTGTGCTAACTGAGAGATTATCCACTCAATTTTGAGACTTTGTCTTGGACCGCAGTGCGAAATGAGCAGCCCGACCAACAGACGGCATTCGGTCCTCCTATGAGTCCGGCGATGTACGGGGATTTCGAATGCCACGCTCTTACTTTATGCGCCTTTCAGGAACAATATCCCACAGAGGGAAGTTTCCCAAGGAGGAAAGCACGTTCCTCGTTCCTCGTTCCTTAGCCGTCTTTGAACGTCGAGCTAGGATGGGAACTGAGTATTACCGACATACCATAGCAACGACGATGAGGTCGAAGCTGATGCTAACACAAACTCCGCCAAGATGTCGAACCAACAACCTGACATTGCTTCCTTGTCTCTCAACGCGAATAAAGACTCAGTTATATCCGAATATTCTTTCGTGCCTGTCCCGAATGACGCCACTGCCAGCTAACTGCACATGACCTTGGCAGTTACAGCTGCAACCCATCTCGCACATTGCGAGAAAGTCGGAGCGGATTCGCCGTGGTACTCACGGAAGTGTTGACCAGGGTGTAGCTGCGGCTCCTCCGTCCCAGTGCCTACCTACCTTACCTGACCCGGTCGGTACCGGCCCGGATCCATACGGTCGTACTTTGTTCCGACTCGAAAAAGGCGAAACCTGGAATGGAAGAACTCCAATTTGAACAAACATTAAAGTGGGGCAGCGACTGAAGATGATGGAATTGACAGGGAACGGCGGGGATGGGCCCGGCTCAATCCTTCCAGTTGCAACCATCGATACTGTCTCTTGAGACCCAGGAGCCACATCGTGTGATGGAGCACGGCTAAGGAGACATCAACTACCACGTTGCGGCCAGGACACACGATGGCCCATCAACACCAGCATCAACCGGAGACTCCGCTTGAGAGGCAGCCTGAGGTCCCTGAAGTCGAGGCCCAACCAGGGACCCAGCCCGAGCCTCATCCCGAAGCCCAGCGTGTGACTGAACGAAGGAACTCTGAGCACGAGTTCAGATTCGATCAAGTCCCGCAGTACTCGGATGACGAGGACGATACTGCTTCGGTCACTTCTTTGAAGGCCAGCATTCTCGATTACCGTCGAGAGAACGGACGCACCTATCACCGCTTTAGTGATGGCCACTATGTTCTCCCGAATGATGAGCTTGAGCAAGAACGCCTCGACATCGCAAATCATATGTGGACTGTCGTCTGGGATGGGAAGCCATGCCTATGTCCGAAGAAAGACGGGGCCAAGCACGTCCTTGATATCGGGACGGGCACAGGTATTTGGGCTCTAGATTATGCTGATGAGCATCCCGAAGCAACTGTCATCGGCGTGGACCTTAGTCCCATTCAGCCTGAGTACGTCCCACCAAACTGTCATTTTGAAATCGATGACCTCGAAAGAGAGTGGGCATGGTCGAACCTGTTTGACTTCATCTTCTGCCGCAACATGATTGGCGCTATCACTAGTTGGGAATGGATTGCCGAGCAAGCATTTGAGAATCTGGAACCCGGCGGCTATTTCGAAATCCATGATAACCTCTACCCAATTGCCTGCGACGATGGCACCTTGACCGAGCACCATGCACTGCACAGATGGTCTGTCATACTCTGCGAAGCTGTCGAGAGAATCGGCCGTTCTCTCACCATCACCCCGCGATTCGAGGAGATTCTTAGGAAAGCAGGTTTCGAGGACGTTACGGTCACGAAGCAGAAGCTACCAGCATCGCCATGGCCGAAAGACCCTAGACTGCAAGAGATTGGCGCTTGGACGCAGGCGGCAACTCTACCGGGCGTCGAAGGCATTGCTATGGCATTGCTGACGCGAGTGCTCGGCTGGAAGCCATCCGAGGTCCTCGTCTTCTGCGCGCAAGTCAGGAAGGATCTTAAGAATCCTGATATTCATGCTTACTGGGATGCCTACTCTGTCTACGGAAGAAAGCCTCTGCGCACGGAGCATTTGCGGGTAGCGAGTTTCCAAAGAGAGGGTTCAGCTGAGAAAAGACCAAGGGAGGAAAGTCCAGAAGAGGATGTGCCACGGAAACACTTGCGAGAGGGCAGTGTCCATCGAGAAGTTCCAAGCTGAGAGCAAGCAAGAAAGAACAAGGACGGTCTAGGCTTTCAACAATGGCTCCATTCCCTGCGCAAAGAGTCTCGGCGCAAGCTAAGTTGACCACGCCTCGCGGCAAGATAGATGCGACCACAGATCTGCTCTGAGTTGGCTACTTGGGACCCTATCAAGCCCGATAAGAAGGTTTACCCGTTCGAGTTGACTTCGAATTAGAGAGCAATCTACGTGGAAGTTTCTCCGGATTAGTTCGGTGCCGAAACATTTTTCCTTGACAGAGTTACTAGGCTCAACGGCGAAGGGTCACAGAGGCCTTACACGAGTTGAAGATCTCAGTCGTTATAAGCAGCGCATGCACTGAGTCCCAAGCGGCTGCCTATGGGTCAATTTTGGCGACAGGATTCCCAATAAGTTCTGATATATAAGAAGCGCGGGTCCTGACCTTTGTACATGCACTTCCCGGGTACAGCTACCAAAGCTCCAACTTGTACATAAATGGGGTTTCCCGAGACATCCCGCAATTAGAGATAGAGCTGTAACAGGCTACCAACATACGGAGATCTTCCTCAGGCAATCTGAAGGCTGCGACGTTGATCACATGTAGCAGTACTTCCAAAAAAGCGTATCACGGTATCCCACACAGGTGCATTTACCCGAGTGCAGGCTTCGCTGTGCCACAACGACACGTAGGGCATACTTTTGCTGACCATGCAATGCTGTGGCGACGGACCTTGCCAGTCGCTATCATAACTTGTCTAATCCTGCTCACCATTGAGAACGGCCTTGCTTAAACGCATGTACCATCGATAGTGAGGCATCCTGGACTATTCTCTCAATCTACTAATTAGTTCTTCTTACAGAAAAGCTTGGAGAATATGCCAGACACGAAGCTTCTTAACTGTGCCAGCCTCTAAACCGAAGAGTTCTTTGGGTCATCCATACCGTCGAAGTACGCGATACTTTCACGTACTTGGGAATTTGGGGAGGTTACCTTTCGGGATCTTAGCAACGCTCAAGCTATAGTAGAAAGCCAGCCTGGATCACTATTCGGCGTGCCTGCAGGCTAGCTCTTGAACAGGGATATTCTTACGCTTGGGTCGATACTTGCTGCATCGACAAAACGAGCTTCACCGAGTTGACCGAAGCCATCAATTCAATGTTCAGATAATACGCAAGACCTACTGTCTGCTACGCCTTTCTAGTATACGTCGGAGGAGAAGACGCGCCATGACTCCAGGATTTGCGCTGGTTCGCGCGAGGATGGACCTTACAGGAACTCATCGCTCCTCCCCATGTCGAATTTCTAGAAAAGGATTGGAACTTCTTGGGCACCAGAGCCGATCCTTGCGAATATATCCAGCAGAGAACCGGAGTTCACCGATACTATCTCACTCACTCGGACACCAACGTTGAAGAGGCTTTGTCCGCTGTTCCGGTTGGGCGCCACATGTCATGGGCTGCTGGCCGAGTAACCACCAGAGAAGAATACATCGCATCTTGTCTCCTGGGTATCTTTGGTGCAAATATCCGCTTCTTTACGGTGAAGGCAAAAACGCTGCTATCCGACTGCAGGCGGAAACTATCAGAAGGACCGACGACTTATCAATCGTTGTTGGGAGCTACCCTGACGCAGCTCCAGCGTATATTGTCACACAGAAATATCTTGGAATCCTGGGAACATCGCCCGATCTGTTCGCGGAGGCGGAAACTCTCCAAAGAGGGTGTGACAGTAGCGCTGGTGAGTTATGTCAATTGAAAATGAGTTGGCGAGTTTGTCATACGGGAGTCATCTCTATTTTGCAGAACACCGGAGCTGATATCTGCACAGTATTCTGTCACAAATAAAGGCCCACAGACATCGGCAAGAGTAAACAAACAACTTCGATGGCATGGGCGGAGTATTCCATGAAAACTGGGTGGCGAATCCCAGCGGACTATCGCACACGTGGCTATTACCTGTTAGTCCCGCTCAAAAACCAGGGTGAAGGGATTTTTGTGAGATCGAGCCCCTACATCGAAAAGTCCCAAGAGCTTCGAGATGAGAGCCTCTCGCCGTTGATCATCCGGAAAACTATGACTAAACGCCAATCATCGGCCCTGGAGACAAGCCATGAACGCATTCTTGTCGATTTGACCCTGCATTCTGGCGTCCGCAAACACGTAGAGTTTATTAAAGCATTTCCGCAAGAAAGTTGGGATGCCAGGCACCGAGCGTTCTTGACGAAAAGGCTGAGGAGCTTTCATGGAGCTGTACATCTCAAGATGGTAGAGCCTATCGTGCGTCACTTGGTCTTGATTTGCAGGCTTGGGGATGGGAGCCTAGATCAGCCTCTGGTGTGGTTGGCAGGCTCAGAACAACAACACCCCGACCTTTTCACCGCAGCGGTATCGAATGACCGAGACAAAGCTCGACAGCTGTATATCAACTATAGCCAAGGGAATTTGTTAATAAGTAAGGATTCGTTGACTCGGCCGAAGTTGGGTTCGTGGACAAGACTCGTTGGCTGTTATTCAGAGCCCTCCTCCGGTTGGAGGTTTACGGTGTCGTGCAGCATACGAACACATATGAGTGTAGTTCGATGTCACTTTATTCAGGGTCATTTGCGTAGCCTTGAGGTCATAAAATCGTAGGTATGATACAGATCAACAGCCCAAGTGCATGGGCTCGCTGGTCATTGGAACGCATGACTTTTATATCACCCAGGTGGGCTTTAATGAAGAGTCGGAAGTTCTTTGTCTGATGGCACTGAATTGTGGTCTATTATTTGCTGCGACATCCCAAGAAAAAAACATCAGACGACGACGAGCCGCCGACGCGCCTCGTTTCGCTGATCTTTCTTGATAACCTTTATGTCCGAAAAAAAAGGGGTATTTTTGGGGGTCTTTTTCCACGCCGAATGTTTCGGCCACTCAAGTTTCAGAATATTGATGAAACTGGCTTGGTACCAAGACGGGCAAACTTCATGCCACGTTTTGGACCGGCTACTTAAACGTCACTTCATTCATCCGATGCAAAAGCGGAATGTTTCCTGTGCAAATTATCTGGAGTATTTTCTCATCATTCTCACAACAACCAATATCAAAATGTGGTTCTCTGCAGCAATTGCATCCTTCCTCTTGGCGGCGTCTTGTTCTGCAGCATCATCGGAGATCCAAGCGCACCTGCGCGGGGCTAGAGTCTGCCCCCGGACGCCCCTGGAAGAGTCGCTTTTGGAATGCTCAAGTTGGGATATCGCGGAAGAAGACAAACCTGATTCGGATCAGAGTCAGGGAAACGCAACGAGTCAGAGTGAGCCTTTGGGGTGGACTGGACCCCACGGATGCGCAGGAAGTTACTGCTTGTACGCCAACAGAGACTACGCGGGCGGCCGAGGGGTTGTCATCATTTCAACACCAGAAAACGTGCAGAAACTGACGAAAACGGGGGAAAGGCTCCAGAGCAAGGGCGAGAAAGACAAGACTTCGTTAAACCCGACATTCCGAGTTACCGAGGTCGAAGGCAAAGGATTAGGCATGATCGCCAACAAGACTCTTGCGCGAGGCGATACTGTCATGCTCAAAACGGCGGTTCTCATCGCACACCGCGCCTTCATTGAGCGCACGAGGCCGGAAGACCAACGACCGTTGCTTGACGCCGTGGCAGAGCATCTACCGGCGTCGACGCGGAAGACGTTCCTCGGCCAGATGGGGCATTTCGGCGGCCACAAGGTCACCGACATTATGCAGACAAACTCGTTCCAGATGGATCTCGGCGGCGGTGCCGGAGGCGATGGCCAACACTACGGCAACTTCCCTGAAGTATCGCGATACAACCACGACTGCCGGCCCAACGTCGCCTTCCACATCAGCAACGAGGACGGGCGCCACCGGACCACGGTCGTGAGGCCGGTGAAGGCCGGCGAGGAGCTGACGATATCGTACCTCGACCAGCTCGACGTGCGCTCCGTGCGCCAGCACCGCGCCAAAGTGGCATGGGGATTCGAATGCGGGTGTTCGCAGTGCGGTCTGGCGAAGAAGCAGGCCGCGGCGTCTGACGAACGATTGATGGACATCAAAGAGATTGAGAGGACGCTTTCGGACATAAATGCCCATGTCACGACTGCGCTCATTGAGAAATTTCTTAGGTTGTATGAGGACGAGAGGCTCGAGTCGAAATTGGCTGGCGCGTACACTATCGCTGCACTGAATTTCAACTTGCTTGGGCACGCCAAACAGGCCGTGAAGTACGCAAAGCTGGCGGCGGAGGCCGGTATGATTGAGAATGGGGCCGGGGCGCCAGATATTGAAGCGATGCGGACGTTGGCTGCGGATCCAAAGAAACACTTTACGTGGAGAGGAAGACTCAAGTAAGACGAAATGGAGAATTCATAGAAATATCGTATACGGAATGCTTGGACGCCAAGGCGTCCGGAACAGACATGTGGACCCTGAGGTCCCACACGGGCGGCGGACTTGCTCCATGTACGGTGACCGGGAGAGGAAGCCCCGCTTAAAATCGCCGTCTCAGAGGGTCAGAAATCGGGATCAGGATTGCTCATGACTGAGTGCTGCACAAAAACCATAGACAAGTTTGAAATTTCAGCGCTGTTAAAGAATTATCGACTTCCAGCAGTATTCTCATTCTTGCACTTCCAGCCACCAAAAACGCCGCCACCAAAAGTGTGTGGATGGATGTCTTACCCAACGCGTGGCGTCCGCCGGTAAGGATTGCGATCAAAGACACAATGCGAGGGGCATCTTCGCTAGCCTCAGGAACGTGTGAAAACGGCTTCCCTCGACATCCCTGTGATCCCACGACAGACAGCGGACAAACAAGGTGGGAGTGGGATCCCCCGAGGTTCCAGCACTGGCACCGGAATGCCCACTCCGGAGCATTGGCCAATGGAGATAGCGCCCGGGGCGGGGTTTTCGGCGTCTTTTCCCAACTACCAGCCACCGGATAGCCAGTGACGTAAACGTGATGGACCGGTCTTGGCTCCACTCACAACATCTTCAACAGAGTCACATCGCGAATAAACCTGCTCGCCGACGACGCAAGTTTTTCTACCCGCTGTCCAGTCTGTTGGGCCTTTTCCATCAGTGCTTGCGCGACCAAAAGCCCCTGATCCCCCGCCGGCTGTGTCATTCTCGAGGTGCAGAACTGGGCCGTCATTTTAGGGTATTTGTAAAAGAAAAGCTTCCTCCCTTGAACGATGATTCGACCGATAAACATGCATCAAATGGACGATCCAGGACGGGTGGGACCAGCAGCCTCGTGTCTTTGGAGCTAGAATCCCAGGTCGGGATGCGCGTTGCACGGAGGACCTGGTTACCGAGGGGGCCCTAAAGTCCAAGATCTGCCTCGCAATGAGGGGGGATTCGACAAAGAAATTTCCATATTTTGCGTTCCCACCGGCATTTACACGACACCATTCGCCGTCAGTGATGACCGGATCACGTCCAGTTTATTCTCGACATCCCTACCCCTGCTTGTCACATCGGTGCCATGACTTGCAGCACCCAGCCCCATCCCTCGGCTGGGGGTTTCTGGTTGAATCCTCCATCAGGCAGGTCGGTGCCGTTTGCCCCATTGTCGCTTACGCAGTATTTACCCTTCTCCCATCCCCTCCACTGCGTTAGGTTGTTAAAGTGCCGTCCGATTTCCGTTCCCCTCGGGTGCCATTGAACCTCGCCTCCAAGCGGCTCATCGCGCCAGAACTTCAAGTCACGACAATGGCGCCGGTAACACCCGTCTTGAACACCTTCGTAGAGCGCCTTGCCCCGCGCTCGGCACCGCCGGACACAGCTCCGACCAAAACCCTCCCTCTGGCCCTCCGCGACATCTTGGTCCGCCAGACGGTGGTCACAATCACATCGACCCCAGAGACCACCGAAGAGAGCGCATCGAACAACAACCTCGGCGGCGGCGCCATTGCCGGCATCGTCATCGGGTCCATCGTCGGCTTCCTCCTGCTACTGTGGATTCTCAAGTCCTGCGGTTTGTGGCGTCGGCCCAACTCCTGGGGAGACGAGGAGTACGACGACCGCAGATACCGCGGCAGGTCGCCGGGGTCGCGCCATCGCAGGAAGCATCACCACCGCTACCACCACGAGACGTCGCGGTCGAGACGGCCCTCGTACGAGGTCAACGAGGTCCGGTACTCGCAGCCTGTGGTGTATGAAAAGAGAAGGCCTAGCGCTTCGCCGAGACCGCCGGCTGCTGTGTATCGATCGAGTCGAAGCAGGACTAGATACTAGTCTGGGACTCATCAAGTATGTGTGGGAGTTTCACAGCACGCGGGTGGACCATCTAAACGGCAACACCGATTCATAGCAAGAAGACAACAAGGGGCACACGAGCGACGTCAGCAACGTTTTTACGATACGATGGCATAGTGAGCTTGATGATTTGATGAGATAGTTGTAATAATATCAGGCATAAAACGGTCGATTAGACTAAACGACATGTTCAGTATTCCAAGTGCATCCCAGTACTCTGAAGAAGTTGACATACTCCTGCTCTGACCTCCCATAGTTTGACAACCAACTTCATCCCTCGATGCTACGCTATTGAGTGATTGTTTTGTTATGGTCCTTGCCAAAATTCATTGTAGGATTTGCTGTGTTTCTAGCTTGACACCTTTTGGTGTGAAGCAGTTTAAGAGCTCGAGCATGATCGACGGCCGGTGAGGTGAACTGTTTTCTGGCTAGCTGGTTTTGTGCTCTTTTCCCCCCATGATACTTGACACATGAAACTCAAATTGGCTTCATCGGTGCTCGAGCACCAACCCAGATGAGGTATTTGAAATTTACAGAATCCTGAAGGGCCTCCGTGAAAATCGTTGTCTTCAGAGGCTACTGATGGGGCATGTATCTTGACGAAGTCGCGGTGATATCTAGACGGCCCACTGTTATTGTATACCAAGATTCGATGAGTGCACTATATTAGATACTCGAGGCTGAAGAAATAACTTGCCTTCTATGAACTTGCCCATGTAGCTCACCGCCGATCTCTCGACTCCCGAAAATAAAAGCCCATATCCCAATGTAACGCCCGTCGTAAACCCATCATCGTGAGGCAAAGTGGACCTCAGCCAGACTTCGCCTTGCTCTTCTTGACCCAGTCGTACCACTTCTTGTACTCCTTATATTCCAAGGCTTCCTTCTTTCCTTGATACCGAACGACCTTGAGCTCGACGTCCTGCCACTTGTCCTTGCGGCCCATCCAACCGGCCTTGCGCATAAGGCTCACCAGGGTTTCCTCCATGGTCCATTCTTGCTCGACAGCAACGTCAGGGAGGTACGTCGCACCGTACCGCTTGCCGTGGTAGAAGAAGCTGATGCGCAAGCCGTGAACACCCAAGGTCCAGTCCATCGGGTCATCGCAGTCTTCGAAGTCGGTGAGAAGCGTGACGGCGACCTCAAGCGAGGGGAGCTCCGAGACCTCGACGGGAGGGAAGCGCATGTCGTGAAGGGCAGAGGTCAAGCTGTAGCTAGATAGGCCGTCCTCGAGCTCCTGGGGCTCAAAGGTGCCGATGCAGCCCCTCAGCGAGCGGTGGCCCGAGCGTGGTGAGACGGTGTTCCAGGTGACGAAGAGCGGGGATTCGGTGAGAGCATCGTCATCGTCGTCTTCGTCTTCGTAGTCGTCGTCTTCAGCTTCGGCGAGGGAGTCAACGGAGGTCTCGGGCGTTTCGGCGGGCAGCGAGATACTGGAGCCGGAGGAGGCGGAGCCCGAGTCGCTCGCAGGTTCGGCGAGGCGCTGCAGGGCTGGGAGGAGCTTCTTGGAGGCATCCTTACCGTCACCGAGGCCGGGCGACAGTGTCTTGGCGTATTCGGGCCATGAGCGCTGAATCTCTTTGAGAGAAAGACCCGGCCGCTTGTCCAGGTGCGAAGCCAGAGCCTCGAAGCAGTAGAGACAGTGTGCCACAGTCGCCATGAGCTCGTTTCAAGGGAGGGAAGACGGAAGGGGAGGTGGCGACAATGGCGCTGCGTTTAGGAAAGAGTGGCAAGTGGAATGGTGTTGAGCTTCACAGTGTCCGCGGTGTTGCTCGGGTTGGCAGTCGCACAAGATCAGCAGCGGACGATGCGGAGGTGGACAGGTCAGCACGTTTGCAGGGTGGGGGAATATCAGGTTGGAATGGACGAGAGAGGTCGATCGGGTAATTGGCACCTTGCTCAGGTAATGTCACTGGCTGAGAGGGGCAGCGTTACTGCTCCAGCTGAACCCCACTTCCTTCCAGTCAGATAACGGAACCCCGCGATTGATCGAGCTGAGCTAACTTGGATGGTTGTGCATATGGGAAAATGTGCAAAACTGGATGGAACATATTTTATGCAAGAAAGCATAACACATACATGACCTACCTCGGGACGGTAATAAGACCGGGGCGCTTAAATAAATTTCCTGCCTCGAACTACCCCCGGAGGGGTAGGCCAGTTTCGAAACACCTCCTGAACAGGAACGACTCTGGTCCGAACGCCTTCATCCCATCAAGCTGAAAATTAGACCGCAAAGTGCCAGGGAACTTGGTCTGTTCTGGACCATCACTCTCCCCCCCCCCCTTCTTCCTCCCACTTCCCACGCGAGGAACCACACATCCCCAGCTTCTAGCTAAGCTTCACAATAAGGTACACCGGGGTGAAGACTTGGCAATACCGGGGTTCATACATTCAAAACCCGCCTTCCCCTGCTGACTTTGCTACCGGAAGTTGCTGAAAGCGAGCGGCTTGTTGTCTGATCTTCGCTCGTCCGAGCCTAAGGGCGAGGCTTTGTGATACGGCACTCACTTAGACTAGTGGGCCGCTCCTACGCGTCTTCCTCGTCACAGCCCAGTTTCAGACATTTTCCACCAGCTGCCTTCGTCTCTTCACCAGCCTTCTCCCACGATCAGCCCTCTTGGACTGTTGATCTCGCCCACATCGCTACGTTGGCTGATGCAGGCGAAGCCCGGGGGCGGAGATGGGGGGACTGGGTCATGGTTCGTTTGACTCTCGTTGTCGAAGATGCTTGGCATGGTTCCTAAGCGTGCGGTGACACCCCAGGAGGTCCCTTGTTTTCCGCATCATTGACTCGATGACATGTTGCCCCTTTGGGCGAGGGTGCAACTACAGAATAAGCCAAGCACTGAAATGGTCGCGGGCTGAGGCGGCGATGGCCAGGGATGGAGACGGGCGGGAGCCCTGACCGCTGGTCTCAACTACCTACGCCAGGCGCTGGAGCAACGACTTGCAAGTTCCAGTCAGATTTTGGATGACAGGACTCTGGATGGCCCGGCACCCGTGCGTAGCAACATCGAGTCCCCTCTCCCTATACCGTGTCTGATGTATGATATCGATGGTGATACTTGGCGCAAACCCCCCCCTGACGTGCGTGGCTCTCGTTGAGATACAAATACCTGCATCTTCTTCCCCGTGTTCCGTTTCTTCTGATCTTACTATCCAACCAGCAAAGCACACCCTTCACACAACCTTTGACTTTTCGTCCTTCTCTTCTTGTACAGGAATTTATCTGCTCGTCGCCGGCCGACACTCGTTCGAATCACCAAGACAACCAATACCGTCAAAATGAAGTACTCTGTCATCCTTTTCGCCTTTGCCGCTGCCTTCGTCGCTGCTGCCCCTGCTGAGTGTACGTTAGCTTGAGAATAGGCACGACACGAGTTGATGCTGACTACTCATACAGCGATCGAGGCTCGCCAGGAGCAAAACAACGTCCCCGTCAACGAGGCTGCCATGACGGACGTTAACGGCAACGTCGTCCCCTTCAACGCCGCCACTGTCTACCAGGCCAACAAGGAGGCCGGTCTCTAAGTCAGACTCGACTCTCGACATGAGGAGCATTGACATTGGGGTCCAAGGACGCTTTACGAACTGCGAACAATACACAACATCAACGACGCCTGTAGTCTCATAATCTGGCGACAAGTATCGGGATGGGACATACAGGCGAAATAGGCATCATGGCAAATCAATCTACGATATTGGCTTTATCTTGATCTGGGACACGGACTCAACGGACAGGGTGCCAGTTATTCACGGACCCCTTTTGGGCAGATAATATTTCAATACACTCGGTTGGCATGGGCACAATCCGTGCATATGTCAACCATTTTTCTCACAGAATTTGACAAGGACCAACTTTTTTCTGAATGGAGTTAGTGATACGCATTACAGAGGGCGCCTATCATCAATGCACTTGGCGGCTGTCACTAGCCCTCCAATACGTCAAACTGACTTCGGGGTACCTTTCGAACCCCGTCCGAGAGCAGGATGATCCGACTGGTTGCTATTTCTGAGTCCTGGGATCTTGGAAAGCCAGGAAAGACTTTCTTGTAAGCTTAAACGCGGAGAACCCACCGAGTGTGGACGAGGGACAGGGGTCGTGGGAACGGTGAAGAAGCAAGCAAACTTGGCTCGCTTCAGCAGCAGGAGTCTGTGTCGGTATCCACGGGCGATCAGCTAGGGTTCTGTTGTTTAGACACGCTCAGCCACGATTCATCATTTCTAGCGCGGCTCCAGTCTGCTTCAGAAGTTCAGAAGGAATAATTGAAGTGGGCTGGATGCGACTGCCTAACTCCGGATCCTCTGTTCAACGGTTTTGCAAATTTCCCGTCCAGAAAGACGCAGCCTAGAGTTGCCGGCATCACAGTCCTGTGACAAGGGTCTGTTGGTCATTTGGTTCGGCCACCGCAACGATCAAGTCCCTTGCGCGCTCCACTCTTCTTTCGTCCCAGGAGACCGCAGGAAGAGACGGGGATCACTCGGGGGACGTCTTAAGAGTTTGTGTCTGATGTTTCGTTCGCGTTGAAGAGCAGCCAGAAGAATCGTGGTTGTGTTGCACTCAGGTCATCTGGGTCATGGACAACTCCCAGAGTTGTTCGCGAAGGTCGATCCGACGAAAGTGACTGGCGGCACTGCATTTGCTTGGATGCTGGCATTATGACATGATGACAGTGACAAGACGGGTGAACGGGAAGGATGATGGCATCCTATAACGCCGACTTCTCATCGAGTCTGATATGATGAATCGCACCGAACTACTTTGTCATTTGGCTTCCCTGTTGGGGAATTTAGTGGACAACTAACTGTTCAAGTATTATGCAGATCTTTGAGCAGTGGACTTCACACTTTTCGTAGCCAATGCTCATCTTATGTTGAGACGAATCCTTCATACCTAGGCTACGTAAGTGACCAGCATCGGATCCGTGGGCAATCCGCGTTGAGAAGAAAGAAAGTGGAACTTGCAGTGGAAGAGGCGTGAAGCATCGTAAGCCCCGTTACCGTTAATTAAGAGCAGCGGGCAATGTGGACGCCGACCGAGGGAAATGCTAAAGCCAAAATGGGGAGGAACAGACGAAGTCAGCCTGCGCCATCCTTCGCTGATCAAAATCATGTGCCAGCTGTCAGCACTCAACGACTCCTACGTTCCAAGTTCCAACACTAACACCAACACCGACAATGTTCCGACTTCCCTGTGCCTCGCATGCCAACGTCCTGCGCCAAGAACAGAAACAATGGGGCTTGTTCCGTCCGGTTGGGCTTCAGAGTTGTACCAAATGTAACCGTGTGGACGGCCAATCTCAATTAAGCTCGTCGTAGCCAGCTCCGTCGGACCGATCTAATCACCTCACCTTTCCCACCGACAACCCTCTCAGCAGTCACGCACAGCCAGACTGAGCTCTGCCTGCAGTCTCATGGATTTACTGCCACAGCGCCACCTGCGAGACAACGCAGAAAAGGGCGGGTACCGCACCAGCACAGCTTCGAGGGGAAAAGCAGGGACCAGACCAATGTCTTTCGTCCCTCGCGTCAGCAATGGTGCTCAAATTAGCCTGAAGCTAGCCCAAATTTGAGCACATTCTCCACCGTCAGCCCTGCTGGAAATGCCGTTTCTTTGCTCTGGGGGAGCCAAGCAGACCTCACCACATCACCAAACCAACCAACGAAATCGGCCCAGTCTTCCACGTTAGATCTTAGCCCGACCTGGCTCGGCGCCGACATCCACTCGAGCTGCCCGACATCACACCCTTTCTTCTTTCGACAGGCATTTCCCCAACCATCAGAGGGTACCACCTGACAGCCAAGTGCCTTTGCCTCGCGGTTGACCAACAAACGACGTAACCTGCCTCTGAGTCCCTGGCTAGGGACTCAGTGAGTGAGTGGATCGACTTGATTCATTCCGTTTGCGCAGCCACCACAAGTGCGTCTCATACTTGTCGACGACTGATCCTTCAGGAAGACGACAAGCGCGTAGCGAGATGACCAGGGCCAGCCCTGGATCTGCTCGACCCCTCCACTCAAGCTTGGAGAGCCGCAACTCTGGAACTCCGCGTTGCCTATTTTGTTGGTCATAAGCCAGGTTAAGCGAGCAACCGGGGCAAACGTTCGGTGGGCTGTGTGAAGCAGGCAAACTTGGCGCTGTGGTCCACCTCTGTACATAGTCCCTTTTCGATCTTGTCTGCAACCATCCGGTGTTTGTTTTGACTGCTTTTCTGCGAGTGCGGGTAGCAACCCAATCAGCAGGCTCTGGATGTCGTCAACACGACGTGCCTGATCAGTTCCTGGCTCAACCTTCTCCTCTCGAGCGAGAGGGAGAAAAACATGCTCAAATTGTCCAGTCCGGTTGGCTGGCCAGATCAGATAGACCGATGCCGCATGTTCGCAGTCTCAGCCGCAAACGCCTTCCGATGCGTCACAGTGGTGCGGGCTTTCATTCCAATATTCGATCAGCTCGCTCGCCCTTGCGTGACGCCTTGACCATGTCCAACGGAAGGGAGCCGCACCAACGTGCGTGAATATGGCGAGAAGGCGTTTAGTTTCCTCCACGTCCGAATCACAGACATGCCCCCTAGCGGACTCTGCCAGGCTCCAACGAATAACTAGTGCTTCTCCGTTTTTCCCGCCATTCCAATCTCTGGGGTCTCTCTCCGGGGACCCCCATCACTCCTTCTGGGCTTACAGGCGAATTGTCTGGCGGGAACCTGACTCTTTTTGTCCAATAGCACCACCGTGGCTGTTCAGACTCACCGCTTTCAAAGGAAGAGCGACAGAGCGGCTCCCTAAACCCCGACTAGGCAGCTAATCCGTCCAGTCCCAAAGCAAGCCGGACCCAGAGTCGCTTCTCCTCTACAGGGCTTAGTGTCCTCCGGTATGCTACAGCCTGGCGATGGGGTCCTGCCTCTTACCATTGCTCATTTTGGATGTCCCAGCTCCCTGGGTGATGTGATTTTATATATAGCAATAGCAGCACACACTCGCCCCATAAGAGAGTTCTGACAGCCTGGGCCTGCCTCATCACAGCCTCACTCACCCCCGCGTCTCTCGGGCCCGGCTCCGATCGAATCCTTGCCATCCATCGTTCGTTTGTTGTTCAACCGCAGGAGTCTTTGCTTATAATCGCTCGAGATCGCCTTGTGTTGGAACTAGTCTTTCTCAGCCTCAAACAACATCTTCGGTGCCGACAGATATCAAAGCTCCTTAGCATTTCGATTCCCTCACCATCATACGAACATGGTTCTCCATCGCCAACAAGCCCAGTTCGACAGGGCAAGATGGCGCATGGCGCTATTGCTGCCGTTTTGGATCCTTCAGCTGCTTGTGCTTCTTACCGTCATCGGCCTTTTCTCATGGCGTCTATCAGACACTCTCAGGAACTGGGATACGGAGGTGGAGACGAAGGGCATGTTCCCTACTGTTGAAGTTGTGTAAGTTCTATTTTCAAGTCTGTCGATTGCATGGCCAACAGCTGACACGTCTCCAGATGGGAGGCTGTCAACATTGGTTTCTCATTGATCTGCCTCGTCGCTACAATCTACGAGGTTTCGAAGCTTGCCGCCGAGACCTTGACGCCATGGACCATGCTCTTCACCCATGTCCTCAAATTTGTCGCCTCTCTGGCAGTACTGGCCCTCGACGTTGTCATCTTCGTCCAAAGAAAAGACAGTCACTACTCAGTTGTTGGTCTTGGCCTCGACTGTTTTCTCATGTAGGTCCTCCGACACAGCCCAAGGGACAAACAAAGCTGACCGCCCTAGTCTCCTCATCTCCATCCCTGGCTATTATTCAGTCCAAACGTACCGCCGCCTGGCAAAATACGACGACTACCACTACCACGTCAACCACAAGCCCTACGGCTTCAACGATCTCGAGCAAAATACAACCTACAATAACCGCCTCTCCATAGGCGCCCTCTCCCTTGGCGACCGCTCCCTCCGCCGCATCTCCACATCCTCGGCAAAGAGCGGTACGACCACCCCCAACGGCCAGCAGCCCCAACAACCAACCCAGCCTGAGCCGAAGCCCCTGCAACGCACGCCATCACAGTACAACAACGAAAGAGACACTCAGTTTGACAGGTACATGGTCGAGCGTGCCATGACGAGCGAGTTCGGCTGGGCAAGCAGCCCCCCCAACGACAACCCCCTCGCGCGCAGCGACAGCTACATCGGCAGCGGGTCTATAGCCAACGGCAAGGTCGTAACGAGAGAGAGCATGGGACGCGCTCCGAGCTGGGGGAGCTCGCACGTGCTGCTTGCGGTGCCGGAAATGGATGAAGAAGACGCGCCTGGCCGGGGAGACAGGCAGTCTCTTCTAGGACACAAGAGACAGGGCAGCGACGACAGCGTCGGACCTAGGAGCCCGCCCTACCATGCCTACCAACCGCCGTCATCGAGAACATCGCCGCCGATCATCGCGGTCGAGGAGTCAGACATCACATCAAGCACCTTCGCCACGGATTTTGAGCGCAAGAGGAAAAGGAGTCAATGATCTTTGAGGGTGGACATTTTGAAGACGGGGGAACTGTTATACCCATGTTTTGTTGTTTTTCCGCGTCATTTTCTTTCGTTTCTGACAGGCTTGACGGCTTGTGTGCATTTTTTTCTTCTTCTTTACTACTCACTACATTATACCACATGGTCACGGCGTTTTACGAATTCAAACGGGGGGAAAAAAAGGAGGGAGGCGGAACGGGAAGGGCGGTTCAGGGTCCCGGCAGATTTGTTCATAGAACACCATCGTTTGGAAACGTTTATACAGCGATAACACTTTCAAATCTAAGCTGTTGCGGCTCATGATGTTCTTGTATTCCTTGACGGGAGGACCAGCTGATGTCTTTTCTTTTATTCTTATTGTTGTGGATTAGCTACTGAACTCGTGGGTCGTCGCCTGACACTTCACTATCCGGAGAAGGAACCAACTTGTACAACGTCACATATAGAATCCCACGTCCTTCAAGCCCGGCGTGGCTTGTTGCACCATCCCATCTCAATTAGTGGAATCCTGCCAGTAGGCAGACCTCAGACGCCGTTATAGTTATCGAAGGAACAACAAGTTCATCCGATGACAACAAACGGTGGCCAAAATTCCTTAACGCGGGTCGAGAAGGATTTAGTTGAGGCTTTGACGTTGACGGCAAAGGGAAAAAAAGGGGAATGTAGTTCTCTTTTCGTCTGAAGGGGTTTGGTCTGATGTTTTCGGTACCGAAGTAGCTGACGTGCGGTAGGACGGCACCGCGATGGAACGACTGGGCAAGGTAGAAGGGGGGGGGCTGTGTTTGATGACGCGAATCCTGAAATTTTCGCCATTGCTTACCTTGGTTGTGCAGAGGCGGGACTTCAACGTGACATTTTGGTATTGGACGCGGCTTGATTTTTTTGTCGCCGGAGCAGGAGGTTTCATTCAAGACATTGATGCCGTCGTGAATTCAGGCTGGGTTCTAAGCTGGGAGAAGTTTAGGAGCGAGTTCGCTACCTAGATAGACTCCGTCATCACTGCCTTTAGGCGGCGGAGAGTTTCGGGTTTTACTGAAATATGTGAATGAAGGATTCCAGGAACGGAAATCTTAAGGCTACACAGGCTTTTGTTCTCTCGGGCGGGGAGGACGTTTGCCGAGACAACTGCGTATGGGCCAAAGTTTGGAAAGTGTATGAATCCTAGCACTTCAAGCGTCCCGTTTCCAATGAGAAGACGGGCTTTGAACCAGAAACATTGAGTCCGCCGTCCTCGTCCTCGATAACGGAGCCAGTTCTTGTCACGTTTCGCGGGGACAGAACCCCTCCACAAGTTGCGTTGGGCTCCTCTCTGCAATCTAAGCGCCTTCCTTTCTAGACACCAAAAGAGAGGGAAAAATAAATGGCACTGGTTCTAGATTCCCAGTCATGATGACCGTTTGGCATACCCGCTCATCGACACCCTACACGGGTACCCATCCGTAGGATGCGCAGCGCCAGCCTCAACCATAAACACTCTTTGCCCGCCGACTCCGCCCAGATCAAGCTTCTTATCCCCGTCGAGCTCGGCGAAGGCGTCGCGCATGTCAAACTCTCTTACGATACAAGCCAAAACCGCCTTCACCTCGGTCATCACAAGCTGCTGTCCGACGCATAATCTCGGTCCGTATTCGAAGATCCGCCAGCCGCCTTTGGGCGGATAGAGCTCGTCGTCCGCATCGGTGACGAGCCAGCGCTCGGGGATGAAGTCGTCAGGTCGAACCCAGTACCTCGGGTTTCTTCCAATCACCCAGTGGAGCATGTTTACGGCGATTCCGTCCGTGGGATACAGGTTTCCCTCGGCGTCTTTGAGAACCAGGTCGCGGGATCCCTGGCGGATGCCGCCTGCGGGCGGAAACAGACGCAGGGACTCTTTGATGCAGGCGTTTGTGTAGGGCAGCGAGTTGAGAAGGCTGGGGTTCTCGACGATCCGGGCGGGCGTCGAGGCCACGTCGTCGGCGCCAAAGACGTCGTCGTGCTCCGCGCGAACCCTGGCGAGGATCTCCGGACGGGCGTAGATGTTGTGGAAGCAGTACACGATGGTGGCCGCCGACGAGTCGTAGCCCGCGAAGAAGAACATGCGCATGTTGCGCGTCATGATGCGGAGGTAGTCGGCGTCCAGGGCCTCGCGGTCCGCGTTCTGGGGCTGCGCGAGCCAGTTCTCGATGGCGCTGTCGAGGACGGACTGGAACTTCTCCGCCTTGTCGCGGTTGCGCGCCTTGTTTTCCTGGAGGACCCGGAAACGCGCGTTGATCTGCTGCTTGATGTGGTTGTCGAGGATCCTGCCGCCGTTCCACGTCCGGAAGGCGAGGAACGGGTCGATGCGGGAGAGCATGTTCTCGGGCTTGTGCGAGGTGAATTTGAGCTTGAGTTGGCCCTTCATCGCCTCCGCCAAGGGATGCTTCTTCGTCTGAGTCTCCAGGCGCATGTTCAGCAGGGCCTCGCCGATGATGTCCGTGATGAGATCCAGCGCGAGGGGCTCCAGGCGGAACATTTCGTTCTTGCGGGCCCGCTCGCGCAGCCTCTCGGCGAAGACGCGGATGCAGTCGATGATGATGGGCACCTCGGCCGTGATGTTCTGGTTGCTGAAGCTGGGGCTGAAGAGGTTCTGGAGGTGCTTCCAGGGGGGGCCGTTGGTGTCGAACTGACTCGGCCCGCCGGTGATGGGGTGGAACCAGCCGACGAGCATGGGCGGCTTTCGGGAGCCCGAGACGGGATGGCAGGCGGCCTGGTGCGCCATTTCGGGGTCCGTGACGACGAGCATCGGGTCGGCCATGGGCCAGGTGTCGATGTAGAAGGCGCCGTTGGGGAAGGGCTCTGCCAATCTCCCGAGGATGTAGTTTGCGTGGACGCCTGGCGGTAAGCTGTCGAAGGCCTTCTTGGCTTCGAGGAGGTTGCCGAAGAGGAAACTGTGAGGGACGACGGGCTGCGGCACGGTTTGAGCGAGGTGGGTTGTGAGTTGGTTGAGACGCGGACGCTTACTAGGCCTTGCTTCTTCAAGTCGGCCATGAAGCCGCGATGCTTGAGGAGCAGCTTGACGAAGTACAGCAACAAGCCCCCGACGGCGACCAGCAGGGCCGCCGCGAGGGATCTCGTGGACAGGAGAATGAGGCCCTCCATTGCGTGAGATGGGCACAGGGCGACGAGTTGAGGAGTATCGCGCGTCTCAATCCACGTCGGCCCACGATGAGACGGCTCGCAGGCAGCAGAGGTTGTTGCTTGGACTGCGTCGCGTACCCTAATCCTTGACCTTCTAACGGTAAGATACACACGACTTGACCGCTAACTGTAGGACGAAGCCTAGTACTAGACGGCCGAAGTTGAGATTGTCAACGGGAAAGCCGGAAAAGTCTGAGCTCAACTATTGAACGGCGGGCGTTGGAGTTACCGAAACACTGGATGAACCATCCTTGAAGGAACGTAATTGTGCCGCCGTCTTGTTCGCTGTAGCTCATGGAAGTAATAACAGGGGGGACGTAATCACGCTAAGACCACTGTGGTAATGTTGCTTACCTCCCCACCGCTAGCTGGTTCGCGTTGTAATGGAATCGAGTTGAGGTGCCGCTTCGTTGTTTAACAATACGTATTTCATTGCGCCTTTGGGGCTGATGTGTGTTCTTCTGACGACCGGCATCTGGTTTTGCCTCTGTGGTCGAAATCATATAAGCTAGCTTGCTCTGTAAATGACGCTGACTCCATTTAACGCCCTCCCCAATGTCCAATTTTGTATGTTTCTCCTATGCACCCATCTGTTGGACTTCTTCAATTCTCGCATCCTTTCATCATCACGCCTCAAACTCCATGCAGTCAATAAACGGTAGCAAAACAAGTTTGCAAACTCGAAGTAGATGTTGTGGCGTGGCCACAGCTTGAGTCCGTCAATCGCCAGCGGAGATCGTAGTTTCCTTTGAATACTAGGTAGTGCAAAAAAAAGGCTATTGCAAGGGGCGGTACGTCAAAACCACCTCCCAGGGAACCTTGATGTAGCCTTGATGACTGTGGTTGGGATATATTGCCGCAATCCCACTTGAACCAAATGTTGTAGCATCTTCCTCTGACGCCTTCAGAGTGATTACCTCGGAACACCACCGGCAAGCCCGACGGCAACAGAGGAAGTTAAGAATTCTGTGTTGTTGTAGACCTGCTTACAGTTGCGAGGTTGCTTCTCCTTGACGAAGCCATGGCTGTATGCTTCTCCGAGGACGGTGATATCTGGGGAACGAGTTCCTGGCTTCTCATCTTGACGGACAATAACCAGCGACTCTCCCCGCGGCATCCTCCAGATCTCGTCGCCGGGCCTCGTCTCGTGTGGGACCAAGACCAGAGCACCGTGATCGTGGGTTAGAGCTAGTCGACGAGTTTTGTCCTTGACGAAGATGTCCAGGAATGGTATCTCGGTTTCCGTGATGGCGGCAAGGGGTCCGCTGCCTGAAACGGCGTCGGTGAGCAGGTTCCTATTGTAAAGGGCCCAAAACTGTCGAAAGCCTGCCGGGTCTTCTCCAGCCCCAATTGCCTTCTCAAAGTTGTTCAGGCCGCTGAGACCGTTCAGCACCGGGCTGAGGAACCTGCTGAAGGATTGAATGATTTCGTCTCTGGTGAAGCCCTCAGGATACTTGTCGGTTGTCGTTTTGTTGATGCTGTCCGCGGTGATTGTCCTCATGAGGTTATTCATGTGGTATTCTTCTGCTGGGTTGGGGGAGTGGACTTTGTAAACGAGGGCGAGGAGCTTAACGAGCGGCAGGAGTTCTCTCATGTACGACAGCTGTTCGGAGACGTCTTCGATGGTGTCGACGTAGGTGCCTCCCAGCTGCACCTGTTCTGATTGGAGATCGCCCATGGGCATGTTGTCGGCTGCTGTCGAAAGCTTCATTGTCTTGAATGTGGCTTACGAATGTCCGCAAAGGAAAAAGGGAAACAATCGGTTGCAACTTGCAACTTGCAAGCCGGCGGCGCTTGAGACATATATGCAATGTAGCCAAGCCTGTCGTCACCATCCACGCGCGCAAGGTCTCATCTGGGCCCAGACTAGGGTTTCCGAGTTGCCGGTATTAGTCTCCAGACAGGGATGTTGGGGCAGCATGGTACGCAGTCCTTGACCTTTACAGACGCGCTTGCGCTGGCTTCATCGTACCTAGGCCTTCGTCTAAGCGACTTGTTCGATGCAACTAAGGCCTGTTCAGTTGCGTATACATAAACCGACGGAGCTTTTCTTCAATAGAAAAGGATAGGCGGATGGGTGGACTTGGTGCCGGGACTGACGGGGCCAAGACGGGCCACTATGTCATGCGTACGGGGAGACTGTGAAAGCTTGAGTGCCGTGTACCTCTGCCATTCTAGAGTGGTGCACAAGTGAGCCGTACCATGTTCTTAGTCGCGCAGAACCGGCCTTGTCGTAATTGTAATGGGCTACTTGGCCACCTGGGATAGCCCGGATGTCTCGAATAAAAGTGCCATCCAGTTTACCTTAGTCAGGTTGCAATTCCCTTTGCCAAGGTTACACATGATGATCGACGGGGGACGAACTGGAGAGATTACCCTCCGACAGACGGACGGTTGTAAGGATTCAGCGGCGGATTGGCAGAGTAACGTAGCAAGGGAAGCCAAGCGAGGGCGAAGAAGCTGAGAGGAGGGCGAGACAACAGACTGTGAGAGGAACAAGATTTGTGAGTGAAAATCTGGCGGAGATGACGTCGAGATGAACTCCGCAATTGACGGGTCCTGTACTTAGACCTTACCTGTGCTAAGCGGCCCCGGACGTACAGGCCGGGCCGGGCGCCTTTTACCGTGCAGCATGCTTCGCGTCAGGGCCCCGTCGTGCAATGTCGGCACTAACCCCCAGTCCAGAATTTGCCAAGGCACAATTTGATGTTAGGGGTCCTACAAGAGCTACCTAGGTATCGAGTGTCCATGTGTCATGAAGTACCTAGACGGATGTCCAGTTTCGAATTCTCCTGGCGGCAGGCCACCGGAGAGCAATGCAATGGAGAGAATGAAGGGAGGACCCGATACCGTAATGCTGCCTGCCATATTGTGCGCGGCGTCCGTAGGAGCATTCCTCTTACATTTACCTACATTGAGGTACCTTCCTTACCTAGGTACCTTAGGTACCTATACAGTAACGTCAGGTCAGGTAAGGTAAGCGTCGTCATGTCAATCACGGCGAGTGTCTCCTTCCGGCGACTCGGCACCGATGACAACCCCCAAGGCAACAACCAAGCAGCGACGAGCCTGATCTGCCATCCCGCGTTGATCTCGTCCTTCGCTCCCTTGCAGTCAGCTTCAGACGAGTTAACCTACAACTACAACATCGATTCTTACGCCGAGAACACGGGAGCGCCTCCATCGTCGACGCAGTAGCAGCATCTCACAACGATCCTGCAATGGTCAAGGCTCTCATTATCATGGCCGATTATGGTCATGATCCTACCGGTCAGTCTCCATCCATTCTCAACCCCAACCCTGTCATCCCCATTTTCCGCTCCTTCCATCCCTCTCATCTTCCCGCCCGCATCCAAGTCCACCCTCTCCACCGTGGCTGTTGTTCCCAAGGCGGATTCCCTGCAGCAGCTCACACCATCACTGGATTGCGTCACGAACCGCAAAGCTAATCTGTCTTCTGCTTCAACAGAAGTTGCTATTCCCTACCATGCCTTCAAGACTGCAGGCTTCGACGTTAACTTTGCGACTGAAACGGGCAAAATTCCCCGATGCGACGCCAGGATGCTTGAAGGCATCTCGCAAAAGCTACTGGTACGACGTCTTCATCCAATCGCGCTTTTCTGAACCCCAGTTTCCTGCCTCCAATCCCCAACGCTACCGTCGGAAACATCCCGCATCCGCATTGGGCTATTTTGCAGATCCCGCACTTCGCCTATCGGGCTCCCTCCGACCTTGTTTACTTACAGTTCAACTGTTTCAAGATCCGTGCTGATGCTGATACCAATCATGAACAGGGTGCCGCTGCTTCGACCATGAAGCTATACAGCATCATGACGAAGTCGGAGGAAATGCAACATCCTTTGTCATGGAGCGCTGACGGCTTTACCTTGGACAAGTTCGACGTCGTGCATATCCCTGGAGGCCATGACAAGGACGTCAGACAGCTCTTGGACTCGAGGATTGTGCAAAACCTCTTTGTTGACTACTTCCCAAATACCAAGAAACCTGGCAAGAAGGTTGTTTCCGCCATCTGTCACGGCCCCTTAGTGCTCTGCAATGCCAAGGACAAGGATGGCAACAGCGTACTGTATCACTGCCAAACCACAGCACTACCGGGATATCTCGAGACAGTGGCCTTTCACGGAACCAAAGTGTTCTTGGGAGACTACTACAAGACTTACGGTGCAGGAAGTGAGAACGTCGAGACCGCGGTTAGTAACTTGGCACATCCAGCATTTTCGAGTGCTATGCTCATTACCAGCAGATGAAAAGAGCACTCAAGCACCCAAGCCAATTCAAAGTCAGCTGGTTCCCTCACCGACCGTTAGTTTTCTGTCATCCAGGATCAAGGCTCTTCGCTCATAGCATTTAGGTTCGTCGTGGAAGATACTGAGTACAATTACATCAGTGCCCGATTCCCCCCTGATGCGGAAAAGTTTTCCGAGGCGGTAGTCAATCTGGTTCATTTGGTCCAAAGCTACGGGAGCGGCGAGTCATGCAGAGCCTGATATGGTATTTCTGTCCTGGAGATACCCTCCTTTGCGAATACGGGAACTCCTGATGCTGGGAGCCAGAAGTTCGACATGCTGAACCTGGCAGGACGCATGTCGGGGTATGCGTTTCGCGGATCTGCCTTAGAGGCCGAAAATGCGAGGTTGCGTCGAAAGAAAAACGACTGCCAATCTTGTACTTGACAATGCAGGAAGTACCTAAAGACCATGCCTACGAGATACGCAAACAACCAACCAAACAACCCTGGACATGCCGCTTTGCGGTGATGTCACTGAGACAGCCTCTTGTCATTCATTAGGAGTATGACTAGATACATGAATAAATACATGACGCCTTTGCCTTCCCGTGCCGAACTCCATCTTCAGCGGGGGCTTAGATTTTGGTCAAGCATCATGCCTGGGCTGTCCATTCCGGCCCTTGATGTGGAACGTTCTGACATCACAAGCATCTCAGGGTCCATCCAATTGTATCAAGAGACAAACTCAATGTAGCGTTACTTTGACCTCCCCACGATATCTCCGATAGCTTCATCCACCCCTCCAACAACAATCGTCGGCTCAGTTTCGATTGAATCGCCCAAAGAATCCACCCAGCCAGTCCCGGAGCGGTCGATCCACGCGGATTGCCACCCCGCAGCCCTCGCCCCCAGTGCGTCAAACGGATTCGAACTGATCAGCCAGATGCTGTCTCGCCGGTCGGACATGTTCACTTTCTTCGCAAAGTGATCATACGTCTTTGGGGACGGCTTAAAACACTGAGGCTCTTCAACAGTGACCAGCTTACTCGGACCAAACACATGGCCCATCCGAGACAAATCAGGTGATGTCTTCATCGAAGTGCCCACCATATCGTCAGTGCCGTTGGAAAAGACATAGGCGTCCACGGATGGGTTACTTTCAAGAAGCTCCATTGCTGCCTTGATGTCAGGAAATGTTTGGAGACCGTTGTAAGCGTCCATCAGGTGGTTTTCGTCTTCTTTGGAGATGGGAAGCTCCTTCTCCGCGACGGCATGTTTCAGCGCAGCGCGTGTCAACTCCGAGAAGGAGCGGTAGATGCCTGGCAACAAGTCTCAGCTACGAGCTTCACTCAAGGCCAATGACGTTTGAATACACACCCATACTATTGATTCGCCAGGTATACTCCAGTTGGTACCTTCTCCACTGAGCAGCTATCGTTTTAGCATCTTCATCTCCGTACAGCTTTGAGAGTTCCGCGGCGATGGACTCGGTTGACAACAGCGTGCCGTATAAGTCGAACGCGATGACTATTCTCTTTTGCTCCGAACTCATTCTGTCTGGCTTATCCTCTTCGCCGGTGATTGAGCATTATGAGAGAGGCCAGATTTGTCGCGGTGAATATATTCTGTCGAGTTCGCCGAATGTCGTCGTCCCGGGTCTTCGTCCGAACGTGCCTTTCGAGGGGAAGTCGTAACGACCCGTCTCACTAAAACGCGGGGGAACCGGACGTCTGAGCGCGTATATATCCCCTGCAGCGAAGTACCGTCCGGCCCTAAACTCACTAAAGCAGACGACGTCTCCACTTGCACAGTACGTCATCGATACTTCACTCACTTTCCGGGGTCCAACTTCCATCCGCAACTCAATTCGTCAAGATGCTTGTCGCCAACATGAGAAACTCGGACGAAGAAACCACTCAGTTTGAGACCTTCAGAGATTGTCTCTCTGCTGCCGTTGTCGAACGGGTGACGGAACCAGCCTCCAAGCCCAAAAAGCGTACCAAGAAACCAAAAACCATTTCACCCAAGACCAAGAGTCCTCAAAATGAGACTAGGACAGAGGACACCCCGATAGATGCGGAGGACATGGTTGATTTCAGTTCATACCTCGCTTCCGAGACCTTCGAATCCCTCCCAGAAGACCTCAAAACCCTTTCCCACGTCACCTACACGGCAGACCCAGATCTACAAACCCGCTTGTCTCTACCCCTAACCGGCTCCGACATCGCCGACCTCCTCCCCACACTCTCACCAACAGTCACAGACTCACTCGTCACCTACAACATAATCGACCCAGACCGCCAAGGCGCGCACGAGTTCCTGGCGCCGGTGTTGACAGAGTACATCTCGGCACTCATCGCGGCGCCGCCGCCCCCTCGCTCGACGAGGGACCAGGTCGAGGGGTGCGAGCTGTGCGGGCGCGACTGGATCGGGCTGACGTATCACCATCTCATCCCGCGCATGGTCCACGACAAGGTCGTCAAGCGGGGGTGGCATCGGGAGGACGAGCTGAACAATGTGGCTTGGTTGTGTCGGCTTTGTCACTCGTTTGTGCACCGGTTCGCGGGACATGAGGAGCTGGCGAGGTACTATTACACGGTCGAGTTGTTGTTGGGGCAGGATGAGATTGTGAAATTTGCGCAGTATGCGAGCAGAGTGCGGTGGAAGGGGAGGTAGCTTGGGTTCGGCGCTCTCGATGTCACTCAATGAACGTGGCAATTCTACTGTCGAAGGGTTTTCTTCTTCAGTCTTTTTGAAACCTGCCATGCTTGCATTGCCACCACGCGCCCAACTCATTTTCAACGACGTCTCGTTCCCTCAAAGTTCTCCTCCAACTCCCGGACTCAGTCATCAACCTCGTCCTCCAAGGTCATTGCAATCGCAGACTCCATACCCGGCACACTTCTCGGCGTGAACTCCTCCTCCCTCAGATTCCCCAAAACAGCCCTCGCGTTGGCGCGATTCTCACAGCCTCCAGGTGCATATTTGAGGCAGATTTTAGTATTCGGCGTCGCGATACTACGCTTCTTCCCATCGCAGCAGTGGCGCGTGACGCAGCCCTCATCCTCTGTGCAGTCGTCGGACGTCCTGCACGGTTTGAGGCGCTTGCAGCCCGTATCAACGACGCAGAGCTTCTGATCATCGCGATCGGTGCCCCTGAGGCAGGCACAGCGGTCCCTCTTCTCGGCCCCGCATCTGAAGGTGTTGACCTTGTCGAGGGGACAGTACGAGGCCGTCTCGCAGCCGATGCTCACGTAATTCGTCACGGTAGCGGTGGTCGTGGGCACGGCGGCCGTGGTCACGGTCGGGGTTATGCCCCAGCAGCTGCAGACGGAGGAGTATTCGCCGGTGCTGGTGCAGATGGCAGCGACGTAAGAGGGAACGGAGTTCGGGATGACGGTTGTCGGGGCGCGAGGGGCTACGGGGATGTGAAGGGGGTCTGCGAGGGTGAAGCGCTTGTCTGCTGCGGTGGGGGGTTTGTCGGTGTAGATTGTCGTGGTGGTGGTCTTGGTGCTGTGAAGGTGTAAGTGGGATACCGACGGCGTGCGGACGAGGAAGCGTTTGCTCACAAGGGTCCGGGACTGACGGTGGTGTGCATGAAGCTTGAGCAGTCTCCCATGCGGCTCTCTATTCCGGGAGTTATGTGACTGCCGCTGCCGGTTACGGCTCGAGCACAGTTGTTTCCATGGCAGATGGCCGCGGCGATTCTCGCCAGTGAGAGACTTATCCAGGCTGGAGTGGCGTATGTCTTCATCGTTGCTGAGGACTTGAAAACATGAGCGGATATTGAGTTTTGGTTGTATAATTCATCTGCTCCACGCAAAGTCTGTTTTGGATTCAAGGGTGGTTATGTAGGCGATGTAATGGTAGACTTGAAAGCATGAAGCTTTTCGATGATGATTGCGTGCTGGCATGGTCGATTGATGAGCGGTGAGCTCGGCTCACCCCGGAAAAAGTTGCCAATCTTGCCCTCTTCACGCATCGGGACACACAACGTAGTAGTGGAACGTGAGATGTTGGGTTCGTCAGGGCGTCGTGTACCTGCGATGAAGCGGTCTGGAGCCAGCTTGAAGGGCCTCGGAATGTTCTTCGTAGGGACAATGTATCGCGAATTGACGCCCGGATGGATCTGAGGGACGGTGTGATACTCCCGTTTAGCCGGAAGAGAAACAACGCCTCGGCGAGACCGAGTGGGAAGCGCCCAAACCTGTCCGTATTGCTGTCGCAAGTGTTTTGGTGCGACTCGCCATAGCCTCTGGCAATCGGACCCAAAGCTGTTCGCCAGATTTAAGACCAGGTATGGATAGGATGAAGCTACAAGAGCGGCCGTCTTCAGGCGGAAATCAGGCAGAAAGAGACAAAAGGCAATGAGACGCTCCCGTAGATATGTAGGACCAACAAATTCGAGCTGTCGACGTTTGCCAAACCCAAGCATTCGATCCACCCCTATGACATGTTGCGACGTTTGCCAAACTCATCGTTGGGACACGTTCGGTGAGCGTGGCCCACAAGGGTACTCACGCGCTTCCCCTCAGGGGAACATTCACGGGTGAGGAAAATGAGTGAAACTGGCTGCTACCTGGATTTGGCGCATAAACAGAGGTTTTCAGTTTTTATTTCATCTCTGATATACTCCCTAGAATCTTCTTATTTCACTCAGCACATTTTGATGGCTTTCGGGATTGATGTTGGTGATAATGACGAGGTGTGGCATGCTCACGTTGGTGGGGTTTGGTCAAGGAATGGCCACTCCCGAGATACGGACCCACCACAGATCCTGGACCTCAGGTCGATCAAACCCACATCGCCTCAGCGACAGGCCCACTTAAGATTGACTCAACTGTCAAAGGGAGGCGCGCTATTCGGCACCCCCCGGTCTGCTATTCGGCACCCTTCTAACTGTAACTAGCATAGTCGCCGCCGCGCGCCACAGCACTACCGCCACGGGCGCCCGCGCACGTGACTTCTGCGCCCAAGTCCCTCTACCTTACTCCATACGCAACGCAGCAATAACATTATATACGCGCATAACAAGCAGCTCTGCATCACTACTTAACGTGTATTCTGTGGAAATACCTTCTAATATATACTTTTTCAGCTGAAAAATGCATAAGAAGATATATTCCTACAGCATACATGCTATATAGTGTTACAGAGCTGCTTGTTATGCGTTGTATTGTGGTGTGTTGTTTACGTGCTGTTTATGCGTTATGTTTGCGGGCGCCCGTGGCGGTACTGCTGTGGCGCGCGGCGGCGACTATGCTAGTTACAGTTAGAAGGGTGCCGAATAGCAGACCGGGGGGTGCCGAATAGCACTCCTCGTCAAAGGAATAAAAAAAAATTCCAGGGGTCAGTTTTTCTCTCGGTGAACCGGTGCCGCAGAAGCTCCATTTAGCCACTTGAGGTTTGCAACCTTGAGCGGGTGGTCTGACTGTTATTTGTTCTCCTTGACACACGTGTGCGCGCCGTCTTATCCAACGAAGATGATGACTCGATCCCAGCCCAATCAGCGCCCCTTTCGCCAACACGCGGGATATCGATGCCGCTATGCGTCTGCAAACGCTTAAAAAATGAAAAGATTACGAGAAATGTTGCCTCATACCCTTGTTAACCAGATTGGTTGAAACCTTCACCGACACAATTTTCCCTTGGTGCCCTCCCAGCCATCCATTCTTTATCGCTGCCCGAAGGGGCCCCTGTTCAAGGGTCCCCATCAAAGAGGCGTCGAGACCGACAGACCTGTAATTAGAAGTGGAACCACCGATCGGGCCCTTGCTGTTTACATCTGCAATTTTTCCTTGATTGCATCTAAGTGACAAACGACCCTGATAAGGCGAAAACTTCCACACACTTTTCTTCCATTTTCCTCCCTCTTCCTCAATCGAAAAAACTAGAACCTCCTCCTTCACTATAACTACCACCAACCAGTACATATCTTTATCAACTGCCTACGACTAGAGCACATCGCAATCATGATGAGCGCAAGACACTCCAGGGTCCTGTTTCACACCAAGGAAAACGAGTGGGCCATCATCGACGAGGAAGAGGAGGAGGAGATGGAGAGGCAAAGAACGAAGCGCCGCGACAACCTCAGGTTCTTCATCGTCGCCTCCTTCGTCGTCCTCGCTCCCGCTATTCTTGGCTTCGTGAGGCGTTGCGGATAAAGCCCTTGCAGTAAGGCGACATTTGTTCAGTGCACCGCTCGCTCAGCTAACACTCGATTTCAGGTGGATTGGCAACCTACAAAAAATTCATCTTTTTGACTGGCTGTGACGAATTCAAGTGTCAACGTTATCTTTCTACGACTAAACGTCGGAAATCACTCGGATGACGTGCAGAAACGGCATCTCATCAACGCGACCGTGCGATGATCCAGCGCCCCCATTACGCCGTCGCGCCGGATTCTCTACTCTTTCCCCGGCTTCTCACCAAAGGTTGTCCGCCGTTTATCTCACCATCTCCATTTTGTCTCGGATTTTTTTCTTCGACCTCTCGGCGTGCGCGTGCTCGGCAGCAGCGATGCCAGCATCCATCCCGAGATGAGCAATCCCCTTGACGACTCCGTGTAACTCCTTAGACTCGGTAGCACCGCCAGAGCCAACCATCGTATCCGCGCACGCCTCGGCCCCCTCGAACGCGACGGCACCGATCGTCACCCCCAGCGCCATCGGGATCAGCACGTCTCCGCATTTCGTCTTGATCGCCAGACCGCGCTCGATGGCGTGTCTTTCGAGTATTTTCCGTTTCTTTCGGGCGTGCCGGATGCGCGCTGCGTCGTATGGGACCATGAGCCATGTCAGACCGGCCGTAGCTGCGCCTGCGGCGGTGTGGAGCGCTGCTCCGGTCGAGGTGCTGGCGATTTGGCGGACGTAGTGGGCTCTCCTGGCTATGAGGACTTCGTCGGTCATTTCGCGGCACTTTAGGTCGTACGCGTTTGGGTCGAAGTGCATTTTGCGGGTTGGAAGGTGCACAAGGATTAAGCTGGATAGTGGCAGACTGTAGTTTTTCAAAGCTGCATCGGCCGAAGAAGCTGCGATGGCAGATTCCTCCTGCTTGGCCACACGGGCATGGCAGAACACTCATATACAGCACTCAAGCCTTCGCATGATGTGCGATTGAGGCGAAGCTTTGAGAGGCTCAGATGTCATTCAGAGACCGGACGATGCGAGAAAAGTCCGCATGGGAAACCCTAATACAGAAACACTTTTCCAAAGAGGCTCATTGATCATGTTTACGGTTCTTGAAATGCTCACGCGCCAGGCAGACCTGTGAAAGAAAGAGCGGGCCGGACTGTGATCATTTGCTTTGCCGCTCTACTAGTTGTCAATGCGGTCCGGATGTGATGTGGTTGGGAACCCGAGAGCACCGAAAGGTTGGTTGCCCGTGCTCCGGCTGCTGCCGGTGGCAAGAACCCCCCGAAAAAGACAAGGACCGGGGCCGCGGGGAGCGGAGCGTCGGAGTCCGGATGCAGGAACGCATGTCAACATCTGATCTGATCTAAGCCCATCGAATTGAAGTCTAATTTCTGACACTAATCTGAACCAGTTTTTTTGAAAAAAAAAAAAAAAAAAAAGGAAAAAAAAATACGCCATCCACACTCGTGCGGACGCTGGGGACGGTCGGTCCTGATTGATCTTTCACTATGCACAGCCACAGCATCCAGCTGTTGTACTCGACAACCACGATTGTCTATTAGCCCCTTTCCCATCCAAACTCCCTTTTAAACAAAACCAAAAATCATTGCACGTCATTACGTAGATCTGAACTCAACGTCCCTCCGATACGTCCAGGAGTGAGCATCCGAGTAAACCGGTGTGTAACCGAGAACGCCTTCGACGAGCGAGAGGACTATTGTCGGCGTGACGGTGAAGGTACCGCTCCTGTTCTCGGCAACCAGGACCAGGCGGTCGATGATGGCTCCTAGACCAAACGCGGAGTTGTGGAGCTTAACTTCGACAGCAGGGGGCTGAACATCAACCATCGTTAGCAAAACCGAACATCCGGGGGGGGAAAAAAAAAGAGAAATTGAGAAACTGCTGGGGTTTTTCGTCTCTCACCTTATTGCTGAGCTGGTGGTTCACGCGGCGCCACTTCTTGAAGTACTCTGACAGGAACTTGAGCGTTCCGCTGTGGCTTCCCTGAATCTCGATCTCGTGCGCGCTGCGGGCGTACACGAACAAGTGGTAGGGGGGCTTGTTGAGCAAGTCGTCCGGGCGAGGCAGGCTGTCGGCGCGGGGAACGAAGTCGGGGGTCCTGGCCGTCGGCGAACTCGACGGACGCCTGTCGGCCAGGGACAGACGGCTCGCCCTCACGTCCAGCCCCACGTCGGCCCACTCGTCGCCCGACATACGAGGCGACGTGGTGTAGGGAGGCAGCTTGCTGTGGCCGAAGCAGTCCCTGATTTCGCCCTTGAAGTTGGGGAAGATCTCGGCGGGGTTGGTGATTTGGCGTCCCGCCAGAGAGATCACGAAGCCGCCCCGCTCTTCGGACCATGCCGACGATGCTTGGGAATCCCGGGAGACCTGTTGGGTTTTCCACTTTGTTAGTCTGACCTTGTAGTAGAAACATGGGCGGTCTTGGAGAGAGAAAGAGACAGAGAGAGAGAGAGAGAGAGAGATGAGCTCACTTCGAGGAACAGACGGAGTCTGTTATGCGTGGACTTGAGTTTTTCCAAGAGGTCCTCGGTCCACTCTGCGTTGCTGTCGTCGTTGAGGAGTTCCGTGGCTGCTTTGCACCAGGTCTCGACGGTCCCGGCGACCGAGGCGGCGAAGTCGCCCTTGTCGGGGTACTCGGCGTCCAGCTCGTTCAGGAGAAGCTGCCAATCCGGTTCGACGTCGATCTCGAGACCGAGAACCTGCTTCAATTCCCCGAGCGCCTTTTGGAGGGGGCTCTCCTCGTTTGTCCAGTGATCGCGGACGGCGACCTTTACTTTGAGTGGTCTGTAATAGCTTGTGTTAGTCCAGTGCTCGCTTGACGGGTGGGGGGCCCTCCTGTGAAGACTGAGAGACCCACCCCAGTGAGGAATTATTACTCACAAACTAGACATGATGGAAGGTGTGGTGTTTGGTGTAGTTGGTTGTGCAATGAATGTCGACTTCTTTTTGTGATTGTTCTGATGAATGTGATAATGACAGAAACCCTTCTTTGTCTGCGTCTCGGGGGAATCGTCGACGGTTGATATGGACTTCTGAAGGTCTCTCGTCGACAGGGGTTCACCAGTGAGCATCAGACCACTATCCACCCCAGATGCCAAGATGAGCGGACAGATCCAGCTGAAAGCGTGGCGTCACATCTTTTCTCGCCGGGCAACGGCACCGAGGCGGAGTCCTCGTGCCCAACGAAAAAGAATGACACAGAAAGCCCTGCTCAACCTGGGTTCGTCGGCGATCAGCGTGGTGGGGACGAACTCTCGCGGGGAATCGTGCGTTTGTACACGGACGATTGTGAACATGCCATTGAGGGCAGATCCGTGTCATGCGGGTTGCAGCGGGGTTTCAACAACTCCCCTTTCTCCCCCCCGGGCCAAGCCGGGGGACGCGGGCCTTTACGGCGAGCGCTCTTTCGGTTGCTCTTCGCCGCGGTCCGGTCCGACAACAGGTGTGGGCAGAGACGGTGGTGATGTCACTGACTCGCCCATTCGAACCACTGAGAATTCCGACTCGTCCCGTGACGAAACGGCGATGCGACTCGATCTGGATGTCGCTTGTAGTTACATGGGTTTTGGGAGATGCGGTCAACATGGCGCCGATTGTGAATTCACACGAGAGGTGGTTTTTGGTGGTTTCAATTCCCACCACAACAAACACCTCACATTCCAGCACGATTCAATTAGCGCAAATAGGTCATGCACCACAGCTCTAGCCTCTGAGGAACACCGCGCGGTAGGGCTCTGAACCCCTGAAAACTTGCCTGCCCTCGGCTCTGCGCCACCACCAGACTTCCAACACCATCATTGTCCACCACATGTGAAAAGGACGCGCGAGACCTCTCCAAGACTAAACGGTACGGCTGGACGCTAGGCTGAGAGCCACATGAGCTGTCAAAGAAGGAGGCAGAGCTCTTAAAGATGAATTCAGTCTAATGCGTTCGCCAACGCTGGGGGGGTCAGAACTGCATCGCGACTAAGCTTGTGACGGAGCTCGTCGTGGCTGTTGACGGGGCCAAGTTCAATGGTCGAGACGGCCCAAGGAGCTGAGCGGCAGGGCTGAACGAGGAGATTATGATTGCCTTGAGCTAAGCCTTGATTGTTGGATTCAGGAGTTCCAATGCAGAAATAAAAGCTGCATTTGCGCTTCCTTGTACAAATCTCAATCGATCGCAACAACAACAACAACGTCTCATCAATCATTGGAATCGCACCCTCACTTTCATCATGTCCCGCCTCCCTGCCGCTGAGAAATTGCCTTTGGCACTCCGCAAGAACAGTAGGTCATGGACTTCAACTATTCTTCACTCGAAGCAGAGCTAACGGACCTAGTCCGCGATGACTGGGAAAGCAAGAAAGAAGACCTGCAGAAGGAGCTCTCCGAGGTCCTCGGGGCCGAGTGGACGCTGAACGACATCAACCCCAACGAGCTCTATCCGTATGCTGGAGAAGGGTACGCCAAGCAGTCATTGGGTAGCTGCATCGCCCAGTAAGTCCATCATCGCCCACCATAGACAGCACCCTTCTCACAACCCCCGTCAGATACGTCTCCTCCGCCATCTACAACCTCAAGACGTATACCGAAAACTACGGTGAGGAAGGCAAGAGTGAGATAAACTCCATCTGCCACGCGCGTTCCCTCGTCATCGACCTCGATGACCGAGACAAGAACTCGCGCGTAACCTACTGCGGCGTCCTCGTCAAAGACGGCAAGCTCGCCCTCGTCTTCTCCGAGGGCAATCTCGGCACCAACGTCGACTACGCCATCGACTCGCGGGGTCTCTTGAAGGCCCTCAACGACGCCCCGCCCGCTCCAGGTGCCGAATCAGCCATGAGCTATGCTGCGCGCACCTCGATCAGACAGGAGTACGACGACAAGATTGAGGAGACCCGCAAGAAGCTGGGCGATATGCTCGAGAAGCCGGATGTCGTCCTCGTGCCCAACTTTGAGACCAACTTCGCAAAGATGCAGGAGGAAAGCAAAAAGAAGAAGAGCGAGGTCAGAGATGACTGGGAGAGCAACTTGGGCAACTTCACGAGGATGTACTTTGAGGGGCTTGTCTACCAGATGAGTTACCAGAAGTTCGGGGACGACGATCTCCTGAGGGAGGGTTTCAATGAGGTCGTGGAGAAGGGGGCGATTCATTTCCGCATTGTCGACAAAATGGCCTACGCAACCTACGGAGAGGTTGTCGTTGAGGAAGGAGCAGTTTATGTTCAGGTATGGCACGACCCAAAATTACATGCAATCTGCCCGAGGCATTGGGCGCTAACATTGTTACAGACTCAAGCCAAGAACTTTGGAACCAATGTTGACTACGCAGCGGAGAAGATTTTGGACCAGCTGTGAGTCCGAGAATAGTCCGACTATATCCTGGCAAAAAGCTCGTTACAGAGCAATTTCATGTACATATCTCCAAATTCCCAACGCCATAATCTTTTCCACACTACCTTGCCCTGTGACACCAGCGTCTTCCGCTGAGGAGATGCCCACACATTCCAACTTCTAGCAACGCACTCAGCAAGCCACCAGAAGCAATTCCTGCAGCATCACCGGCAGTGACGATGCCCAAGCTGAATTCCCTGTCATTCACATCCCGGGTTTCCTCCATTACCCTGGCCAGAACATTGATATATACTAATCCACCTGAGAGCCCGGCCGAGAATGCCAGGAAGAAGGCGAAATAAGTCGACACGAGGAAGACGGCGTTAATAAAAGCAAGGATGGCGACCGCGGCCATCGCAATCAGGGACATCCTCAAGTTTCGGACAGGGTAAAACCTAACCGAAGACCTCGAAACCAAAGTTCCGAGGTGCATCGAGACGCCATAAGTCGCTGCGAACCGGGAGAACGTGCCGAAGACCGATCCATCGAGGGTCCTGGTGATTCCCTGTTGCAAGAAGAGCAGCACGGAAGCTGTGAAGAGCGGCAGCATGTTTGACCTGACCAAACCGCGAAGCAAACGAACCCTAGTCTGAGCTGAACCGGATCCAGAAGATCTTCTCCTGTGCTGACTACCTTCCAGGAACGAGTGTCTTTCCTCGTCGTCGTCGAGGGCCCGTTCCTGGCGGTGGCTGCCGTCCCACCTCGTGAGCCTTTGAGGCAAGATCACAAAGTGCGCAAATACGAGAACCGCGACGAGGTAGTAGACACCGCCCGTCGCGCTCCTCAGAACTTTGCCGGCCTTGTGGGCCAAAACGAACGGCCACACGGCGTTGCTGACCAGTCCGGCGCCGGTTCCGAAGCCCCACCCAACCAGCGCATGCACGCCCGAGTGCCCGATCATGCCGAGACAGGACACCTCCATCACGGCAGCCGAAACCGACGAAAGGACCGACATCGCAATGCGCACCGGCGGGAGCACGTTCGGCGGCGTGTCATCCGCGACCTTTTTGGCGATGAGCCAGCATACGGCAACAACAAGAGGTCGCATGCGGCATGGTACGCGGTGAATGACGAAAGGAAGCGACAGCTTTATCGCGATTGACGGGAGAAGTTCGACGAGGGTGACGACCGCTCGCGGGTAAGGTATGATGAGGTAGTTCGCGGCGTAAATGATGGCGGGCAGAATCGTGTTAGCCAGCCCTGTGATTAACCCCCCCCCGGACCATCGTCAGCACGGAAAAAAAAAAAGGAGGCTTCGTCGTCGAGATTAGGTGCATCAGTGGCGAACCTAAAAAGTGAAACTCACCTACGAGGGCGAACCCCAGAAACGTCCGAACATCTTCAAACGATGTCTTGCTTTTCGGAGCCATCGCCAATTCACAGGTTGGAGTCGCCGGACGGGGTGGTCTCGTCAGTCCAGGTTCGAGGTCGGGACAGACAGACATGCCCACGGCAAGCCCAAGCCGAGAGCGAGAGACATGGCTTCATTCAAAAAGGGATGAAAGACGGAAAGCCCCAGGCTACCTACATTGGATGACAGCCCCCCTCCCCCTGTAACGGGATCAAAACAGCATGCAATCAATTGAAAGCAGGCCCAAGAACCACGTGCTATTTGATGAAGATGCCAAGCATGGATGAGCGCTTCGTGGGGACAGTGTGCGGGCGAATCGAATCCACCACGTGGGACGGGTCTCGCGAATGATAGGGAAGGCATCTGTCGCGTCGGCAACACCCCCCTTTCCTCCGATGTAATACGACTCGGGAGTCGGGAGGCGACGAACAAGATGGGCAAATTGTATTGGGGAGAAATCGAGGTATTGACGTCTACGTCGCGCGCGCCTTGCTTTGCGAAAAGGGGGATATCTAGTCGTCGCGATGGCTGAGCTCCTCGAAGGATTTACTGCATCTGGCGGCTTGGCGCACGACTTCCTGACCTCACGATCATGGTCGGCTCTAATACCATGAAGATGCGTCTTTCTCGTGTTCTTGGCTGGAGTTCTGGACCAGATGCGAAATACGAGTTCGGCGGTGCTGGTTTTGATCCCGAGACTCATCAGTATGGTCGCCGCCGGGCACCGCGGTTTGCTCGTACGCGAGCCTCTTTGTTGAGGGTCGTCCTCCCGATTGGCATATTCATCTTCGTCACAGCAGCGATACTGACCAGCTTGGTATGCATGTTTGCTACAACTGTCAAAGACGCCCGCTGACTTTGGCCAGTTCCCATCAGAAGCTGTGTGGTTGCTGCGTGGCGGCAACTCAGAACGGGCCATCTCTCGGTCTCAGCTTGAAGACCTCAAGCCGCCGGTCTACTCAGATGCAGGTGGCTCGAGGCGACTGAGGTTCTTCATGCCTGCCGATGGACCCAGCATCAACCTTTGCAAGACCCTCATGTCAGCCGTTGCTCTCGGCTACCCGATGCCAACTCTGCTCAACTGGAACGGGGAATTCAACAGGCCCGACTGGCACTTCGCTGGCTCACACATCGCCAAGCTGGAGTCTCTCCTAGCGGTCATTGATAACCTGTACGAGGAAGACGACGACGTAAACGAGAATGACCTGGCTCTTCTCGTCGACGCCTACGACATATGGTTCCAGCTCCCGCCGTCGGTGCTGATTGAGCGTTTCCACAAGCTCAACCGCGATGCGGATGCTCGCGTTGCGAAGCAGTGGGAAGAACAAGGCTCGGACGGAGAATTTCCCATTCCGCCGCCAAAGCAGAACATCATCGTCACAACTGCCAAGGACTGCCAACCGGACTGGGAATCCGGGTCGAACCCGCACTACGAGTACTGGCCGGACTCGCCTCTGCCCAAGGACTTCTATGGCGAGGGCACCGACGAGGTGTTGCCATATGTTTTCGACTCTGCTAGGAAGTACAAGAAGATTCGACCGAGATGCGTCAACAGCGGCATGATCATGGGAACTATCGGTGCTTTGAGAGGGGCACTGCAGAAGGCCAAGCACAAGGTGGACATGGCTGCCATGAACGGCAGACAGCTCTGGAGCGATCAAGCATTGTTCGCAGAGGTCATCGGAGACCAGGAGATGTGGCGCTATTGGATGAGAGGTTTGGCATCGAAATGGAACGGGACCGCATCCCACGAGAACCCGGGGAAGCTACCAGCGGAAGTACGACAGACAGCAGATGCGGCACTGGATGGGGAGAGCTTCGAGTTTGGAATCGGATTGGATTACGACTTTGCGACAATCCCGCCGACATGCTCATCTGAAGACGACGGTTTCTTCGTCAGGCTGAATGATGCCGAGTCCGTGAAGAAGGCATCGGAAAAAGCGGGCGTGCCTGGCGGTGTCAGAGTCAAGGGCATCCCGCCAGAGTTGAAGGCCGCAGATGGTCCTCTTCCCGGACTCGGCTCGAGTTGGGGCAATGTTCCACTGTACACAGACTTCTTTTTCGGCACCACGCCCGTTGGTATTCATCACAACGCATACGTCTTTGGCCTAAAGCCGTGGAGACTAGAGCACTGGTGGAACATGACTTGGTACTATCCTCACTTGCGGGGTCTCGTCGAGAATGCGCTGCGGTCGACCAGAAAGCTTACTCCTCTTGCAAGACTACCTTTCAACGGGGACAGCGGGGATGAGATGGTGTACTGGGTTCCGGAGGAGAATGAGGGTGACAGGGGAATAAATTTCTTTGATGGATCGAACGAGAAGGAGAAATTTTCCCCTATTGGTTGGGATGGCGTTTGTCAGAAGGGGAGCACGAAGTGGTATGATGTGCTCTTTGGAGATGGGAAGGGGCCGTTGAACATTTGACGACCGGCAGCTGTTCTAATACCCAAGCGACGAAGGATTTCAGCAATATATTTCTTACCCTCAGACAAGCCACACCCCTCGCGAAAATCTTCCAGTTGAATCCAAGGCTTCATATCGCTTGGTATGGATCCAATTTGTTTGAGGTGAGCGAACAGTATCCGGGCGCAGCCTGTGGGAGACTGTACATCTTGGACAATCTTATTATTGGCATCGAGGAGACTAATTATTTCACTAAGGCTTTTGTCATAATGAAGCTGATCTACTGGTTAAATGCTAACATGAAGTTTTGTCATGCCCTTTTAATGACTTGAGTTGGACTGACCCAAGATCAATCCGGCCAAACCAGTCTTGGAATTCAACTGGCGAACGGCCAAAGAAGCCCAAGTCTCATCCATTTAAGTACATAATCAAACCAGTCTCATCCCCAATTGTCCATGTTGATGCTGCGGCAGCAGTCGCTTTGAGTAAGGTTCTGCGCCCAAGGCATTCAAGTCGCAACCCGAGTCCCCGGATGGTCAACCATACCTCACGTATGAAAACCCAGCTAGAGTATGGAGTTATTTCCCGAGAGATGAGTCCATTTATGAGTTTTACAGGCTAGAGTGGTGATGCCTTGAGAGTTCTTTCCTTTTTCCCAGCTCACCTTGGACATAACCGTTTCTGGCTTTGCCAGGCAGCCGTATTGCAAAGGCTTTTTGGAACAGGCACCTCTGCCCCAAAACTCCCTGTATGACCGGCCACCAACACCTGGGCTTCGAAGATCACTTGCGCCAACAAAGGGTCCAAATTAGCATGATAGCTTCAAGGTTTTGAGATTAAGCATTCCTCAGACCTTGCGTCTGTTTATCTCTGATGGGAATATATGCACTTGGGTTGACACATCTGCCACTCCTGCCCATCAGTGGGACGTTGCACTTTACTTCTGGAACACAGTTCTAATCTCCGATGTCCTCATAGCACGAGAAGTTATCAAGACTGACCTTCGAAGAACTCTAAATGTTTCGAAAATTAGTCTTTTGTGGTTTGAAGAAGCCGGTTGTAAGGATCTGGCGTTTGCGCTTGGAGTCTTCGACCTTTATGAGAAACCTGTTACTCTCAAAACACCACATACGACCATGCCCATTGGACAACTCGGTATTCTGTCCGCTCTCCCATAGATAAGCCATTCAGGATAGTCGTTACAGTCAGGTCGCTAATAACCTCAGGGAATATGGGTCCCATTTCTTAACAAAGAAAATAGTCCCAGAAACAGCCAGCCCCCACTTCACTTTCTCCCACGATATTAGTCTTACTAATAACATAATTAGTAAGTACTTAGCTACTTATATAACCTCACACAAATCTAATAACCTGTATTGGTTACCTTAGCTTTCCCAGAAAAAAATACCTATTTCATCTCATGCGCCTCATTCTTCTGCCCTGTGATCGCTCAGGGCGTCGGCAAATTTGGCGCACGCATCGCACACGAAGTAGGTTCCCAAGGACCACGTCCCATGCCTCCCCGGACGCTGGCAGGCGTCGAATTGTTCGTGTGGAAGCCATAATACGGTCAGCGATCTGGTTTCTAAGCGTTTCCAGACTTCCTGAGAGAACATCCATCGACGTTGGTGTCGAAAGGCGCTGTTCCCTTTTTCGCTGGAAGGGCCTGATGCTGCGAAACTTGAACACAGTCATCGATGAACCTACGAACAGGTCCATTGCTACAGGGGCCTGGGCAAACAAAGGCTAGCCTTTGGATCAGGACAGTCGATCAATGTTGTGGGTATTGTGCTCACGTTATTCAGCAGAGTTTCTAGCGGCGCCAGGATGTCTTCAAATAATATTGGGGCATATTGCGCCTGGCAATGGTGGTCATGGTGATATCGTATACCCGACAACATCTCGCTGCGGCTTCTTCCAAATGGATGCGGGCATTGTGATAGACACAGGCAGTATCGTAAGGAATCATCTTGCGCCCCGCACTCGCACTCGCAGCTCAGAGTTATCAAGCCACTAAAAGCAAAGTGCCAAAGGTTTTTGGTCAGCAAGTTGCGCGGCAAAGTTTCCAGAGCCCCCGATCAAACAAGAAAAACGCCCAAAAGGCTGGCCCAGTGCCGATACAGATATGTGTTTTCGGGCCCTGCGACGAGTTCGTCATGGAGTCGGGCTGTCTTTCCGTACTTTCGTTCGCGAATACGCAGCTGCTCAGAACCTCAATCACCTTCCGTGGACAGCTTGCGCAAACCAAAGTGTCGCGTGTGCCAGGCTAACACGCAGTTTGCGTACTTTGTAAATTGGAACTAACATGATTTTCAATGTTTCTTTGGACTGTTCCAGCTAATGTCACGCACCAGTACGGTTATACTTTATACTCTGTATCAATACGCCTTGGCCGTGCAACGAACACCCAACGCCACCATAAACACGCTCTTTCATCAGCGCAACGTATCAACTGCAGCTGATAAGTGGCTGAACAAGCCCAACGTTGATACGCTCTACTCCAGAGCGTTTCTCGACTTGTCCGCCTCTGATCTAATCATCGACATCCCGCACATGGGTGATCGGTACTGGGTAAGTACTGTTTTCTGTTCAGTCCTTCATTTCAGTAAAAACGTGGTCCTTCAAGACGCTGTTGATACCAACGATTCTCTGCGGTGTTCACATCAATGACATAAGCTGATACGAATAGGTCTGGCCGTTCTACGTTGTGTACGCAGCGTTATCTCCCCATCTTATTCAGTAGTTGTGGCTGACATGCAACAGCTTTGGCAACAATGTGGCCAATCTTGGAAAGCTCCAGTCAGATCCCGCAGGCAAATATCTCGTTCGGTTTGATGAGAACAGTACTCAAGGTATACAGCGCATGACGCCGGGCAGCCCGTACAAAGCCTGCATCAGCATTCCAACTCCATACGCCATTTCTGTGGTCCGTATTCTGGTACAGCCCATCGTGACAAAAGACGAAGTCATTTATCCAGCATATTTGAGCTCCGAGACAACCAATATCGTCCCTTCTAGCAAAGCTTTGCCTTCAACTTTCTCCGAGAAACCCAAGCTGAAGCCTTGTGGTTTCTGGAGCTCGACTATCTATGACTCCAACGCCTACTTCATTCCGAAGGAGCTCGACAGATACACCTTTGGAGATAGAAGCAACTTCACCTTGATGAATGGCACGCCATCCCGCGACGGCGATGGACCATTTCAGATCCTAATCCAGCCAAGCAATGTTGTTCCACCCGCCAACTTGACTAGCAATTGGCTACCTTCACCTACCGACGGGAATGGCTTTCAGATGATCCCGAGATTTTACGGTCCACAGGAGGCTAAGAGTAACGGGAGCTATGTGTTTCCTGTTGTCGAGACAATCGATCCTATCACTGTTTAGTGGGGGATCGGTCCGGGTATGTGTAGAGCCTGGTAGGATGTACGATCGGTACACTTAGATGCGTACGTACTTTTCTTACGCCCGATATTGTCTACATAACACGCCCGACCCTCCGAATTATTCTCTCCCAGAAGCCCTCACGAGGATTGTACACTTCTATAGTCAAGTTCAATGAATCAAATTGATAATAGTTTCATGCGGAGCTAGAAGCAGGTCACCTCGAGTTAGTCCTAACATGCTCAGTGCCCTACTGCCGGCGGCTGAGTCAGTCCTGCTGTCGATGGTATGGGGGTGCGTGGGGATGTCACCGGTTGGTCTGCAATCCCGTGTAGTAGCGTTGGTTATCAGTCATTTTGTGGCCGACTGCGGCGTGTACGGTAGTTCATGCTTTCCTAGTGTCAACAAACCCATCTCCTCATCTTCCTGGGATCGTTTCAATTTTTGTGCTGTCCAGACGGGTATTTGCAGATGTTTCGCTATCACTTAGACCATGGCCTCGTACCAGACTTTCGCGGCGTGAGCCATAAAACATTTCCTCTCACTCACCTGTATCATCCATTTTTGGGGAAAACAAAGCCAAGAATCAAAGAATCAAGCTTCATTTCGCCACATATATTGGTACTATGGTTGACTAGGCGGCCCTTGTAGACTGCTGCCTCAAATTTCCCGGTCCAAGCACGAACTCTCATCACGGTTCCCGGCCATCTTTCAACGTATCTACAGCTTCACCAGCTTCGGCCATCATCTTCGTCCTTCTATGCCCCCAAAGTCAACACTGAGTTCTTTTTACACAGCCCCAACTATCGTGTCTTCCCATGGTTACTACGGGGCACCCGTTTTCTCATCTGTATTCGACCACCCAGGTTCACCTCATTCTGTAGACTATATAAGAAATCCTACCTCCCCCTTTTTTCTCCTTTTTCCTTCTTCTTTTCTTCACCTTGCAAGGTTTGCACTTTCTATTCGTCTTCGTATTCAAAGCAACTTTTCACACTACAGTTCTCGCAATCGATTCTTCGTACGGCTTAGCAACACACTACAACCACTACAAACCGCTAAAATGCCTCTGACGCCCTCCTACCGCACGCTCGGCAGTGATCGCCTCTTGATCATCTGCCTGACTGCGAAGCTCTACAAATACATTACAAACAATGGAGAAGGCTACTCAGTTGCCAAGGACATCCTCAAGGGTTCCTACGGCCGAGCCTTTGACGCCTGCGTCGACATCTACATCAAACCAGTCCGCAGCGTCTGGCGTCAGATCCCTGCGCGCGAGCGCGAGAGGCTCCTCGACACCCGCGAGTATTCTGATGCTCTGAGGCTGGAGGAGCTGGCACCGTACCCGGGTGTGGCCCGCTTCTTTGAGAAATTCAAGCGCGAGGTCCGCCTATACATGCCCGAGCTGCGATTCATGGAATCCTCGCATAGGCGCAGGTGCATGATGAGCAGGAGGAATCACGGATTGCTCGAGGAAGCTGCGAATACCTCCGTCGATTTCGAAGCCCACTTCCGGAGCGACGTAGAAAGAATGGTCCTAGAGAGCGTTTACGAGACCGTTGAGCAACACTCCACCGAACAAACCGCTCGCGTCGACTCCGCTCCATCGACTCTGTGGCAGTCACTCTAAAAAAAAACCTCCCTTCTTCCGCGATGGTCCCGGTGAACCTTATCACTACTCCTTAGGGCAACGAAGTCGGACTCCAAACCTCCCCGCGGTGTTGCCTGGGAACTTCCTCTCTTCGGAGAGGATGCTAAGTCCAAGTGGACTGGAGACGCATTTTTGGTAAGACGGACGGTGCTGTCACAGTAGCGTGATGAGCATCCAAGGGCTTCGCGATCCTTTTGTGCTGCCAGCTACGTCTTGACTACATTCCCTCCTCGCGACAAGGCTTGGCATACGCCGCCTCCTATAAGCATATCACGTTTGCAACGCTCCCTCGAGATCGGCACGCATCACACAAGCACGATCTCATTTAACTCATCTTGATTCCTACTCTCAAAAACAACTACGTCTCGCACAAAGCCACCTCGATCTCCGTCTATGAACTTGAGTAAACCAACACGTCACGTCATCCATAACAAAGAAAAGAAACGGTATGTCCATCCTGAAGTAGCCGTGATACTGCTATGGAAGAACACGAATTTTAAGAACCAAACTCGATGGCAAAGGAAACCAAAAACATGACACTGTGAAGAACAAGCCAGAATGCCATAAAGGGTTACCGTTTCCATCCATCAGTCAATCCCGTCCCAATTCCGTGTCTTTCTTATGAATAAGAATTGAGCCAAAAACATCCCCCAAATATCCCCTCACTGATTTCATACCGATGGCGGGGCTGAAATGTGTCGTGCACTATAGAACGGCAGGGAAATAAGTTGGTGTCGCATACCATCGGCCCAAGGCATATGTAATCCGCGCCGCAGTATACCAAGAACCGATAATGAGACACATGAGTGAGGGATGAGACTGAAAGAAACCCGAATCTCAAATTTACCGTGTCTCGATACCATCCACCCGGAGGGTAAAAAAAAAATTTAACCTGTCTGGCGAATCCTCTTCACGGAGGCCTAAAGTCCCTGAAAACCGCCAGTACTTGGCTTTTTGGGTATCCCAATGTCTTTAGCAGTGAACATGCCGTGTGTAGTCGTGTTCTGCGCGCAGCATTATGCCTTCCCTTTCCATACGACCGAAGAATGATCCAACCCCAACGCCGAGGGATGTAACAAAAGGTGGAAACCGTATATTGAAAAAAAGAAGTTGTATGATAACAGGCAACTTTGAGCTGGAGAGTACAGGATGATGGGGCTAATAAATTAGAAAAAGCCACCAAGGCTTTGGCACAGCGTCCTGGAAGCAGGAGTACCATAGTAAATGGGATATTTGTGGCGTCACGTTGCCGCCAATTGGCCCGGCGTCGTATGTGCAAAGGCGTGTATATGTACGGGAGGGTGCGGGTGCCATCAGGATCACCTCTCAATGCTTTCCGGGCTCATCATGCCCATGGGCTCGTCCTTGTCGGTCTGACTGGCGTTGCCCTGACTCTGGACGCTCTCGTTGCGTTCCATACTGGGAGGAAGGGCGATCGCAGCGGGGTTCGGGCCCGCACCATTGACGTTGACATTCTTGACCTTCTTGGCTGGCGTGGTGTTGCCGACCTTCTCCGGTGATGCGTTGACACCATGTTGCCCTTGCTCTTTTTGGGCCTGCGCCGCCAACTCCATCTTCTTCTTCTTCTTGGCGAGAGCGATCTGTTCCTTGGGAGGTCGCTTCTGCGGTGAGACGATCTTTCCGGATGCTCCAAGACGCGGGCGCGGCCTTCTCTGCTTGACGGGCAAGTCTTCGTCTTCAACCAGCGGGGTATCGCCGTTCGCATGCAGCTTGGCGAGGAAGAAGTTCTTGACCAAACCGATCTGGCCCGGAATGTTCTCCGTCGTGACAGGCTCTACGGGCGGTAGTGGGTCGAAGAGGTCGGCGACTTCAATGCCGACTGTCTGGGTTTGCATCTGGTACTGGTTGCGGACGCGAGACTGGAGCAAGTGAAGAGGAACCGAGAGCATATCAAGACCCATTTCCTTGTCCAGACCGAGTGCCTTGAAGCCAAAGAAATCTTCACCGAGGTCTTCCGCGAAGTCGCCACTAACGAACTGGTCGCTGCCGTCCTTGAAAGCGCCAACACCATCCTGTCCGGCCTCTTGGGTGAGGGCCGGACGGAGAAGCTCGGTAAGATGCAGCTTCATGCGCTCGTGAATACCGCCAAGCTTAGAGCTGAGCCTGTCGACGTCGTCCTTCGCGTACGTTTCGAGACTGGATAAGTCGGAGCCGTTCTCATCCAGGGTATGCAGAATCACTTCTTCGGGAGTAAATCGAGATTGGAAACGCGAGCCCGGGGCATTGGCAGCAGCTTCCTTTTTCTCAGCTTGATTGTACACATTGAATGTGCGAATGACTTTCTCGAAATAGTCAGACGCGATGCTGGTCAATGTATCGATGGCTGAGGGTTGGAGTTCTTCGAAGCCAGTGTGGTAGAGAATCTTGGCAACGGAACGCTGTAGTGCATAATGACAGGTTTCTGGGGCAATGACGGGCCCGTCATCTGCGATGAAAGAAGGCTCGACGTCGTGCTCAACAAATGCATCGTAGTTCGACTTTGGAAACTGGTTGTTGTACAACTAGAAAGCATGTTAGACGGATAAAGTTGAGCTGCAAGACAGTACAAACCTGAGTCTGGATCTGCATCTGCTTAATCACGCCGATCTTGCTCGATAGTTTCCTCGTCTCCTGAATTTGTCGAATATTGGCATCGATTTTGCTGCACAATTTGCTCTTCGGTGCGACAAAGTGACCCTCAGGAATCAATCGGAGATATTCCTCATGTTGGTTGATCACGTGGCCCTCGCCGTCCTCTATCCATTGTAGCTTCGGCTGGATGTCGGGAATGACTGTTAAGGGTTCGTAGTACGCAGGCACCACCTTCTCTTCTTCGCCCTCCATGCCCTCCGCAAGCGTCTCGGCAGGCTTCGCTGCTTCCTTTGCGGCGATGGCTGACGAGTCGGCGGAGTGGCCAATGACACCAAGAGACTCGGCTTCCTTCTGATTTCTGAGATACCAACGGATGCCGGCCTTGGTACGCAACAGAGCTGGGGCATCGACGTTGAGCTTGTTATCCTTGAAGAGATTGTCCCTTTCCTTGGCGATAAGGGCGCGATCTTTCTTAGTTACTTGCTTCCAAATCTTGTACTCGTCATCCTCATAGGCTTGCTCTGCCGCGTCGTTGAGTGCCTGCCCAAGCGCCATACCGTTCAAGGTCGGTCCGTCGATGTCCATGGCGTCAGCATTACTCCCGATCCCAGAGTGCCCGTTGATACCACCAGGGGTAGCTGACCCAGCAATCGGTGTGCCGAAGCCATTGCTACCATCGACAACCTCGGAACCTTCCCTTCCCTTGGCAAGTAGACCGTTGAGTTGGAGCAACGGCTTTTGATCGACGCTCGGGGTACCTTCCTTTTGGTCTGCGGGTTGTTTCCTGGACTTACTGCCCTTAGTGCCTGCGGTGCGACCACGAGATGACATGATCGGCTCGTCGTCCGAGTCGTCGCCATTGTCCTCCTCGCCGCCATTCTGTTTACGTCGCTCTTCCGCCTCAACCTCCGCCCTTGGCCTGATGACGAGGTCCGGGATGAGGGGAATAAGCTTTTCTGCCTCTTTTCTCATGCCATTGGCCATACGCCGGAGGGGGTGGGTCATTTCTTGGTTGTATTTTAGGCAGTTGTCCCATATCAGGTTGAGGTCGGTGACAAAGTCCGCCTTGGACTTATACGTGAGCGATTTGAGCTTTTTCGTCATCGTGCCCAAGTCCATGGGCTGTTTGATCACTGCGCGATCAGGACCATTAGCGAATCACGATCGACTCTGCCTGCCTGGAGACGACTTACGTATATAGTAGTCAGGCGCATCGCGCTTGTTCACCCTTTGCAGGAAGGGGGTTGAGTATTCCGTATGTGCCTTCAATTCCGTCAGGACTTTCTCTAGGGCCTCGTACAACTCTTCCTGGTTGACGTTCTCTTCGCTAGCCCATTTACTCCGGTTCTTTCGCACTTCGTTCATCAAAGATCGCAACTCCGCGTCTGATGCGCGAACTTGGTCGCGTTTCAAGTCTATCCTGGCAATCAGATGCTTGAGTGTCAGACTTGACGCGCCGAGATTGGCGCTGCTGAGCGAGCCGTGGTTTTCGGCCTGCCCGCCGTTGGCATTGTTATGGTTATTGTTGTGTTCCATCTCCGCTTGCAACTGCTTTTCGGACTCTTCCAGCTGCTGCTGCTCCAGCATGGCAGTCCGGTCGTTCTCGAGGGTATGGAATATGGTGTGGAAGCTCCGTCTCGCCGCCTCTTCGGTCGCATTACGCGCTTCTTGTAGTTGCTTGCGCGCATCTTCGCTCGCCTTTGCCGAGTCTTGCGATCCGTCGGCCTGTTTGAGTTTGTCCAGCTGCTTGCCGGGTGAACTGACGGAGTGCACGGGCGAACTGCCGGACTTGGAGGGGGAGAGGAGCGAGCCGGCGCCGGCGGCCGCGGTGCCGGACTTGGGCTTGTTCGCGTCGGAGGAAGTCGCGTCTTCATCGTCTTCGTCGTCGTCATCGCCGTAGTCGTCCTCGTCGATGACCCGCTTGGCTTTCTTTAATGGAGGCTCTTGGATCGGCGCATGATCGGTGGTAGGGGGTAAGATGGAGGGGGAGGGGGCGGAGGGGCGGCGGAGGGCATCGATGGCCTGATAATTGTAGGACCCATCATCAGCAAACAACAGCGAGATCTTTGCCTCACGCTGATGATAGAGATCCTTGAACAAGGCGCGGCGTCGGTCATCTTCAATATCAGGTTGTGCCTCAGGCATCAAGCCCATGGAGTGGTCGACGGGGGTTCCATTTCGCGCAGGACCATCATCAAGTTGATGGAACAAGCGACTGGAGGGTTGGTGATGGAGGGAGGGCGGTTTCCATGCGTGTTGGCCGTTGGGAAGGGACATCTTGAGCCCGGATTGATGATGGCGACAGCGGGCGAACCGTCGCCATGCGCAACAAAATGCGCTCGTCAGGGACCGAGTCCGGGCGGCAAAGGGGTGTTACGATCGCATCAGTAGAAAGAGCGACATCGATAGAGATGGCCGGCAGGATCTGAGGTTGTGAAGATTCGCGGGTGTTGTGTATCGATGGATTGGAATAGGGGTGTTTAGGCGTGGTTCCAAGAGGTGAGGTTGAGGATTTGGAGAGGCTCGTACCAAGTGTACGCGATGGAACTTTTCCCTTGCCTGAACACGGCGAGCCGGCCGCTGCGAGCGGTACTGGCGACTTGAGTCGGCCAACCACGGTACGCCCCAAGTCACCACCAGCACCGTCGCATCAATTGAAAATTGATTTCCAATGTTATTCGTATGTGATTTGACATTTAAATCTACTTTTTGGACCCAAAAAAGACGTGCACTGGGGTTAATATCGGTGTCGCGGACACCGTCTGCAGGTACAGGAACCTCCAATGCCGACGACGGCGCGAGACAGCCAGGACTCCCTCCCCCTTGGATCCCCAGCGATCGGATCGCGAGTGATTACATCACGTGATGATCCGGTCAGCCAGTCGCAGTGCGGAACGAGCCACGCAACGAGAGAGTACCTTAGAGTTTGTATTGCGGGAGGTTCTCTCATGCCATGCTGACTGTGCTGAGTGGTGATGGTGGGTTGCTGGAAATAGTGGATGCATGTTCAGTATTCTTCAGCGACCGCAACTGCAGCCCGGCACGGCTGTTGCGACACCCTCTTCTTGCCTTCTATTGACATTCCATCTGCCACCACTCCTCAGAACCAACACCCGACGCGTCCTCCTAGAGATATCGCGACGACTCGCGCCTCTCCATGTCCTCCACGGCCCACGGGATAACCCGCCCGGGCCACAGCACCTAGACCCGATCCCCCCCAAATGCTCGGGGGCTAACCCCTGTCCTCGTCCCTCGCCCTCGCAGCAGCCCTGGGGGCGCCCAGCAGGTCCCGCCCGCCACCAGCTTCTGGTCCATCCAGTCACTGGTGCATCTCTCTTTCGTCAGTGGGCTGAGGTATCTGCCCAAAGCCAGTGTGGACTGTTTTCTCGCTTCGCAAAAGCTCTCCCCTCCCGATCTAGTCAGTCCCAGTCCCAGCCGTCTGGAAGCTCCGGCCAGCTGCACACCACCCTCGTTTGTCCGTGACGAACCCCATTACGAGTACATTACCTCGCCCTGCTGTCTCTCATCTTGAGCAATCCGAGCAACCACACTTCGACAATCCGTCCCATCATGACACCTGGTAGCTAAGCTACTGCTACCCTAACCGAGTCAACCCAGCATAACGCACACAGGACGCACGTTGACGACGACGAAACAAGCTACATAAATTGCTCTTCCTGTCCAATCAGACCTGCAAGAGCCGCAGGACCCTTCAAAATGCGGATACGCTTGCCCTTTGCAGGTGCGTGGAAAGCTTCAACTGGAGATTCAGATCTGGACCTAGCCCTACATCTGGATCCCCATCCATCTCGCAGATCTGAACCAAGCTACAGCTCCCCATGTCTACCCGAGTTATTCTTAGCTAACGCCCTCCTCCTCCTCCTCCTCCAGGCGTCTTCTTCGCCCTCCTCCTCGTCGCAGGCTACGCAGGCCTGACCTCCCTCCAGCTGGGCCAATATGTAAACGATAAAGTCCTACACTTCATAACGTTCTTCCTCCTCACACTCGTCTTCTACTGGATTCTCGACACGAATCGACGCCGTACATTAAACCTCACCTTGACCGTTTGTACCTTTGTGCTCGGAGTCGGCTCCGAGTTCCTGCAGGGCTTCCTGCCCAACGGCCGCGAGTTCGACTTCTACGACATCGTTGCCAATATCGTCGGCTCCTTGGCAAGTTTGGGATTGTGTTCGTGGTACCACAAGCGCATGCTGGAGCGCAAGCGCCGCACCAAGACGTATGCACCGGTTCCCGGGGAGGACGTAGAGGACGTAGAACTAGGCGAGGGCCACGAGACGGGCATCATCGAGTCGAGCGGTGCGAGTGACGGTGGCGAGACCGGCGACGGTGGTGGACGCACGCTTGAACAAGAAGTAGATAACTGGGACGAAAACCAGGTCGATGACTGGGACGAAGACGACGCCGACGGTGATATTGGTGGAGTCAAAGGCAAGGACATTGACTCCGGAGACATAGGCGATACCAAGAAACGGGCTGAGTAGGGCATGCTCCACACGGGAAGGGAGACTGTGAGATATGATGGATGAGCATTGAGTTACGATTTTGGCGTTCGGGACGGCCTTCATGCCAGCAGCGTGTGTTTCGTCATGGAGAAAATTGACAGCCTTCTCCTACCCTAAGGAATGCGCACCAGTTCGTGTGATGCCGATTTTGTCTGTGTTCACAGCTGCACAAAAAAACGCGCTGCTCTGGCATGTCGCACGAGAGGAGGAATCCAAAACGGCAGTTGTTACTTTTACACCTAAATAGAACGACGGAAATATTGCGCAAACGCCATCGACCAGCCCAAATTCCCAGTGTGTATATATGTGAAACTCTCCCGAGCTCTCAAGTCCCATTAGTCTGCAATGCATGCAGCTCCGCTCTGCTCACCACCCAAAGGCCTCGTTGTGCCACACCACCTCCCGGCCCCTCATGACCCACGCCCCGACATACTCCCGCATTTCCCTGCCCATCTCCGCGGGCCCGCACACGAGCACGGCTACCCTTTCCTCGGCACCTTGCCTGAAGAAGTCGTCGACGATGTTTCTCAGATTGGGACGCTTGCGGTTGTGGTCGCCCGTGAAGAGGTTTCGTCTTCGATCACGGTACATGGGGTTCATCTCCATATCGCCCTCGGGGTTGGTCTCGGCGGGCATGCCGGCCATGGGACCCGTGTTGCCGGAGCTGAGAGAGTCACCCGTCAAGAAGATGTGGACGTTGCTGTCGTCGAGAAGGCTCTTTGGTGACTTGTCTGTCGCCATGGCCCATGTTGCGTCCCCGGCTCCCCGGACAGACCAAACCATCTCGACCTTGGCGCTCGGGTTGTCCTGGATGATGGCCTGGTAGATGGGTACCGTGAAGGTTGCTCCGACACCTCCGGCCACCAAGAGAATCCGGTTGACGGTCGAGCTGATGAGCTTGTCAAAGTGGATGGATGCAGCTCCGTAGGGGCCTTCGATGCAAAGCGGGATCTTCCCGTCGGCCATGCCGGCGCCCGCATTCGCAAAAAAGCCCAAGTGTCGCGTCAACGGACCGTCGAGTTCTCGAGCGACCAGGGTGAGGTCGCCCGTTTCTTCGTCTACGGAAGCCACTGTGAAGGGGTTGAAGAGGAACTCGTACAGCAGTGCTTCGGACGACGTTGAGCCGCCGCCGGGTCGTGCGGCTGCGGGGATGCTGAGGTAGATGTGGGATCCAGGCCGACTTCGAAACGCGTTGACCTTGAACTCGGGGATCGAGGCGCGAATTTTGACGAGATTAGTCCCGGGGATGGTTTCCAGCTTCGAAAAGGCCATCACGGTGCGGAGACGACGTACGACGAGATCGATGAGGAATACAATGATGGCCTTGGCCATGAACAGCCGAGAGGACTTGGCGTGGAAGAAGACCAGCGGCGGGATGGCAAAGGCGCCAATCAGATGGGTGATGAAGAAGACGCGATACGAGTACTTTCGAACAGCAGCAGCGGCCGTTGAAGTCATCATGTTCATGGTTGCGAAGGCGACAACACCGAGAAAGACAACTGGAGCGAAGAGTCGCTTGAAGACGATGCCCTTTAGGACGAAGAAGTTCATGTAGAACATGGCGTGGAGGACGAGGAGTGATAGTGTCACTCGGGACAGGACACGATGCCATTTGTTGAGCTCCTCGTGGGAAGTGCGAAATACTTTGCCGATGGGACTGAAGCTCTTCAGCGCGAGTAGGTACTGGAATGGGATCTGTGACACGGCGATGATGCCGAAGCGTTTCGTGAGGTGGAGATAGTCTAGGAGTTGTCAGTGAGTTGCAACTGGCATTCCGCGTGAACGAAAACCTCATTTTGAGATTGACTTTGAAGTTCACTGAGCTCGCCAAATCTTTCATTTTCATGGAGTGTCATTTGCAAGAGGGCATTTTCACTCACCTTCGCCTGTCTCCAAAACAGAGAGGACCAGCAGCCAAGCAAACCAGCCCACGCCGAAGACCCATTGGTCCTTCTGACCCCAATGCTGTCCCATGAAGTAGACATCGTCGCCTAGCCACCACTTCACTTTCCTGGCATTCGAATCGAAGTTGCCAACCCAGCTTTGCCTCCTGGCTTTCAGGTCTGGGGAATTCGGAACAGCATCATATGCGGCACTCGCTTGCCAACGCTGCCTCAGATATGCGAAGAGGCGAATGAGAAGCGCCAGGATGATCGGCGTCAAAGCCGAGAACTGCGCATAGCTTCCGTACCGATCCAAGGTTTGTCGACGGATCTGGACCTCCTCGCGGGTGAGGTCCAGGAATTTGTAAGGCCAACCCATGGTCGTCGTCGTCGTCGATCTTGACGGATCTCACGGATGGCAACGGGGAATGATGGATGAAGCGAAGGTGATCAAGCTGGAATAGGATACCAGAACCACATGGGCGACATGGAGATTGGTCTTTAACAAGATGAGAGGTTATCCGCAAGCTCGGACCGAAGCGGATTGTCAATCAAAAGAATCGGATTTAGGTTGGCGAAGGTTCACATTCCACGTATCGAAAGCCGCTAGGGACATGAGGATCACACACTTCTAGTGCCACACTAAAGCTCCTTCCAGCTGGCATCTTTGCTCAGGGTCCTGGCGGCACAAGCTTCCCACGGGCGCGTCTTTCGGCGCTGGTTTTGAAAATAAGGTCACTTGATTGGTCGTAACAAAGCGAGCTAGCGAACTGACCCCTGAGCTATCCCCACCTGGACTCCGTTTCGTCGTGGGGGCTGCCCCAGAGCTCCCGTGACAGCCGACGGAAGGTCCAAGCCGGGTCCCTGTTCAAGCACCGACCAAGAGAGGTATTTCCCGGGCTTCCACTTTATTTCTTTTCTGGAGACGACATTGTCTATAATATCACATCTGTCACCTGTAGAAGTGATTGTGATTTACATTTTGATTCACTTTTGCCTTGGCGTCGTCTTGTTTGGACAACATGGCTGTGTCTTTTACAATTCTATCTCTCCATTCTTTCCCTCCCTGCAGACGAATCGATGCCGCTTCGGTGTGAATGGCAGTCAACCAAGGATCTGAGCAGGCATCTCGGGCGAGAATCGACGATGAAAAATGTGGGCAATGCTGGCCTCACTTTCAATCCGACCATCACATCCGCCGCCCGTATTCTTCGGACGGATCGACGCATATCCCACCGTATGCAGGCGCCCGACGTTTGATTGGTCCTTGATCCACTGGACTGTCAGCAAGCTGTGCAGAAATGTAGGCGGAGTATTCAGGCTCTCCTCGTTTGAAGCCTGATCTTCTGTTATGGATTTTTGCTTCTTGATACGTCTGTTTTGTACGAGATTGTTCAAGTGGTATGCCTTGGAAAACTAGAACGATGACCGACTCTAATGGCATGGACGAGAAACAGCGCTGCGCCAAGTGTCCCGTTCCAAAGTTCTCGTGGTGGAAGAAAGGTATGAAGTCGTCAAATCCGAAAGAAAAGCCGCACTAACATAAGCAGGAACCGGAAAGGGATGGGTCCCGGTTAAACAAGCGATTCATGGGGAAGATTCTATCTTGCCCTCTATCGACTATGATGTATGCATCGTGTAGGTCTGACTCTTTTGGTAAATGTGTCACAATTCTGATGGTTACTTAGCCAAGCAAACGCCCTCGAAATCCGTAATTGCGAGAGATGCCGCGAGAAGTTCTCTGTCACTTATGGCATTCCTGAGTTGTGGTGGAAAGGATATTGCAAAAGCGCCAACGGCTACTTCGGGCAGGAGACGACTCTCGATGACAAGGGAAATACGTCTGGGCTGAGTAAGTGAGGCAAAGTTCTTGGATGAACAAGGCCTGACGTGAAATAGCCACATGGGCTCGGTTTCGAGTCAAGTTGACGAACAAGTCCCATCCCGGTTACGAGTGGTTCAAACTCAACATTTTCACTAAATGGATCGCAAAGACTCGCCAGACCACGCTCATCATCTTCGACTACCAGGAGCCCACTAACAGCTGCGTGGAGCGAGTACCAGCTCAGGAGCCGGATCCTTTGTTGGCAGTCCCAGATGAGCACAACTACATCAGTCCTTACTGGATATACATTCGCCTTCTCGAGAAGGTTGTTACCCTGCAAGACGTAGCTGTGTGGTCGGTGCGCGATGCCGTGAGGAGCACAGAGAAAGAGAGGGATCTCCCAATGAAGGAGCCTAAACCAGCTCCGGATTATCGATATTTGCATGAAACTGCCAGGCATGCGATCCACGTTTCCGAAACCTTGGATTTAGTCGTCAGGGCTGCGAAGCAAATTTCGAAGCAACACGAGACTTTCAGGGAAGACTGCACTGGGGCGCAGCCTGATGTTGTTGCTGCCTGGAGGAGGGCTTGGAACCACACCAATGGACGCCTGCTTTTCTTCGAGGACATGCTTAGCAGTCTCCAGGATCGATCTGCTTCCAATAGAGCGCGCCTCCAAAACGAGATCGCTCTGGCGTTCAACATGGTCGCTCAGTTCGACTCGGGTGTGTCGGTTGATATTGGCCGCGCGACTCAAAGAGACAGTGAGGCCATGAAAACGGTCGCCTTTCTCACTTTGTTGTTTCTTCCTGCCACGTTCGTCTCGGCCGTTTTCAGCACGACCTTCTTCGACTTTGATTCGGGCTCGGGCGAATGGCTGGTGTCTGATAAGTTTTGGGTCTATTGGGTAGTCGCTATTCCAATCACCATCGCGACAGCCGTCATGTGGCACCATCGGCAGAAGGTATTCCCTCCGCGGATGTTTGATGATGCGCGCCTCCAACAAGAGCAACCAGGCGACCGCAGGCCGAGAATGCAGAAATTGAACTTTCGACGACGTTCGACTCTTGGGCTTGGTCGAGGCGATTCTGCGGCATGATCCGCCTCCCCTGTATTGCAATACCAGAAGACATGATTGGTGAGTTGTCTGGATCGTCATGAAAGGACAGTGATATCCGCAATGAAAGAATGAGCACTTTGACCATATTTGAGGCCTTGTTCGCCCTGTGATTTGGACCTTTTGTGCCTCAGATTGGACTGCTTGTCTAAGAAATTTCTTTCATCTAGAAAAGAAGTTACTGGGCCTAGGTCTTCGTATCAAATTTTGCTAGAAACCTGATTAGATCACAACTGAAGCTGACCGAAAGGATGTGAAGCACCGGCCACGATTTAAGTGGAAGGTTCTGGATTTTGAGGAAGAAGATAGCCTTAATAAGACGCAAGCACAAATCATCGAATGGAAAACGCATAGGTCTCTCCATCACAACTTTCGTCGTTCACACCGCCATGAAGAGAATCCGAAGCGAAGCCGACATCTCCGGTGATTCCGACGAGGAGAGTGCTACCCGTGCAAGGCGCGTACGGGCCGATGATGGCCGGCATAGCGAGCATGGCAATCCGGAGCGAGATGGACAACTTATCCGACTGGAGCACGGCGCCTACACCGTCGCCTGGATATGTGCATTACCTTTGGAGATGGCTGCTGCGAAGGCCATGCTGGACGAGAAGCATGCCGACCTTCCCAACAACGACCAATGATGGCAACGCATACACCTTGGGTAGGGTCTTCAAACACAACGTTGTTATCGCGTGTCTTCCTACAGGCCACACTGGCACCACCAACGCCACGGTTGTAGCGGGAAACTTGAGTCTGACGTACAAATCCATCCGCGTCCGACTTCTGGTGGGCATTGGTGGCGGCGTGCCAGGCACGACCGAGGACATCCGACTCGGCGACGTAGTCGTCAGTACTCCGAAAGATCGGTCGTCGGGTGTCGTACAGTACGACTTTGGCAAAGACATCGGAACCGGCGAAATCGAGCTCAGGGGACACCTCAACAAACCTCCCCATGGACTCCTGACGGCCGTGTCCAAGCTTCAGTGCAATCACAACATGAAGCCGAGTAAAATTCCGGATCTTCTTGCACACATTTTGTCCAAGAACCCGCACATGCGCCAAGGCTACGCACACCGCGGGTCTGATTCTGACAAACTCTTCGAGGCCTCTTACAACCATGTGAAAGGCATCAGATGCGACAGTTGCGACGGGTCCAAACAGATCCAACGACCAGCGCGATCCGACAGCGCGCCAATCATTCACTACGGCATCATTGCGTCAGCTAATCAACTCATGAAAAATGCCCTGAGAAGAGATCGCCTCGCGGAAATGTATGGTGTTCACTGCTTCGAGATGGAAGCGGCCGGTCTCATGGACAACTACCCGTGCCTCGTCATCTGAGGCATTTCTGACTACGCAGACTCCCACAAGAACGATGATTGGCAGCGTTATGCTGCAGCAACAGCTGCGGCGTAGGTATGCAAAGGAACTGCTGGAGGTTACGCCAGTCTACGCTAGCCAGGTCTTGGCCGCGAATAGCGACCATCAAGTTGGTGGTGATTCACTCCGCAACTCCTTGACGGAAACATGCTAATCTGAATAAAGGTAACCGGGAGAAAATAGAACGTCGAAAACGCCTTCTCAAGTCTCTTCCCTTCGAAAAAGTCGATGATCGGTACAAAGGCATCAAAGAGGCACAAGATAAGACGTGCGAGTGGATCACAGAGCACCAGGACTACAAGCGGTGGCAGGATCCGGGAGAATTTGCTCAGCACCGAGGGCTGCTGTGGATCAGTGGGAAGCCTGGGGCAGGGAAGTCGACAATTGTGAAGTTTGTCTTTGGGGTTGCAAAACGCAAGGCCTCGAAGAGCACCACTGTCATCTCGTTCTTCTTTCACGCGCGAGGGGAAGAGCTCGAGAAGACAACGATGGGAATGCACCGATCACTCCTCCATCAGCTTCTGCAAAAGCTTCCGGACCTCCGAGAAGTCTTCGACGGGGCGGATATCAGGCTTTCAGATCAGAGTGCCGTCCAAAATTGGCACCTCGACGATCTCCAATCTCTCTTCCGCAACGCTGTTTTAAAACTTGGCGAGCGAAAGCTCGTATGCTTTATCGATGCTCTTGATGAGTGTGCCGAGGACGACATTAGACGTATGCTGAAGTTTTTTGAGGATTTAGGGAAGCTCGCCATCAGAGAACACGTCAAAATATACGTGTGCTTTTCGAGCCGTCACTATCCGTACATCCATGTTCCCCATTGCCAACGACTCACCCTGGAGGAGGAGGACGGCCACACCGAAGATGTGAAAAAGTACGTACGCAGCAACTTCAAGCACGTAAACGAGGCGAAAGGAAAAGAGATCGTTGCTGAGCTTCTTCGGAAGGCATCGAATGTCTTCATGTGGATTGTGCTAGTCGTCGACATACTGAACAAGGAGTACGAACGGGGAAGGATCCCTGCAGTCATGAAGAAGCTGGAGCAAATACCTACTCGACTTGAAGATCTCTTCAGAGACATCCTTACTAGAGACACCGAGAATGTGGATGAGTTGCAGCTGTGCATTCAGTGGGTGCTATTCGGAAAGCGACCGCTCAGACGCGAAGAATACTACTTCGCCCTGCAATGTGGAGTAGGCTACGACATGAATGAGTTGAGTTCGGAGGACATCACAGAAAACACCATGGATCTCTATGTTGTGAGCTCATCAAAGGGTTTGGTAGAGACGACAAAGTCCAGAAAGCCAACCGTTCAGTTCATCCACGAGTCTGTGAGAGACTTCTTGTTGAAAGACGGCGTCCTTGGGTCCTTGTGGCCCAAGTCGCCTGGACTGATGGACAATTTCGAGGGGAAGAGCCATGAGAAGCTGAGGGATTGCTGTGATGCTTACTTTCGGCTCGATATCTCTTCTGTGTTATGCGATGTTGAAGTGCCAGATGTATCCTCACACTTGGCATGGAGAGTGCGAAAACCTTTGCAAAAAGGCTTCCCTTTCCTAGAGTACGCGACAGATCAACTTCTTTATCACGCCGATGCCGCAGCAAAGTACAAGAAGGATCAAAATCCTGGTCCATCCAACATCGCGGAAGGCTCGGTTCCTCCGCGAGATCACCTCCTGGAAAATTTGAATATCCCGAGATGGGTCTCGTTGTACAACTTGCTTATATCGCCTCGTTACAAAAAGACGGATAGTCTGCTTTGGGTTCTCGTGGACAGAAGCTTTCTGGCACTGATTGAAGTCTGTCTTCAGTCGTGCACTGTTCTGCCATCGCAAATGCCACGAGCACTTCGCACAGCCATCAGCAGAGGTCAAGATGAGATCGGCATTGCGCTCTTGATCAGCGGATCGGGGAAGCCCTCTGCTTGGAGCACGTCATCTCCCAAGCCGGAACACCTCTGGTTTGTTCAAAGAATCACTAAAAGCCGTACCCCCTTGCAATACGCAATCGAGAAAGGACGCAAAGAAATTGTCAGATTGCTGGTTCCTTTGTATGAACAAAACGCCGCCGACTTGTTGCGAGAGGCAATGGAGTGGATGATGAATTCACTATCTAAGCCTTTCTACACCAGGGGTTGGAGTTGGGAAACTTTGGTTTTCATGGACGAAGCCTTGCCCAGCAGCCACTACACCGCAGAATTCCTATCCTTGTGCTTTGAGGTGGCTGTCCAAAGAGGACATAGTCAGGCGGAGATGTTCGCAGCGGCCTCGCTTGACCGTTTGAAACAATTTTTTCCGACCGATTTCTGGCGTTTTTCAAATCAGCATCTGGAGTGGGTCATTAGATGCGGTCGAACAAGCCTGCTCCGTCAGATGCTTCGCCTTGGCGCAGATCCTGGTGCCTATATTGGAATGCCCGCTCTTGTTTTCGCAGCTCATTACCCCAATTCGGCAATCGTGAAGCTTCTCCTCGACGGAGGTGCCGACATCGACTCAGTTGCGGAAAATGGCACTCCGTTGCTCGCGGCCTCTGAGTGTCTCTTTATTTCCACCGTCAGGCTCCTTCTGGAAAGAGGACCTGACGTTGATGTGCCGAACAGGGAAGGCGGCACACCGTTGCATTTGGTTTGCTCACATCCAACGTCGGCGCCTCAGTTAGAAGTTATGGAAGCCCTACTCGAGAAGGGAGCCAATGTCAACAAGGCTGATCACCACGGCCGGACAGCATTGCACATGGCTGCCCAACTCGAAGTCAACGAGGCTGTGGTAATACGGCTTCTCAGAGCAGGTGCCAATATTCATTTTGTAGGTACCGATATTTCAAAAAGGCCTGCCAGGCCTGCCGAAACCGTTTTTCAGATTGCTTCAAGGCAAGGTTACGGAAAATACATCACAAAGATTATCCTCCGAGCCGACAAAGATTCTCAGTGAATCTATTCCATGGATTTGGCGTTGTCAAGTCGCTGCCCCGAGTAGTACATGCCAAATGATTGCCGCAAAGGTCGCGATTAACCGCAGTCACTGAGCGACCTTCAAAGCAACAGACGGGGGGCATTAGACACGCTACTGACGAAAGAAGTAGGAAAGTTTCACGTGGAGGGCCAAATACAGATGTCTGTCTGGACTGGTTGCTGGGACATTCGGAGATCGTGAGCAGTCGAAAGGTTGTAGGTTTCACGAGACGAGCGCTGAGGAAAATGTGGTGAGATGGATTCAAAAGGACGTTGCTCTGTCATGCGGTATCAACAAAACACGCAAATATTCGAGTATCATTCGGGATTTTCTATGCCTTTCTTCTAGTGCCTTTTGCCACCCACTTGGGTAATTACACTTTCTCACACAAATTTAACCCATATCATGTGCTCTACTAATTTTCTATGCCTTTATAATATCGCAACATACTGACTACTACTGTAAGGAGAACAGACATCCAAACCTAGCCTGACAGGAGGTGGTCGCCGGGTTGGGCGGCATATCCGTGTGTGCCCCCGCTCCGCGGCGAACTACCTAGGTACCTAGGTACCTTGGGTAAGGTAAGGTACTCCGCCACAGCGGCAAGGGTGCTTGGCTGTAAGGACGCAGTCCGACCATGGCGGCCGATTATGAAGACCATCTGTCTCCTGCGTTGGAGCGACCGGCAGGTGTTCCGCATGAGTTATTAGTTAGTAAGCTCACCCCAAAGTTGATTTGAATCATCGCAACAACAACACTCATTCATTGATTACTATTGACTTAAAGATCACGAATAGTGTAGGTGTAGGTTCGACCGTTGTGGTTCGTTCCAAGACTGGGGCGGCGGGGAGGATATCAGTTACGCCCTTTCGCTCCCTACCAGTGTACCTAGGTAAGCAGACCTCCCCGGCCTATCGCCCAACCTCCGCCGCCGGCGATGCCCCACTCCTCCTCCGACCCCGCGCCGAAGCACTCCTCCATTGATTTGATTTATCATCTCCATTCTCACTCAGCTCTATCCCGTCCATCAATAACACAGTTCACCCACAACTGAACAGTCTAGAATCTCCAATCGCTCTTCGCCTATCCCAAGCCGGTCAATCGATCAAACACACAAAACAACCGCAGAAATGGCCCCCCAAGAAAAAGTCCACACGACCGCCGCGCCTCCTCCCCTCCCCCAATTCTCCCAAGCCATCAAGTACAACGGCATGGTCTACTGCTCCGGCAACATCGGCATCTTGCCCGACAAGCCGGGCATGGTCCAAGCCAAAGGAACGGTAAAGGACAGAACCGTAAGTCCCCATCATGCGCTTATCACCCGAAATCCCATCTCAGGCAAAAAAGAAAAGAAAAAAAACCGATCATGACATCGTAACCATTGCGATTTGAGGTTTCAGTGAATTGACACGACTAACATCACCTCAGCGCCAAGCCCTCAAGAACCTCTCCGCGGTCCTCGAAGCCTCGGGAAGCAGCCTCCGCAACATCGTCAAGGTCAACGTCTACATCACCAAGATGGCCGACTTCGCGATCATGAACGAGGCTTATGACGAGTTCTTCACCTTTGACCCCAAGCCCGTGAGTTTTTTTTTTTTTTTTACTCTCTGCTCAAGTTGGTAGTGTACACGAGATGTCTTATTCTAACACGAAGGGGCCCAGGCACGGACGTGCGTGGCTGTTTACCAGCTTCCGCTCGGAACCGACGTTGAGATTGAGTGCACGGCGATCCTCAACAAGCCTGCTGAGAAGTTGTAAGGTCGTTGAATCTAAAATGAATGGGAGAAAAAGCATTTTTCTTGTGTTATACGTAGTTCGTCGCGAGGACCACGTAATAAAAGACGCCGTCCTGCGATAGTCTGCGATGCAAGATGTACACCTTATCCCATCTGGTGACGATGCCGAGACCGCCAAAATTACATCTTGAATCAGAGGACAGGGTGGGCCAAGTTCACGGAAGCGAGCTGACGAGCGAGGGGCGGCCAAGTCTGAGAGTAACGAATAATACCAAAGGCCATGTAGCCAGGTACACACTTGATTTCTATAGCAACTTTCTGCCGCCTGTAGTGGTAATCCGAACGCCCAATTTTTGGTTCCAAATACAAGAGCCCCTCCCCTTCATGTCTTCGTCATGCTCCGTGAAGCGCCATACGCAATCATTGTCGGTATCTCTGCAACTGTGCCATGATGTTATCAACCTGGTTCTGAGTAGCTTGGTCTCCGACTAGAGGCGCGGGAGCAGCGTGTCCGTTCGGGGGCCCGTTAGGAGCACCGTTGCGGGGGAAAGCCTGACCGCCATACGAAGCAGGCTGAGCCGACGGTGCTGATTGAAGGCCGCTGATAAGGGCTTGGATCTGAGCATTCGCGGGGTTACCGGCAGCCGCAGCTCCTTGACCGCCGATGCTAGCGAGCAATCTTTGGAGCGTGGCATTGTCGATGCCGTTCATGACGCTGGCGAGATCGGCCGGGTTTACGGCCGGAGGAGCCTGTGCAGGTGCTGGAGGCGGGTGACCATGTCCGTAAGAGGGCGTGTGAATGTGAGGAGGCTGAGGACCACCGTATGGTTGTCCAGCGTAGCCTTGGTAAGGTTGCGGGGGCGCTGCGCCGTGGTATGGGGCAGGAGCAGGGACAGGAGCAGCCTGAGCCTTGGCTCTGAGGACAAGCTCTGCCGCAATCGGGGGTTCCAGGTCGCGATAGTCGTCGTAACGAGCGCTGACACCAGACGAGCGGTCAAAGACCCGCAGAGGGATCTTCCCGTAGTGGTGTGCTTGCATGTCTAGGTCTACAATCGCGTGAACACCCTCGGCGGCTTGTCTCTGCACGACCGTGTCGCGAGGGAAGGTGGGGTTGAGAAACATTGTATTGACCTTGAGACCTCTGTCGGTGAAGGCGCGCTGAGCCCAGGCGATGAAGTCAGGAGCGAGCTGTTCTAGGAGTAGGAACTGCACGTCGGGAATATCGTTGCCGTAGCGGCGAGGAAGCTCAAACCGGTCGTCGTTCGCCGGCACGTGTCCATAAGGGTTGGGAGGGCTTGGTTCGCGCCAGCGGTAGTCATTGCGCCCATGTCCTTGAGGTGACCTGGAGCGACCGCGGGACCGCTCGTCGTACTGATAGCGATCCCTGCCGCCGTGGTTGTCTCTGCCCTCGTTTCTGCCAGAGCCGTTTCGTCTCGGGGGAGAGTCCCGACCTGGCCTGTAGTCATCTCGACTGCGTCGGCTCTCGTGTCCCTGGCCTGAGTGGCGATCCTGACGGCCCCTAACACGGTCTGGTGACCTGTTGCGTTCATTGCCGTCCTTCTTCTTTTGGGCTCGGGAAATCTCGAGATCTAGAAGGAAGTCAGCATTCGCCATTTTCGACATGTTTGGAACGGACGGAAGGCAACGCCAATGGTGCGAGGAATAAATGGATAATACGCGATGTGGAAGGCATTACTTACGGATTTTGCGTCCCTTGATCTCGGTACCCTGCAGGTGATCCATGGCAGCATGTGCATCTTCCAGGTTATGATACTGAACGAATCCGTAGGCAGACTTGAGGGATATCTGCGCAAGACGGCCGAACTTGGAAAAGATGTCGAACACGTCTCGCTTCGAGACACGTTCGCTGGACAGATTGCCTGAAAAGAAGTCAATGGCGCCGTCGGGCCTGCCTGATGAGAGAGAGCGCGAACCAATGAAGATGCGGGAGCCTTCTGGAAATTTATCCCACTTTGCCTCTGCCATGTAGCGGCGCTCGTCTGCGACGAACAGGTCCCATGCTCCCTGGCGGTCAGTAGGCTCATTCGACTGGGTATACGGCGGCGCAGGCATGGATACGGGGGTGCCTGTAGGAGCGACCGCATTGGAAGAGAATTGGGAGGTCGTGTTGGGATAAGTGGGAGGTGTTTGGGCCGGTATTGGAGGTCTGGGAGGAAGGGTGGCAGCCGCGGACGAAGAGGACAAATGCGAGGATGGCTGGGCTTCATGGTTCTGAGCAGAGGCAGAGGCAGCGACGGAGCTGGCTGGGCTATAGTTGTTGGAGGCCGTGTTGGCTTGGCCGGTCATCTCGGTGATGAGCTGAGAAATCTCAATCGCGTCATCTTCGCTGCGAGCATCTCGAATGTTGGACGAGGCGGCGCTGATATTGGCCGCGCTCGAATCAGCGCCGTGTTGGGCGGCAGCTGTATTTTGGGGCGCGAAATCGTGGGAGAGGTGGTCTCCGGCAGGGGCAGGCCGGGCCGAGGCATCAGCGACAGGCGGACTTGTCAGAGAATCAGACGCGGCGGAATTGTGCATGGATTCTGGTGCCTTTGATACATCATCCTGTTCAGCGCCGCCATCTCCATCTCCACCCTCGGGAGAGTCGAGATATTTGAGGTATTCGTCCTCGCCGGCATCAGGCTCCACTTGTTGCTCCTGCACCTTGTCCGCGCCGGTGTCTTCTTCCTCTCCATAGGCGTCGTCGAGACTGTCGGCATCGTCCTGGGCGTCAACCTCGGCCTCATGACCATTGCCATTCGTTTGTCCCATGCCGGCTGAGTATTGGACAGAGGTAGCAGGTGCGTCTACGCCGCCTTGAGCGACTCCGTTAGTTTCGGTGGACATTGCATCGAGGATATCAGCAGTATCCTGGAGAACAGGCACCACAGCGGGCGCTGCAGAGTGCAGAGGGGACGGAGAGAAAGGCGAGAGATCGGCGGTTGCCTGGAACTCGGGGGTTGCCTCTGGCTCTGGCATCAAGTTGTTGGCGGTCGCACGAAGTGGTGGTGAAGGGCGGCTCGACAGCTATGTGTGGATGCTGGGGCCGATGGACGAGGCTGGCGGAATTGGCAAGCTTGGGAGGGAGGTCGGAATTTCAGGTAAGTTGAAAGTTGGGTCAGAAATGGGCTTTATGTCAATTTTGACAAGGCGACCGGACGCCTCGTTTTTCTGAGATTTTTGTTCTTCAATCGAGCCGTAGCTGTGTCGTCATGTGCGTAAGGCAAGCAAGCACGATTGATTGATTTGGGCCTCTGGAGGTCCAGAGGTGGGAGATGAAGAAGGCGGGGGAGATTGCAGCAGGCGAAGAAAAAGAGATTGCAGACACGGGAGGACTTCCGATGGGTGCGATAGGTGCGATAGGTGCGCGAGCGAGGGAGCTTTCGGTACCTCAGCTCCAGCAAAAGGCGGCTTTACCAAGATACTGAGAAACGTTGTCGGCTTATAATGTCGGACAGTTGACGGGGGAGATGCAAATGGAGAAGAGTCGGGTCATGCAGCCATGGACGCCTTGGAGTTTGTAGTGGGATGGGCTGCGTGCCGCAAAATGTCGCGTGAAGAGGGTGCGGTGGTAGGAAAAAGGTTAAGCAGAAATAAGGTACGAGGCCGCGTGGGAAAATTTCTGAAGAACTCAGGTAGGTATGCAGGGAAGTGATCGCCCAAGCTCTTCGTCCCGCGCGCTCTGCAAGGCTGGTCGTCGGAAAACGGTGGAGGAGGCACAAATGAAGCTAACCTAACGTGGTAAGTCGATGTTTGCCCGCCTTGCCTTAGTCATGACAGTGAAAAGACAGGTGCGATGCAGAAAATGACACAGTACAGGCTGTTTCCACCACCACAAACTCGAAGCGGCTGCCCATTGATGAAAGACGTCAGTGAAAGAAGAATAAGAGCGTAGTCTTGGCCAAAATTAGCCATTTCTTTCGCTTCCCTTTCGAATGCGTTCTGAGTTTCTCTCGTGTACACTTTTGTTCTCTGCTACAGGCCCGCCTTACTTTGACCGGACTTCTACCCCTAGCCGTAATATTCGACCATTACAACCGCTTTGACCATGAATCTTCTAGCCTGTCTTGCTCAGGCTCCTCGTAAATCTCTGTATCGATCTGTGTCAGGTTCATTACAGCCAGTTCGCTGGGCAAGGTTTCAAGCCTTCGAAGATTCATTCGACCCCGAGGAATTGAAGCAGGCAAGATTATGGCACAAGACATTTGATGGCAGCCAACTTCCAAAGGGCCAAACGAGCTACGCGCGTTCAAGCGGTCCGGGAGGGCAGCATGTCAACAAGTAAGTTTCCGAACTTTGCGCAGGCATTGCATGTTCATCCTGTTCTACAAGACGATCAGCTAATGCCGTCTCAGAACGGAGAGCAAGGCCATCACAGCTTGGCCAGTGAAAGACCTCCTCCCACTGCTACCAAAACTGCTGCATCGAGGCATCAGAGGATCCAAGTACTATACAGCCGGAACAGACTCCTTGACATTCCAAGCTCAGGAGCACCGCCAGAGAACGGCCAACACGACAGAAAATCAGCAGAAGCTCATCGAGGAGGTCCAAAGAATATACCAGGCGACAGTCCCTGGAGAAACGAGTGTTGAGAAAAAGAAGAAGCATGCAACCATGTGGGTTAAATTGTGTCACGTGATCGCTGCTGCATCGGATTGCTAACCTAGCTTTCACAGAGCTAAGTCATTCAACGAAGGACGACTACAGCAGAAGAAGCACCTGAGCTCCAAAAAGCAAAATCGACGTCCATCTTTCGACTAGGAATCAAACCTGATAGGTGTATCGTAGCCAACCACTGAGCTGTTCAAGCTCCAACCAGGGGCATTCTGCAGAATGAGCGGTTGTCTTGAGTCGCGGCACAAGCTCCCAAAGTTTCTACCCGCCTTACGATGGGTGACTGAGACATGCAAACCTCATCGACGTTGAGCCAGGTGGGGTAAGGCCCTAGCTGGGCGAAGCTACCTACTGTTGTAAGGAGCGGCCGGACGGCAAACAAGAGGGGTCAAGCCTAGACCCTGAACTTTTGACTCAGTTTGCAGATTTCGGTATTGCCGCCTCCAACTTTGACTAATGGGGCTTTTATGAAGACGGATTGCGCCCTGGCTCTGGGAAATGAAGTTGATGCCGTTTGCTGCCGACTGACTGGTGACTGAAAATAGGCCATGCGTCAGTCGCCTAAGAGACAGGGGCTCCGTGTACCAAGTAAATGTAGAGAAGCTTCGACCAACATATGTTCCAGTCTTAGGGTGCCTATGGCTTGAGCTTTCGAGAGAATGCTTCAACTCCCGCTTTCAAATATTCCGGTCAGCAACTTGGCCATTGATGTTAATGGGAAGAGGCAGCCAAGTAGTCAAGTAAGACTTATGGCAGACAGACTTATTGGGCTAGGGCTGAAGCGGACGGGCTGCGTTTGGGGGCTGGCCTCGAAATCCATGCATCAGTGGTGGGGAACCCCTGTGCTTCGCAGACGGCTGCTACCAGGGTTGGGAATTAGTCAGGTTTAGTCAAAAAATTATTCAAATTAGTCAAAGCTTTAGTCACTATATAAAAGATATAGCTAAAATTATAAAAAATATTTTATTAAATACTAATAGTAGTTATATATACTATATAATTTTACTAGATTTATATTAGTAATATATAGCTTTTTATACTAATTATTAAGTAGATTAGTCACTTTTTAGTCACTTTTAAGGAAATTTTAAGACTAATTTGACTAATTATAATTTATATACTAAATATATAATAAACTTAAGAATTAAAAGCTATATATATATTATTTAATTATTAAACTATATAGTTATATATTTATTTTCCTTACTCTACTTTTATTTTTAATATATATATATTTTCAAAAAAGTAGTGTCTTTTGACTAATTGACTAAAATCGTGACTAATTCCCAACCCTGGCTGCTACCATTCGACCCTCCATCGCGACTGGCTCGCTTGTCGCGTTAAACTGTCGAGAAAATTGCTGCGTCAAGAGGATTCAACGAAGGAGACATATAACGAATCTGGCAGACGAAAAGCGAGGAGGCGGTTAGTGGCCAAAACGCCGTCCAAATAGGGGTCCATCCAGCGACTTGTCTCATCTCGGGGCCAGCTGCGAGACCCCGAATCCCTGATATCTCCAGCTGGAGCATTGGAGCCAGCGCCAGCTGTGCACCGCTGAACTAGTTAGTCCCCATGGGTTTTTCTACCTAAGGTAGTGCTACCTAGGTACCTTAGGTAGGTAGGTACACAAAGAACCCACTTGTTCGTCTGTTTGGCATTCGCGTCTTAGTTCAGCCCGAATCATCCTCCTCCTTCCTAACGAGCCTTTTTCTTATTCTCTCACCATCTTTTCCGACGTCTTCGCTGCCAGCTTCCGACAAACGACGGGTGTCGACTCTGCGCATCGCGTGTTGGAACGTCTCGTAAGATTGATCTGCGACAGAGCGTCATAGGGACCCTTCATCTATCTACGGTGGTAATTTCATCCCTGGCTCAAATTAGCCCCGCGAGACCCTCTGAAGGGAAAAGACGACAGCAGAGTACCACCAGCATCTGGGACCGTCCGTCATCTTCCCAACTGCCCAAGCAGACCACACAAACTGTCGCCGCGCCAGCTCCGTCAGCAGTTGTTTGCTTCAACAACCTTAATCTCCAGCAAAACGACTTCGACGCCCACGTTCGATTTGCCAAAGAGTCCTTCTCCATTGCCACCGACTTGCAGCTCGTAAACAAGGCCGCCCCCGAACCAACGTCCGGTCTAATTACCTCCTAGCTGCATTCGAGTCAACCCCAACTCCGACCGCTGCCTACCCCGCCAATCTTTTGATCGCGCGACCGCCGACCGACCTTTCAACCACGATTATACCCTCAGCCCTCGACCGCAGGGCGTCCTAGCGGTCTCACTTTGCACTCTCGACAGCTTCCCTACAATCGCGACAATGACCACCAATGGGTCCGACAAGCCTCAGGTTCAGCCCTGCAGGTACAAGGTCGGCAAGACGCTGGGCGCTGGATCTTACTCCGTCGTTAAGGAATGCGTCCATATCGACACAGGGCGATACTATGCAGCCAAGGTTATTAATAAGCGATTGATGGCTGGTAGAGAACATATGGTACAGCTCTCTCAGGTTTGCTGGCAGTATCAACCGACTGACATGCTTTAATTAGGTTCGCAATGAGATTGCTGTGCTGAAAAAGGTCTCTATGGGCCACCAGAACATCTTAACGCTCGTCGACTACTTCGAGACGATGAACAACCTCTACCTCGTCACCGATTTGGCTCTCGGCGGTGAGCTCTTCGACCGCATTTGCCGAAAAGGCTCCTACTACGAATCCGACGCCGCAGACCTTATCCGCGCCACCCTCTCTGCCGTCGCCTACCTCCACGATCACGGCATCGTTCACCGAGATCTTAAGCCAGAGAACCTCCTGTTCCGCACACCAGAAGACAATGCCGACCTCCTTATTGCGGATTTTGGCCTGAGTCGCATCATGGATGAGGAGCAATTCCATGTGCTGACCACGACATGTGGTACGCCAGGCTACATGGCCCCCGAAATCTTCAAGAAGATCGGTCACGGTAAACCCGTCGACGTATGGGCGCTTGGCGTCATCACCTACTTCCTTCTCTGCGGCTACACTCCCTTCGATCGCGACAGCGACTTTGAGGAAATGCAAGCCATCCTCAACGCCGACTATAGTTTCACACCCTTCGACTACTGGCGCGGCGTCTCCAACCACGCTAAGGACTTCATCCGCAAGTGCCTCACGATCGACCCGAACATGCGTATGACGGCGCACGAGGCGCTGCAGCACCCCTTCGTCGCCGGCTACCTCAATGGAGAGGGCGAGGGCCAGAACCTTCTGCCGACAGTCAAGAAGAACTTCAATGCCCGTCGGACACTGCACGCCGCTATTGATACCGTCCGCGCTATCAACAAGTTGCGTGAGGGCCAGAACAACATGATGGACGGTGCCAAGTCTCGCGAGCCCGACCGCGGCCTGAAGTCTGCCCCGAACTCAAAGAAGGATGACAGCGCTATCAGCATGGGCAACCACAAGGACTCGGGCTACGGCACACAACCAGAGGCGGACAACCAAAACGATGTTGTCATGACAGACGCTGGCCCGGTACCAAGCAGTGTGCCAGCAAGTTTGCGACCCGGCAGCGCACAAAACAAGGTGGTTGAGACTAGCAAAGGGCTGTGGAGCGGTCCTGCATTGCGACGATAGCTTCGCAGCAATCCAGTACCAAACATCAAAGTCACTCACATCGACGAAGTCACCACAACCAATCCCAACGCACTGTCAGTCCTGACATGTGGGATATGCAACGTCTCTTCACCACTCAAGTCTCTCGGAGGCGTCAAGCGGATCTTCAGATACATGCGAGGAGGACGCGCGACACGAAGGTCGGGCGAAGTCTCGACGACACCGATACCGATCCGTGAAGAGGATCGCGGCGTTTCTCCCGGCATAGCCCCCTGCCTGAGATCCGATACGGCGGGGCAGACGACGAGGGTGAATGCAGCAGTAAAACAAGATACCTTGGGTTGATGCCCCCGGACTGGCTCCGTCATTGGACGACGAGGGGTGGGCGTCTTGCCGCACCCCCATTTTCTTTTTCACGTTTTTTTGATGTTCGGGCGGATTCCTATAGCGTATATTAAGAACAGGACGGATGCGCAGCCCGCTTAATGGACGATATGAAGACATGATCTTACAAAACATGAGTGACTTGAAGATCGAGTGATGGTCTCATTCTTGAATCCACTTTTCCGCCTCTCTGGGGTCGCGGTTTCGTCTAACTTCGAAAACATCTTCGACGGACGAGCATCCGGACGTTCCGTGAATCCATAGGCTGATAATAATAAAACCTCTTCCTAGTTTCTCCGAGGTCTAGGTAATCAGGTCATGACTGTATGACTCTTGAAAGACTTATTCGTGGTCAGTGAAGGCGTGGGATTTAAAGGACTGCACTCACCAAGACCGAATCCGTTGGGACAGTTTTTTCTTTTTCTTTCAACAGCAGTTTGCCATGCCTCGTACTGTACACCACAAGAACCAGATTGTCGCAGGAAGCGGTTCTGAGGAGTGCCGCTGTAAGCCTTCCACATGGGTGATCAGACATTGCCTACCAGAGCTAGAAGCGTGCTCAGGGACCTCACTTCTATCGGCTTCAAGGATCTCAAGAGACTGATTGTTCTGGTTGGTAATACTATGCTAAAGTTGGAATGACGGAGACAGAAGGCATATGGTACTCAAGCCTTGGTGTCTGCAAACGCGTTTGCTATTTAATCCTAGCCAGCCCATGTCGCGAAGACAGTACGGCCGCATTTGGACCGGATCCCAGATCAACTCTTGGGTCTTTCGGTTGGACGACAGCAAACATGACTCACTCATTGAGGGCTTTAGACTTATTAGAGGCTTCCGGTGACAGGAAATCATTGCAACCAAGGGCGCACCTAGTCGTAAAGCTTTCTCGTCGGAGCATCCCAACGCGGCCCGGCCACCGAGCCGATATAAAAACTCTACATATTCCAATCTCGAAAGACCAGAACTTGAATGCAGACTGGATGAGAAGGCGTCGCAAAACCATTCTGCTTGAGAACGTGAGAAGTTAGAAGTGCCTACGTGACATCGATGCGTCTCAATCCGAGTCGCCGATCAACTTACCGTTCGATTTCGTCTTCGATGGTGATCTTTTTAAAGACTTTGTTAGAATAGAATACCATCGGAAACGGGGGCTGTTTATATTAAGGTGAAGAAGAAGGTGGCTGTTTCTCATCTAGAAGTATATCGGGGGCAGTAGTCGGTGTAGAGAACTAGAGATTGTATTCGAAAGGCTCGTAGGAAGTAACTAGAAATCCAAGAGTTCACCACACACCCCATACGAGCGAGAAAGTAATGGAACTGCATCGTGTTTAGCTTCTCATGTTTTGACTTCTGAAAGCGTGGAGAGATACCAGGCTCTCACTGACTTGTATCACAGACGTGGTAAAACACGTCCCAGTGAACGTCTTGGTCACCAAGAAGTCTGCCTGCCCAAAAGAAGATCGGCTCAAGCAGCTGCAAGGATGCTATCAGATGAGACTTTACTTTTGATTGCAGTTATCATAAGATAAGAGGACGCAGCCCCTGCCTGTTCAGGCGTGGATATCGAGGCGGTGATGAAGGGCAAGCGTAGAGAAAGGAGGTAGCTGCTCAAAGTCGAACCACACATGATGTACGGCATGCAGGCCGACAACTGCTGAGAAGATAAAAGACAATACCTTAGCGTCTCGGCGATCGGAAGATGAAGACTTTGCTGCTATCCTTGCGGCTTCTTTTTCGGGCTTCCAAGTTCTATTGACTCGGGCTGTCTTGTTTAAACATGAAATAGCGAAACAGCTTGAGCGTGCGCCGTCACCGCTATCATTGATACTTCTACAGGGATTTGACACAAATCTCCATGATTTTTTATGTCATGCGTGAGTGGTGTTCATGATGGCGCTCATCCTTACAAGATAGCACACACAAGTACCACAAGTGCCACAATCGATGCCAAAGCTGTATCGTGGAGTCACCACGAAACGTTCCCTAGAACACCACTTTCTTTGTGAGTGATTAAGTCCGCAATAAGACCTGATCTATAAAGATAGGTTAATTTGTACCGCTTTCGCTATCGTCTCGAGACCATTCCCCAGCGAAGGCCCTGAGGTTCCTTAGAACACTAGCTATGATCAATGGAACACACAATCATAATGTCGGGAGACACTCCTCGCTCACTTAGAGACGGACCACTGTACCACCCAATCCCAACATCCACACCCAACCCCAGCAGGTTCCGTGCTGTCTTCTACAGAATCAAGGCGTCTAAAGATGGGGTTGATGACAGTGATACCAGGGCTGGCGGACGATGATCAGGACATCACTGTCGGAGATGATAGCAATGATGACGCATATAGAGATAGCGATAGACGAAAAAGGCAGTAACGGGAGCTTATTCAAGGTCGACGTCCCAGTGGGTTAAGACAACCCTCGAGAGAGCAAGACCTGACGGATAAAAAGGCTACCAGCAGCCCGCATTTCAGACTCAGCACACTGTCTGCTTGTCCTTGCACTATCTAAACTGCAGAAAAGAGGATTCTACATGACCGTGATGTTGAACTCCCCTTTCTAACGCGATTTTATTTCTCCACACCAACTGACAGCAAGCCCACATCCAGGAACCTTTTCTTGTTCCTCATGTTTGGCGTCCGTCATTGTGCGTCCATTCAGTGCGTGGTAAAAGAAGTTGCGCGAGATGCTCGTCTTGCATGATGAGTGACTTCAGCAGCAGCTTTGATTCACCTAGCAAGCAACGATGTCACGTAGCGGAAAGGACTGAAACTGGCAAATCGCATTTCGGGATCCGCCGTATTCATTTTGGTCCGACAGATCATGTCACTGGTTGGTCCTGCGTGATCAACCAAGTATTTCGGAAGAAGTGAGCTTGTCATCGTGAGACATCCACGACAATTCCCATTTGTGAAAATAACATCCAGCATCCTGTTCATCCATCATACGGTTATGGAAAGGGGGCCTCAATCCTCAGACCCAACAACCCCTCCACTTACAGACCAACAAGCCCCCGCCCCCGCCCCCTTCTTCTTCCCTCTTTCCTCTTCCCTAAAGGAGAATTTAACCAACCCACCCCCGCCAAAAAAAAAAAAGATTTCTGTACCGCTCTCACCACCGATTCAAATTTCCCCCAGATAATCTGGTAACCCAGCACCGACAAGTCGGAAATTACGACACTTTCAAAAACCCATGCTCGGCACCGGGCCCCGGCGACGTTCTGCCTTGCCAAGAAAATCCCTGTCGGACGCGATGTGCGGACGCAGAAACGGGAGGCGGGGCGCAATAAGCCACAGTCGGAACCGCTTTCTAGTGCGGCTCTTCGGAACTGACGTTGCTGGGTCTTCTTCCTGCTGACGGCGGGAATATTTGTGTGAGAGATCGGAGTGGCTGTGCTGGGTCAAGCCACTAGGATCCTCATTCGAGAACTCGTGTTTGATCGACGACTGATTAGACATCCGTTCTAGATCTTGACATCACTTGCAAAATACATCCATCGGTTTTCGAGAATCGTCTCGTATTGTTTGTTCTTCATCATCATCAACTACTTCAGTAGCGACTGATATACCTCTACCGCGTGGTAAGCTCTTTCACCTCCGCATTACTTCGGGCCCGCCTTCCTCCTGACGGTACTCCAGACGCCTCTTGAGAGAGGCCGTCTCAACACTAACACATTATATGTACAGGGTCTATATCTCCAGTGTCCCCAAATCCGTTACGCCTCGTCCCGACTCCAAGGGATCTTCTTCTGCTGGTCGTGATGCGGCCGTTACCCTGTCCAAGCCCTGATAATCTTTTTGATCTCGGGCTGTTCTGTCGTTTACAATAATACCACGAATGCGCCGTTGCTGTGCTGATGCAGATGGTACAGGTAATTCAAAGTGGTATCCGTTTTGAACCGTAAATGTGCTGATAAGAATGAAAAGAAACAAAGTTAAGAGGGGGTTTAATTGCAGTAGGTAAGTGCATGCGGTGCACTATCTGACTGCAACTTCGGGGAGTTGAGGAATTTCGTGTCGGTCGGCGCTGGGCTTGATCTCAATGCTGAAGATGCTACGCCCGGATTCCTCGGAAAGAGCAGGGCTCAAGCTGCCGCTGCCCCGACTCGACGAGCTGTAACTTGAGCTGCTACCAACAGTCCATTCGTCGCTGTCAGAGCTAGCACGGCGTTGAAGATAGCCCATGTTGTACATCCGGCCGTACTCTTCATCCCAAATCTTCGTCTGCTCGCCGATCTCAACATAATCGTATTCCCAACGGTTCTTCTTGTCGGACTGCTGCTGAGGCAAGTATCGTGCCTTGGCGTAATAGAAGATTCCAGCAGAAAGAAGAGAGCCACCAACCAGGTCGACTGCATAATGGTGGTTGAGATACATCGTCGCCCACCAAATCCAGCCAACGTACAGGCAAAAGATAGGGCGGAAGCGGGGGAAGCAGTAGCTCAGGAAGAGAGCCTCGATGACGGCATCGGCAGCGTGCAGGGAAGGGAAGGCGCCGAATGGCACGGGGGCTGTGCTGAAGCTCGTCGTGTACATGTCGATACCGAGAATAGCGTCAATTCGAGCCAGGCCAGCAGGAGAGCCTGACATGCCGTACGCAGCTGGAGCGAGGCCGTGCTCGTTCTCGTACCATGGCGGGGTACAGGGGAAGACAAGTTGGATCGTGACGCCGAGAACGTTCAGCCAACCGAAGCACTTGGCGAAAACCGGGAGGGTCTTTGGGGCTGCAAAAAAGAACAAGAAGCCGGCGCAGACGAAAGGAGCGCCGAAGTGACCCAGACCGTAAGGGAGCCATGCGAGGATATCGAGCACGGGGTGTGTGTGCGCCGAGAGGATGTTGGAGAGATTGGCGCCGTACAGGACGTTCTCGAGGGCGGGTAGGACGCGTACCCAAATGTGAGGGCGGTACTTCGCATCGATAAAGCTGTTCCGATCAGTACAGACTCCAGTACAGACTCCGATACACCATTATGAACGACTTACCGGCTACAAAAGAAATAAATGAGATATGCCCATATGCTCAGTCCAGGGAAGAAGAACTGGTTGGTGAGAGGGACGGTGAGCAACAGCAGACCACCAGCGACGGCGAGGGTCTTGATCAAGGGTGCCGAGGGCGTAATGCAAAGGGAGAATACAATGAGGCCGACGAGGACGATGTACTGCAGGTCGAGCAGTCCCCATTTATGAGTTCGTAACCTGTGCAGGGTTTCGAGGGGGTTAAGAGACTTTTGCAGAGTGGTGACATCTTCGGGGGTGTTCCCGTTGGCGCGCTTCTTCTGATTCCTCTTTGCCCGGCTTGGTCGGTATCGGTGAGGGATAGGGTTGAGTTTGGCGAAGTTGATGTTGCCTGTCCAGAGAGACGGGAGAGTCGGCTTCCCTTGGAGGAAGCTGGCGAAGTCCCGCATCCTGTATGCTCTGTGGTCGAAAGATGTTGATGGAAGTAAGGCGACGTAGAGCTCGAGGTGGCGGGGGAGGAAGTAGGCGAGGTGGGAGACAAAAGGTGATGGTGGATGTCTCCTCGGAGGGGTAGGTCTGTCGGTATGTGACTAAAATCCTAGCATCCAGTATGTGTCTTGCTGCAGTGGTCGATTGTGTCTCTGTTGGCCCTCTACGTCATGTCCTAATCCGATGAATATCGACGTGTACGTATTCCCAAGACTCTTCAACCTCTATTCGTGTCCGTCGAAGGGAGAGCGATGTTAACCAACAGACGGGTAGAGGGCGTCGGCGTCGGACAGAGGTTGGTGAGGGAGGGGAGGAGGTGGTTCAAAAGAAACGAGACAGGCGACAAAGTTACGGAAAGTGTGGATGACTGAATTCATATGTATGATGAGGCAGCGGAAAGGATGGGCAGGCGGCAGGGCAGGGTAAGGCAAAGTAGGTTAAGTGTAAGGCAGAGGACGGGATAGAGCAGGCGGAGACCAGACTAATTGGAACAGTGAGGGAGACAAGACCAGGACCAGGTCAAGGTCACGGAGTCGCGTGTTACTCCCCGGTGTGTGTGTGTGCTGGACAGCATGTAAGTAATGGGCGGTAAGTACCAAGACACCGAGACCAGAGCGGAGAGTGACCAAGAAGCCCAAGCCGGCCTACGGAAGCGGCGGGGACCGGGGTGCTTGTCAGAGGCCGAGAGATTTTGTGTGATGGGAGTGGACAGGGAAGGAGCCAGAGGTACTTTCCTCACGCTCCCGCAAAGTACCTTTTGCGTGGTCACTGGTGCTCTTCCCCTACACAGCTGACCATGGACAGGGGGCCGGGCGGTAAGTGGTCCTCCGCAGCGCGTGGGTGTGCTGGGACTGGACTTCAGAGCCTCGACTGGATGGAGCTATGATGCTGCGTTGATTCAATCGGGGGGACCCTGAGCCTGCCTTTCTTGGCGAATACATTGCGTCAAACCTTGAGCGGTACTTTTTGCTCTCAGTGCAGTGCAGTGCACTCAGTGTGATATCCCCCCCCCCGGTTTACCTGCTTCAGCTCGTGGCCTATGATTTTCCATTCAGATCTATATTCTGCTACGAGAAGGATGACACAAGGCAGATGCCAAGTGAGGCGTCACATCTCGCGCCTCTTCACTCTTCATCGCCTTCGTCTATTTTTCCTCACCCAGCAATTCTGCCTGTCAAGCCGGACGTTGGACACCGTTCTGCGCCATCTGTCTGGATCCCACCGACAATCAGCCATGATGACCGCTTGACTGCTGTCTCGTGTCTTCCTTTCTGTCCGTGTCTGACAGGTACATGTCTTACTGGTTGCTGTCGTGTTCTGAGGTAGCTACGTTCTGCGGGCTTGGGGGCCAGAGCCCAGAGTGAAAGAGAGAGAGGGAGAAAAAAAAAATCGCACACGACCTTTGAGCCCAAGACGCTCGGATCCTGCGGGTCGAGTACAGGTACACTTACAAAGAAAGGCGGGTCGGCTCTCTACCTACCTTACCTTACCTACCTACCTACCTTAGTGAACCAGCGGCGCACGGGCTCGTCTCTACTGTAGTAGAAAGAAACAAGTGCAGGGATGCAAAATGCACTGATCGAAGTACGTATCCATGCTCCGCTAAGGTCCAGTCCGCCTTATGTGATGATGCGACTTTGCAGGAGCCCGCCCCAGTAAAAGGCAGGAGTCATGATCCATTTTTCTCTGGATTTTTTCTCCCGATTTTTTTCTTTTGCATTATCCATAATCCAAGCACGGCCAACATTCAACGCTAGGCTCACGGAACATCTCCGTTGTGGACCGCGTCAGTTGATCTAGAAGCTGCAGCTGGTCTTTCTAGCACGGCGCTGAAATTGCGCTTTTGGGCTTGTTTGCAAATGTTTTAACCGCGCAACAATGAATGGGTTCGTCTTTTCATTCAGTCGCCGTCGCAGAAAATGGTCTAGGACAAGTCAAGTCGGTCGAGCCTGGCAGATTCGTCTCGTCACTCGCTCGCTCATCTTCAAACCCGCAAAGTCCACCCCCGGTCCCCGTCATCGGTCATCGGTCATCGGTCATCGGAGTTTGCAGGGCTGCACCTCAGTCTTCACACCCACGCTCTTCTCACGCACACGACCAAAAAGACGACTGTCGCGTGCTAAAGAATCAGACTGACGCTCCCCTGGGCCTGGCCCTGAAAATAAAATAATTTCGGTGAAACAGCTGCTGCTCAGCCGATTTTGAGATTATCGTCATCCTCGACCTCAGCTCGTCACGTTTTCTAACCTCCGACCGTGCCCCGTTGCTGCAGTGGAACCGAGGAAAAGACGACGGGGACCAACATTGGAAGCTGGCAACCTGGTAGACTCTGCGTTGACCGGGAGGCTGGCTGTCCAGACCCCACCTGCCGGCGTCGGTACCACGGCGGACCACGATAGCGGACCACGGAAACATCCGGGGATTACATCTACCCGACACTACCAAACGACGCGGATCTCGGTTTCGGGCCCTCATCGAAGCTGCGCAAACAGAGTCCTTCGGTCGATACGCCGGCGCCATCGTGGAGTCACGTCGACGATGGTCGGGCAGACCGTATTGATCGCCCTTGGGTGGCCTGACGAGAAGCGTTAAGAGACCGTCACTGTCAAAATGGGGCTTGAAGTCAGCGGCTTGACTGGCTTGAGATCGCTCCAAGCCCAACCGCCCTAGGAGGTCCATCTCCAGCCAACGCAAACGCCAGTCCTGCAGTGCGGGTACACTTATCTAATCCATCTTCCGCCGCCTCCCGGTCCGACCGACATTCAGCGCAGCCGTAGGTTGCGTAAACGGGTCTGCAAAATTACGATTCCTGATCCATTTCACGCGGTCTACCGGCATCATCGAGGCTCCGTGAAGGGGCATCACCCTGGATGAAGTAACAAGCGCGATGAAGAATGCCATCTAAACTTGTGCTATGATGCAAGTTGTAACGTCTATCACGGTAGCACCACAACCTCCAGAGGCAGCCAGCTGGGATTGCGGTGAAAGCGCCCAGACCAGCAGCTGTCCGCGTGTTCGCCCGCTAAACACTTATTAGCGAGCCAGCGAATGCGAGGGACTTAGAAGCCACCCAGCTCGCTGATGGGGCCTCTCATTGAAAGCCCCGGGTAATAAAGGTGCCCCTGCTCGGATCGCTCGGGGTCTGAAGTATCGGTACTTCCTCGACCTCGGGCGAGCTCTTCCTACCCCACCAAGACATGGCGTGGCAAGGATTTGGACTGTTGTCTTCCACACCTTTTTTTCCAGGTCCCCACTCGGCGGACGATGTTCCTGGATCACCACCCAAGCCAACCCAAGTTACCCAACCTCGCCCCTAGGTTGACCAACCCATTTGACCTCTCAAATCGCATGTTGCGCCCCGCAATTCCGTCATACCAATCTTTTTCCTTGCGGAGGAAAAGAAAAAAAATTCGGACATAAAGGTTACCAAGTACCAAGAAAGTTTTTTTTCTGTTTCGCTTAGTACCGGGGTCCAGTTGTTTCCCACGCGACCGCTCTCCGCCCAACAATGACGCTGTCCGCTCTTGTCGGAATTGGCCCAGACTACAGAGTACGTACGCGAGGTGCCGATACGCGGGTTCAGTACGTGCCTTGCGAAAACTCGCTATAATAACGGTTTGCCATAGGAAGATTTTGGGCCTTGGCACTCCAGAAGACATATGCCGCCTTAATGCCGACCGACAGACGATACGGGGCTCACGGACTACACAGTCAGCTGGACGATATTCTCACCTCAATTGGGGGACGGCGCATTACATATGCAACCACGAGGGTTTACTGGAGCGAAACGCTCTACGCCTGAGGACCTGCAGTCATGACAGAAGGGCATCAGCATCGATCTAAGTCGAGACCAGCCGAACACCTTCAAGCTCGATGCCAAATTCTCATAGTAGTACCATTCAATCGCCCGGGCCGGGTTCCAAAACCCCCATGATCTCGCATCTTGCTCGCGTCACCTCTAAGCTCTCGCAAACTCCAACGCCCCTGATCAGGGGTCGTCTCCCCGCTCACTTACATCTCCGCCAATGGAGGGCGTCCTAGCCAGTACGCGGAACACACCGAACGCGAAACAGCACACCTGCCCCTCGGCTGCAAGATGCAAATCGTCGAGAGCTTGGGCCGCGACTAACCCGCGTAAGTAGGCCCATCTTTGGCTACCATTTCGGTCATGCGCATGGGAGATCATTTGGCTGGATTGATCGATTGCTTAGTGTACACATCTGGTCAGCCGACCGGCGGGCGGGTGCAGCGCTCACAAAAAAGAAACGCCTATTGATTTGTGAGCACGGCATCGCGGACTTGGATGATCCCGAGCCCGACACTGGCTTCGAGAAAAAACCATCCTTCCCCACCCTATGGTCTTGGCATCGCTGCAAGCCATACATATCAGGGATTCCTTTTTGTTGTTTAGCCACTAATAACCCCCCCAGCATTCGACTCCTCGCTACATCGGTACACATCTCTTAGAAGTCACTGCCATGGATCACCCATTATCAGGACGGCGACTATCAAATGAGACGAATGACTTAAAGTACCAAGTACGCCGTTTTAAAGTCTGCCTTCGCAGCGAGGACCAACGGTGCGCCTTGCACTCGAAACTGCCCTGATGTCAGTGAACCCGAACACATCAACCACATGTTTTACGAAGCGTGTCCCCCGGCGGTTGAATTGAGCTTCTGTTCGACGTCGGTGGTTCGTGATAAGTCTATTTCACATGGCCTGCAGGTCCTGCCCGTCACCGTAGGACGACGTCTCACCACTACTTTGCACCACTAAGAGACACAACTGCAGTAGCACTTATCGTCACTGCGAAGTTCCAGTGCTCTCGGCGGGCTTGGCATTTCGACACCGTTTTGCTGCAGCTCACATGGTTGGTACAAACATCACGTTCGCACGTATCCGCGTAACATGGACGCCAGCAAGGGCCTCTGCGAAAGGGTTTGCAGCAGCAGCCCAACCACTGTCGTGCGTCCTGTCGCGTAGTGCTGTGCGCGGCCCCGTTGATCGAGCCCAACGTGCCAGCCCGGCAGAAAACTGGACGGAACATTGAGGCAGAGGCACTTGCGGCAACAATCGAGATTGTGAGCCTGCAAAACTAAAATTTGATGGAACGACTCTGACATGTCTTGGGGACCGGGGTGGGCATTTTCCATTTTCCACTCCCTCTTCCTCCCGATGCCCCACTTTCCACCTCGGAATCTTGGGAGGAGCGGGACTTGGGGGACTTGGGTTGGCGAGGTTCCCGAAATGAGATCCATCATCCTCCTGTCTCTGGCTGCCTGGCATCCTTCCATCTTCCGCCCGACATAATAATATTGGAGCCTCCTTTCGGCAACAAGCGAGGCCTGTCTTAGATCGCCAGAAAGGACCTCAGAGAGAGACATGCGCAGCCGCCAGCGCTCACGACCTCCGAGTGATCCGGGTGCCAAAACCCGCCAGCAACTAGCATCTCCGTGATACCGCAGTCGCTATAAACGTGTATGTAGTAGGTCTGTCGATTGATCAGTGAATGGAGAGATTCGTGAAGTCGGTGAGATTTCAGATTAAGCTTACAGCTCACGAATCGCGCTCTCAGGCTAACGATTAGCGGCCCTCCTCATGGCCCTGGTTGCTCGCAGTCCTCCGCTTATTTGCTGTTGTGGTCTGGTCTCACATCATCCATGCATCCCGCACGTTCCTTTTACGGCGCTCAGCTGGCCAACCACGCGGCATTTAACTTCTGAAGTGTGGTATACGGTATACCGTATTCTCATACAAAACACTTTCTCACACAGATTTAACCCATATCATGCATAATTGCCACGGCACACGGTCTTCACGAAGGCGTTTGTAGCATTTAGCGAATACCGACGTGGCTTCTGTTGCAAAATCGCTGCCAGGGTTGTCGCTTTCCAAGAGACTCTAATTGGTTTCTATGCGCATGAAGCTGTGACGACCAACCCTTCCTGCATACCGGCACTGGCCTTAGGCGGGCTACCATTGTGGTGTCTGCGTTCGAAGACTGGCATGTGCCTGCTTTGCTTTCCAGCAAGAGGCAAAGGCTGGGATGGGCGGGGAACGATGGTTCACCGCATGACGGGATCGCCCTCGTTGCAGCCTGTGGTTCGACATGCTCTCCAACAGACCAGATGGGACCTCGTCCGAGGTGTCGCAACCACCTTATTTCCGACTCAGCCGCCTGTTCGTCCCCATGGTTGGTAACTCCTTTAGCCCCATGCCATCGCCGGCATTCGGTGTCAGACAGAGCCGACGGGTTTGTCATCGAGGCGGCCTTTTTCTATCGGGAACACCGACTGCACACAGGGGCTAATCAAACCCCGGAGAACTACCACTGCACCGAAATGCCCCCGGCCAAGCTTCTTTCGGAGAATTCTCGTTCGCCAGGGCGGGCGAGTTTGCTTACTGTGACCTCGAAGCTCGACTTAAAAAAGAGAGTTTTTCGAAAAGGGTAGGCATTCGAATGCCTTGGCGGCAGATCAACATGGCCCTTCCATGTTCCTCGTCCACACCTCCTCGAGCAACCACACATTGAACCATAATGTTTCAAGTTGGCCAGAACGGGAGCATCCGGTCGGCGGCGGCCTTGGTGCCTTTCTGCGCGAAGGGACCTGAGCCGAACACCCCGCAGATCTTTGCTGCCTGTGACCGTCCCACAAACAGAGACCATCCTTGGTGGAAAGGGGTCGGGCATGAGAACTCTGTACGCAGAAAACGTTGCCGCCTGTGCTGTCACGGGAGGTCTATTCCTATGCCGACGATTTAGTTCATAGCGTCATTCTTTTTCCTTTTTCTATCGCATCATTTTATTTATATACTTGACTTCTTGGAGTGGTCTGGCCCTTGTTCGAGCAATGGGTGTGTGGTCGTTCCTCCACTTTTGGATTGCCACCCTTCAGGCGTCTCGATGATGCAAGGGCGTTCATACTAATTTCCCTTGGCTCATCAAAACCCAGCAAAAGGTAGAGGTCAACAGCCATGCGAGTTCAAGGAGTTTTGAGGGAACGGGCTCGAATTGAAGCTTAATAGTAAGAAGCTTACATTGGCCGCGGACTTGGCTTGGCTAGCCAATGCTACAGTTGGGATGAAGAGGGTGTGTCGCTGACGTGAAGCTCGCTGCATGATAGGGTAGGTAGCCCGGTGGAGAAGAAGATTCGGGAAGGCAAGGACAAGTAGGTGTGTGGAAAGGGCAAACAAGTTTTGCGATCAGACAATCACGCGAGGCGGGAAGCTGTGGCCATCAAGCTGGCATGAACTGCTTTGACGTCTTTTTTTTTGCCCTCGGCGATGAAGAAAGCTTTATCGGGGGGAGCTTTGAGTACTCTGCGGCTCGTCGCTTTTTCGAGTTTCGAGGATGGGATTCTGAGGAATTGGGTAAGTCCTTTCCGGTCGAAGTTGAGCTTGCCGAGGCGGCTTCTTGTGGAGCTTGAGCTCTTGAGCTACGTCCTACCTGGAGACGGACCGGGAGTGAGGTTAGATTCCAGCATGCCAAGACTGTGACTCTTGTTGCCGAGCAATGCTAATGCAATCTTGCTGTTCTCTGCAGCTTTGCCGTGGAGGGAGGGCTCGAAAAGTGTCACTGATGGATGAGGTCGGAATTGACCCGAGGAGATGAGTCGAAGTGGCGGATACGAGCCGGAATTATGTGACCCAGTTGGAGTTGAAAATGAGCTGAAGCAGGTTGGGTCTGGAGTAACAAGCCGGCCAGGCAAGTAGGGCAATTTCAGCTACGACCAGAAATGGGTTCCTCAGCCGTTTAGGAAACCGATATTGCTATCGTGGCATGATGACTTTCATCTTGTCAATCTTTCGCACAGATGATCCCAATACAATTCCTGCTCCTAGGAATTGGAAAGTTTCCAAGTTGGGGAGCTGGACGTCGAAACCACCTGGGCAGCCGGTGAGCCTCAACAGGGGCAATCTAAATGCAATGCAACCAGTCTTGCTTTTCTTATATCTGCCGCTGGTGCTGTGCTGTGATAGCCTAGCCATCCCGGCGCGGAGGTGCAGATCGGAGGCGCGCGTGACCTGGTCCGGAGGCCAATCATCGGGGCCCGTTGGGGTGGAGATGTAAGCTGCCGAGTCCGGGCCGGGGCCGGGGCCGGGATGGGACGCGGGGCCGTGGCGCAGTTTCTTGTTGTGGGGACCTCGTGATGAGGCTTTTTGTCCCGATCAGGGCTGGTTCAGGGGAGAGAAGATCACGTGGTGACGATGTTGATGTACGGGCGAGAAGGGGGGTTCTTACCTGCCTGATGGAGGAAACTAGTCCTGTGTTGAAATTGGACCATCGTTAGAGATGTTACATAGCGTTATCTCAGTCTTCTCTCATTGCATTATCGACAGACTCATCTCTTTCTACTGCCAGGCCAGGCTTGCATTGATTGTCCACAAGAAAGCAAGACGACCTGAATGTGACAGCGACAATGACTCGCAAACCACCACAGCGGTTGCAGCGAATGCTTGACGCAGACGAGATCGTGCCTATGATCAAACGAGTCCTGGCAGAACAATCATCCATCCGAGACATCATCACCAAGACAATCCTGCCCTCAGAAGCTCGGTACTCCAACGTCATCGCCCCGCTCCAGGAAGTCGACGACCGGATACAGGGAGAGACCGGAGTCTACGGCATGCTTCGCTACTCCGGGCCCGACAAAGCTACACGCGAGGCAGTCGAAGAGGCACAACGTCACTGGGTGGCTGCTGGCGTTGAACGACTCGAGAGGACGGATGTGTATGAGCTGATCCAGGCCGTGAAAGACAGGTACGAAGAGCTGGGGTATGAGGAAAGAAAGGTTCTGGGGGATATGTGGTTGGAGTTTCGACATGCTGGGCATGGCGTGCTGGATAAGGAGCAGATCAAAGTGTATTTGGGGCGAAGGGAGAGGATTGAGGAGTTGAAGAGAGAGTTTCAGAAGAACTTGAGCGATAAGTCCGGAGGGTTGTGGTTTGGTGTTGGAGAGTTGGAGGGCGTCCCGGCACAGGAGATGGCGAGGTGGAAAGTCGAGGACGGGAAGGTGTTTGTGCCATTGGAAAGGGCGAGCCATGATGCCATCCTGCGACATGCTGATGATTCCGAGGCGAGGAAGAGGTTTTATCTTGCTTTTGATACCAGGTTGGAGGAAAACGTCCCGTTGTACAAGGAGATGCTGGTCCTGAGAGATGAGAATGCCAGGTTGCTGGGCTACAAGAATCATGCGGACTTCCGGATTGAGAAGAGGACGGCGCCGTCGACGGATTGGGCCGAGAACTTCTTGAGGACGTTGAGCGAGGATTTGATGCCGCAGGGACGGAGGGAGATTGAGAGGCTACAGGAGAAGAAGAGGAATCATCTCAACGACGAGGAGACGACGGATATCTTGGCCTGGGATTACTACTACTACACCCGTCTCCTCGAGGAAGAGGCTGACGTCGACCACGAACTGGTATCGGAGTACTTTCCGCTGCAACACACGCTGTCGGCGATGCTCGGTCTCTTTAACGAGTTTCTCGGGCTCGACTTCGTGCCTGTCCCGGAAGAAGATCTGGCTGGGAAAATTTGGGCTCAGGATATCAAGGTTTGGGGTGTTTGGGAAGGAAGAGGAGAGAGCAAGGGGGAGTTTGTGGGGTATCTGTATACGGATATCCTGTGGAGGGAGGGGAAGTATCGAGGGAACTGCAATGTGAATTTGCAGTGCGTGAGTTGAAAGTATGATGAGACGTTGGACGTTGTGCTGACTTGGGCAGAGCTATGTCAAAGGGGATGGAACGAGGGTTTATCCCGCCACGATCCTGATGTGTGCGTTCCAGCCGCCGACGGCCGCGTCGTGTGCTTTGCTGAAGCACCGGGAAGTCGTGACTCTCTTCCACGGTGTGCTCCTTGTCCCCAAGCCGCTACTGTTTATCGAGCTGACACCAGCACAGAACTTGGTCATGGCCTCCATGACCTCATCTGCCGCACTAGTCATACTCGGTTCCATGGTACCCGCGTGAAGCCAGACTTTGGTGAGGCTCCGAGCACGATGTTGGAGAACTGGTGCTGGATGCCGGAGGAGCTGGCCAAGATGAGCCGCCACTACACGCGAGTCGATCCTGCGTACACGGAGAAGTGGAGGACGGGTCATGGGGATGCTGAACTGCCGCTCGAAAAGATTCCCGAGGAGCTTGTCCGGAAGTTGGCCCAGAGCAGGAAGCTGAATAGGGCTTTGTGGTTCCTGAGACAATTGTGCGAATTTTTCTCCAGGGTTCAATATCCAGCGGCGGAGAACTGACGTATTGACAGGGTCTTCGCGAGGTTTGATTTGGAGGTAAATAATCAAGTATCTACCGACGCAGTCAAGGAGTTGGACGAGGTCAAGCTGTTCAATGACTTGCAGAACGACCTTAGCCTGAGGCGAAATCCGGAAAAGGGCGGCTTCGGCCACGTCCAGTCGAACCACCTGATTACTCTATACGACGCGGGGTACTACTCGTATCTCAGGTATGTCTTTTCACGACGTTTTTAGCCAAGAAGCCTATGAAAGCTGATGCTATGTTAGTGCGCAAGCCTTCGCCGAAGACTTCTTTGAGTCTACGTTTGCCAGGGACCCTCGAGATCCTTAAGCATGGGACCGTTATCGTCGCGGGATAATCGAAATTGGAGCTAGCAAAGAGGAGATGGACATCATGACAGAGTTTCTTGGTCGAGAGCCCGGTCCAGGAGCCCTGCTACGTAGCTTGGGACTGTGAACGACTGATGAACAGCTCTGACAATCTCCCTTTGGAGAAACCGTCTGAGGTCACTCAGAAGATAGGCCTCAAGTGGTATATCAAGTAACACCGGGAGACTAGTCCAGTTGAAGCGGCATCAGAGGCACTCGTAATCTCTGCAGAGATGACTTGATTTTGGTCGCCCGCAGGGTGCTGGTCTAGGATATAGCCAAAGACATGGTTTTGGTCATGTGATGCTTCCCCCTACTTCGCTGGAACATGACCGTATCTCTGCTTTCGACTGGCATCCTTAGCTGGCCTCCTCATTGTTGGTACGCATGATTTATCTTCTTCAAATGCGGAACACTCAAATACGGAAGATACCACCGAACCATCTCTGAATCTCCCGCAATCCATCGTCTCCAATCGACGTAACAAGTCCAACATACCCATCCGGCCTCAACCCAACAACAGCACCCTCCTTGCCAATCCCATACTTCTCATACGCCTTTTGGGGCTCTTCGTAGAACGTCTCACCATCTACAAAAATCTTGTCGTAGTCCCATCCCAGCTTGCTATCGAACGGGTGATACATCTCGTGCACATCCTTCAGCACCTCGATCTCATCCCTCGGCGCAGAGTGCACCAGCAGAACGTCCACCACGGAAGGATCCTCGTCAGTCTTGAACTTCGTTCCACCATGAGGATCGGACCCGGGGGACAGCTTTATGGTGGGAAGCTGGGGAAGGTAAGACTTGAGACTGGCACCGAGGGCGTTGACCTTGTCGCGCTGCGTCGGTTGCGAGATGTCGCCGCCAAAGACGATCACCCGGAAGCGCCCGTTGGAGGGAATCTTGTGATGGAGTTCCCAGAGGCGGGCGTCGGATTGGCGGATCACCTTGTACGAAGGGAATCTCTGGCCGAGTTTGCAGTTTGTTGCGAGCTCCTGCGTGCTCTTGGCCTCGCTCCGCTTCAGAGTGTGGTTGGCCCCGGCCTCTTCTTCCGGTTCTTTGGCGACGAGGAGTGTGGGGTGGTAGTTGACGCCGACGCCGGTCGTAAACTGTAGGAGGTTAGCATGCATTCCGTCCTGCCGGAGGAAAGGCGGTGACTTGCCATTCTGCTCGTGTGGAATGCCTCCTGGAACACCTCTGAAGAGACACCAGTCTCGTCCATTATATCCTTTGCGGGGCGACCCGAGAAGAGCTTCGAGAATTTGCCGTCGAAGTCGATGAGGTCCTTGGCGATCTTCTTGCGCTCGAGTTCGTACGTCGAGAGAACTTCCCGAGGAAGGATGTCGTTGCAAACGAGGCCGATCTTCCAGCCTAGGTTGTAGCTGTCCTGCATCGAGATGTTCATGCCCTGGCCAGCCTTGGGAGAGTGAGTGTGCACGGCATCTATCTGTTGTTACTTCGAAGTTCCAGTGAACGGGAAGAGCACATGGACTCACCCCCTGCGAGGAAGACGCGGTTCAGCTTGCTGAAGTGGTCGCCCGTTCGCTGGCCGATTTGGTATGCCGTCCACCTAATCCGCAGTCAGTGCCCCTAGCTCCGCATCAAGGTGGAGGTCAGTCAGTCGACACACCAGTCGCAGTAGTGATACTCCAGCTTGTAAGGACTAAAGATCTTCTGCGCAGACTTGAAGATGAAGTCGGGCGTGATCTGAGATCTGTCGACCCGACCACTGCCCGCCGAGACCTCTTTCAGTTGGATGTAGAGCCGGACCATCCTGTTTTCGCGAGGGATGATCATCACCGCGCCCGAAGCGCTATGGATTACCGTTCGGAATCTGATATCAGCTGAACAGCATTAGCCTATAGCATTATCACACTTCCAGGCAGAACTTACGAAAGTCGGTGATTGGGACGATGTCCATCACGCCCCTATTCACATCAGCATCGTTGCCAAAAAAAAAAAAAAAACCTGGTTCAGGCATCTTACCAAATCATATCTGTCGTCTCGCCCTTCATCTCAAATTCCTTTCCCAACGTCTTTCTAGTCCAAGAATGCGCACCGTCGCATCCCACAACGTACTTCGCTCTCACAATCTCATCCCTCGCCTCCCGACTCTTCGACTTGGCCAGGATGTCACCGACGTCGTCTTCCGCGAGGTTACTCCTGAACAGACCGTCGCTCAAGTTACTCAACATCTGCGTCGGGGTGGCCTCTTCCTCGGTCAAGTGCCGCAGGGTAACCGTCACGGGATGCGCGTCTGGGTCCTCCGCCTTGCTCTCGTCGATCTCGAGGGAGGTGGGGATGACCATGCGCTCGACCTGCAGTGGTTCTTCGTCTGCGGCGTATGATTCACGAATGGCGTCTAGGAAGAACTGCTCGATGCGGCCTTGGTGGAGGACGGACTCTGTGAAGCGGGAGAGGCCCGGAATCGTGTTCACGGCCTTGGCGCTGCGGTGAATGTCGCCATTCTCGTCGGGATTCCAGAAGGAGACCTCTAATTGGTGTAAGTTGGCGATTACCAGTTGTAAGACGGAAAACTTACCCAGCATACGGTTTGCTTCCTTCCATACTCGCTCTCCAATGCCGAAGCTATCCAGAATCTCCAGAGATCTCACCTGGAAACTACGCCACAAGTTAGTATTAAGCTATGCATGACCGAGATGACATGTCGTACCCATCCGCCTGTCCAGAGTAAATCTTTGCCGTTCTCTTGTCCACTATGCGCGCTTTTACGCCCAGTCTGGCCAGCCACAACGCCAACATCAACCCGGCCGGACCGGCGCCGATGATGAGAACATCAACGGTAGATTCTGGTAGCTCAGTCATGCTGGCTTATGGATAATCTGCAAGGGAACAACGCAAAGAATACAACGCAAGGTAAGCTGCAGTCTAGCTCAAGGTTGAGCTAGAACAAATAGACAAAGAGACAGCTCGGTGTCTCGTGCGGAAAGCCGGTTTGTGCCATGACGGGAGCTCAGAGTAGTCCAAGCTCCCCCACCGACGGAACCCAGGCACGTGGCCTCGCGAGGGCCCGCTGCAAACTGCCGTCGTTGGGGTACAGTTTTTGGGGTAATAAGCAATGAGAAAGCATGACAAAGGGAGGGGCACTGTTGGAGGGGCAGGATGGGGAAGATTTTCTAATCTAAGGCATTTCCAGACGTCATAGGATGTGGGGAAGAAGGTGAAGGTAGACGATGTAGGGACTAGCGTCGATATGTAATGGAGGGGCCCTGAGTGGCAAGACACATACATGGCTGCCCCGGGCATTCATGCAATTGGGTTTTCAAGGGTTGAACCGCTCTGTAAGCGGCTTGTAATACCCCGTCCGTCGGCAAATGCCGGCGCGGAGAGCACGGGGAATACGGAGCTGCGGAGCTACGGAATTGCGGAGCGTATGGAAGACCGCCCGGAATTGACATTAACAACGACAACAGAGAGCTTCCCGCGGTTGGACAGACTGAGACAAGAATCAGGAATGAAATCATTGATGGATGCCAGCTTTTCACTTACCGTACCCATGCTATAAGACAATCTCTCAATCAGCTCCCGGACCCGCCCGTCCTAGATCGCGGCGAACTCTCCATACTCGCGAACCCACCGGACGCTTCTCGTGACCCCGCAGGACCTCGATCCACGGGGTTCCACTGACATCGCCGGCCAAATGAGGGTTCTCCGGCTCTTTGTCTGAGTCATCGCTATCGGTGTCCTCATCCATAACATCCACAGTATCGTCCTTGCCTACTTCGGTGCTGCTGTATGATTGGTAGTACAAGTCTTCTGTGTAGGCCCAGCCGGGAGAATCTAGCTTTCCGTGTACGAGCACCAGCTGATTTCCGGCCACTTTGGCCGCCTCAATACGTTCCAATGGGATTGGTGTGAGAAGCTGAAGGGCGCTCGCCTTGGTGTCGACGCCTCGGAGGAGAACCAGACCCAAAGTTTGTGAGTAGCGAGGGTCTAGGGTTTGGGCATCAGAGTTCGGGAGGAAAGGAACGCCTTCTGGTGTCCTAGAAATGAGCTCCTCCAACTTTGCAGACTCATCGCCTCCGTCTACCTCCATCTCCGTGCTTAGGGCGGACTTAGATTCGTCCCCTTTTAGTCGATCGAAGGCCTTGACATCTGCTGTCTCAACCAAACACAACACCGACCCGTTGATCGTCTCCACAAGCAGTTCTGCGGGAGGCTGGTACTCGTAGCTGACGATTCCCAAGATGCCGCGGTTCTTGCCGCGGTAACTGACTAACAGAGGTGGTCTTGTTGTTAGTGGAGTGGGATCCCACGACATCTGAGTTGGCGTCGACCTTTTGGTATGAAAATAAGCCAGCGCCTGCATTGCCCGCAGATGCGCTGCAGTTCTCGAAGTGAATTCCGACTGCTGAGATGGAAGTGTCGTGAATGTTCCCTTGCATACTGATTGCAGGCCCTCGACGCTCTCCTTAGGACCGTCTTCGGACATGTAGATCACTTCTGTCGGCTTGAACTCAGATGCCAATTCTGTCAACAGATCAAGACCGGTGCCGAGAATCCAGCCTGGGGTGTTGATGATCAAGGGCAAGTCACGACACGTATTTTGGTAGTGGTGGTAGAGATCCCGCGCACATTCCAGGTAGAGCTCAGGGTCTGAAGCTGGAGACACAGAGGCAATCGAATGGCATCTGATGACAGTCGCAGCCTGTTCGCTTGCAGCCAGGTGGGCGAACGAGGGGCTCAGGTTTGGTTCTCTGACCTGTATCAAAGAAATTGTCCCGGCTGGAGTATACTCTGGTTGTCCAGGATCGAGATCCAGCACCGCCAGCGAGCGGGGAGTGAGTCGTTGTGGTCCCGGAGCTGTGAGTAGACGGTTACCAAGGATCCGGCCAAATGTCGACTTGCCCGACGATTTTGGCCCGCATAACATCACGCTGAGGGGCTGGTCTTGCTTGATTTTCCCCAAGCCAGCCAGTTTCTTGTTCCATGCAGGGTGTGAGCGGAGGTCTTGAATGAGAGCTCGTTTTGGAGCGTCATCGGAAGTGCAGATCTGTCAATGATTAGCGACTTTTGTTGTGGTCATACCGAAGTGCTGTACAATTTGATATGTGGCCATGGCTGCCCGTTTCTTGCCTGTCTTGATTTCGTCCATCTCGTTCCACAAGCTTCTGAACAGAGGAGACAGTCTCTCAAGTTTGCGAAGGCTGGCAGCCTGTGGGTGAGGATGAAGTTCCAGCGTTGTCTCATCCGAACAGCGTACGACAGGAATTCCGTGGCAGTGAGGCGCATGAACCCATTTGGTGCCGTCCGAAGACCGAATACTCGCACCAGCTACTGTGACTTCGCCGCTAATCACACGAATACCGTAGCTACCCAATACCAGGAAACGCTGCAAAACTTAGCCAGGCTGAAGAATTTGGGGATAAGTTGCCTCACCTCACTGTCCTTCAGACTTATCTCAAGTACACCACCAGCATGCCTTTTCGAATTACTCTTGTTTGGCCTGAAGGTCGAGTATTGTTGAGGCAAGCGTTTCACTGAATCAATTACAGAAGCACTATCAGCATGTTAGTATTGTCCGTGGGACGCTCAGAGGTAAATCACACTTTGAGGGATCTGTTGCCTGCGTTGTTGGATCATCAGGAGCCGCAGCCTGGTCAACAGTTCGGACGATCTGTTCTTGAGCACTCCGGGCCACCTGCTCACTATCTCCCGCTCTCTTCGCGGCTCTTCCTTTGGCAGGGGATCGTCCATTTGGTGTTGGGGTTGAGGTTGGGGACTCAGGGGCTGGCTCAGGCTGAGGAGCTGGTGACAAAGACGGACTGGCTGAAAGAAGGTGTTGCCTCAAGGCGAAGGCACTCATGGCTTTGTGACTGTGAGCAGGTGCTTGCTTGTGTGGTGGATTTGACTCACGCCTGGAACCATCAGAGGTTTCGATCTTGCGTCTCTTTGGAGTAGCCATATTGAGGGAAGTTCAAAAGGACGGTCAACCCAACAATGACATGAGATACAGTTTGTGAATTAAGGGCAGGTTATCCTGTTCTCTGAATGGTGGGGTCCTGAGGTGCTTGCCTGACGAGGTCAGCAGGAGTACCTGCTTCAGCTAAGAGGCACCTTCTTTTTCTGGAGAAATTAAATGATAAGAAAAAAAAAGCCCTGAAATAGAAGGCAGACGTAAAAGGCAGCTGCCTTCTTATTTGGACTTGCGCCCTCAGGGCCAACTTCTCCTCCTAATACAACCAGCAAGTCTTCACAAGTGAGACTTTTGCGAAAGAGACGACGAGGCCGGCAGCAACACTTGAAAAAGGTACGCCAGTAACAACAGTATCGAGTATCTTGAGTCTCGATATCCTGAGCTTTTTGCGCCATACACAGTTCCCTACATTCGACGCCGAGAAGGAACTAGGAATTGACGATGGCGAGGGAAAATTATTTCAGCGGGGTACGATCTCCGGCACGCTCACCGAAGACGCCCACGCCTGCCGCGACCGCGACCCCACTAGCGCGACCAGCCCGTGCCACCCCGGTTTCCCAGCAAAAAATTCCTGTCACGCCTCTCGCGAAATCCAAGTCTCCCGTCACCACGCCCGCGAAGCAGGTCAGATTTGCACCGCAGCCTGTCACGATGTCGTCGCGCAAGCTTGATGGCGTTCACTCGTTGAACGCTTTTCTCGAAAAAAAGTCTGTCGCAGAGCCCACCCAAGCCCGCAGCAACAAACTCGCCCGGACCGCTCAAGCCAAGACGAAGAACGGCAATTTCGACATCCGCAACGAAAGCTCCTCTGACGAAGAGTCCAGCGACGACGATAGCGATGCCGAGCCCTCTCCCGGCTTCATGAGCACGATTAATGGTCATATCTCCCCTAAGAAGTCTGCAGACGCCGCCCCCCTGAAGAAGGCCAAGCGTGACAAGGACGGTGAGGTTGCCGATAGCGACGTCGAGCGCAAGGTCGCTGTCACCAAGAAGAAGGCCCCTGTCCACCCCGAGAGCTCGTCCGAAGACGAAGACTCCTCTCCAGAGGTTGAGTCCGACTCGGAGTCGAGTGACAGCGACAGCAAGCCCAATGGGAAGCCCGCCGCAACGAAGAACAAGAAGACAGAGGTCGCCTCGAAGGAGACTACTTCGACTACTTCGACTTCGACCAGCGATTCGGACAGCGACTCAGAGAGTGAAGCTGAGGACACAAACAAGCCTGCTACGAAGCCTGCTACGAAGCCTGCTGCGAAGCCTACCCTAAAGCCTGCATCCAAGACCGCCCCGAAGGCTAAGCCCGCAGTTAATGGATTCAAATCGGCTGAGACCGTTGATGTCAGCTCAGGCGATTCAAGCTCCGACGAAGAGGGCTCTGATCACGAGGCCGAGGGACCTGGCTCGGACAAGGAGGACAGCTCTGACGAAGACTCCGAAAAGGAGGCCGACAAGCCCACGGCTGTCGTCAACAAGCGCAACAGCAGCCAGCTCAGTGTCCCTGGCTTCCTCGGGAAGAATTTCCAGCTGAGACAAGCTCAAGGTGATGAAGATGGTAAAGAAATGGCCAACTTCTTCGCCAAAGCCAAGCTCGAGGGCAAGCAGCTCTGGTACTTCACCGCTCCAGCTTCTGTTCCCATCAGCGTCATTGAGAACACCGAGATCAACCTGGATAAGGCTAAGAAGGGCGAGCCAGTCTTGAAGTACAACTCGGAGGACTACACCATCGGCTTTGACAACGATGTCGACGTAACCCAATCTTATCAGCTGCTTATTCCCGACAAGAAGGGAACTAGCTATGGCTCAGGTATGCGCCATCGAACACAAATTTCAATTGCGACTAACACGATATAGCTCCCAAAAAGGTCGACAATGCTCTGCACTTCAAGCGGGTCACGCGCTTGGGCGATCCCCGCGCGAACGTTCCTGCTCTTGAGCAAAGTGCCCCACGACCCCAGCCCCCGAACTTGAGAGCTCGATTCCGCCCGATTGGCGTCACCGATGATACCCCCATGGGCACGATTGGTGCCGATGCCTCGTCAGACAGCGATGAAGATGTCGAGATGACCGCGGCTCCTGCCCTGTCTAGCTCCAAGAAGTCCAAGACTGCGCCCGCCCAGTCGCAAGATAGCATGGACATTGATGAGGCCACCCCCAAGAGCTCAAAGAAGGAGAAGAAGAAGTCCAAGGCTGCTCGCGACCCTGTACAGGGCTCCCAGTCCACTATTGTTGAAGTGCCCAACTCGCAGCCTCTGACCTCCAAGAAGGAGAAGAAGAGCAGAAAGAGACGCGATAGCATCGAGTCCATCTCGAGTGTTGGCTCCACCCCCGCGACCGAGCTGCAGAAGAACAAGAAGGCTGCCGCCGCCACCCCGAAGGCTTCCAAGCGCAAGCATTCACCCGAGGACGATCAGGACTCGGCTTCGGCCCAATTGGAGAAGGAGAGCCAGTCGGCCGAGAAGAGGGCCAAGAAGGCGAAGACGAACGCTGAGGTCTCATCCGCCAAGAAGCAGACCGCCATCCCTCCACCTCTCATCCCCAAGCCCGGCTACTCGTTCAACGGTCTCGGCTCCAGCCCAGCTCCTGCTGCCTCGACACCCCAGCCCACCAAGTCCAAGACCTCCAAGAAGACGAAGGAGACGCCCATTCAGCCCCCCAGCATCCGTCGCGAGTCCGCCGTCCCTCTGCCCCCCTCCGCTACCAAGCAGGTCGCAACCGCCACGCCCACCGCAGACGAGTCTGTCAAGGAGAAGAAGAAGCGCAGGAAGTCGGACAAGAAGGAGACGCCCATCCTCGCGCCCAGCCCCAACTAGCAGAAGGGTAAGACGTCCGGAAAGCGCAACTCCTGGAGTGGCCGTGCTGGTTTTTGAGCTTTCAAAAGGAAACGGTTTGGGTTGCTTTCCTGTTGGCTTCTATCTTGATTTACTTCTGGGTATCCAGGCACGAACAATCCAGTGGCAGTTTGCACATACTGCGCCATGACTTGCTTGTACAATTGTCAGAGTATATACCTCTTTTTTATTTTGCTTTTCCAGGGGCGTTCGGGTTCGGGGAAAAAGCAGCAGACGGAGGAGGGAAAGAGATGAGCTCGCAAAGAGCCTTTTGCATGGTAGCTAGGTAGCTAGTGAATCGATCGGCAACGATGAACGTAATCAAATTGTCATTCTGACCAGCTTCGTGTTTCTTGACTGAATTGTGTTGCGAGAACACCCGGTTACAGACCCACTGTTTCCTGCCTGAAATACGAGCATTATCAGCATACGACAATCGCGGAAGTTGATGCCCCGGGCTGCTGTTATCACCGTGTCTTCCAGAATTGTGAAACTTTTCATAACTCATCAACGCGAGCAATTGCGGCGGGCATTGATTGAAATCAGATCACCTAGTCTTTTTTTTTCCCAGACATGATCTATCGTACGTAGGAGGAAACACGATTGAACCCATTTTCGTAGTAACCCCAAACGCCCCAGAAAAACCAATGAAAACTGCCCAAATCCTGGCTACCTGAGATTGCATGTTCAGGTTCGGAATATTGCATAAGCGGATTTGCATGACAACCAGATAACGCCCACGTTCATTGGCCCAACCCCTCATCATATCATCGTCAGGGGCTTAAACAACATTTCCTGCCTCAACCTTCCTTTATTCATCCCACCATGTTGTCGTATTGCTCCCCGGCAACTCACAAACTATCGTTGCTCGCCCTCACGCGCTGCCAGAATCCTCTCGCCATCATCTAGAAGTCTAGATGAATAAGTCTGGGCGAAGACTTTCGAAGACCGGCAATAACATGACCAAAGCAATCCATGGCCCATCTCTTTAGCATCCAAATGATGACGTGCACCTTCCACAGTTTTCAGCCCGAAACAATAACCCAAACGCCTGGAAAACGGTAGACCATCCGACTCTCCGTTAGCACTGTCTCTTGCCTCGACACATCGCATTCTCAATCGAGGACACGACAACAGGTGTTGCGTTCGATGTGCTGACAAAGAGAGAATCCCTCCACTAACCAAGGAAACCCATCAACAACAAACGCCGAAATTGTGTTCGCTCCTGAAACGCCGACGCTGATGCTTTGGACATCTCCCAGAACGATCCGAAAAGTTGCAAAAAATATCGCTCACGTCGACACTCAGTCTTGAGTGAGCCCGAGGCCACGTCCGCAGGATTGCGGCAATATCCGCGATATTCCCGAGGCCACTGTCGGTAACACCCGTGCATGGCCCGAGCTGTCGGCGGGGATGATACGAAAGATGGCCGAGTCCGAACTCAGTTGACGGGTCGCGGGAGCTCACTGAGGTCTATCCTGCCTCCGGCCATTGAATTGCGCACCGATCTCCCGAAAACTTTCTGCTTTGTCGGCGGTTTCTGGCTGTTGCGTCTGCCCACCGCCGTGGCTGTTGCCGTCGCCGTTGGCTCTGGCGCGAACACCTTGGAGCTGCTCGTCAACCGAGGCGACGAGACCTTCCACTCGACGAGCCCGGCTTTGCTGCCTCTCGGCGGTACCGACAGAATCACCGCCTCGGCTGCCGACATCAAGGGCGAGGTCATTCACGAAGGCATCGAGGTTGTCCCGCGCCGTGGTCGGTGAATGCGCCTGAGACGTTGACCGATGAGCGACGCTTCTGCCAACACATGATTAGTCCCGACTGAACGCAACGATGCCGATACAATATGATCAGATGATAAGAGTGGGAGAGCGTATCGGAAGAGATGAGAAGGGTGGGAAGAAAGGGCACCGCAGGCAGGCGGAAGAATGTGTGCGAGAGCAATCACTGAATCGCAGACAGGCGGAGTGGCGCCCATCACTGATCCACGAACGGCTGGTTTCTGCACTTACGAGGTGACGGAGCCCTGCTGGGCAGACACAGAGCTCGGCGACGGTTGGTCGGTCAGAAGACCCATCTTAGTCCCTGTGAGATGGATGTGTGTCATAGCTGTGGTGACCTTTGACAGGTTTGGTGATGGTCACAGTTGAGAAGCTCGAGAAATGTGCAGCTCTGTACTCGAAGAATTTGCATTCAAGAAGGATGACGACGAGGGAGGAAAGGAGTGAGGCAGGCGGGGAGAGGAGGGGCTGGCTGGTCTGAGGAAGACTGAGGAAGAGAAGTGGACAAATCAGAGGGCAGAACACAGCGAGGAAGGAAGAAGCAGAGTCGTCGGACGCGGGAGGAGACACGGTCGGGTCCGATGTGAGAACTGCGTGGGCGAGAATTGTGGCAGCAAATAAAACGAGTGGGCCTTGATCTGCTTTCCAGCAACGAGATGTTAACGGCGAAACGCTTGACGTACTCGTTGAGGAGTATACCAAATATGACAGAAGCGATGGGTGCAACGCTGCTGGTTGTTGAATGAATGTGAGGTGATGGTTATGGACAGAACGCGAGCACGAAATGAGTGTGAAAATGACGGAGAGCAAAGGAATTGAGCAGGGAACTGCGGCAGCGGAAAGAGGATAGGCAAGTGGCAGCCGTACGCAGACACAATCGTGTTGAACCTTCCCGACCAGACGGGCCCTGGGTAACGGTAGTGGTAGGGGTAGCTGATGGAGGGGTAGCTGATGGAGGGGTGGAAAGAAAGCAGTTGCACCGGCAGGGGTCAAACGTAGGCAGTCGGCACGTCAGCTGCGGTACCCAATGCCAGCATCCAGTTCCGCCCCGCCCGTACTCGGGTGCTTCAAGGTATTGAACACTGTGAATCCATCCGATTTCTCCTCGATTCGTCAAGCAGGGGACGCATCTCTGTAGGTAGTTCAAGGCGCTACAGCTGTCTGTCTGGGGATGTTTCTGGATCAAGGTGCTGGTTTTTGCCGTACCCTACCTTAGGCACCTTACCTACCTTACATGGGTATGTAGTTACGAAGTCCACAAAGGGGGGCGTGTCCGATGTTTACCTTGCTTTCAAGAGCAGGGATCTATGCATTTGATGGGGAGTGAGAAAAGCCAAGATGGGCGTAGCTCTCCTCAGGCGAAGGTGAGTTGCCTCAACTTGTCCTCAAAAGCAAGGTACATGAAGCTTTGGATGTAGGACTTCGTGACTCGTGAGGGTGAAGCAGTTCCCAACAGCAAATGCATCGGTCGAGAGAGCCGCCTGAGTGACAGCGAGCGTATGCAGGTAAGGCACCCGCATAAGAGGGTTGGCTTCAAGAGAAGCCAGGAAGCCAAGCATTCCGGCATGTCACTCCTGCGCTACCCTCCACTACCTATTGCACCCACTTTCTAGGTAGGTACCTAGTGTCCACGGAAAAGCCTTGATACGTACCTGTCTAGAAAGCGTTGCCGCACATCATTCCTAAAAGCCGGTGCGTAACTTGAACAACGGTTGGAGGGGTGTTATCGTTATCGTTATTATCGGCGGCGCAACAGGGGACAGGAAGAAGCTCCGACGCCGATGTTGGACTTCAAGTTCTGTAAGGTACCTTGAGAACACAACGTCAGAGAACTGCCAAACTGGGATAAACCACCTTAGGTCGCATACTCAACCCGGTTGGCACACATTGTCGCCTGTCAACTGATGTTAGCGTATATTTTCCAGCCACTTTCCTCCACAGTTGCCGGTTAACCTTTGAGCTAGGGCACCAAGCTGCACGGGGCGAAATGCACTGGGCAATTCCGGAAGGTCTTCCCAACTTGCTCAAAGTCAATTCTTCCTCGAGCTGTACCTAGTTCTCTCTGAGTTGCAACAAGAGCCAATGTGCGAGCCTTTCATACAAAACCACACACACTGGAAGGAAAGCCTGTGACAGTCGGAACTTCGCTGTTCAACTCATGGCACCCCCAGGCCGAAAGATTAGTGTTTCCACGCGAACAGTGCTTGCTGCCTTTTCTCCACTAAATGCGCGCAGATGAGAACGATGACATATGTCGGATGGCTCTGTTGGTTCCCTCGGGGGAACCGCAATCCATCCCAACTAACCTAGGTAGGTACGGCCTTCCACTGAAAATTCCAGGCATGCCCCCTGGTCCCCCTTTCCTACTACTTCACCTAGGTACCTAGGGTAGTAGGTGCGACGGCACTACATTTCATGTCTTGAGACCTACGCAGACAACATGCGCCAAACCCATGCCTCCATCAACGGATGGAGCGAGCCCGTGTCTCAATCGGCGCTTTCTCAAAGTCATTCATCGCACCTCTCCTTGCCAGTCTGTTCAGTCACTGGCATGGTGGTTGAGGCACCGCCTCAAATGCTTACAGTCTGGAACTATTGCATTGATCCGACCGCGCCACCATATGCTCTCAGCATGAGGCTAATGACATAACGCAGTGTCTCAATGATTTACTAGAGAATCCTAACAAGGCGCAGAACAATTCTTCCACTTTCAAGCAGGCGGCGCTACAGCCATGACTTCCACCCTTTTGCTACGAGCCTACGATGGCATTGCAAAGCAGCACGAATCGTCGCTGTCATCAAGAGATTGCTGCCTTTATCTCAGACCTGCGACAGTACGTGAATTGCCATCCCAAATAACGTAGATGGTCACGTCCACCTACAAAACTCAGATCGTTCGCTGTGGGATTCTATTCGACGTTCATTTTCTTTTCTTCATTATAGATCCCTAGGACCTTTTTATGAGAGCCACATCGTCGAAAAATTTTCATTTGCGCTCTGTATCCATTGTTCTTTCACCTGCTCGAGGGTTTCGTTCAGCGTAATGCGACCCAGTCCGCCATGGTTTGCCCGTGAGGCTGCCTGCATCGTTCAAAGAGTCGCCTGCGCCAGTAGAACCAGACCATTGTGGCGAGAATCTTGGACCAACGGTGAAATGATTTCCTCTCCATCTTCTCAAAATCATCGAGCGAAGTTCGGTTCATCCGAAGTCCAAACATGAATGCGGAAACTATTTTAGCAACGGTTCATCGTTAGTCGGACGAAAATCCGGGTCTAACGAAACGCCAAGATATAGTCTGTGCGAGCAGATCTGGGGTACCCATTTCAACCATATCAAGCTCGTGCCACAGAACGAGACGACTGTCAGGCCAATCCCTGCCAGACAAGGGAAAACCCACAACCGATGCTTCCCCCACTAGCAAACGTGATTCCCCGTGTCAGCCAGAGACACAATTGATGGTACAGTTGAGTAGTCGAACTTCAAGTGATATCTCCGTGCGAGTGCCATTCCCTCAATTGACGCGATGGCCTGATCGCCTGGACAGCGCACGCAGCTTGGCTAATCCGAACAATTTGAACAAACAATTAGCGCGAAGTGATAAACATCCTCATCTTGGTCCAAACTCGAGAAGCCGCAGCGTGGTCGTGCGACCGCGGCAACTTGATCAGCGCATCTCGCTGGAATTCGGAATCAAAACAGAAACAAAGAGAAAAAACGGAAAGAAGCGTTTCATTGTTATGCAATCCTGCAACGGCCCCAGCCCCGCTCCGGCTCCGGGCGCCCCACGTCGGCCGAGCTGTCTTTTGAGCACGGACCATAGCCTAATCTGCGGTCTGGGTGGGGGTGTGGTCAGGCAACATGGGCCGGGTCCGGGCCGGACCGAACGAAGGAACGTAACGTGAGGCGGTTGAAGGACTTCACACTTTCCCCGAATGCATCCCGACATCTCAGATGATTAAAACCTGCTGTCTTTGAATTGAGTCTGGGCCGCTACAGATGTCATACCTTACTCTCCGAGAATACTGCGTTAGCATATGCGATAACGGTGACAGCGCGCTTTACAACGACACCATCATTCTCAAGGCCGTTGTGGCACTTAAGCCCACAGAGACAGCCGCGAATTACAAGTCATGGCCGCAAGTGTGGTCATCATATCGCGCGGAAGAGCAGGTGAGAAAAATCCTTGCAATCTATTTCTAGTCTCAATCCCGCATCCCATTATGCCATAACAAGGTTTTGACCACGTGTCTTGCTGTCTAACTAGGCATCAGTCTTTGAACAAAGAAAATTGGCGATGAGTGTTCTAACGCGCATCAAATCAGCTGACGACCGAATGCCACCACATGCGCATGCATTGCCCAGGCGAAGCCAGCACAACAATGACAGCGGACTCCATTGAACGAGAGCTTGGAATTAAGGTCACTTAAACTTTACCGCCAAAGCTGAACTCTTCCATCTGAACCATTCTTGTTCTTGGTTTGGACATTGCTTGCTGACGCCTCCGCGTGTCGTTGACTGAGGTAGCGAGAACGCCCCCCGGGGGGGGGGAGGCTTTGTTGTGTTATTCCCCGCTGTAGCCATGAAGAACTTCAACCTGAGCTACGGCGGCTTTTGCGTGGTCTGTTCTAGGGTTGGCAATTACCCGGCCCGCGGGTCCCATGGGTACCCGCGAAATGCCCTGGGTAGGTAGTTGGGTAGTACCCTTGGGTAGCGGGCGTTACCCATGGGTTAAGTGGGTTTGGGTAATTGAGCCCATGGGTATAGTGTGAATACTGTACCCATGGGTTTGGGTAGCCCATGGGTAATTCATGTTTTTTATCAGAGGTTGTAGACATCTTTTGTAGTAATCAGCCTGAATAGTGGGTATATTGTATGCAGCTAAAATAACTGTCTGTTCAAGAACCTTGCCTTTCGACTATACCAACCGTCTCAGCGTTTCCAATAAATTCAAGCTCGTTATTTTCGAGCCAAGCTCGAAGGTTTGCGTATTTCCATGCGGATTTTGCTGTGGTTGTCGCGTTTTTGTCGTCTTTACTAGTGAAAAACAGTAAGCCGAGAAGAACGACGACCAGAGGCGGAAACAATCGTTCAAAGCACGACGGAGACGGACTCAGGATAACGAGATAGGAAGGAACGGAAAAGGAGAAATGGCATGTCTTGCGACGATGCTAGCACCTACAAGGAGGCAGAGCCTTGGTTGTTAGTTGTTGAGGCCGCGGCCGCCTTACTGTTTTGGGTGTTCATCTCGACGTCGGTGTGCTACACACGGCTGACTAGGCGCCAGCACCAGAGGTACGGCCAAGTTGCAGAGCTTTCTTCCAGCAAGTAGTAAGGGTTCCGTGGTTCGTGGTCTTTGTTTCTTTGCGTGACGCCGGCGAAGATTTGGAAAAGGTAGCCGGGGTTGAAGCAAAATGTGAGTTGGGCGCCAATGAACTCTCAGAGGTAGTAAAGGTTCGCTGAGCAACACGAGAGACAACGCGGATTGCTTGGTGCTTCTGCTCACAATATGGGTTTAGGCAGGTGATTAATTTGAGTTGCCAAGTTTGCAAGCTGCGTAGGTGGTGGTGGCTCAAATTGACAATGAGATATTAAGTGGTGATAGTGTTGTGTCTTTTATCTGAAGCTGTACGCGCAGGCGAAAACAAGAAACCGGACGGAACAGTTTGCAACGAAGCTTCGCGAGGAGAAGCGACGTCCTTGTCTGGGGGGAGGCCCAGCTCCAGAGTCCCAGGAGCCGGACCGCTTAGCCGTGCCTGGCCCGGCGAGCAAACGGAGGGAAGATGGGACGACATGCCAAAACAAGAAAATGCTCGATAGCAAAGTCTTGGACCCGTAGTGAGCTCTGGCGACTTGCCACAGAGTCGACATCGTGGCAGGTCATAGGGGCAAAGAGATACGTGGTGAAGGTGGCGCTGTCGGATGGCTGTAAACGTATGGTGCAAGGTAACCGGGGTCCGCCGAATCCGGCTTCTGGCGGTAGTTTGGCCTGGCGAAGAAAGCGGCTGGGGGTAAAAAGGACTTCAGTAAGGTAAGGTACGTGACACTGTACTTGGCCTCCGAATCCAACGGCGGGGGCAGACGCCCAGAGCCAAGAGCCATTCTCTAAGGGCAGCCGACGCCTCGATAAGAACTCACACCGTGGCTTGAACGAATCGAAAACTCCAGGGTAGGAGATCCAAAACACTTCGCTCTGTTTCTGGTCAAAAGTGCGGCGGTAGATCGTGCACGGGAAATAGCGGAGCGACGGGCGGGAGTTGCTTGCTCGGCTCGTGGGATGCTTTGTAGGAGGTCGACCCTGCAATCCCACCCTTCTCCACCGGCTGTTTATCAGTCACTTTCATGTTGTACACGTGTGGCTTGCGGTCAGTCCTTGAAGGGGAATCTTCGTCTCTGGCTTGCATGGCATGAGTACCTCGCTGATCTCCGCTCTCTGTCGGACTCGGCCGCTGTTCTCACGGAAAACAAGGAGAAGGCAGGGGGCCAACAGACAGGGAACGCGCCCGGCAGAGGAAGAGATCCCTGTCACTGAACAGATCGGGAGCGGATTGAAACCGCGAGAGGGGTTTAAATTGCCGAGTGGGTGTGCCCGTGCCTGCGCCAGATTGCGTTGTGAATTCGTATCGGAGATTTAATTCTGCCGTCTTAGCACATTCTTATTCGTGCATTATTCCGTACCCTGGTGAAAACATCCTTGGCCGTCACTACTACCTTACCTTAACCCCCATGCTACCCCTCTTCCGAACACCCCCCCACCCCCCGGCTTTCGATGCGGAGGAAAGTTCCAGTCGGACCTTGAATGCAACAGCTGTCGCGTCACCGCACGCCATGCGGCTCTTTCGATACGAATGCGCTAATGGAACGGAAAACACTGCCTCTCCCGACTTTCTTTGTAGTGCCTCTGCCCCGGTTTTTGACCACCCACGTTGGTTGTTCTCAGCCCGCCGACAATGACGCCATATCGTCTGCGCCACCAAGTCTTATATTCCTTAGAGTACAAACCGAGTCTAGTATTACTAGTCACAGTGTCATACGGTTGATGTTTTGATATGTCCCATAATAGAGAAACGACTACTATTCCGTTCTTTGGGCCGAATACTTCCCAAGGCTTATGACTCATCTTCCGCTGTCCATGGTAAGTACCGGCCGAGTCGTGGTTGATTTGACTTCGGCGCTTCTGATGTCCTGTCACTGATGTTTCCTCTCTCTGCTTCCCTTCGCTCACGACGTAGAGGCGAACCACGGCGAATGCCTGTTGCCTCTCAGCTGCCTTACGCTAGGGCTTTACGCCCTGTGATAGGGGCACTTGATCTTTTGTCATCCTGCACCATGTCACGTTCGTCGAGTTTAGTAATAGATAAACTGGTGAGTTCACGTGATTCTCGGACGCTACTGAATATCCCGTACCGTCAGATTAACGACTGGCTTCAAGCACGTACAGCCATCCGTATTCGGGGTATCAAATCGGGAGGAGACTACCCTGTCTCTGCAGGGTGAAGGGCTTGCGAGTTTGGCGTTCAGGGGGAGGTTTGATCGCTGATAAGTTCTTTTCAGCGGAGCCTGTCCCTGCCAACGTCCACAACGGGAACAACCGAACGTCTAAGAATTGATCTCCTCAAAACAACGATGGAAATCGCCGGACCGAAGTGATTGGTAGAAGTATGTAGGTCTAACGGACTCCAGGAAAGCGACGAAACTCAATTTCTCGAGGCACGACAAACCTTCGGTTGGAAATACCAGTAAGTTCGTGTTGCCTCGTCACTCATCATAGTGTCAATCTCAAGCACAAGTCTAGGTCACTTGAGGTGAAAGGGAGTTACTATTATACACCTACTTCTCTACAAAGCACTAGAGCGAAACCTAAAACTATGGGAACCTCTTGAAATACCTCTATTGTCCGCCTAGCTCCTCGTCTCCATTCTCATCTGGGCAGTATAGCGCCAATTCCTCATTTGCGTGCCCAACCCAGGTTTGCGCGAAATAAACCGTCTCCAAGTGAACCACGACTGCATGGCATGTCGAGACACCCTCGTTTCGCTTGTCGAGATATTGGTATAACAAGAAGTATCCAGGCGTACCGAACTCCTCCGCCATCTCCTCCCAGCCGTCAATGTCTGGTCCCAAACTCGTATCAAGTGATATCGTCTTCTAGAAGCCACGTCCAATACTGCTGTGTTGGATCTTTGATAGAATGCCAAATTGTTCAACCATCCGGAGATCAAGCAATCCTCAGCGCGACTCAGCTCCTTCACATAAAGTATGGGAGGGCTCTCATCCATCGAGAACATAGGGAACGCAGGCCGTGTGTGGTGTCAACAGAAATCGTGGGCGCTAGATAATAGATCGTAGATCTGCTTGCAACGGACTGCGTAGGGTTGGCAATTACCCGGCCCGCGGGTACCCATGGGTACCCGCGAAATAGGTAGGTAGTTATAGGTAGTACTTATAGGTAGCAGGCGATACCTATAGATACCTATAGGTTAAGTGGGTTTAGGTAATTAAGCCTATAGATATAGTATAAATACTATACCTATAGGTTTAGGTAGCTTATAGGTAATTATACCTATAAGTAATTTATATTTTTATTAGAGGTTATAGATATCTTTTATAGTAATTAGGCTAATTTATAGATATATTATAAATAGCTAAAATTCTATTACTATCTTATTATATTTTAACACCCCTTTTTACCCTTATATCTTAAACTACCTATTATTATAGAGCTTACTAGCTTTTAGAATAGCCTTAACTAAGTTAAGATCTTTAAGTATAATAGTAATATATTTAGTATAAATAATAGTAAGATTAATTACTAAACTAATTAGTTTAATAAATAAATAAATTAGAGAGGGGAATAATTACTCTTAAAAATACTAGAAAAAAGACTCTCTAAAAACTCTTAGAGAGCTCTAATAGCTAACTTTACCTAGTAAATATTACTACTATAGCTAATATTATTATAGATTTCCTAGCAAACCTACTAAAAGAAAAGCTTAGAGATAATAAGATTAGTTAATTTCTAGTAGGTTCTAATTTTATAAAGGGCCTTAGCTAAAGTAAGTTAGTTTATAGCTATCTTTTATAGTAATCTTAGCTTACTACTAGAGCACTAATAGCGCTTTTTCTTTTAGGCTTAGCCTAGAATAAGAGACTAGCTAGAGAGAGACTTTCTAACTAACTTCTTAGTAACCTTAGTAATAGTCTTCTTAATAGCAGTCTTTTTAGCAGGAGTCTTTTTATCTATAATAGGCTTCTTATTAATAGTAGTAGCTCTATACTATATTTTTATATATATAGAAGCTATAGCTTAAATAGAGATTAATATAGATAATTACTATAATAATTAAAAGGATAAATTATCTATTTATAGTTATAGTAGTTATAGAATATAGAAGGAAAGTTAGTATAGTTAGGAAAAAGTAGGATTTATATTTAGTAATAATTTTTATTAACTAAGTAGAAAGAAGTAAATATCTTTCTTTATTTAATAGAGGCTAATAATATAAAGTATTAAGTTTCTAAAATCTACTATAAATTATATAAGTATTTTAAAAATATAGGAGTAAGCTTATTAAATAGAGAATCTTCTAAATATATTATTAATAAAATTATAGGTATTTTTATTTTTATATATTTAAGATAAAAGGAGGGAAAATGCAGTAAAGAGTAAGCTAGTACACAGACTAACTATTATATATTTTAATCTTTTTTAATATTTTAAAGCTAAAAAAAACTTCTCTCTAAATAATAACCTACTAAGTATAATAACTATAATAAAAGTATAATTATAACTACTATAAGTAAGGTAATATTATAATTTTACTTATAAATTTAAGTAGCTAACTTTTATAAATTAGTAAGTTATATTAAAATATTCTCAGAATATAATTATAGTATATTCTATTTATTTTTATAGTAATTCTTTATACTAATCTACTATAAGCTAGCTACTTAGATTTAATACTAGAGTAAAGTATAAAGTAGAGTTAGATTATTCTAAGAATATAAATACTAAAAAGTCTTACTAGTAAATTAATAATATAAATAAGACCTAAAAGGAAGTTAATTATACTAAAAAGGCTCTTAGATAGTAGAAAGCCTATAAGCTTAAAGCTCTTAAAGCTTTAAATAAGTAGACTAATAATTTTATAACTAAATATACTAAGCTAGAGGTTTAAGAAATTTAATAGATTAAAGTCTAATAGTAAGTATCTTTATCTCTTAATTAAATATATATTAATATCTCTATAATATATTAAAGGGAACTTACCTAAACTAGCTTCTTACTAGAATAGCTAGTCTAGCCTCCTCTAGCTGCTATAATATTATAGCTAAAGATAGAGATAAGGCTTAGAAAGATATCCCTATAGAGGAGATTAATAAGAATACCTAGATAAATCTAGATAATATTAAGGGTTTACTTAATTTTAATATAGATATTAATAAGAAAATACCTATTATTAATATTACTAAGTAATCTATTATAATTATTAATAAGCTTATTAAGGTATATAAATTACTATAATTAATTGCTATAATTATTAATAAATATAGAAAAACTATATCTAAGAGTACTACTTCTTCTATAATAACTAGGAAGTTATATTAAAGAGACTTTATATTAAAGTTAAGTGTCTTATAAATAACTCTGCTTTTATAGTAGCTATTATATATAAGTATAGCCTGATTTAACTAGGCTATAACTACCTAGTAGTTAGTAATATCTTTACTAAAGAGGAGGTATTTCTTTAGTTTTCTCTTACTAAATACTAATAGCTAAAGTGCCTCTCCTAAAAGAAGCAGAAATACCTAGTTCTTAACTCTTCTATTAAGAAAATTAAGATATAAATAATATACTATTATAATAATCTTTTATATTTATACTAATTTAAATAGAAACTTTACCTTAGTATACTGCTCTACCTTTAAGATATATAGTATACTATATACTATAACTAAGTGCTACTATAGTTTCTCCTTTAAGCTATTAGTTAAGGCTATATTTACTAAAATTACTAGCTAGGTAGTTTAGAGAGATATTTAGGAGCTTATAGATTTATTCTAGCTTTAGAATAACTTTACTACTCTTACTTAGGTAGTTAACTTTCTATTTATAATAGATAGTTTATTCTTAGCTATTTTATAGCTAATCCCCTTCTTTCTTAAGCTTAAGCTTAGGTGGGATAGTACTCTCTATAACTAGCTATAGATTAGTGAGATTGCTTAGAAGCTTACTTATTAACTTAACTTTTTGCTCTAAATAGTATAGCTATTTAGATTTAGTAATAGTATTAAGAATAAAAAGTAAGTAATTATTATAGTAATTATTTAAAGTAATCTAAGTAAACTAAACTAATCTAATACTCTATGCTACTATCTTCTTTATTAATTTCTTTACTAAGTCTATATCCTTCTTTTATAAAGTTATATACTTAGTATAAATTGCATAGAGATTTATATTTATTAATATTAATATAATTCTATAGTAAAAAGGTAAGATATCTCTTATTTTTAAATATATTAATAAGAAATTACTTACTAATCTTATAGAGAGCCTTAATAGCTTATAATTAGAATTAAATTTAATAGCAGTTTTTAAGAGGGAGACTATAAGTTATTTCTTAAACTAATCTAGTAAATATACTTTACAGAATTAAAAGATTAGTTATCTTTTAGTATTTTTAAATTTTATAAAGTATAGTTACTATACTTCTTAGTAAAAGCTTAAGATAATAATTATATTACTTATTATTAGATCTCTATCTATAAACTTTTTAGTATTTTATAATTTAAACTAGCTTTTTCTAAGCTATTTTTAGTAGCTATTTTCAGACTACTTATAGTAGTTAACTAGTATCTATCCTTTTAGTAAACTTTATTATAAGATTTTATAGCAGGAGGTATAGTAATTTAATCTTAGAACTGCTAATATCTAGGCTAGCTTAGATAATAGTTATTATATAACTTATACTCCTTTATAGAGTTTCTAGAACCTCTTTAACAAGCTGCTTTTAAGGCTTATTTAGATTATACCCTACCTTTAATAAGAGGTTTTAAATTAGTAATAAAGAGCTCTCTATTCTTTCTAGAAAGCTTCTATTAGATATAGAGCTAGTTAATAAGTGAGGTATTAAAAGATAAATATAAGTAGAAGGAAAAAAAAAGATAAGGGGTCTAAATCTAACTAAATTTATAAAGTAAATAAATTAGTTAGAAACCCTAAAATAGCTACTTATCTAATTATACTTAATCTTTTATTTATATTTACCTTATAGTAATCTATAAATTTTCTCTCCTTTAGTATCCTTTATTACTCTATTATTTATAATAGTAAGTTCTCCTAGATTAGACCCTTATAGGCTAGACCCTTTTAGATTAGAAGCTTCTAAACTACTAGATACTACCTAGTTTATAATAACTTATATAATAACTTATTCTCCTCCTACTAGCTTATAGCTATAATTAAAAATTATTATTTTTATTCTTAAAACTACTTAACTTTTTCTCACCTTCTAGAAAACTCTACTATAATATCTTAAATAGGTTTAACTTAGAAAATATATATTATAGTTAATAGCTCCTAAATTAAAGTAAAAAGTAATTATAAAATTATTCTAGACTCTCTCTTATAGAACTTTTTATTAGATATAGTTCTACTAAGGCTATAATTTAATCTTAGAAGAGCTAAAGTTACTCTATAAATATTATTAATAATCTTTTACTTATTCTATAATTAAAAACTTTAGTATAAGTACTATATAATAATATATTAACTTAAAAGTATATCTTTATACTTAGTATAATAATAGTAGTATAATAGCTATAAGTTAGTTAATATATTTATAGTAATCTTTTATAGTAATCTAGATTTAGAAGGCTTATAATATACCTACTTTAAACTAATAAGTATTAGTTTACTTTATTATTAGTACTAACCTTTCTCTTAATTCTATTATAAACCTTGCTTTTAAGAACTTTTATTTATATCTTAATCCCCTTTACTACCTACTATCTTAATAAACCCTCTAAAAATAGGTAGTTAAAAAAGCCTTATAGATCTAATAAACTACTCTTTAGTTAATTCCTCCTACTACTAATATCTCTCTTATAATTAATATCTAGAGTACTTCTAGCTTAAAATACTCTCTGCTTAGTGTTCTTTATTATTTTATTAATTAGTAATAGAGGTTATAATAAGTGCTCCTTAGTGCTATTAATATAACTAATAGATATATAGTAATTAAGTAAGCTAGAGCTTTATTAAATCTCCTTAAGGAGATATACTAAAAGATATATAAAACTATTAACTTTTAGACTATTTTAGTAGATAATATAAGTTCCTTTAAGCTTAAAGTTTTAGCTTAGAAACTTATAAAAGATTTAGTATCTCTAGTCTAGTTAATATATTATATTTGCTGTTTAGTCTATATCTTTAATCTAATTATTAAAGCTATTTTTAAGGCTCTTTAAATCCCTATAATAGATATATCTATAGAGTCTTAGCTATTAACTACTTACTTAAAAGATAAGAAGGACTCTAAGAATAATAACCTATTTAGCTTAGATAGCTAAGATCTAGATACTAAAGATAATATATCTCTTAGTCTATTTAGAGATATTATTTAAAAAGTAAGTATAAATATTTAGAAATTATCTATATACTAATAGTTATTTAGATTTAGTCTCTAGCTATTTCCCTAAACCTATCTAGCAAGAAGATATAAGAGTTCCTTAACTTCTAGAAATCTACCTAGAAAAATCAGTAACTATTATACCTACTTTATAATATTAAGATAAGATAGAACTCTACTATACTTATATATATTTATATAAGAGAGCTTAAGATAATAATTTTAGCTTAGATTAAAAAGCACTCTCTTTATACTTAGTTTACTTTTACTAAGGCTAATTAGAAAGCTCTTAATATTCTACTTAATATTACTAGCTCCTTTTTACTTTTTACTAACCTTCTTAGCTAGTTAAATAACCTTACTCCTAGCTATACCTTTACTTTATTATAAGTTATAATAGTCTACTTAGATCTTTATGCTACTATATTAAAGGAAAAAGTATTATATAAAGATTATATCTAGGTAATAGTTCTTTAAATAGCTACTAAGAATAGATAAGATAAGCTATATAAGTATATTAAGAAGCTTATTAATAAGGAGTCTTTTAAGGTATATAGTATTACTATATTACTTACCTCTAAACCTGGAACCTTAATTATAAATATATATAATATATAATTCCACTTTGCAAACTTTTTTAAGAATTTACTCTCTTCTACTATACTCTAGACTTAAGTATAATAAAACTTTATTAAGGTTTATACTAAGCAATACTATAAAAATATAGAGCACTATAATACTAATAACTAAGCTATAACTTAGGGATTATAGTATATACTATATAGTTTACTATTATATAGTTTAAAGAAAAAGGTATTTATAGTAATCTAATATAGTAATTAATTATACTAACTAATTATAGGGGAAGCTGTTAATATCTTAAGAAGCTTAAAATATTTATTATAACTTTTTTAATATTAGTATATAATATTAATAATATATTAGTTTTATAGCTAATATAACTAGTTATATATCTTATAGAAACTATATAGTAATTTTAGATTTACTTAGAAAATAGTAATCTAAGATTTTATAGTATTTATTAAATAGCTTAAGACTTCTTATCTATTTAACTAATATCTATCCCTCTTAAATACTTATTTAGCCTTACTTACTATATCTACTATTACTCTCACTTTAACCTCTCAGCTAATACTATCTTTAATACTCTTACTATTAAGATTAATTAATATAATAAGGCTTAGCTCTCTTAGATAACACTTAAAGAGATCTCTAATAATATTAATATTACTAATACCTTTAAGGAGTAGCAGTATATTATTAAAGAGGTTTTTAATTACTCTTCTCTTTTAGAGAAGGATAATATTAAGAAGTATCTTATAATCTTTAATAATATATTAAACCTCTCTATTATTATTAAGGAAGATAGTAATAATATAGCTAGTATTTAAGCTATTTCTAAAGATAAGAATATTATAGAAAGCTTTAGAGATAAGCTATTACTCCCTTTATCTAGTACTTAGTAGCTAAGATTCTTAAGCTAATTATCCTAACTAAGCCACTTACCTATACCTCCTATATCTTAATAAATACCTTACTTATCTATAAGCTACTCTTCTAAGTTAATATAATAGAAGTAGAGAAAAACTACTATACTAGTAGTTATAAGCTCTTTATCTAATAGTAAATAAATATCTATTACTTCTACTTTTATCTTAAGTAAAGTTAAATTTCTTAAGTTAATACCTTATAATACTATAAGTATCCTAATATAGTTATAGTAATTATTTATAGTAATCTTACTTATAAGTTTAAATCTTTATATTTACTAAAACCTGTTTATTATATATATTTTTCTATAAGTAGTACTATATAGTATTAACCTATAAGTAGTACTACCTATAGGCTTAACTACCTATAGGTAGTTAAAGTGGGTACTACCTATAGGTAGTTTGGGCCTACCCAAACTACCTATAGGTAGTTTTAGGTACTACCTATATAGATACCCGTGGGTAGTTAGCAAGCCTAAAAATATCTAACTTATATTAGGATGGGATAAGTGGGACTTAGCAGTGCAATTTCTAAGAGATCTCTCTTAGTATATAGGTCTATTATAAAAGAACTATAGGGAAGGGGGGAGGACTTATCTCTAGTATTATTAATACCTTAATACTTAATTCTCAAGTTTTTCAGGATTTTCTTAGCAAATTTATGCTTATTTTTAGTAATCTCTTTTAATTAGATCTATAAATTACTTTATATATCTTTTAAGCTTATTTCTATTATTCTAGCCTGTTTATAAGTAGAGTTATATTATTTGCTATTCTTTCTAGCCCTTATAGTCCTAGCCTTTATTAATAGTGCCTAGAAGCAGATTCTTTTGCTCTTTTTAACAGCTTTTAAAGGCTTCTTAGAGAGTAGGATACCTTTATTATATCTATATATCCCTGCTATTAACATATATATATATATAACTAATCCACTTTAAATATAATAATATATCTGAAAAATCTATAAATAATAAAAAATAATAATATAATTAACAGCTAAAGCAGAAAAGACAGAGGAAGATATTTACAGACCTATCTTAGTTTATAAGGATAGTAATAGCTATATATTCTCTTAGAATTAAGGTGGGAATAATAAAGACCCTAATATACTTCCTTCTATATACTATTAGCAGGTTCTAGCAAATATACTCCCTTTCTTCCTTTCTTATATATTTTTAATACTACTATTATTTAACTAGTAAGTTATAGCTAGAGTAGCTGAGATAGCTATATTTAAGACTAATATAGTAATTAGTAGTCTTGCTAAGCTAATAAGTATAGTGAGATTAACTAGATTAGTGAATAAATACTAATAAACCCCTTACTAGTATAGCTTTAAGTGCTAAGAGTAAAGAATACTAATATTTAAGATATTCTAATATAGTAAAGCTGCAAAGTCTTCTAAGATAGAAGCATTATCAGGGAAACCCTTTTATATTAAATAATAAGATTTAAGGTAGATCTATAAAAGCCTAGAGTAGTAAGATTAAGGTTAAGAAACCTTTCTATATTTATTTAGTTTATATTATTTTTCCTTTTTTATTATTTAAAGAAATTACAATTACCTACTTTATCTTTCTATTTAGAAGATATTATAATAATAAATTCACTTTTCTACTTAGAAAGCTTTATTACTTTAACTATATAATAATAAACCTAATATTTATAACTCTATAAGTATTATATCTTCTTCTTATTTAAATAACTTAGATACTAGATCCTCTTCTAATAAGGAAAAGCAGCCTGAGAAAAGGTTTATAGGAACTTTATTTAGTAAGATATAGCTATAAGCTATAAGATAGCTAGCTTTTAAAGATAGTATAGATAGGTCTATAAATCTCTCTCTAGAAATAGGGGTATTATCTCCTAGTTCTTATTATTTATTTAAGAGGATATATACTAATTAAGATATTATAGTCCTAGCTAACCTTCTAATAAGATATCCTATTATAGCTATAATAACTCCCTACTTAACTAGAACGTCTAAGTTTATTAGAACTAATATCTCAGACTTTATTATAGACTATAAGAGCTTTTCTAAGCTTTACTATAAAACTAATAAGAATATAAAGAATAAGGTCTATATATATAGTTCTAGTAACTATTAAAATATAGTATAATCCTATATTAATAAGGCTAAGACCTAAAAGGAAGCTAAGGAGAAACTTCTTTACTAATTTAGATTTATAGACCTAAAGTGTTAATAGAACCCTAATAAGGATCTTTAAAACCTAGTTATAGGCTCTTATATTAAGGATAATAACTCTTTATAGGTTATAGTATTAATTACTACTATTTACTAGCTTTAATAGAGAGCTATTCTGCATAGAGACCTAGGACTTATAGATACTAAACTTATTTATATTACCTATTACTGTTTTTTAGAGAGAGCAATAAGAGCTATAGCTTAAAGTTTTAACTGCTAACCTACTAAAGTTATTTTAAAGTAATAGGTTATAGTTAAAGATACTTTAATTAAATAGTTTACTACTTAGTAGAAGCTTTAGTAACTATTAGACCTTATTAAGCCTAAACTAATAACTATACTTTAAGTCCCTATAAAGATAATTCTAATAAGGCAGAGAGCTAAGACTAAGAAACCTTCTATAATATAGACTATAAGCTTAATTATTAACTCTCTTATAGAGAATTTTGGGACTCTTAATATTAATAGAGCTAACTATAAGATAGATATTTTAAGCCTTATTAAGAGAGTTACTAGCTAAGGAGATAATACTTTTAACTTAAATGCTATAGAAGCTACTAAACCTTATAAATAATAATCTCAGAATAATATATAGACTTAATATTAGTAATAGTAGTACTACTACCTATAAACTAGTTATAGTAACTACTAAAGCAGCTACTAATAATATTAAGAGTTTAAAAGAGATAAAGGAAGAGGAGGCTATAGAGGCTTTTAGTAAGAGAGACTATAGTAATATATACCTTTTTAGGCTTTTAGATATTACTGGTTTTATAGAGTAGTAGCCTATATTATTATTAGCTATATTAAGTATTTTAAAGCTAGTTAGAGGGAAGTCTGCTACTATATAGTACCTTTCTACTTTTTTAGTACTCTTAATTCTAATATCTAAGTTAAAGCAGGTATTATTAATAAAGGCTATATAGCTAGAAGGACAGATAGCTAGATAATTTTAATATATATTCTTATTAATAAAGATAGCTTTATAAACTATATAGTAGCTACTAGTAGAATAGTAGAAAAGTAGTAGCTAAAACTAATAGAAGAGATTATATAAGTTATTAGTTATAACAAACTATACTCTAAGTAATCTATTAGCTTTACAGATTAAGAAAAGGATATAATATAGTTATATAACTTTATTAATATAATATTCTTTAGCTTTAAGCCTAGAAACTAGTATATTAATCTAGTTAAAGATATTACTATTATAGAATAGGTAAAAGCAAGAAGCTATCACTCTAAACCTTATAACACTTATATTTAATAGGCCTTCTAAATAGCAGACCTATCTATAGTCTAAGATCCTCTAATTTAAATTACCTAGTAAGTTACTAAACTTTCTAATAATAAAGAAGATATAGATAATATTATATTATAGGATATCCTAGAAGAGCTAGTTAAATAATAGGGATAAAAAGAGCAAGATAAGCCTTAGATTTAATATAGTAATTTATAGACTAGCTATGCACTTATACTAAAGCTATATAGTAAGAGAGTAAATAGAAAGGTAGCTATTTCTAAAGCTTTCCTTTATTAGAACTAGCTAGACTAGAATAGAATAGTTTATAATACTACTAAAGTAATAATTAATAAGTATAAGAATAGATATAATTTAAAGATATAAGAGGTCTTTATTCCTGCTAATATTATGCTTCTAGATTAATTTAATAAGATAGGAGCTAGTAATAAGAAGTTATAAGAGCAGATAGACTAATAAAATAATAATAAAAACTATTCTAAAAGCTAAGTAACTTTAGCTGCTATTTCTATAATCTTATCTAAGAATTTATAGACTAAGTAAGTATAGTTTAACTACTATATAATTAATCCTATCTTTAAAATAGATACTATAACTAAGGAATAGGATTCTATACTTCTTCTACTACTAAGATATATTACTATTCTAGACTTTATTATAACCTACTAGTAGATTATAATTACCCTTTATAGCTTTATAAATATACTAATTAAGGGAATTATTAATAGTAGCTTAGTAATTAATCTTATTAGTAAAAGATATATTAGATATCTAGACTTATAAAGTAATATAGTTAGAACTAATATAGGAATTTGCAGAATTACTAATAAGGAGCAGAGAACCTAATTTATAGGTATAATTATAGATAATATCTATATTAGAAGTAATATAATTTAAGATATTAGCTTCTTTATCTTTCTAGAAAATACCTATAATAAGAACTTAGTACTAGAAGCCTCTTTTATCTTAAAGACTAGAATAATCTTAGATTATATATAAAACTAGATTATTAGAGTTTTTTAGTCTGGGAATATTAAGATTAATATTCTATTATTATTCTATATAGGAGACTTAACTGCTTACTTTCTAGAAATTATTGCTAAGATAGACTGCTTTATCTCTTTATAGTATTAATATACTCTTATATCTCCTATAAAGGAGGGGAAATAGAGGCTACTACTAATAGATCTAATATAATAATAGGCTTAGAGTTTATAGGAGATAATTAGTAAGTTAATAAAGTTAAAGATAAGAAAGAGTTAGATATAATACTAAATAGTATAAAGGTATATTAGAATATTAAAGTGATTTAGTAAGTATTTAAGAGCTTATATAACCTACTAGAGGAAGTTAAGTAATAAATAGAGCTAGATAAGAAAGTTATTACTATTTTTAAAGAATTTAGATTAATTTTTAATAAAATCCTAGAAACTATAATCTGAGAAGAAGTTACCTCTAAGCTTAATAATATCTATAAAGTAATTATAAGTATTAGATATACTAAAGGATATAATAGTTATAGTATTAACTATTAGTATTATATTTATAAATCTAAGAAGAAAGCAGTAAAAAAGAGAGTATCTAGGAGAAAGTGTAAATTAGTATATTAGAAAGGAATTAAAGTTATTATAGTTATAGATACTATTTTTTCTTATTATTACTATATACTTATATAAATAATATCTATATTACTAATAGAAGATATTAATATACTATATAAGATAAAAGATAAAAAGATTTAACCTATTAATAATACTATATTAGATAGTTTAACTCCAGATAATAACCTAGAGTAGAAGCTAAAGGTATAAGTAAGAGCAGAAAAGAATATAAAGATAGATCTTAATACTCTATTTATAAGTCTAATTATATTAAAGTTTTTAAGTATTAAGCTAGAAATAAGACTTATAAAAACCTAGCTAGAGGTTATCCTAAAAACTATTAATTACCTATAATCTAAAGAAAAAAAGCTTCTTATAACTATTCTAATAGTAAGAGAGGAAGCTTTAGCCTGGAAATTTGCCTATTATAGCTCTATTTACCCTTCTATTACTCTCCTATAAATAATATAGATAATCCTATATAAAGCATAGCAAGTAAAAGAAATCCTAATATTAAGAGGGTTAGAGCAGGATATTATTATAATTTTAAAGGATAGACTAGAGAAGGAAATTCTAGAGTAGAGTTATATAGTATATTATAATCTATTCTTTCTTATATATAAGAAAGATAGTAAAATAAGACTTATTAACTCTATAATAAAGATAAATATAGTTATAATTTGAGATATAGCATTACCCCCCTCTATAAATAACTTTTTAGAGGATTTTGCTATATACTAGTTATTATCCCTTTTAGACTTCTTCTTAGAATATAACTAAGTTCCCTTAAACCCTATAAGCAGAAACTTAACTATATTCACCTTACCTATTAGACTACTATATATATATACTTTGCCTTAAAGAGTAATAAATTTAGTTATATAATTTATAAAAGTTATAATTAGAATTCTATATAACCTTATACCTAGTTATTATAAGGCCTTCCTTAATAATATTACTATTAAAGAACTAACTTTATACTATAATAAAGAAGAGATTAAGTCTTATCTAGGAATTTGCAGATTTATTTTAAAATATTTATAGAATATTAATAAGGTTCTAGTTAATTTAGAGCTAGCAGAGTATATAGTAGTAGTAGTTAAGTCTTAATAGACCTAGAAAGTAGTAATAATTATTAGCTATATTTATAGTACTAATAGATATTATCTAGAAAAAGCAAAGATAGTTAAGATCTGTAAATAGGTTACTTATACTAACTTAATAGAGTTAAGAGCTTTTCTAGAAATTATAACGTTTTACAGATCCTAGATAAAGAACTATTTAACTATTATAAAGCTACTTACTAATTTACTTAAAAAGGATATCTCTTTTTATTAGAAAGAGAAGTATAAGATAGTAATAGATACCTTAAAGTTAATACTTACTAAAGCTCTAATCCTTATTACTTTAGATTATAGCTCTAAAAGAGGAGATATATATCTTATAGTTAATACTAGTAATATAGGATAGAGCAGAGTTCTAGGCTAATTTATTAATAACTAATATATAGTTTCTTACTTTAAGAGTAGCACTTAGTTAGAACTAGAACTATCTTATAATACTAGAAAAAAGGAACTATATAGTGTCCCAAAAGCCTTAAAAAGGGTATATAATTACCTCTATAAAAGACACTTTATTCTAGAGATAAATACCCAGACTTTAGTTATATAACTAAATAGAGCAGCTATAAACCTTCTAGAAGCTCTTATTATTTAATAGATTATATAGATTTAAATATTTAACTTTAAAATATAATATATCTATAATATATAGAATATAGTAGCAGATAGCCTCTTATAGAAACCCTGAGACCCTTTAGATATAATTAATAAAAATATAGAAGGAGAAATCAATTCTTAGATTAATTTGCAGATCTTCTTTATTAATATTAAGACTAGTTCTTTCTTTAATTAAGTATAATAATATAGTAATATATAATAAATAGAGGAGGTTCTTATAGGAGATATATAGGAAATTATTAGTAGTATAATAACTATTCCAGATACCCTTCTTAATAATTTATAGGCCTATTTAGTATATTCTTAATAGATTATCTACTATTTAATAATATAAAGATACTCTCTAGGAATTTAACCTATTAGATACTATAATTTTAAAGTTAGAGCCCTAAACTATTATATTTAAAACTGCCTGCTTTTTATTAAACTAATAAATTAGAAGCTAATACTAAGATAAATTATAGATAACTCTAAATAGAAAAAGAAGCTAATTACTAAAGCCTATAAGAAAAGTAGTTATAGAGGTAAGCAAGCTATAGTAAGGAGATTATCTAACTATTATATATAGGGTAATATATATTTAGAAGTTAAAGAGTTTCTAAAGAGTTATCCTAATTACTAGAAGAAAAAAGCTTAATATATAGATAATATAAGAACTTATAGTTTACTAAAGGGATTACCCTTTATAAGGATTTTATTAGATATATAGAGAGTAAGTAAGTAGTACCTTATAGAGGCTTAGAACCTACTTACTAGATAGCTTAAAGTGTACTAGCTTAGATAAGTAACTATAGCTAAGATTATAAAGTTTATTTAGGAGGAGATTATCTATTAATATAAGCTATATAGTAAAATTATTATTAATAGAGGTCTAGAAAATAAGGGTATTATTATTAAGTTTAATAAAAGATATAGTATAAGAAGAAAAGTAATATTAGCCTATAATCTAAGAGCTAATAGAGTAATTAAGACTAGTTATTAGCCTATTACTTATTCTTTATTAATATAGACTAGAGAAAGAAAGAATATTAACCCTTAACTATATTTACCTACTACTCTATTCACAGATTAATTAAGTGTTCACACTTTAACTAGCTTTAGCCCTTTCTACCTTTTATATAGATTTAAACCTATTATACCTATTAAAACTCTAATACTAACCTAGAGGGTTCTTAATTAGAATTTAGTAACTATATAGAAGAAGGAGGTTTAGATATATCTATAAGCCTTTCTATAACTTAATAAAGATAAAAAGTAAGCTAAAAAGATAATTAAGAGTTAATATAAAAAGACTATAAAATATAGTAATAATTAATATAAGCAGATAATAAGAAAAGAGAGACTAGAAGTAAGCAATTTAGTCCTAGTATTTAATATTAAGAGATTAATTAATAAATCTTTAATCAAGAAGCTTAAATACTAATAGTAAGGCCCCTTTTATATCTTATTATATATCCCTAATACTCTATTATATTAACTAGTAATATTAGCAGGAGAAGAGATTATAGGTAGGATATTTAATAGAAATTAACTTTGGAAATTTATTTAAGTACCTAAAAGATATTAGAAACTAAGTAATATAGATATTTATAGATCTAATTTAGAGAGAAACCTAGTAAAAGTCTTCCTAGTACTAGGAAATAAAGAGTATAATAACTATATACTAGAAAAAGAAAAAGAAGAACTAATAGTATCTAGAGAGATAATTAAGAATAAAGAGGAGAATATATTATAATCTATAGTAAGATTAAGATAGTATCTAAAGGACTTAGAAATAGTAATTAAAGTATTAAAGGCTAAATAGTAACTAGTAGTAGAAATCCTATAGATATTAAAGGAAAAAGAGAGGGAGTATATTAATATAGAGGATTTAAAGAACTTATAATCTTTCTTTTATTCTTAAATACTTAGTTTAATAATTTATAGACCTATTTATACTTATTTATATAATCTTCTTTCTTTTATTTCTTATATTTTAAAAGTTTAAGATTCTAGAAATAATATTTCTAAACTTTAGAGATAAGAATAAGAGATAATATTAACTTATTAAAATATACTACTCTACTACTAACTATCTTTTAATATAATAGTAATCTATCTGCTAATAACTTTAATATCTATACTAAGTATAAGATATTAGAAATCTATAGCTTTTTAATAATAATACTAAAACTCCCTATAAATATAGCTATTACTAAACTAAATAAATAAGAGGGATAATAGTTTAAGGATAGATAGAAGAGAAGAAAAAAGAAGAGAGTATTAAAGTATAGTTACTAACCTATAAAAAGAATACTAGTATCCAGATAACTAAAGGTATAATAATAAAGCTATTAATACTAAAAGTAGCTATATAATACTATTACTAGTAAGAAAAAGAAGGATATTTATAAAGAAGATTTTATTAATTTTATACTTAGATAGGGTTTAAAGTTAGTTTTATAGATCTATTTAGAGAATATTTCCTTTATATTCTTATTACTACTTAATAATATTTCTATTATTTCTTTCCTTTTCCTCTATTCTATAAAAATATATTTAGTTACTTTATCTTTCTTTTCTTAACCTATAATATAAAGCTCTAAGTAGTTAGTAATCTTTATAAGATTAAAGTCTAGAAATAGCTCTAATATAAAAGGGTACTAAGAGTAAGTAAACCTAGCTCCTAGATAATACTCTTAAGCCTATTAAGGATAAAGAGTATTTTAAAGGATTAAAAAGTTAAATTTAGATATAGCTAATATAGTAGTATTAGCTAGAATTTAAAACTATAAAATTATTATAATACTATTAAATTCTCTGCTCTTTCTTACTTTATTATTACACTTAATTCTATATCTATAGCACTTATAAATACTTAGATTATTATAAGAGTAATTCTCTTAGGTTTTATAGAAAAAGCAGTTAGTATAAGAAGTATCTAGTATAGAAATATATTTAAAGTATAGTTTATAGATAAAAATACTAGTTATAAGATTCCTTATAGTATAGATATACTTCTTATAATAGATATAGGGTACTATATTATAACTATCTTAGAATTAGATAAATAAGCTATAAGTAGCTACTATATATTAAAAAACCTTTATTTACTATAAGCTAAAAAGAAAGATAGTAGAGATATAAATAAAGACTTAATAGTAAAAGTTACTAGTCCCCTTAGTTACCTTAAATATTTAATTAAAGTCTTACTTATTAAGGCAAACTTTCTAGAAAGCTAGTCTTATTATATTAGTAGTCTTATTAGAAAATATCTATAAAATAAAAGCTACTTCTAAATATTTATTACTAGGAATATTAAGTTAGAGCTAAATAAGGCTTATAGTAGCCTAAAAAGATAATAGATATTAGTTAAATAATAAGAAATATAAGAAAAAGAGAATTACTTAAAGCTAGTTATTAGAGTACTAGATAAAAAGAGGTATATTATTCTACTTTATTTAAAGTATAGAGATATTAGAACTAAGTACTTAGAGGGTAGCTTTTAGAGGAAAATAATAAGAATAAGGCTAATTAGTATTCTTAATACCTAATATAAGAAAGTTATAATTAGCTATAATAAGAGAAGGTAATTTATAGATATAAGAAGAAGAATTTAAAGGAATTAAGTTAAGATTAAGAGATAGAGAGAAAAATAACTATTAGAGAAAGAGAAGTTAATATTAGAGAATAGAGGAGGATATTTACCTGGTTTTATAACTAGATCTCTTACTTTAATAGCTATAGATAGCTACTATTTTCTTTATTCTTTTCTTATAAATAACTACTCTAATTTACTATTAGATATATTATTAGATTTTTTATCTTAAATTTATTTTACCTTTATTAGAACTAAAAGAGCTAAGAGAGAAAGAAGTTAATTATTCCTTTTATAGGATACTAATAAATTATTAGCACTTTAAAGCAATTAGCAGGTATAAGAGGGTATTATTAACCCTTCTAGTTTCTAAGATCTTCTCTTTTTTATCTATATTTATATATACTATCTAATCTATTCTCTTAAATAGGAGATATTTAATATTAACTATTATACTATAATATTTTTAGATTTTATAATTACCCTTATTTAATCTATCTATTTAGTCTATAAATTACTTACTCTTTCCTCCTACTAACTTTCTTTCTAAAAATATTATAATAGGAAAGATTATTTTTAATAATAGTAATACTCTAGATAACTATATTTAGAAGCTAAGATCTTTAAAGCTTTCTACTTCTAATATTAGATAACTAATAGATCTTATATCTAATAAACTAAATAAGAGCTAATTTTAAGTATAGAACTAGATTATTAGAAATATATTAGACTTTAAACCTATAAGGAAACTAAGATATTAGCTGCTAATAATTAAATATAAGACTCCACCTCTATAATACTAAGATATAACTAGCTAGATATATCTTTCTAATTTACTAATAAAATATATACTTATTAAATACTAGAGTAAAACTCTAGATATAGTATAGAAGTTATTTCCTCCTTCTAAACTATAATATATTATTACTAGCCTATATAATACTATTAGAATATTAGAGACTAAGACTCTAATATACTTTATAGATATTATAGTAATTATATATTACCTTATAAGATATATTAAAGCTAGATAACCTCTTTAATACTATATAATTAGAGGTATAGAAGATAACTTTAATAATAGAAGCTTAAAAGAGAGTATAACTGCCCAGCTTAAAAAGGAAGCTCTAGATATACTATTTATCCACCTATAAGTACCTAAATTAAATAGAGTAGTCTTTTTAGAACTGCTAATTAACTTATATAATAGATAAAATTAGTTTTATAATAATTAGTAGTTAGAAAAGAGAGCAGAGAAAAGACTATAAACTCTAATATATATTATAACTAGAGTCTTACCTAGAGCTCTAGCTATTATAACTAAAGTCTTATTAAGATAACTATATCTAATTAACCTTTACTATACTAAACCTCTATTATAGGCTTCTAGCTTATATCTAGTTAATTAGTTTAGATCCTTTATATAATTTAGAAGCCTAGTACTACTAAAATAGCCTTTATAAGTAAAAAAAAGAACCTAGATTAACTAACTATTAGTAACTTTTATAAATAAAGAGCTAGTTAAAAGATATTAGGTCTCTTTAAAGCTTGACAGAACTATTTAAAACTAGATCTTTAAAGATAGGAAGAGGATATTAGAGCAGATAGTACTAGAAGTAATAAAAAACTAAAAGGATAAGTATATTCTATAATTTATAGATCTAAAGCTCTTTTTACCTAATAGGATAAGTCTTAACCTGCTTATATCTAAGAATATTTATTTATAAACCTAACCTGCTAGTATATCTAATACTAAAGCCTTAAAAAGTAATAAAAGATTATTAAAATACCTAACTATTTAAAATATAGTAATAAGAGATAAGATTAAGAAGTATAAAAGGGTGAATAATTAGTAGTAACTAATTAATTTAGCAAAGTATTATAATTATCCTAGATCTATAAAACTATTAATATTACTATACCTTATACCCTTTTTAGCAGAATAAGTTATCTTTAAATCCTATAATAACTTAGCAGTTTTTAACTATATAAGGCCTGCTAACCCTATACTAAATAATAATTAACCTATTCTAGTAGTCCCTTAGTATATATAAAATAACTAGTAATTAGCAGATTACCTAATAACTAGGTATAGGTAAGGATTAGTTATTAATAGTATAGAGAAGGTAGAATATCTTTCTAACCTCTATAATATATAAGAGATACTAATAAGATAAGAAAACTTAGATAACTTTGAAGTTATAAGCCTTTTTAGGCTTATAATTAGAGGGTTTCTACTTTCTATCTATATTCCACTTTAAGAGCTATCTTAGATATCTAGAACAGAGATTATAGCAGATATAGTTAGTATAATAAGAGAAAGTATAAGTAACCTTTAAAATACTATAGCTGCTTTCTTATTATTTAATTATAGTAATAGTTATTAGATAATAATTATTATAAACTAAATAAATAGTAATTACTTTTACTAGAACTCTATATAGGATTTAAAAAGTAACTAATAATTTATAGATACTATAAATAATCTTAATAGATAGTACTATAAGATAGAAGCCCTAGTATATCTTAGAATAATCCTATTAACTAGTTATTATATAGTTAATTTAACCTAATAAAGAGATAGGTTTATATATAGACTTAGATATATTAAATAGATCTAAGTATTCCTTTAAGAGGGTATCTTATTACTATAATTTAGCTATATAACTAGAAGAGATAGAGAACTCTTTGCTAATATAGAAATCCCTTTAGTTAACTAATATATTTCTACTATTACTATAAAATTCTATAATATATCTATTAATATTAGCTTTGCTCTATAAAACACCCTATATAGCTAATAAGACTTTAAGAAAAATCCTTTTTTCCCTATATAACCCTCTATACCTAAACCTAGCTAACCCTTACTCCCAGATAATAATATAGAGAACTTTAGGGATAATAATAAGCCTAGAATTCCCCCTCTAAGAGATTTACCAGGGTTAGCTTTATCTAATATATTAGATAGTAAACTTAATTATCTAGAATACTAACTTTAAATATAAGTCCTTTAAATACCAGGTTAAAGTATAAGTACTAAACCTTAATTATAAGTTATAATTATAGATATACTATCTTATTCTAAATATTCTAATATTTTAGATAAATATAACTATAATAGAAAAAACTATATCTAATAGAGAGTTAATTAATAGGAATAGATAGAGCAGAATACTCTTAAAGGGTTATATTACTATAATTTCTCACACCTATTTTAGTAGGGAGAATAGTTTTAACTATATTAGAGTTTAGAATAGAATAAGGAATATAATAAGAAAGAGGAGATTATAAGGCTATTATTAAGGTATAGTTTATAACAAAAAATAATAATATCTAATAGACCTTCTTAATAGCAAAATCACCTACTAAGAAGAAACTATTAAATAAAAGGGTCTATAAATAGGATTTTATATATTTTTTTATATAAGTAGATTTATTTATCTATTAAAACTCTCCTTTATAATATTATAAAGAGTCTTAAGAGGATAATTAGAATAAGATAAGTAGGACTTAGCAGTATAATTTCTAAGAGATCCCTCTTAGTATATAGGTCTATTATAGAAGAACTATAGGGAAGGGGAGAGGACTTATCTCTAGTATTATTAATACCTTAATACTTAATTCTCAAGTTTTTTAGGATTTTCTCAGCAAATTTATACTTATTTTTAGTGATCTCTTTTAATTAGATCTGCAAATTACTTTATATATCTTTTAAGCTTATTTCTATTATTCTAGCCTGTTTATAGGTGGAGTTATATTGTTTGCTATCCTTTCTAGCCCTTATAGTCCCAGCCTTTATTAATATACTAGCCTATAGTCTCTCTTAAAACTAAGTATATAGAAAGAGCTAAGATACTTATCTATAAGTTTTCTACTTAGCTGCTTTATTTTAATATTCTTATTAGAGAGGAGAATCTAATCTCTTATAGTAAATCTCTTTAGTTATCTGTATTTATTATAATAGTATACTTACTAAACCTTAACTCTACCTAGAAGTAGTACTAGCTCTACTTATTATACCTATAGTTACTCCACTCTCTTTCCTACTACTATATTTAATAACTTAGATACTTCTATAAATAGAATATTTTCTAGAATTAGTAGGTCTTAGCCTATAAGAGCTTAGTTTAGTAATATCTTAATAGATAAGTGCTAAGTATTATTATATATAAATTAGATAAGATAAAGTTACTATACCTAATCTGCTTAGTTCCTAGCATAGAAGTAGTAGAGATAATACTTAATATTCTAGTTTTATTGCTCTATCTAGCTATCTATCTATAAGTAAAAAGCAGTACTTAGATAATACTTAATAGCAAAAAGAAAGCAGAGATATACCTAGAACTTATTTATAAATAAAAAGCTCCTATCTAATACTATTCTATTTAGTATACTAAAAATAGTAAATATCTTAGTAAATAAAAGATTAGTAAGGCTGCTTATAGTAAGCTAGCTTATTATTATAATATAGGTATTATATTTTATATAATAATCTATAATAATAAGTATTATATTATAGGGCTTTTTACTTATAAGAGTTAGAGATTTAGATAGCTCTATAATAAAGTCTAATAAGATCTTACTATAGAGTTATATTAGTATTAGTAATACTACTAGTAAGCTATAGAGTTTATAGTAGTAAGCCTTTATCCTCTAGTATATTATATATATATTAATATGCTTCTTTATATCTCTCTTTATCCTATTCTAAAAGTAGTTCTACCTTAGCAGCTTATATATCTAGATAATACTAAGATATCCTATAATAGAAGTATTATAGTATACCTTAATTAGTTTTCCTTAAATACCCTCCTATCTAGATATATATATCTTCTTCTTATACTTTAATAACCTATATAAATTTACTTTCTACTTCTAGGCTTTGCTCTTTCTCTGCTTATTTCTAGCTTTAACACTATACTATTATCTCCTTACCTATTACTTATTTACTATAAAGGTATCTCTTTATTATAATTAGAGTATATAACTAATTATTAACTTAGATACTATACTTACTGTTTTAGAGTCTAGCCTCCTAGCCTCTCCCTATAAAATATATAGCTTACAATCTATAGCTCTAGTAATAAGCTTAAGCAGCTAGCAAGCTGCTCTATTACCTCCTTAATATAGGGTTCCCTCTAATACCCCCTATTATAGCTCCTTCTCAGAACAGAGTTAGAAGCCTATTTCCCCCTTCTTACCTCTTTCCCTTACTTAGCCCCTTATTAGAGCTACTATATATAGTAGTTTCTAGTCTCTCACTACTTCTCCTAAGTAAGTTTATATCTCTTTTACTAGAGTATTAGTCTCCCCTCTACTATTATCTTAGCTATAATTAAGCCTCTATAATAAGCTATTAGCTAGGTTTTCCTTCTCTAACTTAAACTTAATATTAATATTAAATACTATAAGATTATTAAACTAGTATAGCTACCTAGTATTAGATTTAGTCTTAGTATCTAGAAACTATAAGTTAAAGTAGTTAGTCTAAACTATAATAGTTTCTAGTATATATACTATATACTACTACTAATTCTATAAGTTATTAATAATAGCAAGTAGCTTATAATTATCTATACTAAAGTAAGTTTCTAAGCCTATTAGCTTCCTTAAGTAAAAGGTAACTAGATACTAGTAACCCTTAAAGAGCTAATATAGTACTACTTCTATTATAAAGTTAGAGGTATCTATATAAATTACTATAGAGAGGAATAGGTTAAAGTATTATAGTATTAGAGCCTCTATAAATACCTAGACTAGCTAATAGAAAGCTACTTAAGCCTTACTACTAAGCTATACCCTACCTATATAGTTACCTCTTAGTTTATTTATAAAAAGCACTATAATCTTAGAATAGCCCTTAATAAACTATTAGTAAAACTCTATAAACTCTAGAAATACTTAAATATCCTTAATACTATATAGTAGTAGCTATATTATAATAGCTATAATATAGTTCTATTCTATAGAAATACCCTCTAAAAAGATAATATACTCTAGAAATAAAATTATTATCTTATAAAACTTATATTTATTACTATTAAGGTATAGACCCTATTTCCTCAGCTTCTCTATAACCTAGCATATATCCTGCTTATAAGTCTCTTTATTACTACTATATATCAGAATATTATCTAAGTAGATAATATATATTATATTAACAAAACCAGCTAGAGCCTTATTAATATAAGCCTAAAATATAGCAGGCATATTAGTAAGCCTAAATAGCATAACTATATACTTAAAGTAGCTATATTATATATAAAAAGCTATCTTCTACTTATCTCTCTCACTAATATATATCTAATAGTAAGCATTTATTATATCTAGCTTTATAAATACCTTTATATTACCCAGGTAATCTAGAATCTTACTAATTAGGGGTAGTAGTATATAGTTCTTATAGATAATCCTATTTAATATATAGTAGTTAACGCAAAGATATAGCTCCCCCCCCTTCTTAGATATAAACAGTATAGAGGCGCCTGCTAGACTTATTAAGGGTTAGATCTATCTCTTTACCTCTACCTTTATTAAATAGTTATATAAAACTTTAAGCTTATATTCTAATAGTAGATATATAGGCCCCCAGAGCAGCTATATATCTCCCTTAAAAATAATATAATAGGAGTGCACTAATTATTTAGGCACCTCTTCTACTTTCTCCTTTAAGAATAAATCTACTATATCTCTATATCTCTCCTATTATAGCAGGAGTAGTAATCCTCTATCTTTTTCTATAATACTATCTTCTACTATCTCTATAGTAGCTATAATATAGAGTATAATATATATAAAAGCAGTAAGGTTATAGCTTTTAAGGTCCTTCTTTATTATTATAAGCCTCAGATATTATTTAAATAAGAGATAACACTAAGCTTTAGCCTTTTAATTTACTACTAGGTTTATATCCTCTAGCTATAATATATCTAAGATAAGTACTAGAATCTTAATATCTATAAGAATAAAGTAATATAGTTAGATCTCTATAATATTATTACTATCTATAATTCTAAGATAGATATAGTAGCTACTAAGTATTAGTAACTTATCTCTCTTAATAGTTACTAATAGTAAGCTTAGATAGATCTAAATACCTGTTAGATTTACTATAAAATAGCTATAACTAATTATATTTATATCTAATTCTAAGTCTATTAATACCTTACTAGATTACTAATAGCTATTTAGCTATACTTATAATAGAATTTCTAAGCAGCACCTCTAGCTCCTACTACCTCTCTATACTATACTTATAGAAATACTATTAACTAAGATAGTAGCATATTTAGAGCAATTTTACTAGAGGTATCCCTTTTTACTATAACTATAATAGGTTATATTAGAGTATTATACTATAGTATAGCCCTCTTTGCTATATATATAATATATACCTCTAGTATTTTAGGCTCTAGGGCAGTTCTATTATATATAGCCCTCCTTATTATAGTTATGGTATTTAGGCTCTTATTATTAGGCCTTAAGCATAGTATTCTAGTAGCCCCCTAGCTACTTTATAGGTTCCTAGAAAGTTAGTTCTCATAGATTAGAGGCTTTATCCTTATATTATAGAGAGATATAGCCCTCCTTTTTATACCTATAGTAGGTTAGCAGCTAATAGAAGGTATATAAAGTTAGATAGCTTATTAGCTGCTCTATTAGTACTTATAAGTTATAATATCTATAACTAGTATTTCTGCTAACTCCTAGTAAGTACTTAATCCACTATATAAATAAGATTAGCTCTATATATATTCTTAGAAGCTATAGCTATAAGCTAATTATTTAGTAGAAGCTTAGATATAGCTTATTAAAGAGAGATAAAATATATTATTTCTCAGAGAGGATATATAGTAGCTCTATCTCTAGGCTATTATACTTAGCAAAAAAGTAATTAAAAAGCTAGTTAGGTCTTTAGTATATTTAGTGAAGCTATAAAATAGTTACTATAATATAGCTCTTAGAGTCTAATAGCTAGTTATATAAAAATATCTTAAACTCTAGCTAGGTAATATATCTTATATTAAATCCCAGCTTCTAGTTCTCCTCTATAAGGTATTATATCTAATTTATCTTTATATAGCTCTAGAAGCAGCTAACCCTATATACTACTCTATTATAGTCCTTTTAGATCTTCTTCTCTTATAAAATAAAATAAGAGTTATAGTTAAATAGAAAGGTTTATAGCTCTTTATAGAACTTACCTAAATATATTAGTATAGATAGAGTAAAGAGCTAGTATAGCTAGAAGCTATCTCTCTCTTCTAGACTATCTAGCTACTTAGAGAGTTTATTCTTACTTCTTAGTATAGTAGAAGTCTAGATTATAGGTAGGTAAAGGTTAGTATTACCTATTTGCAGCTAGGTAAGCTTAGCCTACTTCCTCTAAATAGCCTATTTATAATAAGTAACCTTAAGTTCCTCTTCTAGTTTATACTTTTCTTACTCTAGTATCTCTATTTACTTAGCAGCTATATATATATATTTTATATAAGTAGAAATAGCTATTAGTAAGTACTACTAGTTATTACTCTTATCTACTAGTTTTAAGATATCTTAGCACTATAAAGGTATATTACTATTATAGTATACTTAGTATATATTTATAGCTATTTTTTCTACTAGTTTATTCTAATAAGGAAAAGCTTTAAACTATTAGGGGTTATATATAGAAGAATAAAGTAGTGGATTAATTATAGCCTTAATATAGAGTCTTAGTGTATATGATATTAAAGCCTGCCTTCTCCTATCCTTTCTGCCACTATGCTCCTGTTATACGTCCCTCCTGGGTTAGGGCTTTGCTACTGCTGCGGGGTCACTGCTACTCCGTAGCCCCCCCCCACCCCCGCACCTAACACAAGCTGCCGAGCATCCGCCAACCCTGTGGATCATTGCACTTAATAATACCTCAGAGTGTTAAACACACGTGGCTCATAGGCCTCACGCCGATGCACGAAACTGATGTTTTAAGTATAAACGAAAGCTTAGCTCTGAGCATCGTCAATAGTTTCTCTGCCCCTCGCAATTACAAGTAAGGACTGACCACAAAGATTAGTATACACGTTAACCTGTTCTAGATTTAGTGCGGTGTAAAGTCCAGACTGCTCGAGCAAACAGTCTCTTCCGCGTTAACCCATGTCAGTGCTGCTAGACTCAAGCACTAATGCAGCTATATCAGGATGCCGCTCGTTGCGAGAAAAACACACAATTGCACCCACCTATCGATTAAAGTCCGTCACGGCATTGACCGACCGCCATCCAGTACATCCTCTTCGGGATTGAGGCACGAGCACTTTATTTCCCGTCAGTGACAGCCGTCAGGAAAGATTCTAGACTTCAATCAATGAACAACACGAAGTCCTTACAAAGTTATTGTCGAGAAGTGGGCGGTTTTCCCGTGGCCTTTGACACTGCCATCTGACTTGGCGTGCCGAGTCAAAGGCCCATATCTAGGGCTTAAGGAGGTCGGATGGGATAAAAAAACAAACAAACTGTTAAATCAAGTGTCGCTCCGCACAAGCGACAAGATGTTGTCTTCAGGACGCAATCTCATACGGAACAAACGGCAATATTATCGCTGGTTGTAAGTTCGCATACCTGAGGTAGTGTCCCTGAGTATCATATCACATCAGCCATTTCCCTTGAATCTTGTTGCAAACAACATGAAAGTGTTTTCGAATTGATTCCTTTCGCCTTCCCTCTGTGACGCAAATACCAATACTATTCATTGCTCAGCTCTGCGAATTTTCACCCTGACCCTCATGTTATCCACTGGACGGGCAGTGACTTGACGTGCCTGTGAAATTTGCGTTAGTCCTGCGAGTGTGATCTGTAAGTTACCAACTTGGGAGCTCAACTCACATTGTACAGCTGGGTGTTAGAACGGTATTGGCCTTTCTCATTGATGATAGGCTTCCCGTCCAGTCCCATGGTTGCCTCTCCGAGTCCCACCTTCTCGAAGTCGTACTTGCCAACCACACTGGCCAGAATGACTCTTGCTTCAATATTGGCCAATTCTTGCCCGATACAATTGCGTGGTCCACGCTCGAACGGCCTCCATGCCGCAGCTGGAATTTCGTTTTCGCCGGCTTGGCTAATACCGGCTTTCTCGTCATCGTTCGTCGCCATCGAGGTATCAGTATTCCCAAGCCACCGCTCGGGGACGAAGTCATCTTTCGTGGCCCCGTAGACGTCAGGGTCGCGGTGGATGAGGGTTGCACAGTTGTAGAGTACCAGTCCATCTGCGCAGAGGCTTGTCCCATCCCGAAGATGAAGGTAAAAGTTCGAGTTTGGCGGACACCGCCGTGCAGTGCCGGCTGGCGGGTACAGACGGAGGATTTCTTTGATCACAGCCGAGGTATAAGACATTTTTCGAGTGATCTCTTCGCCTCTCGCAAGCAAGGCCTTGCGGACTGCCTCCGGGCTCAGGTCGGGGCCAAACAGGGTTTCCAACTCTTCTCGAAGCGTTTTCATAGCTCTTGGCGTTCGCGAAAGCTCATAGAAAGCCCATTGTAGGAGAATACTAGTCGTGTCGTGTCCCGCAAATAGGAAAGACTTGAGCTGATCCTTTGTGCCATCAATGATCTCTTGAGTAAGAACATCGGTGTCTCGGAGACTCAGCGCCAAAATGCTTCGGCTGGAGAATCCCCTGTTTTGTTTTACGTCATGAAACTTGCGCCGGATGATGCCCACCAAAAAGGCGTTGAGTTTCTCGGAAAGACGCTTCCGCTGCGGGTTGAGTAAATAATTCTCACTCCACTTGAGCAGACCACTTCTCTCCTTGTACGAAAGAAGGAACTCTTTGTACGTCTTGATGAACTCTCCCTGTTCCTCTTCAGGAAGCTGCGCGCCAAGATCGACATCCATGGTAACAGAACCTGTCGGTTGAATGTCAGGTATGAGCACCTTCAACATTGGGGGTGGACGAAGCACCAAGGGTAATAATTACCTATGATGTCAAACGTGAGGTTGGTCAAGAGGCGTTCAAGCTCGAATACCTCACCCGTCGCGGCAAGTCGATCAAGTTTGGTGATGAAAGTCTGGGTATTTTCCAGGATAACCGGCATTAAGCCCATCAGATGCTGAGGCGCAAAGCCCGTGTTGAAGTGTTTCCTCATGTCTTTCCATCCGGGACCCTAATCTCGGTCAAACAATTGGTGTGGGAACGTAGGCACTCGCATGGGTTACTCACGTTTGCCAACACAATCGATGTTTCTCCCATCAGTGGTGAAAGGTACTCCATGGTATCCGACTTTGGTGGGCTGTACGGCCACATCTTAGACTGTTTTGAGACCTGCTCTGCTACGTCATGGCTTCGGATGACAAGCACCGGCCGGATGATGGGCCGAAGATCAAAGAACAGAACTTGAGGGTTTCCTGCGAATTCAAGCATGTCTCCGAACGCGGGATCTAACCGCCCTCCTTGTATCAGATGTTTTCTGCTGATAAAGTGCGAAAACTCAGATGGGATGTGAGATGACGCTTACCAAGTTGGCCTCCTTTCTCGCCGCGCTTCTCGTGAAATTGCTTGGTTATTTGAAGGTGACCCCATAATAATGATGGTTTCACTTGAGGATATTGAGCATATTGCTTGAAGCGACGATAATACAGAGCGGAGTACAGGTAGATACAAAGTGCAGGAAGCGCTAGAAGCGCAATACAAGAAGAACTGCTGAGCATATCTTCGATTTCGGGAGTCTGGGATAGAAGAGATTACAATCAGGAATGCTGACGCGTTTTTCCAGGCGGCAGCTGGCGGTTATATGCATCTCTAGGCTCTGGCCGCTTTGCATTCGAAGCGAGAACGTCTGATTCACTTGGTGCATGGATGGGCCATCTCCGTTGGCAGCTCAGATGGCAAGCATGCCGACTAGGGTAGCGTGATTCGCCAAACCAAATGGATCCGCGGAGACTGCTCAAGCAAACACCGGGATTAAATGCAAAGGGGGGTCGACACCAGTCTCAGCGTCATGGAGACAGAGACCAGAAGTAATTTACGGCCTGCCGCGCGTGGCTGCGAAGACGAACATCTCGCCGAAAGATCTGTCTTATTGGACAATCATGGGTCGAATACATTTCACTCGTCTTCTAGCACTATAGTGAGGTGCGAGGTTGCATATCGAGCCGAGCAAAGGATGTACGCCTGTCAGAACCTAAAGCGGACGAAGGTTGGCGGCTACGATTCCGCTTTTCCCCTCACCGGGATGCTCCTTTGGTAATTGCATCGCCTATGATGGACCACGCCATGGCTCAAAACATTTTGTGATGGTGTCATCAACCTGGTTCAAGAACGCGCATCGGTGGGGTATCCTGGTTCGGTCTGCGCAAGCTCGGCCCAACCAAACCCTCCAAAGTTCGGTTGAGGGTCTGCTAACCGACCAACACGAATACGGGTCGCGGGAGGGACCGACCAACCGAACACCGATCTTGGCTGGCGCAGAGGCATAATCTGTTTCTGAACCTTTTTATTATGATCAATTAATTGAAATTCTTAGCTCCGCTTGGGTCTAAAGCCGCTTACGAATCCAAGTTTGAAGCAAAACTAAAAGCTCCTGTACTCGTACAGTTTGGCAGGATTACCGAGTTCGTCCTTTTGCATGTCGCACTCGACCAGGAGGACGACGTTGCTCCATCTCCAGGATGCTCTCGCATTACGAAACTCGCAACTTAGAAACACAAAGTCTGTACACAACACTACGACTTCGATTCCTTTTCGGGATGGCCGTCTATTTCTCCCATGTGAAATTAGATGTTCGGTCGTGATGTCGGAATCGTCAACGGTTGTAAACTTAAGCGGCTTTTGAACATCTATTTGCGTGAACCCTTTTGAAGATTCCAGGCTAGTAAGCGGACGACGGTTGGAAATTTGAGCGGTGGAGGAAATCCCTGGAATTGCGGACGAACTACAACGAGAAACCCGTACATGTTCATCGAGGAGGTAACACGAGGTAGACCAATTCTGAAACACGGTCGATGTATTTGATTCCGAAAGGGAAATAGGTATTTTTCACCAGGGCTAAAAGGCGTGCAATTGCCTGAGTCCATTTCTTAGTCTTCAGCCACATGTATCCGCATGTCCCGCTTTCACTCTGAACTCACGTCTCATGCATCTTGGTACTGTCAATTATACCACATCCAATGGCGCAAATACTCTTAAATTTCTACGAATACTTTGACCTGAGATCCTGCAGTTTCGAGACTTGCTAACTAAATCACTATGCGAGTTGACTCAGGATGTTTCATGTCTGAGTTGACCCTGTCCACTTCCAGCAGTCTCTCCTTGCCACCTTTTGTTATTCACTCCCGCTGGTAACCACTCAAGTTCTGACAGACTATGTTAACAACAACTAAAAGCCAATCAAGTAGTTATTGTTTTAGTTGCGAGCGTTTCAATGTAGTCTTTTCGGTCTTGAGCTGATGACAAACTGGTGACCGTCAGCACTAAGCCATTAATGTCGATTGGTATTCCATATTTACTTGGCAATCCTTCGTTCAGATGTATGGACGCGCCTCTACTAGCGCCGCAGGGATGATTGATTAATGGGCCAATCTGCTCAGCCTAACTCCCCTTGCCTGGAGATATAAGCCGTACATGGAATTTGCTCAAAATCGCTCAAATCTGCGGAATTGCTGCTTCTTTCAAACCAAAATAATCGAACTATTGACAGAAAAAGTACGAGACCATGTGCTCGAGCGATTGGGTAGCCGGGAAGATAGTCGTGATTGGGGGTATAAATAATCGACAACTCCGTTTCCTGTTCCGTGAAATCCCATCATTCATCTGATGAAAGACACTTCCCTATTTATTACAATGGCACTTGCGTGTGTTTCAGAGACCTTTAACAACATTTCACTGTTCGGTGCTGAGATAGTCTCTCTGGAGACAAGTCTTATTACCAACTACAGTGCTTCCGTTCCCTCGGCAGTTCGCTTCACTCAGCCCGCAATAGAGGTGCAAAACGCTAGTTTCTGCAACATCACGGTAACTTACACTCACCCGGGACAAGGTGACTCTATCGTTGTTGAAGCCTGGCTTCCCTTCGACGGCTGGAATGGTCGTCTCCAGGCCGTTGGAGGCGGTGGGTGGGTAGCAGGGCGCTATGCCTCGTTCTACGCCGCAATGGGCGGTGCAGTAGGCGACGGCTACGCAACGATTACGACCGATGCCGGTCTAGGAGATGCCCAGGACGCAAGCCCTTGGGCGCTGCTAAGCACTGGGAACGTGAACCTCTACGCACTGCAGAATCTCGCGTCCGTTTCATTGGAAGATGAGGTGAGCACCAACCGTTGCAACTCGAACCCACTTTGGCTACCTTTGCTTGATGTTCGTGGTTCATGGTTCTAATGTTGTGCAAACCTGCAGGCTGTTATTGCAAAGTCTCTCATCAAATCATACTACGGTCGTGAAGCAGAATATTCTTACTGGAATGGCTGCTCTCAGGGAGGTCGACAAGGGCTCATGCTTGCCCAGCGCTACCCGACTGCTTATGACGGCATTGCGGCCGGAGCTCCAGCAATTCAATGGACTGATTTCTTCCCAAACATGCTGTGGCCTCAACAGTTCATGAACATGCTGGGCGAGTAGCCCTTCCCTTGCGAGCTGCAAGCCATCAACGAAGCCGCCGTCTCCGCCTGCGATGAGCTAGACGGCATAGTTGATGGCATCATTGGGGAGGTCGATGAGTGTCTGGACAGCTTCAATCCTTTCGATATGGTCGGTAAAGCTATCAATTGCTCCCAGACCTCGACTGTCACATCTGCGGCCGCGGCGGTTGTAAACGCAACCTGGCAAGGGATGCGCAATGCGCAAGGTGCCCAGACGTGGTTTGGACTGAATCCGGGCACTGATTTGACGTTCGGCGTTGCGGCCACGAATTGTTCTGGGCAGTCCTGTGAAGTAGTACCGCTGGCTATTGCTGCACAATGGATGTCACTCTTCGCTGCAAGAAATGCAGACCTTGATCTGTCTAACCTGAGCCATGCCGAGTTTGACCGGCTGGCCCACCAAGGTAGACAAAAATACAAATCTATCATCGGCACCGAAGATGCGGACATATCCGCTTTCCGAGATGCTGGTGGAAAGATCATCACCTTCCACGGTCTTGTAGGTGTCTTGCCAGCTGCCAGCTTCTTGGTCATCGTGTCTTCAAGAGAAAGATGACTAACATCACATGCAGATCGACGAGCTACTCCCGCCGAAGGGCACGGTCAACTACTACAACAAAGTCTCGAACCTGACATCGAACGTAGACGACTTCTACCGCCACTTTGAGGTGCCTGGAATGGGACACTGCGCCGGAGGGTCAAGTGGAGGACCATTGACTCTTTTCGATCAGCTACGCGCCTGGGTAGAAAATGGTACAGTGCCAGACCAGGTTCCGGTGAAGATCACGGATCTTGGAGGCGCCGAGCAGAGTCGAATTCTATGTCCATACCCGCAAAAGGCTGTCTTCGATAACAGCTGCACAACACCGGCCGAAGCCCGATGTTGAACATGCGTTTAGCGACCCGCACAGCTGGAGTTACGCCAGGTTTGGTGATTGAAATGGCAAACATCGGCTTTCTCGATTCCCAAGTTCTTTGTTACGAAGTGAACAATGCTGCAACAATTGTTGAGTGGTAAGAAGAGATGACGGCGAGGAGAATTGCCTGGTCACGATGTTAAATCACGATAGCCTTGGACATAATTGTTTCACATTTCCGTTAGGGCGCATGTAATATAGTTGCATGAACAATCGGAGATGTACTCTGATTTTATTTCTGCTTTCCAGGTGGAATGGTTGACTCATACATAATTTCGATGCGGTCTAGTATGATGATGGCACAACCGCCAGTCTCCCGCCGTCTGTGATGAGCACGTTGCCATTGGTGTAAGCTCCCGCCCTGCTGACAAGATACAGCACTGCACCCACCATGTCCTCGACATCCCCGGCTCTCTCCTCTGGGATGGTAGACTTCGGCCATCCGGAGTCCTTGTGCTGCTCTACCGTAGCCGTGGTCATCTCGCTAGGGTAGAACCCAGGAGCAATGACGTTGGCTCTGATATTGAACGGAACCAGGACGGTCGAAAGCTGCTTGAACATGTGTATGACCGCCGACTTTGATGCTCCGTAGGCAAACCCCATAGGCTGGCGGTTGAACGCACCAATACTGCTGGTCGCGATGACCTGACTTCGCTGCTTGAAGTTGCTTCGCTTGTTTCCCTCATCGAGGAGCTCAAGAAAGGCGGCAACGGTGAAGAAAACCCCGGTGGCGTTGACGGCAAAAGTCTCGGTGAAGTCTTTGGGGTCCCAGTTCCAGACAAAATCACGATACTGAGAGACCGTCGGGTTGGCAGGCATGCCCTTCAAGGCTGGTCCGCCAATTCCGGAGTTGGCGATGACGACGTTGACATAGCCATGAGCCGACTTAATCTTCTCTACGGCATTTTCGAGGTCCGACTTCGACGTGACATCGCCTTGAATAGTACGAATGTTGCCGTTCTTCTACACCGGGCAAATCAAATGTGTTAGACGGCGAAGGTACCCAATAATCTGAAGCTTTCATCGGTTTATGTGACTCTCGAGTCGACAGCAGGGTAAAGCTGGGAATCAACACATACCGCCGTGCTCGCAGCCTTCTCCAATGCCTCCTTCCTGCGGCCGATGATGTAGACAATAGCTCCGTTGGCCTCCAAACCCTGGGCAATCATGAGTCCAATTCCTGTGGGGTTATTAGCAAGAGCTACCGTGTTGCGTCGATGACGTATGCGAGAATGCTGATAATGACACACCAGTCCCACCGCCTGTGACGACGACGATAAGATCCTTGACGCTGAAGAGATCAGCTGCTTGGAGTGACACCGAAGCCATGGTGAATATCTCGATTGCTAGAGTGGTTTTGCCGTAGATAGGGTTGCGGTGTCGAGACCTACGAGTTAAAGTTGTTAGGTTGAAGTTGGTCAGTGGGGGATTCGTCACGGCAGGTTTAAATGCATCATTTGGCGGGGTTAAAAGGGGCCCGCACGAACTATTCCTCATGTCTCAGCAGTGCTTACGAATGGCTGTGATGTTCGGGGCTTATATGCACCTTATCTGCAGGCCAACCCCGAAGTTCGGATGTTCCCGACGCCACAAGAATAACCTGACATTGAGGCTTCCTGGCTTGCCCCAGCCGCCTAGCTAGGCATCGGTGAACTTCAACATCACGCGACGGTACGTGCAGTGCAAATGTCTATAACGGGCGGTGACTTGCGACAGGCTTTTGTTGAATACTCGCAACCCCAGATATTACGCAAATCAACAACGAATGAAATTTTGTTGAAGGTATCAACACGCTCCTCTCCAACGCCGCACGCGGGACCTTGCCTCGGCGCGAATCGTGCTCGAAAGCCTCTGGGCGTCACGACAAACGCAAGACCTTGTAACCCATTGAAGGGGCCAATCTCATCAAGGCTCGTTCCGTCTGTAAGCAGTATTTTCGACTGTGCGACATGATGGAGAGAAGCAGTACAAGGCGCGGTGTGTGCTAACTTGCGACGCAACGCACTTACGTCCAACTAAGCCAAAGGCGAACTGGTGAGCGTACTGGTTTGGCGCATCAGGTAGCCAACGTTCAGGAGCAAAGACGTCGAGCTCCCTAAGCATATCTGCATGTCGCGGCACTTTATCAGAAGTCTCAATGCTAACGCGATCAGGTCCTTAATCCTGTTGCAAGCTCAGATGTCGAGAAAAACAAGAGCATCGGGGCAAATGGTTGCGGAACCCCAGGTGACGTGAGAATAGGTGGCCTTCAGTAATGCTGATTCCAGAACCACGAGATATCGAAAGACTTCCTTAGTCAACGCATCTATGTACTTGGGAGCGTAGGCATTCAAGGGCTGATGGAGAACCTCAGCATCTCCGATGGCGTTTTGTGTCTTTTCTTGAATATCAAGACGGTGCGCCAGAAGGAGAACTGCCCAGGCAAGTGGTTGAATAAAGTCCGCCCCCTACTCATCCAGGGATAGCGAGAGTCCCATCAATTCATACACTAATCGGGTTCCCGTCTCATGAAATACAATTATTGTGACAGGGTACTCCTTGCACCCAACTTTTCCAATCTAGTCATCATCTAATATACCCCCATTTACCATGATCGCAAACATCGCTTTATAGTCAAAAGGGTAAATACAAGGATCTAATGCTCTAGATAAAGCATGAATTCTCAAAAGAATCTACTTAAGTTAAAGTAAGTCTCTATCTAGGAGCTAATACTAACTTTTAGCAAAAGTTTAAATAATATATCTATCTTTAACTAAATATAAAATATATTTATTCTCTTTAATAAATATATTATTAAAGTTTATTAAAAAAGAAATCTTGCTAGCTATTAATGGAATTCGAGTTTTCTTTAACTAAGGAACTTTAAGTCAAAGCATAGGTGTAGATGAGTCGGGAATCACCTCTAGCCCGTCTGGCATCCGAAAAGAAGTCGGTATGCCTCGCATATCCATCGTCAACTACCAAACGGAAGGCAGCTTCGAACCTGCATCAGCCTCGAGGAAAACAACCGCGAGTCACTTTCGCTGGCCATCTGCCTGAGATGGATAACGTGCCGACAATTGAGGCGACAGTTGCAGACGTAACTACAGCCACAACTTTCACACCATTCGTGGGAGACATCAGTCGACTTGAGACACTTCGACGAGGTCAAAGCGAGGTTCATTTCCATGGACGTCGCTGGCAAATCATCATACTCATCGGCAAGGGATTGTGCAAGGATAATACGCGGGCAATCCAGGCATTTCTCGAAAGAGTTCCTTCGTCTTTTCATCACCAAGGAAGGTGCTCGGCTTGTACTTAAGGCGGAAAAACAGCCAGCCAGCTACGTTATGCATCAAGCATTGTATTTACGTCCTCGACGGTAAATATAAGATATGTACATGGATCTGTCGTCGGCAATCGATGTGCCTTGACTTGAAACCCCCTTCATCCCCTCGCTCATCTTCATGATTTGGGAGCTGATAGCCAGTCCTCTTACTCAGGAAATGAGCATGGTCAGCCGAAGCTTAGATCTTGCCGAAGCCAGCGTTGGTAAAAGCAGCCTTGGCGTCGTTGGCAGTGCCAGCGGCAGCAATGTTCTTGCCCTTGAAGTTGGCAAGGAAGCTGGTGTCAGAGCCGGTGAGGGAACCGGAGCTGCCGTAGGCGTTGAGCTGGCAAGCGTGGCCAAGGGGAGAAGAGCAGGCGGCGTTGGTGTTGCTGTCGGGGCTGGAGAAGACCTTACCAGCAAGACCGCTCTGCATGGCAGCCTTGACGTTCTGGAAGACGTTGCCCTCGAGGACGACCTGAGCGCCAGAATCGGCCTCCATGGCGTGGCCGCTGTTGTCGTACTGGGGTTACGTTAGCGATCATCCGTTTCTCCGATGCTATGCGGGCACGGGTTGCTAAGATCCGTGAGCCCGGGCCCGTCGACCGATGCTCCGGTCTCTGGCCGTCACCAGCTGGTGCCACTTATACGGACCAAAACACCAAAGCTGAATAGCACCACGACTGTGCTATTGCGCCCCACGAGGATGGAAAGGAAAGAACTTACAAAGTAGTTGTTGACCACGTGAGCGAGCCTTGATTCCAGTTAGTGTATTGAGTTTTAGTAGCTGTAGGGATGGGATTGATGCCGAAGCGCCTTTCGAGATGCCGCGATGAGCAGCATCATCGTGAAGCATCCACGAAGGGAGCAGGATGAAAGAAAAAGAGTCAACTTACGTATTTCCGGAAACCTTTGGACTTCTCCCACTCAAGGATTTCATCAGATTCCCTGCGTTTTGAAATCAGCGCGTTTCTTTCGGCGAAAGAGGATGTTCTGATCGTGATCTTACCCTTGACGGTAACCATGTCGTTGCTGCCGGTCAAGTAGATGCCCCAGTAGTGGTGGTTGTCGCAAGTAGCAGACCAGGGGGTAGAGCCGTCGATCTCGTTGTTGGAAATGGTGACACGGTTGCAGGCACCGTTGCCGAGGACAATGTGCTGACGGCCGATCAGGGAGGTCTTGACGTGGTCGATCCAGACAAGGTCGGTGCCGTCCAGAGAGATGGCATCACCTCCCCAGACATACTGAGGGTTCAGGTTCGTGATATGGATCTAGGAACGGTTTCAGTAAAGTTTCTTCTATGCGTGTGAGGTCCTCGCTACTGACGTTCTGGATGATGACGTTCTTGGCAGAGTTGGTAATACGAATACCCTTGCCCTTGATGACACCCTTGGAACCCTGTCCGATAAGGGACTTGTTGGAACCAACAATAAGGGGGTTGAAGGGGGCCTTGTCGTACTTGACAGAGGCCTGCTTGCTGTTAGTCCAAAGCGTTCAAAGTCTTAAGAGAACAAAGTAAACGGCAGAAATTTGGGCGTTGGCGAAGCTGTCGCCTGATCATCGTAAGGCAAAGGGAGCTGCCGAGTCCGGACAGATGCTCTGTGTTTCATTTTCGCCCCAGAGGACCGGCTCCGATTTCTCGGGGCCCGCCGGCCGGGGAACCGTCGCTTCCCCCAGACAAGCTCCAAACCCCGACCAGCCACACAAAGTGAAGTCCGTTATCAAGAAAGAACGCAAAAGAAGCACATGCCTTGGGAGCTTTGGGGTGGTAGTTGTGACACCTAGATATCTCCAAGTCAGCATATGTTCCTCCGAAGTCCGCCGACGCTGAAAATTGCATCTAGAGGGTTTCCCATATAGAGCAGACGCGTCGGTAAGACAAACATACCAGTTGTCCTTGTTGATGGCAACCTGGCAGGCAGATGCAGTGCCGTAGGGCGCGCAGCCCGTCTCGGAGGCGGTGCCCTCGGTGCCGGTGAAGTCGAAGGTCTTGGTCAGGACGATGACGCGGGCGGAGGAGTCCTTGAGGTAGGAGACGAGCTCGGCGTTGGTCGAGGGGTAAACGGGAGTGGCAGAGCCACCACCGGTAACGCCCTTGGCGAAACCTTCAGCCGCGCCCTTGACGGCGTCCGAGGCCGAAGCCAAGGGGGCAAGGGCAGCCAGTGCCGCAGTGAGGATGGTAGAACGCATGGTTCGAAGCTTTCGAGACGAACAGAATTGCAGATACAAAAGAAGGAATACGGAGTCGGTGATGAAAGAGAGACTGTGAAGAGCGAGAGCTGTGCTGGAGAAAGAAAGGATCGTCCAAGTCAGAAAGAGCCGGATGAGGTCGGCGATATATGTTGGTTTCCCGTCTCTCAGCTCGCTTCAGTTTGTCTTACTCCCCCAGTGCCTCTCCGCTGGCCCCTAAACTGCCCTGCAGAACCCAGCAACCCACCCCCACCAACAGGGCAAAAAACATATAGGCTTCATCTTACAATATCTCCTCTCTCTCTCGGTTCTAGCCTTCTAGGGCCAAGTTCTGTAATTGGCCGAGGAGCAACGCAAGAATCGCCCACACTACTTTCCGCCGACTTGTTCAAGGCATAAAGTGGTGGAGTCACTCCACTGATTCGTGGAGTTTTGATATACTCGGTAACCCCTTCATCTATCACGTCACCCTGGACGCCGGGTTGTTGGTGATAGCACCGGCGGCACCATCCGAATCGAGCATCACAACAAGCTCGTCAGCCACTGCCAGATGTGTTCCATCAATGAGCGTTGAAAGTGAGTCGGTGGTTGTCACGAGGTGCCAGAAACCTGCCATGAACGGCACTTCGCGCCTAGCGCATGCTGAACGGCCCTGCAAAGGCTCGTGGCCCCCCTCCGCAATGTCTCTCGTCGTAGGTATTTCCGCCACTCAACATGGGGGAAACACGCGAAATGCACATAGGCCATAGAGACGCAGTGGCGCCCTCCACGTCCCCCAATAAGTCGTTCCGATGGAACGGTTCGAATTTCCCGCGAAGCCGCGTTCTCGCATTCATCCATATTCTTCCGTCGACGGTTCGGCATTAGACATGTGGCCCTGCGCCCCAAAGAAAACCCAGCGGGCGGGGGTTGTGGAATAAGCTACGAAGCTTCTAGCCTCGGCCGTTCTCCGTGGCATCATGTCTTTCTGAAGATGGATATGATCGGTTAAGCAGAAACCCACGGCTCACGCATCACACTTACAGCTCCAGTCATTCTGGTCCAAGCTTGACATTTGCCGCGTGCTCGACAGCGTCTTACCCAGCTGACAAAAGATACCAAGGGCATGGTTTGCGGATAGGGGGGGGAAAAAAAGTAAAAGAGATTGCAGATTTGTGTGTTGCTCATGCTGATTTCTCCTGAGTTGTTTCAAGTCAGATGGCGCGGTAGGGCGACTTGCTTGAATTGGTTAAGAACCCACCCCACACAACCGCACACCCCCCACATCCGCACACTATTTCCCATACAAACAGCTGTTTTTTAACCTTAAGCTATACTCTTAGAAATTAATATAAAAACTAAATAAAATTGCTAAAATATACCTTAATATATACAGAATACTTAGAAAATATTATTTAAATATTTCCTATTTAGGAAGTAGGTTTATTTTTAAGTTATAAATTAGTTTTTAAAGTGTTAAGGTTTCTTAGTATTTTTAACTAAAGTACTAACATTAAGTATTTAAGACTATAATAGCTAAATTAAGTATTAAAGTTAAACAAAAATTATTATAATTCTTCTAAAAATATTATAATTATTTTGAACTTAAGAAACTATTTTATTATAATTTATATATATTAGTAAATCTTACTTTATAGTTATAAGTACTACTTTTTAATTCTTATAGTTTTAATTAGTAAAGACTGAAAAGTATAATATATACTTTATATTTAAATATTTCTCTTAGAATTATAGTATTTTTTATTTTATTTTTTAACTAGTATATTAAGAAATATTAAGACTCTATTTTACTAGTAAAAAAGCTTAAAATACTAAAGTATATATTACTATATAATACTATATAAAATAGATTATTAAAAATAAGTTATATATTTAATACTATAAAAAGTATTATATATAATTTTGCTAGACTTTATACTCTATAAATCTATTTTATATAATATTCTAAAAACCAGCTATTTATATGGGAAATGGTGTTCGGATGTGGAGGGTGTGCGGTTGTGTGGGGTGGGTTCTTATACGATGTCCCAATCAAGCTTCCAGGGGTGTGCCATGCCGGACGAATCGGCCGAGGTCCGAAGTCAGGATATGCTCGGCATGCAGTACATTGAGGCTCAAAGCCCAGCCCACGAAGTGACCCCGTTCAGTGCCACACATCTTGAGATTCCGGGAAGAACGCGCAAGCCACATTGAAAAATGATGCGTCCTGAAAAAGTGGGTGGAAAGGTGGCGCCTTTCAATTCTTCAGAGGATCGCCCGAGCCGGTGAGATGGAAACTCAGTGGACAGTGGACACCCAGCCCATAAAACCTCCATAAGACCCAGTATTCCCGGCCTGTTCCCTTTGATCAAAGATATTGGATCTCGGCTCAGATTGCCGGCCTGCAAAGCTCAACGGCGCTCAGCAGATAGGCGGATAGAAGCGAGTCTCGGCTCCAGAAATCAAGGCCAGCGAGGACGTCTGTGAGACTGCGATCGACGTGTGACCTTCCGCTGACGGAAGTGCCGTTCCATAGACTACAGCTTCGTCTGAACTCGTCAAATGCAACGCAAAGTTGCGTTTCATATATTTATATTGCATGTGTGGCCAGAACCCCTCTCCCTTCGCCCTACCGATCCACCGACGTCTCTTTGGGCGGGAACGAAGCAACTTTCCCCACAGTCCTCTTCTCAACTTCACCAGGGACTCGGGCGTTCTCAACAAACTCCCTCTCTCGCTCCAAAATTTCTCGCTCGGACTTGGTGCGGCCCTCCTTGAGTAAGTACGAGAAGATGATCGGGATGAGCCCGGCTAGTAGCGTCCCGAAGCCTATGAAGGCACCGGTGGTCGCGAACCCCTTGACGAATTGGGGCCCGTCCGACGATGGCGAGAGCCGACTTCCATAGACCGCCGAGAGATTGCCGACGGAGTTGACCAGGGCCACAACGACTGCGCGCTATTCCGCAGGCAGGGAGATGACCTCCGAGGTCCAATTCAATATGAGCGGCAGGGCGGAGTATACCCCGGCAATGTAGAAACACAGCATGGCGTAGACGACCTTGGGATTAGAGACCGTCACGCAGACGATCGTACAGATGAAGCTGAGACCCACGCATCACGTGGTGTGCCATCTGCGATCTCTTGTCTTGTCGGCCGTGTACGAAAGCACGACCAAGAACACCGCGCCGACCATCCAGCTCGGTTTCGTCATGTACTGCGCCATGACTGACGTGTATTCCATCTGCTTGACGATAGTGGGGATGAATTAGGAGATAGTGCAAGAGCCCAGGTCCATGATGAAGAGAACCATGAAAATCTAAGTCCGCGGGTCTGCCAGAGCCGCCTTAAGCGACTGCCAGTGCGTGAGACGGTGGCCATGTCTAGCCGCGGTCGTATTACGATCGTGTATCATGGGGACTACCGCAAGCTGTCGTTCCTGCAATGAGAACCGCTTCGTCGTCTCTGGGAAGTCGAGCAAGAGGAACTTCAATCCGATAGCGAACCCAATGGTGCAAACACCTTCGATCAGGTACAACCATCTCAATCCGCTGATTCCACGAACCCATTCTATTTCCGGCGATGGCCACGGCCTGGGGGTCACTGACTGCGCCAGAGCAAAACACTGGCCGTGTAAAATATCGAGAACCTCTTTCCTATACTGCCATTTTACGTTACCATGGGATGACGTGGGCGTTTGTGGGTCTTGGCAATTGTCACTGACAATTGCGGTACTTACCAATCTCTGCCTTCTTGTACCAGCAAGTCATCACGTATAATACCCCGGGAAAAAGTCTTGCCTCGATGCACCTTTAAACCCCAATTGTTAGTCACTCAGTTGATCAAGGCGAGTTGACCTAGTCTTACACCTAGGAAGAATCGAAGAGCCAGCATGCCTTCGTAGTTCTTGACAACGGGCATGACTGCGCAAATGGAGCCCCAGATAATCATGATGCCGGGCAAGTACCAAGATGGTCTGGATCGTGTGAGGATTACGTTCGACGGGACTTCGCCGACGAGATACCCGATTCAAAAGTTGGAAAGCAACATGGCATATTCTGTTAGAAGTCAATGGAGGAAGCACGATCTTGTCTGGAACTGATGACTTACGGGAGTCGCCGAGGTTGAGGTCGTCTTGAAGCTCCCATGCCAGCCACCTTGGCGTTTCCCTGCGTGGACTTGTCAGCAAAAGCCAAATACCTGTAGAAAGCCAGAATCGACTTACAATACTTTGTCTATCAATGTACGCCAAAATGTAGATGAACCATAAGGTGGGGCCGAGAACGTATCGTCAGAGAGTGTTCTTTCTTTGTTCCAAGACTCTCTCAACTTACCCATGTACATGTATATCGAGCTTCCGCAGCAAGGCTTTCTCGGCCTGTGCTTGTTCTAGCTCAAGCCCGTGCTCAGATAAATTGACTTTCGCCGTGTACTCCGCCATATCGTTTACTTTGATGTCGGCCATGGCGTGCAAAGGGTTAACGAGCTGTCCGGAATTGGGGATATAACCAACTGCAGTCCCGACAAGGCGTGTCGGCGAAGATTAAAAGTTTGAGTTTGCTCATACTATTATAACATTCACCTATCTATCCTGGTCGTTGGCGATCGTCTCGGCAATTGTGCTACCAACCGTGCCCTCAGTCAGTTTCCCGCCGTAGAACTGGCATATCTGCAACCCCGCATATCTTGGAGTTGCATACCTCAGCAGTCAACTCCGCGACAATGGCCGGGATCGCAAGACCAAGCTTTATCTCCTTGGCGAACACATCTCACTACGGGAGGTTGCTGCGACGTCTGTTCTATGTTATATCGACTCATCACCCCCGCGTCTCCACATTCCAGAGATACGGTGCGTGATCGGCGGGGCTTTCTCACGATTCGTGCATTCCCCCCCTGGTAGCCAGCGCAAAAGTGGGGTCGGAGCGGCGACCCGGTTGGCCTGTGCCCCGACCGGGCCGGTTCGGGTGGGATGCCAAGAGCTGTCAGCAAGCCGGTGTTGGAGTCTGCGTATGCAAGATTAGATGCGAACTGCTGCACGGTTGCGGAAGGACTCGCCATCGGAGTAAGGAATCAAGACCGGAGTGGAAACTGAGTTTCACCGGCTTTTATGGATCCAGGCGTGTGGTTGCAACAAACGATTGCCAGCCGTCAGCTGTTATCTCGAGACAAGGTGACGAAGCCAGGAGAACGGAATTTCATTGGTTCCTTTTCAGTTTCTGGTTCTCGTCTTCGGGTGAAAACAATTCTTGACTCCCAAGTTCATGACATGCCTGAATAAGAGTTACTGTAGCTGCCGTTCAGATCCCTCTGCTCGCCAGCATTCCTAATCTCAGCATCCGTCTACCTAGCACATGTCACCTGAAGCCAGTAGTAGGGACAGCGGCGCGCAGTGCGGCTGCCAAGGAAAGAAGGCTAACAAGAGCGTGGGGGCGCATTCTTGAGAATAGTGAAGTGAAACGACTGAGCAACTTTGGCACAGACTAGGTACTGGAATCGAGTGAAGTTGCTTGGTTGATCAAGTCATTTCAGAGGCATTGAACTATATATTCTACCACAACTCTGTACGTTGCGTAACGATCGCACTCCCTGGTGTCAACTCGGTTGACGAACCGCCTGGGAAATCGCGCCATCTTTTCAAATGAAACGGTGTTCATCTAATGTCCAAGTCCAAGCACATCATCTAATCATAGATAATCAGAATGGTGTAGTGACTCGGTACCAAACTTGCCATTCTCTCGTCTGCGGAGCAACTGCTCTCGGAGGAGTATTGAATGCTTTCATTGGTTACGGTAAAGCGAAAGCGAAGCCATACCAGGGTCAAGGTTCATATCGGCCAGGAAGTGCAGGGATTTAGAAGGGCAACCATGCTGTGTACGACTTACAGAATGCATAACTCATACGCCGCCCAATGGCGTTTTCGGACGATGCTCGTTTTGGGGTTCGAAACGTGGCTCAACTCCTAGCCTGACGCACCTCGACCAAGTTAGAAAGCATGCACGCAGACAATGGATGGATGCGAGGACCACTGCATCAATTTGCGTAGCAGATTGCTCTTGGACATCTAAAAGTACGAGCCGCAACACCACATCATATCATTACTCAATACCTGTCATGACCATCTTGGTCACCAAGAACTCATCGATGCCGTACTTACTACCCTCTCTGCCGAATCCACTCTGCTTCACTCCACCAAATGGTGCTGCCGGGTCGCTGATGGCTCCTGCGAACGAATGTCAGTAAGTTTTGGCTCCTTATTCACATCATGGCGGGGTTTATTACCGATATTTACGCCTATCATTCCAACCTCCAAAGCCTCGGCCACCCTCCAGCATCGGGAAATATCCTTGCTGAAAAAGTAGCCGGCAAGGCCAACATCCGCATCATTCGCGAGCTCGACGGCTTCCTCTTCCGAATCAAAGGCAAAAAACGCGGCCACGGGGCCGAAGGTCTCCTCTGAGCAGACCTTCATGCCGGGCTTCATGTCTGCCAACACCGTGATGTCGAAGAAGTTGGGGCCGAGCTCCGTCAGTGGCTTGCCACCAAGCAGAACCCTCGCGCCCTTGGACACAGCATCCTTGACGTGTTCATCTACCTTGGCCACCGCGCGACCGTGGATCAGAGGACCGTGAGTCGTCTTTTCGGCGAATCCGTCTCCGACCACGAAGCTCTTGATCGCCTCCACCACCATTTGGGTGAACTTGTCGCAGACTGAACGGTGCACGAGAATACGGTTCGCACACACGCAAGTCTGGCCGGATATCCTGAATTTCGACGCGATTAATCCCTTGACCGCAACCTCGAGATCTGCATCCTCAAAAACGATGAACGGGGCGTTTCCGCCTAGTTCGAAGGAGAGCTTCTTCAAGGTCGATGAGCATTGGTTCATCAAAAGCTTTCCGACGCCAGTCGAGCCCGTGAATGAAACCTTCTTGATAATCGGGTGGGTCGTCAGAACCTTTCCCACGGCAACAGTGTTTTCTAGGGCAGTAATGATGTTGACCACACCGGCGGGGATGCCGGCTCTGTGCGCAAGTTCGGCGAGTGCCAATGCCGTCAGGGGCGCCTCGGCGGGGGCCTTGACCACCACAGTGCAGCCGGCAGCCAGTGCCGGGCCGACCTTCCGGGTGATCATCGCAGCGGGAAAGTTCCACGGCGCAATCAACCCGCAGACGCCGACGGGCTCTTTGAGAGTCAAAAGCCTGCAAGCAGAGTTGCTGGCCTGGATCGTGTCGCCGTATATCCTCGGGGCCTCCTCAGAAAACCACTCCAAAAAGGACGCAGCGTAGTTCACCTCGGTCCTCGCGTCAGCCAACGGCTTGCCGTTTTCGAGGGTGATGATGGTCGCGAGATCTTCCGCGTTTTCCATCATCAGGTCGAACCACTTTCGCAGGTAGCGCGACCTGGCTCGTGCAGGGGTCTTGCGGTATGTTTTGAAAGCATCGTAAGCGGCGAGGATCGAGACCTCAGCGTCCTTCTCATCAAACTCGGGACATTTGGCCACCTCCGCGAGTGTGGAAGGGTCTGGTTCGCATGTTAGTCGCGTCCTTACAATTCGGCATATCGGGACCAAATCTTACTCTCAACCGAGAACGCTTTGCTGGATGTTGCGCCAACCCATTTTCCGTTCACATAACAACATGTTCTTAGCAGAGAAGAATCTTTCAACTGGACATAGTGTTAGAACTGGATCAACGACATCAGGTACCGATTGTTCGAACTCACTTGGTGTGCGCCTGATGCCATTTTGAGGATAACCTGGAGATGAACGCAGGTCGAGTTCGCCCCTGCAGCAGAATGGTTCGATGTCGCACCGTCAACCGCGGCAACCCGACAAACTGTCTGGCATTCTACGGTTTATATGAACCCCTTACGATGTTATCGAATCGGCCAATCTCCATGAGTGCGACATCGCCGTGCCTGTAGATGCCGGTGTGGAAACAAAGATAGCGACGGGTGGGACCGGCCCGGACCCGGGGTGGGGTCAAAGGCGGAGGACGTGACACATATCAACCCGCCCGATGTGGTAAAGAATCGGACCAATTCCATGTGAAAGAAGAAAATCACCAGACGAAACGCCTCGAGACACTCGTAGTGGTCATAATGAGCCGCAATCGGCCGGAAGAAAGATGGATCATGCCAGCTCCGATGGAGATGCGTGTGGGGCATGCTTGAGGTGCCGGATTCGGCCGGCTCAAGGCCGGCCGGCTCCTCCCCGGTTCCTTCTCAATGGACGAACGGAAGGTTTCAAGAGGGGCTCCAAAGAAATAAATACTCAACTTTGATCACATCACGATAGATTCCGCTCGTCAATCTAATCAGAGTCTCCTTCACCTCAAGATCCTCTGCGAGATTCACCCAGAAAACACCAAGCTGCCGATCTACGAAAGAAGCAAGGTTGCCAATACATAATGCCGGCCATCATTGAGCACAAGGTCACCACGGAGGTCCCCGGACCAATATCCAAGGCCAGCCAGAAGAAGCTCGATGCTTTCTTCGATGCTCGTGCCGTTTACTTCGTGGTTGACTACGAAAAGAGCCATGACAACTAGTATGCGACACTGACAGCCGCACCGTTTGACTTTGACTAATAGCGGGCAGTATTGTCGATGTTGACGGCAACAAGTATTTGGATGTGTATGTCACTCTCGGCCGCAGATCATCGGCATCTTACCTCCCCCGCAACTCGCTAATCTCAAACTCTACAGCTACTCCCAGATCGCCTCCATCCCGGTTGGCTACAACAACCCCACCCTCATCGAGGCGGCCAAGTCGCCCGAGATGATTTCTGCCCTGGTCAACCGTCCAGCCATCGGCAACTTCCCTTCTGCCTTTTGGCATGATATTCTCCAGGATGGTCTGATGAAGGTCGCCCCGGAAGGCTTGGACCACATTTTCACCGCCCAGTCCGGATCCGAGGCCAACGAGCTGGCTTACAAGGCCGCTTTCATGCTTTACCGCCGCCGTGAGCGTGGCGAGGCCGACTGGAGCCACGAGGAGATTCACTCCTGCCTGCACAACACCTCCCCCGGCTCTCCTGAGCTGGCCATCCTCAGCTTCAAGAACTCCTTCCACGGTCGCGGCTTCGGCAGTCTGTCCACCACCCGTTCAAAGGCTGTCCACAAGCTTGACATCCCATCATTTAACTGGCCCCAGGCTTCTTTCCCTGCTCTCAAGTACCCTCTTGAGAAGTATGCTGCCGAGAACGACACTGAGGAGAAACGTTGCTTGAAGGAGGTTGAAGAGCTCATCAACAGCTGGCATTGCCCTGTAGCTGCCATTATCGTTGAGCCTATTCAGAGCGAGGGTGGTGACAATCACGCCTCGCCCGCTTTCTTCCAAGGCCTCCGTGACATTACTAAGAAGCACAGCGTGGTCATGATTGTCGATGAGGTCCAGACTGGTAGGTCATCTCGGGTATTTATACTCATGCAAGACGCTGACGCGACTCAGGATTCGGTGCCACTGGCAAGTTCTGGGGCCACTCCCACTGGAACCTTACCTCCCCTCCCGATATCGTTACCTTCTCCAAGAAAGCTCAGACTGCCGGCTACTACTTCGGCGACCGCATGCTGGTCCCCGATAAGGCCTACCGCCAGTTCAACACGTAAGATGCTCATACCTTCCACATCGGGATCATGCCCGCTAACACTCGCCAGCTGGATCGGTGACCCGGCCCGTGTTGTCGTCAGCAAGGCTGTTGTTGATGAGATCAGCAAGAGAAACCTTGTCGAGCAAACAGTGAGTTTCAATTCTGCATCCAAACCACCATCGATACTGGCTAATGATTATCAGGCTCGCGTCGGAGCTGCGCTCTACGCTGAGATGGAGAAGCTCGCCCAGAAGTACCCCGACCACGTGCAGAACCTTCGTGGCAAGGGTCAGGGCACGTACATTGCATTCGACACCCAGAGTGCTGCCGCTGTTACCAGCTCAATGAAGCGCTTGGGTGTCAACATTGGAGCTTGCGGCAAGGAGACTATCCGTCTTCGTCCTATGTTGATCTTCGAGGAGGCTCATAGTAAGATTTCCCCCAGACTGGATCGTGAGAATGGGGGACTTTTACTAACTTTGCTCACAGTCCCTCTTTTGATCTCTGCGCTCGAAAAGACTTTCGAGTCTCTGTAAACTATTATGAAAGCATGGCATGAACGAAAAAGTTGGATTGGGCGGTTGAGCATAGCATGGGTTAAAACCGGAAGGTCGTGTCGAAAGGGGCCGTATCCTTCCGTGAGTTGTTTTCGCATTGATACCATAATTGAAAACGCCAAATGAGGCCGTTCGAAGAGAACGAACAACGTTTCGTAACAAACTGCGGATCAAATTCACCAAAAATGGCGTGCACTGAAGGTGAACTCCTGGTATTAACCAAGACATCAGGACATACAGGCCCCTGGCGATATTAGTACGGCTTGCCTTTAGACAATTTGGAAGTCGTGCAAGAATATGTGGTACATATCTACCAAAACCGATTCCTGTACCTATGTGGAGAGTTGCCTTCATATCGATGGCTTCCAATTGGAAGCCTGCAACCTTTCCCTTCCCCTCCCAGGCTGGCGCTCAGCTCGGTGAGTCATGAAGGGAATCATACAACGAGTGATAACTTTTTTGACATAGCCCAGCAATAAAATTGACTGTTGTCTCGACCGGAACATGACTATAGCACCGGAAATCAGGCTTAGCATTGACGGACCGGGAACCATGCTGACCGAGGCAATATTCTCCTCACATCACCGGCCCATTAGGCCCTGGGCAAGGAGCTACATGTTAGCTAGGGATAGGAACCCCGTTGTTGAGCGGAACTACTTTGCTGGGGGATCTTCGAATGAATCCAGCGCGCCAATCATGGAACGGTAACAGTATTCCATGCTGCAACAGCGGCTCCGAACCGGGTGTATGCCGGCTTCCCCGCGTTTTCAGAAAGGCGGGTCCCCCAAGCCCCGAGAGCGGCGTAGGTTTCGGCCGAAATTCTGCCCCTCCTCTCTGGCCCCCCCTCCCAGGAAAGGTGCGGCACTTGCAGCTCAGCCTATCTTAGCTCCTCACACAATCTTGGAACCGCCAAATCCTCTTTCTTTACCCACCCGCATGCCTTCCTTGCCCGCCGCACTCCGGGAAACTCAGTTACAAGGGCGGAAAAAGAGTCCTGAGGACTCCTGTGACTTGTTTTGGGCAAAACTGGCCTACGCCCCCTACCGCAAACAACTTCCACTTCCGGCGGGATTACGCGCCCCCGAACCTGGAACCTCGACCGGCCCGGGCGGCCTTTGCCCAGCTGATCGGCGTCTTGCGCCGCGTTATCTCTCCCTTATCGGTTATCGCGATCCGAACGTAGATGGATCCCGAAGACGGATTGCGCCTGCAACGACACAAGCAGCGGCGCGTCGCGGATAAGGAGCGTAAACGGGCAGTTCGAGCGTACGATGAAGCCCCTCGCCTCATGCTTTCTTCATCTTTCATCGAGAAGGGCACCTTATGCTGACGCGACCAAGCTGTGACGGATGCCGGAGGCTCAAGGAGAAATGCGACGGCGGAGTTCCTTGCCGGCGGTGCACCCGCCTCCGCCGGCAGTGTGAGTTCCTCACACCGACAACACGAGAGGAGCCTGAGAGTGCGTCAAGGTAACTTTTTCCTACACCTTTTTTAATGAGTCACGACGTACTTGGATCCCATTGATTGCGCCAACACATGGCTGACCAGGCAACTCGCGGACATGATAGACCCCGCACATCGCACCAAGAGGATTCCGAGTTGAGGCAGCGGATGGCCTATATGGAACGGCTTCTGGCTCACTACACCGGCCAATCCAGACTCGATGCTGAGACATTAAAGACCCTAGCCGACTCCGTGGAGAAAGGTCGATCCGGTCCGGAAGCTCCGGAACCCCGGCCTGACGCGGATGCCACCATGGAGCCGGACACCGGCGCCGAGGTTGAGGTGAAGTCACAGAGTTCCGACTCATTTCAAGTAGATGAGATCACGGTGCAGCCTCTAGAGAACAACATCACACGTAAGATGACTTTTGTTTTCAGGAGTTCCGAGGACGCCGTAGTTGACCCTGCTCAGATTACTCCGGCGAGTTCTCGCACTGGAACTTCTCCATGCGGATAAAGCAGTGGATAGAGCAATGCGTCAATGTACGTTCTATCCCGCCCAGCTGCTCAAAAGTCTCTTGCTTACCTCATCTAGGATACCCCGGATGGTCCCAAAACGCAATTCAAAGAGTACTACCGCCCTGAAGAATTGCAATCGACCTCCAACACCGTTGCCTCGCTATCATCACTGCCGCCGCGATACGTTGCAGACTTTTTAGTTCACGCCTTCTTCAACCATGCTGAGACAAGCTACTTCTACGTTGAGCGTCACTGGCTCCAAGAGAAACTGGACCTGGTGTACGAGAATCCGACTTCGCTCACCCGCCGTGATGTCGGGACCATGTGTATCATCTTAATCGTCTTCGCAATCGGAACGCAATACGCGTATCTCGATTCTCGCGATGAGAGAGGCCGGGTGCCGACTGCTCCCGCCGAGTCCAGTCCATTTTCGGAAGACACCATCGGGATAATGTTTTACCAACAAGCCTGCCGACTTGTCCCGGACGTCATCACGATTTCCAGTCTGGAAAGTGTGCAGGCATGTCTTTTGATCGGCCTTTACACATTGCCCCTCGACGCATCAGGTTTGTCTTACGTCTACCTGAATCTTGCTGTCAAGCTCGCCATTCAGAATGGCATGCATCGCAAGTACCCTGGAGATCTCATCGACCCGATCATTCGTGAAACGAGAAACCGAGTGTGGTGGACAGCATACACAACCGAGAAGTACGTCTCCGTACCATGGTCCATGCCTTTTTCCATTCGGAAGATGCTGACTGGTCGCAGGCGTATCGGCATATTCCATGGAAGGCCACTCTCCATCGCTGCCGCTGATGTTGACGCTGAAATGCCAGTCGATCGACCAGATATTTGGCCCGGCCCAGCGCCACCAAACACTGCACACATGTTAGCCACTCTTCAGCTCAATCAGGCATTAAGCCGGATCAGCCACCAGATGTAGGTAACTCTACGGAGTTTGAACAGCTCACAACTGATGATTTCCCAGCTCGCTCTTCAAAACTTTGGAAAAGCACGAGATCCCAGACGGCCTGGCGAGACTAGTTGAGATGAAGGCTCAGCTCCACAACTGGTGGAACAACCTGCCAGAATCAACCTTTTGCAAGGATCCGAGTCCAGGCTCTGCCGTTTTTCGTCCCGACATGCACCTGAGGTTAGAGTACTGCCTCGTCCGTATGTTCGCGGGTCGCCCCTTCATTTTCCCCCGCGACTCTGCCCGCAGTACCGCCAGTTCCTCCGGCTCTCCAGCCGAATCTGCCGTGCCGCCACGAACAGGCAGCTCCGCCAGCAAGACCCACCCCCGTGCGGTATTGGTGGCAGACTGCGTCGACGCAGCCCTCTGCGTGATCGAGACATGCCGACTTTTGCGAAACAGCATCGGTCTCGCGCGTGCCTCCTACACAGAATTCAGCTCTTGCCGCGCCTCGCTCCTCGTCATCATCACGCAATGCCTCCAGAAGAAGACCGACCGTCTCCGCGAAGCACTCCGTGACGGTCTGGCGATGCTGAAGGAGATGTCAACCGGCGGCGAGTCGGCCAAGTCGGAGATGTCGCTCATCGAGGCGTTCGAGCGTGCCATATCCAGGCTGGACGCCAACGACGACGCCGCGTCGGCGAAGGAGTCCGACTATGCGAGATTCAAGAAGTGGGAGATGTTGTGGAAAACGGATACCCCGGCTCACGAAGCGAGGAGTGAGAGGAGTCACGACACGGGGCTACCCATCCCGCCGCACCCTGCGGCTTTCTGGCGGATGGGTGGCAACCACGGGCATGGTAGCGGCAGTGGCCACGTTGCGCCTGGAACCGGGAGGCAGGGAACCGCTTCGCTTCCGCCAGCGATGCCGTTTTTCGGGCTCGACGGTAGCCCGATACCGCCAGCACTGGATGACTTTGCAGCAATGTTTGGGAACGGGTATGTACCTGGCTTTGAGGGTATGGGCGGAAGCGTAAATGGGAACTGGATGGGTCTCTAAGTGCAATTTCCAAAAAGAGAAGGGTGTTTCTGGTCTTTAGGGTCAAGTATTTGGGGCACAACCATGACATATTCTGCCCCGTCTGGGCGAAGCGAACTCACAAATGCGTATATAATCCTCGAATCCTGGAGCCTTTTTTTGTCGGGGAATAAACTCGGTCTGAGTTCTGCCTGGGCGGCTGGAATAACCTTTCACTTGAGCCTAGTCAACGTCCCATTGGAATAGTCAGATAACAAGCGATATGCAGCTGGTGAAGCGAACCCGGCACGTTGCAGATGGTGCTCGAGCGTAACCCCAATCGGAACAATCAACAAGGAGCGGTGCAAGGACTTCATCAATGAAAGTGGTCTGACAGCATCAAACCATCACGTCGGAAGTTGGGATGATGGCCTGCAGCTGAAAATCCACGCGTCCATAGTCTAGAGTGCGAGGTGTAACCCCACAACTAGCGCGGCCGCAGAATAAGCAACGTACATCAAAACTGGAACGAACGGCAAAAAGAAGTTGTTCTCCGAACCCAGAATCGAACTAGGGACCTTTCGATGATCTTGGTAGAACCATTACAGTCGAACGTGATGAACCAACTACACCATTCGGAGAGAACGTGACTTAGCCACGTGAATGATTGGCTGACTGCTGGCGGGTGGGCTCGGCAAGATACCTATATTGTGGGGAGTCACTCAAAAGTCAACTTACTCTGCTTTTCTACTACGATCAGGTTAGCCATTCTACAGTAATGCAGTTGTGGTAGCCCGAATATTGGCTCGGTATCTCGCAGAGCATTTGTAGCTCGGGAGATCGCATGTGAGGCCGCCGAAATCTGGTCTTGGATCGGGGCCGATGCGGGGTATGCGTGATTGCGTCCGACTCGGAGTTCCGGCGGAACCCCCGATTGTCGGGAATTCTGATACGCACCTCAGATGATCAATCAACATAACAGCATACCGCCAGTTTTGGCCCATAGCAGATAGTATCACCGTGACAGCGTCCAGCGAGGCATCGCATAAGGAAAGGGGTGAAGTTAGGAGAATGGACAAGGCGCGCGACAAGTGTTTCAGTGGGTCTACATTTTGGCTTGAGCAAAGCCAGTGATTCAACATCATGATGAAATGATGTGACAGCAAAAGAAAATGGACTTCTCCAAGTCTAGCAATGAGTACACGCACATGCGGCAGTGACAGGTTCCCATAGGTGCGACGACGTTGTGCAACATCCACACCTGATCCCAAACCTGGGGAATATCTTTGCCGCCTCGCAAGCAACGATTGACGACACCCCAATACTTCTCACTCATCGCTGAATCGAACAACCCCTTCCACAGGCCAGTTTTGAGAGAAGACCTTGCCCTGGCAAACTTCTTCCGGGACCTTGGTCCGGATATCGATTTGGCACATGCGAAGCTTCAGTGGCTGCGTGTCACGAGCTAGGATGAGGTTGAGGCTGAGAACGAGGATTAAGCCCCTGTAAGGAGGCTTAGCGGGCTAGTTAGGGTAGTCTGAAAGATGACTCCGATAATGGAGAGGCACTGGGTGCCCTCTGGGTGTGCTCTAACCCCCCCTTAGGTTCTAGGGGGGCTAGAGAAGAATGTTCAACCTTGGTTATACCTAACTACGCCCTCACTCTGCACCATCCCGCTTATGACACTGCGCAGGTCAACCACAATCCGTACAATCTACTTCCGTGGGCTCCACTCAATCCATTCACTACCTTATCCTTGGGTTGATGATATATTCCCATAAAACGGGCACCGGCGCGCACTTGAGATTCATCAGGTACATCCTAGAAATGCGCCCCAGCGCGGTGATCTGCCCCGAGGAAAACATGAACGTCCTCCACGTTGTCTGGCCGCGGCGGCAGAGTCTCTCGCTGGCGGCGCCGTCAGAAATCCAACCCGAATCACTGGGCCCTTACGAAAATACCAACCAGCTTTTTAATCTTCTACTACGAAACTTCAACGGCACACGTCTCCTCAGAGAAGCTGATAGCTGGGACAAGAGCCGCTCCTTTACACTATGCGGCCGTCTCGGGGAACGTCAAGGGGGTTTGCCGCCTCTTGGATCTGCTGGCCCGGTTGGGCATTCCATCAGGTCATGTTGAATATCGGTACCGCCCCGCAAGAAACACGAGAGTGGGTGGCGCAGTTGACACCGGGGACCATTGTTGGCGTGTCCACCAGTGCGAAAGGCCTTGGGTGGGTTCACATCGATTAAAACGGCGGAGTTTGCTCCTGTGTTTGGGGGGCTGATCTGATACAGGGTGGGAGATTCATTAATGGCTCTGAAGAAGTGCGCAGAGCCCGCCGATGAATAATCCAATACAGGCACTCTGAACCGTGCCCTCATCTCAACAGCAAAAGGGCAGTGTGCGACCCAGTCAAATAACCTTCTATGCATGAGAGTTTTGCCCAGCCAGCCAAGATTGTCATTGAAATGCAACCGAAAACTTGACAACTAGTTTTCTCTACATAAAGCAGTCATTTTCAGTGAGAAACTGGTTGATAGTGAAGCGGTGGTATCGAGATGTCGTCGGCTTGATCTTGGAATGCTTCGCCGCACCAACACCCCGCCGACCACGCATTCCAAATCACCAGTCACCCCGGGTACCCCGCGTTCATCAGAAATCTTCATTCCTTCAAGGATGAGAAGTCTCGTGTGACCACGCCATCTAGTACACTTTCTAGCGCGGATGCTGGATCCTGGTGCTGTTCGTGGCAGGGGCGGTGTGTCCTTCGGTCTGGGATTATCTGGACTGGCAATGGCTGAAACTTGAAATCGGCCTCATTTGATCCTGGACATGTTCACGTAGTTTGATGGAAGTATTGGCGAGAACGACTAGGATAAATATTCCGCAACGAAACGAAGGGGTAATCTAGGTAGTGATCTGCTCCGTAACTCCCGTATCGTCCCATTGTGGTTCCCTGTCGACAGGAACGTAATGCAGTGATCCATGTCCAACGACAAGCCAGCGCGAACAAGTTGACTAAAGCCAGCCGAGACGGTGTACTCCTCCCCTTATCAACTCATATTAGTTAAGATATGTTGTATCAGTATTCCGACACTCCTTGGGTATCACAACCCCCCACCGACTCCTTCTCATACCTGGAAGGCAACACCACTGCGCTTCCGACCAATAGTCTTGAATGACGAGAACTGTCCGTCGGCACCCATGATATCAAAGCGGCTAGCACTCATGGTATCTTCGGTGTATCCGGACAAATAGTAACCGACTACGACTACGAGGTAGCTCAGCAATAGAATGCTGCCCTTGAAGTAGTTGCTCTTTCCTTCGCCATACATGTAACTGAGCAGGAAGACGCAAAGAATGACGGTGACCATGTCCCACTGAGGGAAAAGCAGCGAGAAGGTGTGGTAGCCCACATCCTCAACACCGTTGGCAGTACCGCCCCAGATTGCGGAGTAAAGTACGAGCGCGGGAACCTGAAGCAGGCAGACTTGGAGCGCGTAAGCTGAACCAATCTCCATAGACAATGCGATGTTGCCGTTCATGGCGAATGAAATAGCGTTCTGAGAAGTGTTAGCACTGATACTTGTAGAGAGACATGCAAAAGTACCAAGAATTCCGTGGTGTTGGGAACCAGAGCGAAAAGTGTGATGCCGAGGAACTTTTCATCGATGGCGAAGCCCTCCAAAACGACGTCCACGGTATCAACCAAGATCTCCGCAATGATGGCATAGAGAACCGTGGCGCCCATGAGGATAAACGCACTCTTGCCTCTGCTCCAGTTGGGCGCGTCATGTCCACCGTGAGGAACCTGAGCTGCACTAGCAGCGGCGAGATCCTCGTTCTCGGCCAAGGTTGCATTTCGTAGAGCAGGGGGTCGCGGCGTCGGGGCGGTCGGGGCTCCAGGCTGGTTCGAGGTTCGGCGTGGCATTCGCTCCCGAGCAGCAAGCGTGGCGGCAGTGGCGGCCATCTCAGCAACCTCACGGACCAGAGCGTTGTTCTCCGCCTCTGAGAATCCGGGGATGTGGACGATTGAACGGACATTGTCACTGTCGCTGGACTTCGGAGGCACAACGTGCGGGATGTTGGCGCTACCGTTGCCCGGAGCAAGTCCCAGACCGGTGATGGAGCCTTGGCGGGATGTGTCTTCCCCCTTGGGATTCAGCCCGACTTGTTTCAGTGACTGACCGAGGATTCGCTTGTACAGGTGAGAGTCGCGAACGTCGATGGAGGCGCCACTGGTCTCTGCAAAAGAGTGAGGACCTGATTGCCTAGTGTGGGCATGGGCGTGAGCGTGTTCCTCGTGTTTCTTCTCGTCAATCTCAGAATTCCAGATAACGGCAGCATGAGTGCGCAGAGTGAACCAGAGTCCAACAATGTAGGAGAGAAACAGCAGAGCGGCGCAGAAGTAGCAGAATGGTCGCACAGCCTGAAGGTAGAAACGGTCGTCAAGGGTCGGAGTTTGAGAGAAGAAGCAGCGGCGGCAGTCACGACCGTCGCCAACCGGCGAGAGACCATCACCGATACCACTGTGGTTAACGCAGTCGAGACAGTTGAGCTCGTGGGTGCCGTAAATCTGGTAAAACAGCGTTGGGCCGAATGCACCAATGACTGCAAACAGAAGCATCGTCGAAGTGACACCGGCCGATCTGGCATTGAAGCGCTGGGTTTTGCGCTTAATGGCACCGAAGCACATTGACAGACCAGGCAGGAAGAGAATACCGGCGAAAATGCTTCCGACAATACTGCCCTCTACCAGCTGTCCCTTTCCTTGACTGAGAGCAACGCAGTACAAGAAGACTTCGACAATAGTGGAGAAGAAGGCATTGATGGCAGCGCCGACTCCCATCGACGATTGGGCCGAAATCGAGGCAACGGCTTGGCCGATGAAGTACGCGAGTGGGATAATGGAAAACAAACCAGCAATGAAGAGGAAAGCCGGAGAAGTGATGAAGATGTGCAAGCCGAGAACGCGGTCCAAGACAAGCCAGTCGAAGATGACGAAGAATACGACGCCCATGAGGTTGATCAAGAAGATGTTGGTTCCGTCCACGGTGTACTTCCAGTACTTGATGCCGACAGCACGGTATGTGCAAAGTAGGATGGACGAGTGAGGCGCATCAGCGGTTCGGGCGAGAACCATGTCGGATTCGAAAGACAGCGCAAGCGGGTGTCGACGCAACTGGTCGAACAGCAGCATAGTGACCTTGCCCATGGGAATGGAAAAGACCAAGAACCAACAGATCAGTGACACCAAGATGAGGGATGGCGACAGCAGGAGATAGAAGAACAGGAAGAAGACAATACGTCCAATGTTCCATTGCCCACGTCCGAACAAGCGGCGCTTGAGTCTCGGGGGTGTCTCACTCCGCTCGCCGCGTCTGGTCCGGCCCAGGAGGCTATCAGTTTCGCTTGGCACTGAGTCGATACTTCGTCGGGAGCGACCGACAATGGATCGGTTATGGTCCGCACCGTCAGGGCCGAAGAACAGGCGACCATATTCCAAATCACCACTTTGCCATTGCTCGTACTCGGAAATGCTTCGCCCTTCGCCTTGGTCCTCGTCCAAGTAGGCCTCGTCCTGCTCCAAACGCACATACTTTCCGAACGGGTAGAAAAGATAACCAGCAAGTCCCCAGAGAACTCGGCCGTACTCTCTGCCACTGATAGTCGCCGCGAAGAAGAAGCAGACGAGCGCACCGAGAGCTGCGAAGGTCGCCATCCACCAGCCGAAAAGCAAGGTCCAAAGCAGGTTGAAAAAGAGGAGCCAGCTGTTAACTCTGCCGCCGGGGGATGAGTGGATATCGCCTTCGGCGTTTTTCTGCACGGAACGATCTTTTTTGTACAACGCGGGCTTCCATAACCTTATCCCAAAAGGATGGGTTTCGTTGATGGCTTGCTGACGATCTTTGAGGGTGAAGCTTTCGGCATCGCTCACATCTCCATCGTCTTCCCCCACGGCTACCTCGTCCTCGTCTTCGTGTACTGAAGGGTTATGCTCAGAACGCTCAGGCACATTATCCTCAGCTTTCGGGGTTCGAGGGGCGTCGTCTTCGTCGTCGTCGCCGTGTTCGCTTCTAGACGATTGAACGCGAGAAAGAGTGGTCGCGAGCTGGGGCCTGCGGCGCGTGCTGTAGCCTCGTTGTTGCTCTTGACGGCTGACAGCATCGGCCTCAATTTCGGAGATGTCGTCATCGACGGAGAAGACCTCACCGCGATGGGGCGCGGAAGGGTTTGTTGAGGTTCGGCGGGACATTGGTGGCTTCCGCGGACGGTTCGGTGCTTTGGAGCGGTCGGCAGCCATCATGGGAGATCTGGTAGCTGTTGCAGAACGGGAGTGTGAACGATCATGAGCTGAGGTTTCGCCCAAGTATTGGGAGGAGGAAGCTTGGGTTGGGACGGAACCTATGTCGCGCACGGGGTGATTGAGGTCAGCCAGGGAATTTCTCTTGGACCACTCGGCAACTCGGACGACCAAGATGCATTAAGTTTCTGGGCATGCAGCAGATCGTACGTACCGTATCCAGCTTCAGGCCGCCTCCGCACCGTGTCGGTGGACTGGAAGGACTGGAAGCTCTCGGACAAGCCGTCGTCGCGGGAGGTATGGTACGACTCGAACCTTGAAGGCTGGTGGCGAGTATCCGTGGGCGAAGCGGTATTCGAGGTATCGCGAGACGAATGGGCGGGCGTGTCGGGCCCTGTCGAGGGATCCATGGGGGGCGACGATAGAGCGCTCAGCAGTGTTGGAGAAGAATGGAGAAGTATCGGTGGAGAGAATGGCAGATGTGGGTTATTAGTGCCGATTCCAACGGGGGTGGAAGCGTCGGGCGTTCGTTGGGTGGCTTCGGGATTGGAAATTAGGTATTTTTGCGTTGTGTCGAAACAACGAGAAAACCCAAGAAACGAGAACGAAGCAGGGAGTCGAGAAGCTCGCCCGTCCCGAACCGAGAAAAAAAAAAGCAGCTATGAAGTACGAGTGGTCCTGAGTCTCGGTAAGACTTTTGAGAATGCACGGGGGTCCCGTCCCCAAAGATGGGTCGGCGAGGTGGTGAGCTCGTCGCAAGGTAAGGTAGCAGCGAGCGAGCTATGGTGGTGGATGGGCACTAGAAGAAAGGACTGAACCCAGGTTCGAGGTCGGTAAGCAAAGGTGAGATGAGATGAGGTGCGCACCAGACTCCTAGGTAGGTGGGAGGTCGAGGTATCAGTGGTGTGGCAGTCGAGTAGGTAGGTAGGTAAACAACAAAACACAGGCGATGGATGAAAGAGAAACACCAGAAAATATGGATGAACAAAAAGAAAAAAGGAGGTCGAGGTGGAAGGAACAGGAGGAATGACGCGATGGGCAGCACTGTGCAATTCAGCGATGGAGACAATGAAGAGTCTGGCCCATTCCTACTTGCCTGATCTGGCGAGGAAGCTATGTTACGCACTTATTTCGAGGATACCTAGCACTACCTGATGGTGAGATAATGGAGGATGAAGAAGAAGTTTGACTGATAGATAGTGCACGGCTGCCGTCTGTCGCTTTCTCTCCAGTTCTTTTGGTGCAGCTCATCCAATATATTGCTACCTAGTGCTGTTGTTGGTGCTAGCGCCGGGCGCTGGTGCTACGTATGGGACGGACTGCCCTTTTTGTTTTGTTTTTCTCTTTTCGCCTTCTTGACTGAAGAATCTTGGATGAATCGATGATGCTCTTCCTCCAGATTCTCAGTCGCAAAGCCCATCTCCTGGTCTCCCGTCGCCTGGCTTTTCCCCTGGTATCTGAGTCAGGAGTCGCCCACCGTTGCTGGCGATGTGTGTGCGACAACGGTCATTTGCCGCCGTTAAGAACATGGAAGGGGTGTTGTTTTTGGTGCGTGAGCAAGTATAAATGTCACTGTATGACTGCTACGTTTTCTATCCCAAGCTGATCCCTACGCTTTGATTCGATGCTGGCTGTCCGCAAGACGGTTTAGTTTTTTTTTCGGAGCTGCACATCAGAAACAAGATGAGAAGGATGGCCTGCGCAATGTCTCGCAACCAGGTGTTTGGTGTTTGCCTTGCTCTACCTTGCCGTGCTTTGCCTTGCCTTGCCTTACGTTCCTATTCCCATCATTCTGCAGAATTGCTGTTTCCTTCGGAATGCAATTTAGTGAAGGGCTAGTGGATTTCCCGTTGGCTTTTAAGGTAGTGTACTCTTGCAGCGCTTGTTTGCCCAGCTGTTAGGAACAGGGATGATGTTACTATCGCCCAGACAAGTCCGCCAAAGCTTCACCCAAATCAGCTTAGTGCCCGGCCCATGGAAAGCCAGAGAGTTCCACCGCCCAGTCCGAAGAGTTCCACCGCCTAATCGCGGCCGCCAAGCAAGCTGCAACCTCTACCGCAGTAGAGAGAGAGAGCCGCGTTTGGCGATGCCATCTCTGCCTCATCGTATCGGTCTAACGTGCTGTGCTGTGCTGTGCTTCTCACCGCATGGTATTGATGAGTAGAAGTGAAATAGATAGATAAGTGGCATGATAAGCGCCTGTCTCAGATACCTTACCTAGGTAACTACCTTAGGTGCCTTGTCAACTTCTGAAAATAACAACAGCACGTCAGCTTTTCTTGAATGCCTTCATTCAACGCCCAGGGCCCCGCCGTGATGTCCAGGTGCTCGAAATCGCACATCTCGTGCTGCATGCACTCCACTTTCCTAAACCGGGGCGTGCAAACGTCACCGCATTCCGCCTTTTCTCGTGCAGCGGACCTGACACACGGACCAACACTGGATGGACTCGTGGATCTGACAGACTGGAACTGCCATCGGATGATCCTTCCTTCCGATGTTACGGTGGTAAGGTACCTCCACTGGGCTTACCCGACCGGGCTGGGCTACCTTAGGTAAGGTCGGCTGGCCCATGACTAAGCCCCCACGAGCTTGACAAGTTCTGGAAGGCAGCTCCCACGTGACCCCAGCCAGGCGAACGCGTCGACGGTGGTTTGCCTACGGCTGACTGGCACCGACCGACGGAGCCAACCAGACCTCTGGCCCTGTCACTCCGGATCCATCTGCGAGCTTCCACAACGACAAGCTTCCATCACCACAACCAAACCCCGGCGAACGTCAATTAGCCCGCTACATACCTTACCTTCACGATCCCGATTGAACACCTCAATACCCCGCAAGCTATCGCAACACACCCGACCGGTTCAATCCTCCCACGGGGCATCCATCACGATGGCGCTCGACAGCTACTACCAGAACAAGATCGAGGCAATGAAGCTCGAGATCCTCAAGGGTCAAGCAGTTCTCCGCCGCCTCGAAGCTCAAAGAAATGACTACAACTCCCGCGTGCGTCTTTTGAGAGAAGAGCTGGGTCTTCTGCAGCAGCCTGGTTCCTACGTCGGTGAGGTCGTCAAGGTCATGAGCACGAAGAAGGTCCTGGTCAAGGTGCATCCTGAAGGCAAATACGGTACGTCTGGCCATGCAAACCACTCGTCCTCAGTCATGCAATTCTAACCACCCGCTTCAGTCGTCGACGTCTCCGACAGTGTCGACATCACAAAGCTCACCGTTGGCAAGCGGGTAACCCTGCTGTCCGACAGCTACAAGCTCGAAAAGATGCTTCCCTCATCCGTCGACCCCCTCGTCTCCCTCATGATGGTCGAGAAGGTCCCCGACAGCACATACGACATGATTGGTGGTCTGGATCAGCAGATCAAGGAAATCAAGGAGGTTATCGAGCTCGGTCTCAAGCACCCAGAGCTCTTCGAGTCTCTCGGTATCGCCCAACCGAAGGGTGTCCTTCTCTATGGTCCTCCCGGTACCGGCAAGACCCTGCTCGCAAGAGCCGTCGCCCATCACACCGACTGCAAGTTTATCCGTGTTTCCGGTTCCGAATTGGTGCAGAAGTATATCGGAGAGGGTAGTCGTATGGTTCGTGAGCTGTTCGTCATGGCCCGCGAGCATGCGCCCTCCATTATCTTCATGGATGAAATCGATTCTATCGGTTCCTCCCGTGTCGAAGGCTCTTCAGGAGGTGATTCCGAAGTTCAGCGCACCATGTTGGAGCTGCTTAACCAGCTCGACGGTTTCGAGCCTACCAAGAACATCAAGGTCATTATGGCTACAAACCGTCTCGATATTCTCGACCCCGCACTGCTGCGTCCCGGGCGTATTGACCGAAAGATCGAGTTCCCCCCGCCATCCGTCGAGGCCCGTGCCGACATTCTCCGCATTCACAGCCGCAAGATGAACCTGACGAGAGGCATCAACCTCACCAAGATTGCCGAGAAGATGAACGGTTGCTCCGGTGCCGAGTTGAAGGGTGTCTGCACAGAGGCCGGCATGTACGCCCTTCGCGAGCGCAGAGTCCACGTCACCCAAGAAGACTTCGAGCTCGCTACCGCCAAGATCCTCAACAAGCACGACGACAAGGAGGTGTCCCTCGGCAAGCTCTGGAAGTAAGCGATTCAAAAGGGGGATAGAGTGGAAGTGGTACGAGGGCGGCAGTAGCAACGACGGCTTCTTTTTGGTTTGGCGGGAGTTGGGAATGGCCGGGGCGGAATCAGCGCCCACGATTATGCAGTGGCCGCTTGTACGGCTAATATGTACGACTACATAGAACATGGAATCAGCCACGATGACTTACCCTTCCACGTATTTGCACGATTATTGATATGACAGCATTTGCCATTACTCGTAGTGTAAAGGGAATCCCATGTGAAGTTATTTATATGTATGACAGGCTGCTTCCGGAATCCCATGATGCACGTAAGCTAGGCTGAATGTGATATTCTCGTAATATCTGCACCAAACCATATAAACGCCAACGACCTCGCATCCCTTCTGTAAATCGTTTACCGCTGGCCGATTGCGGTGCCGCCGTCTTTTCAAAGAACGTCCTTGCGATTGGCGGGCTGTTGGGTAGCATTCAGACAGGCGCACGTTGGGTGACTCTCCAGCCCGCAACGAAGGCAAGAGCGACCTCCTGAGTGCAACCCAACCCGGCACGCATGCTCCTTCCTTCCCACCAGAGACCCTTTTAGTCGGATCCAATCCCAACTCTTCCAACCAAGCCCGATGAAAGGCCACATGGTCTGGAGGTATAACGCTCTGGTCCGTTAGTATGAACTTGGTATGAAATCGCCATCAAAGCCTTCCACAAGATTTCGTAGGGTCACGGTTCGATCCGTGGCCTCGAGCTTTTGTTTTTTGGTTCTTTTTGGAGGGGCGCTTGTTATTTTTATACTCCTTCCTCTTGCACACCCTCTTTTCCGAGGATGTCTGAGGGTATAAATACGTCGCGAGGTTCACCCATTGCAATATCACCTCAAGCCGCGATCGCGAAGATTGTTCTGGGCGTATGCAGTGGCAATGAAGGTACATCTACGACGTATGTTGCGTCACTGGCAGCTCTGCGAGGGAATACTACGTTGCGTGAGCGCAAGATGCAATTTGTACCTTGGATTCGATCAAAATTGGTTAAATATACTGCAGCACGCCACATCAATGCTTTGCTGGCCTGTTTCCGCCGAAAAGACCTCAGATCTACAGTCAGCATCCATCCAAGAACTCTGCTACATGAATGCGCCCTTCAGCACCCATCTCTCTTTCCGACTAGGTTTCTTCTGGCAAAGTGCTTGGTTCTGGGGAGATTCAGCACTTTCTTGAGAGTTGGCACCAACGCATGCATTCTTATCCGTCTGGTTATCTCTTCACTTTTGCATACCTCTGGAGGGCACACGCTTACGTGGTCTGCCCATTCTTGACCGCATAATTACTTCTACAGCTTAATCATAAGGTGGCAGATCTTGTCTTTGAAGTTTCATCCAAGTCTTCACACCTGGCAAGTTCTGATATACTCAACGTGTGCAGCGGAGGACGGGGACGGACGGCAGTACATGCCCCTTAAAGAATGACTGCATGAATTTTCGAGACTAGTCTTCGCAGATTCAACACGAAGTCCGGTTTAGACATGCTGGAACTCGCCGTTCGCGAATACCCTTGTACAAACATGTAATTCTCCCAAGCTGAATTTGCAAGTTTCGGATCTGCAGGTTTCTGCATTAATCAAGTCTCTCCGGTCCCGATTGTGTCGGCAGCTTAAAATATATAAGGATGATGTGGCTGCCCAATTGCTACACTTCTCTGGGCCAAGCTGACTCCTCCTTTGTGATATTCTGCAAGTCCGAAGCGTCACCCTATAACGTTTCAAATGCTTGAGATGCCGTTTCTGGATCGGGAAAGACTATACGTAAGTGCAAACTGAGCTTGGATTCTTGGCTAAACGTTTCCCAGCCTCGCTCCCTCTTATCCCTGTCCCATGGATATGCAGTCGCATATTCACGAAGACGCAAAAGGGCTTCTTTCGCAATTTGTCGCTTGTCAAACGTCGACCGAAGCAGTTCTAGCAGTGCCAGAGCAGTCGCTAGCTATACCTAGAAGCCATATTCCACTCCGCCGAGATCTCGGCGCCTGGTATGTCCCTGTGGCGCCGGGAAAGTAGCCAAAGGCATCAAAGACATTACAAACAGGAAAGCGGCGAACAATCAGAAAACTATTTCCGGGCACGCCAGATAGTTACAGAGCTTTTTGTTATATAGGCTACCTTTGTTTTCCCATGATGATATCGGCTATAACATGAAATTACTTATAATCTCGTCGAACTATGCCGGGCAACCGGACGATAACCCAGGCATCTCGCACACTTCGCCGAGACATCCCGCTTAAGGCTTCTTTGAGTTTCAACAGGACCTTAATTTCGAAGCAAGCTAATCAACTAGAGAGAGCACAGCCCGGATTTGTACCGCCACGCTAGCACAAGTGTCCCTGGATCTGTGAAAATGTTGCCCTCGCATCACGCAATCTGGCACTAGGTAGTCAGATAAGTGACTGGAGTCTCAGTGCCACAACCACTAAGAAGTCATAGCTAACTTCATACTTACAAATTATTCAAAAAGTCCGAAGCCCTCCGTTCACTTTCCAAAGCCATACAGTGATCGTAGCGTCTTAACCGTGAGCAGTCACAATGAAACAGGCCCCCAACCATACCTAGGGATACAGCGCCCTCCGCCGGCGGCCGAGCCATCATGACCAACGGTGAATGCTCGCGATAATATATTCATCGACAAAGTCTCTCTCTGCTGCTATTCTGCCAGGATACAATCTGAAGAGCGAGGACGATGAAGGAACGACGAAATTCGAAAAGTCATAGCGTGACTGCAAACAACTCTGTGGACGGGATACAACCTGATCTGAATGAGGCGAGTCTTAAAGGTTTGCGTGCAATTCTGTGAAGATAAGCCAGTAACCTCTGATGTCTGGGGTCCACACCGAGCCTTTTAAAGAGGCTAGAGATCTGCGTGTCTCTGCACTGAAGAGTTGCAGCTGGGAAAACAAGCGAGACACTAAGCAACGAAACACGAAAACCCGGTATCTCTGGGGTTTAGAGTCATTCTCGTCGGGTTCATAAACCAAGACAGCTAATCGATTCGCAAGTAGCTCTTATGCTCACCTCTAAAGATCCTAATATAGTCTCTATATCTCTAGTCGCTAAGAGCCGCCTAAGTTAGTTAAATTGTTAAGACGCCGCTGGGTTACGGATGACAACTCCTGGGCCAATTTCGTGGATGATGACAGAACCTTCGCATCCGGCGGGTTTTAGGAAGTACTCACTCATGTTAGTGGTCAGGGACGACGACGATGACAGCGGATGGCGCGGCAGACTATGAGAACTGAGCAACACCAGTCTGCTATATAACGGCATCCGGGGTGTAAAGGTTACTGAAAGGAATACGCGAAAAGGGAGTGGTTGGTTTACTGCCCTGAGATACCAACGGCATCGTGAACGAAATTGACGATTGATCGTCCTTAGACAAGACAGCAGCTTTTTCAGTGTTCACGCGTCAAGTATTGTGTTAGTACGTTGAACAATTGACATATGTTCAGACACACATGTAACGAAAGAGAAGGAAATGGTACGGTGTACCAGAAGAAATGTGTTGTTTGTTGCAATTAACGACACGGATTCTGAAGTAGACATTAGTGGAGATCCCGCATGCGATTTACAACTGTGACTCCCATACTCGCAACTGGTGGATCGTGTTGTTAAATTCACGGGTTTTATTGTGACATTCCAAAAGTCTTTGGCGCACTCTCAATCACCAAACCAAGCGTGAGTTAGATATTAGGGAAGAAGAAGAGGTTCCCATCAGCAGACTGACCCGCGAACACATGTATTTCAGTACAATCAAGGTTCGGAAAATGGGACGACAAGTTTAGCAAGCAATTGCGGCGCCCGGTAGTTGTTGCATGGTGAACTTGACGAGTAGTCAGACATATCGACCCCACGACAAAAAGTTTGACGGGAGATGCGGAAAGTAAACGTTGATTCGAGTCTTTGGGTCAGAAAATCTAGATGCTCGCCAATTTTGAACCTGCAGAGGTCTGGGCAGGCGGTTCCAATTGAGAATGAAAGGCTGCTGATATTGTTGCTTTCTCGCAGTCACCTCCACAGGATATTTACACAGTTCCCGAGGATTCACACACTCAAGATTCATCTCATACAATCAACCACTTCTGAACCCCGACTCATGAAGTACGGAGGCTAGCCATCATTATCCAAGATGCTCGCATGCTGACCTACCACGTGCCAATAAGTAACTCACAAGAGCTATCCTACAACATATAAATAAGAAATAGAAGCTCGGCATTCGTCTTTTGCTCAAGCAATATCAACCTGAACTCTCCTCTTCAAGGGCCCTTAAATGGTTAACATAATGCACATGTGGCGCCGCAGGTATGTACGAACACACAACGGATTCCCGATCTCCACAAGCATAAGAATAAGAACGTGCTCGTTGGTAAGGTATTCAGTCAGCATAAACGGCAGAAAGGGACGAGAAACAGGCTTACGGCAAAAAAAGAAATATTTCGCTGCGAGTTTCCTAGTCGTATTCGCGCCGAAGACCAGCCAGGACGACGACAATATCCTGACCGGTCTGTACGTATGACGCATCGAATATTCACTCACATCAGCATGTGCCCAAAACTTCAACACATCAATAGGGCAGCCGTTCGACTGTTCCATGCTCATATTCGGTCACACCTCTAGTATACAATTCCAAGGACCGACCGTGGTCGAATCCAAACACGCCGGTGCCAAAAGGGCACATGGAAACTAAACCCATGCGTCGCAAGGTATGCGGTTCGAATGCCCAAACGCCGTTCCTCATGCCCTGAGCCCAATTCCCGGGCTATTATGTCCGTATTGCCTGTTGCCGTGAAATAAACGAAATGCAAAGATGCTCCCATTACTCGCTGATGCTGGCACCTTCCGCCATCCAGGGGTATCGCATTACGATTCCGCACGAGTCCTTCCGTTTTCCTAACCGAGTTCTCTCTAGCGAATTCTCATTAAATGTCTCCTCTGAGTTGCAAGCTTCCGCTACGAACTCTTCCCATTTTCGTCTCTTCGTGCTGTCTCCACACATATTCAACAATCGTCTCGTAGCACAAAACATATTGTCGCAAACTTTGAACCATGCTCAGTCGTTGCTGCCGGAAATCCTCTACGGTCTTTTGGATCAGATCAAGGGTGTCGCTATCGTCATTCAACCAGTTGGTATCCAGGGGAGTTCTGTCCAGTGATCCACGGCGCACGTCGGCGCTGGACCGACGGCTACCTGGGTTGAAATCGAACGTCTTCTCAAGCGGAGAGTTCTCTTCGGATGACCCACTCATCTTGATATCACCGTCGGAATCCCTCTTCCGTACCGGCCTTGAGTTGGTCTTCGCCTGCCGCTGTCGTTTAAGCAAGTCGATGACGGTATCCACAGTGCAGAAGGTGCCTGTCCGTCCACATCCTGCTGAGCAGTGAACCAGCATTGGTCTGGGTTTGGGGTTCATCTCCGGCTCATCGGCCGACTCTGGGTCTGGGGAAGCCCGCACAGCAGCCATAGTATCAACGGGCCTGGCCGAGCTTTGCATTGAATTTGCTAGCCTCACCAGACCGAGCAGATGAGAGGGCTGCGCAGGAGCCCCGAAATCAGGCCATGATGGGTAATGCAAGTGAGTGATCTCGCGCATGGGTGCGAAAGGGTGCGCCGAGTGTGATAGAGCAAACTTTCTAACGATGACGTGAGGGGTCTCGGCCTGTGATGGGGCCGGCGACGCGGCAGCAGCAAGTCCAGTCATCGTGGTGTTAGCACGTCGACGTCCTGCTTCCGCGGCCGCAGCAGCCGCGGCGGCCGAAGGAGCAGCGGATCCCTGGTAGTTGCGATGCTTATCGATGTCGAGCGACACCTTCTTCTCGGAGAGCAGTTTCAGTTTGATTAAGCCAAACTCCCTTCCCTGCCAGTACGGGTGGCACTTAAGTTGCCCGCCTTCCGACTCAGCTGTCAACATGACAATAACGCGAACATCTTGTTCCCAAATGACAGACCAGAAGTCCTGCAGATTGTGAGTTTGCATCATATGGCTGCACAAAGGAGAGAGTGCTTACGTCAAATGTCGCCGGGAGCGGGCCCTGGGTCGCGATGTATCTTTTGTTACTCCTGGAAGACTTGATGTGGCTGGCGTTGACATAGTCGCAAGCGCCGTCGGGCTTTTGTAGTTTCACGCGAGCGTGCTCAAACGGTAGGATGTCCTTGTAGCGGTTCTTGCCACCCTTTTCAATGCCGCAAAGTTGAGGTGCGTTCTTATCCTTCTGATTTCCGAACATGGAGTAAGCTGCCTTCATCCGAGATTGCTCCTCTCTTTCGATATCCAAGAATTTATCCGACACTTGTTTGCCGTGATCGCTGGGCTTGGATGCGTCTCGAAGCCATCGAGGTAATGTAGGCGATTCCAATCCATTGGGGCGAGCGATGTCGAGTTGACCTACCCCGTCCGCAAGATCCATATTCTGGCGAATGTTGGAAAAGAAAGGGTTGGGGTTGTTGCTGGCCATTGGCAACATCACACCTCCGATGACAGGTGCAATGCCGGGCCGATTGCCACCCTCATTGGCCGAGGATGAAGGTATGCCACTCGCACCAAGCCCCTCGTCCACAAGCTCAGGGTATGCATCGGCAAACGCGTTGAAGCCTCCCCGCAGGATGTAAGTGCCGCCAGTGTACCCCTCGTTTGTAAACTTCTTAATCATGTTCATGCACGATACAGCATCACGCTTCTCCGCCGAGTACGCATCGTAGACAACCAGGTTCTTGGTCGACTTCCACTTTGAAAATCGCTCTTCGTTGGTGGCATTTTGGAAAGTCTGCTGCAGCTTGGTCAGGTTGAATGTGGCGCGCTTCAAAAGGGTCGTCGGGATGCACAGGTTGAGAGCCCCCTCGATCCTGGCCTGGGCGTACTGCTGCGACACTCGCAGATCCAGAAGCAGCAAGTCGTTCCCAGGACTGTCAGCATCGATCAAGTCCTTGAGCCGGGCAGGTGAAATCAACGAAGGGCCGCTCTCCATGTTTGGTGGCAACGTTTCTGCTCTCGGCTGATTCGACCCATTACTACGTGGTGATGGCGGGTCAACCTTGTTCTCCGATATTGACATCCTCGGGTGGCGGTCTTCGACTTTGGAAACAGTTGTTCTACGGTCAAATGGCGACTCCGTTGGTTTCGGGGACTCAAATCTCGGCAGGTTCAAGTTGAAGACTGGCGGTGGGTTGATCGACGCCTCGGAGCTGCGCTTCGAATCCGCCGAGACGTACGCCGAATCATGACTGGTTCCCTGCTCAACGGGCTTCTCATTGGTGACTCGCGGGATTGAATAGTCTGATGCGGAACCGCTTGTGTGGGTATTCCATCTCGGGGGGCGAGGGCGAAGCGTTGTGGGATTTGGCGGTGCCTGAGGAAAATGTGACGAGGAGAGGCTGAAGCCTTTGCCGCGGTTCAAGTCCGCCTGTCGCTTGAAGGCCTCATAGTCGGGGTTAGCATCGATGGGAACCTGCTTCGGTATGGCGGCAGCGAAAGATTTGACGGAAGACGACGGGGAGCTCCAGTTGTCTCGTGGCATCACTGAAGAATCTCTGGGGTCAACTGATTGTTCGACTACGAGGCCAAAGTAGTTAGGGCTCGCTGCTCGCTCAGCTGGTCGGGCTGGTGACAGCTTCTGTGGTGGCAAAGGCTGGCCGACGGAATAAGGCATCCTGGGAGATGCTGCTGGCGTCGTAGGCTTTGGACTCTTTGCGGCAGCTGAGACGGACAGCTTGGACTGTGAGTGGGAGTGTGTGTGTGTCTGGCGTGGGCCAGGCGACGGCCTGGGTGCGGAATGGGGAGTCTTCATGGTGTAGTGGACGGATGTTGAGCCGTCAGTCCCCCTCTTGTCGAGCATGGTTAGTGTAGGTGGGAGGGGGGAGATTGATGGAAGCAGGATAGTCGAGAGCGGGCAGGAGGTGCTTTGATGTGAGCCACGGATGCGCTGAAGGATATGTTTCCGCCGGCGGCCAAGTGATCAGGCCTTGGATCGATTATAGCGCCATTGTGGTATGGCGTTTGGCGGGACGGTTGAGGTAGGTAAGGTAGGCAAGGTAAGATGGTTTAGACAGATCGGAGGGAAGTGGAAGGGAGGGAGGGTGTACAAAGGCGGCTCTTTGAAATGAAAAGGGAAGGCAGTGGGGGGTCTTTTAGAGAGAAAAGAAGGTTGCGGGGGGGTTCTGACGTGACGGCACAAGTGGCGATCTGAACCCGGTAGGGAAGAGCAGCAGAGTGCAGGCGGAAGGTAAAGTAGAACAAGTAGGCGTGTAGATGCAGAAATAGAGGCTGGCTGGTCTTTGCGCTTTTAGTTGACTGACTCCTGCTGTGAGGAGAGAGCGAGCGCGTCTGGGGGCACGGGACGGGGTTCTTGGATGAATGTGACTTGACTTGACTGGGCTGAGCTGACAAGGAGCCCCAGAAGAGGAGACAGAGGAGGCTTCGACGGACCAGGAAGACAGGGAAAAAGGATGGGACAGGGGGGTGGCGTTCGGCGTCCCGAGATTCATTTGAATGGGAAACAAGAACGCCTTGAGGGCCAGTCAAGTCAGTTGGCATCGACTTCAGGCGCCCAGAGGCAATTCGGGTTGAAGTGAACCAGAAATTAACGGGCGGATCAAGGAAGCCAGCAGATGGACAGTGGGGAAATCGAGGAACAAGAAAGACACGAGGGAAGAAAAGGAGGACCTGGCGAATCCGGGGTGTGAGTGTGGGAGACAAGGCGAGCAGGTCGAGCATAGAAAAAAAGGGTCCTTTTTTTTCGGGCTGTTACTGGGAGGAGGGAAGGAAAGGGTAAGGGTAAGGAAAGGGTAAGGAAAGGGAAAGGGAAAGGGGTTCCCCTGGCGGCGGCAGGGAGGGGAGGGTTCCTCGGGGGGTGTGTGGAAGATAAAAAAAAACAGGTGCGTGGTCGTGGCCGCAATAGTGGTTCTCGCGATAGCTGGCTGGCGTGGTTTATGTTTTGGAGTTCGGATGTTGTGTGCGTTTATCCTGTCCTTTTTGAAGTGTATGTGGGTTGATAAATCTAGCTGTTGGCGGTTTGGCTTGTATACAGCTTTCCCAGTCAGACCGTAACATTTGATTACTTTCTTCTCGTATTCGCAGAGATGGTGTGGTGTGCGACGTGGTTGTTGTGAGTAGCCGCGCAGGTAAGAAAGGTGGTTGAATAACGGGAGCTCTACCTAGTCCGTAACCCAAGAGAGAGACAGACGGCAAAGATACAGATAGTGGCGGCGAGGCTCCCGCTTGCGCTTACGTTCATGCTCATAGCTGACCCCAGATAGCCACCTCAGCCCAATCCTTAGGTCTACAAGGCCCCAGGGTACCTGATAGTCCGCTGCAAGTCACAGAGTTGCCCTGAGAAGCTTGAACTGAATGGAATTGTCTTCGGAGCGACTTGTCAGCACCGAAAAGCAAATGCCACACACGGGACAGAGCAGAAACTCAACGCGGTGCGGGCGCGCGCAAGTGGAGAGGAAAGGGCAAAAAAGAGGGTGTGATGTCCGATGAGGTCGTGTGTTGTCCTAGACGGGAACGATCGGCGTCTTGGGGTTAGCTGGCGGGGACCCTGACCTCAGACCTGTGTCAGACGTGAGCAGGTGGCGGTGGGAATGAGAATCCTCTGGCGGCGCATACCGTGTCTCTTTGCTGACTGCACACGCGCGCCTTGTATAGCCAGCAAACAGTGCAGAGCTGGATTATGTCAGCTACTCGCACAGTGTCCGACCTCACACGATTATCACAGGGCGCGGCCCCATCCACGTCGTCATAGGTACCTACCTAGGTAGAACGGGGCACCTCCTTTGACTGGGTCAGCTTCGTGAGCTCTGAGTGGCTGGAATCTCGGTTGTGCGCCCTCTAGGAGGGAAAGCATGGCGCAAAGCTGGGCATCTGGACCCGTCGAATGTCGCAAACAAGTTGCGCCACTGTACCATTTTTTGCCATTGCGTGATGGGTGCAGTCGTTTCGTTCGCTTTGTGTTTTGCCGTGTATGAAGTTGGTAGAGGCGGCGAAACGATGACAGACGCAACAGATTGCGTTTGAATCGTGAGATGCGCACCAAAAGCAAAAATATTGTGTGTCCACCAGCGACTGACCGACTCCGAGAAGCGCAGGCGCCATTTGATAGCGGACAGCTGCCAAACGGACTTGCAGGAACTTGACCAGCATCGACGAGTCTAAAAGCAAGGCAGGCCAGCCCAGAAGGAGAAAGGCAGGGGAGACTGGACAGGGCAAGCCCCGGACCAAGCAAGGGAGCCGCAGAACGAGAGGAGAGCATAGGAAGCAGGGCACACACCGCGCGCTAGTGAAGAAAGAACGGGACACTTGAAAATTGCTCACCGTAACCAGTGTTCCATTCTCATATTTACATGTTGCGTGTTTTGCGTTGAATTTGCAGATGTTTGGCAGCAATCGCAGTGTTACAGACAGCAGCATTTGGAGAAGACTCAAAAGAATACCTTCCCTGTACCTCAGCGAGCTTTATTTAGGAGGTGGGTCCGCATTGGGACGACGTCATAAGGCCCATGTAGATTGGGAATTTGGCATCATCGTCTCAATGTCGACCAGTCTAGACCCCTTTTCGAAGCCAGCCCCCCAGCCAATCGCGCGCATGCACCCCTTCAGAGTATGGGAGCACTGGTCGCTTGTGTGGTGCAGTGTCGCCAGGGAGGAGTGATCAGCTCCTTCCAGACCGGCCGTTTGAACAAATCGTTACTCACTTACTGAAGTAGGTAAGGCTGTTTAAGGGCAGCCGCATCTCAGTCACGACAGCCCATTCTTCTGCTTCGCGATTGTCAGTCAGTTGTCGTTTTGTTTCGTCTCCCAACAGCTGCAACAATATCTCAGGCAGACAGCAGCAGGAAATTGCAACTCCAGGAGCACTGCAGAGAGGTCTCATTACATTTTTCTGCCCCCAAACTCTCGGCCCCTGTTGCCGGACTTACTCTCGGGAATGACGTAGTCGAGCATTACGAACGGTCAGGTACCCGTCATCAATTCAGCTGACGTCTTGGGCTGGGGCTCCCATGCAAAAATGCTGCGCAACCCACAAACTCTACGACCCACTTGCGTGTGCTACCTACCTATACTACCTTAGATATTTTGTCCGTGAGAGAGGGTTTGCGTTGCGCAGTATCATGCTCGGGGCCTAGAACTATTCCATTAGATCTGCTCGACTCGTGAACCTGGGCTGTGAGACGGCCACGATCCTAGAAATCATAGGAAACTAACTCAGCTTGACAATTCTGCCTTTTAAACCTGATTCTTCTGCCCAGTGCCATCAACTTGGGACGCACATCCACGTCGCCAGCGAGGGATCATGCTGCACCACCATCACCACCAGCAGTGACAACAGGGTTACCGCAACTTATTTAGCTCTGCAGCGCGGCTGCCGTCAACACCGGACGACAACAATCAGGCACACTTGAAACTTGGGAGACGCGGCCGCTGGATATTCCGCAGGAAGAGTCAAATGGCGATGAACATGCTACCATCTCCCTTCAGGTGAGCCTAAATTTCCAGGTATTGCTCTGTCTAGGGCCATCACGAGTTGCTGGCACGCTGGGTCTTGGTTCTGGCACTAGACTAGGACAATGCGTCGTGAAGTTGGAAGTTGGAGATGCGGAGTGGCCGTAACAATTAACTACCTACTGCTACAGTAAGTTTCCATTCATGAATCGGCCTGGAGTGGACCCCATTTTTTCGGACACACAAAGGTTACCAAGTGGCCGTAACGAAATGCTAAGGAGTGATGGTTAATGAATCTTAAGCTACCTTACTGCTATTACCAATATTGTTACAGTCTCAAGGCAGGGCAGGAATTGAAACAGACAGGACCTGGAATGAGTTGGGTCCGGTAAGGCAATAGATGGCGTGCCTGTTGATCTGGGAAATTGCGTGGCTTGAACCAACCCAGGTGTCCATGTCCAAGTTTGAAGGAGGAAGCTGTCTTGCACCTGTATGTTCACTGAAGTTGTCACTGTTCTGTGTTCACCACGCTGGGTGCAGGTGCGACTTCCCTCCCCTCCTACCTTACCTACCTGAGTCAACATTCCTCATGCTTCCTCCCGCGCCGCGCCTTCTCCAACTCTTGGCTACCTGCCAAAAGGGAAGCATGAGGGTGGGCATGGCAGGCGAGAAGAAAGGGCCGGTGAGGGGCTTCCAAGTCTCCCCCTCCCTGACATCCTTCCTTCCTCCGATAAGGTATCCGTACATCAAAGTCCGATTGTCCATTTCTCGAATTTTCCCATCTTTTCCCCCATTTCCCCGTTTCCATGCCCTCTGCCATCTCCCCGTCGCATTCTCCAGTTAGAATCCCGTCTCCATGTCTCTCTCCTAAGCTCCTTCCACTACCCATCCGTTCCGGTGGATTTCTTCCGGCAGTACTGTCTCCCCCCCCCCCCACCTCCGTCCCAATCTCATCCCATCCCAACGCATTGCATACAATTCCACGCTATTGGACTTCCGCCTTGTTTTTCCCTTCACCGACACGAACATGGCCAGATTATTTTTCCTGGAAGGTTTCTACTTTTACCTTTGACAGCGACTTTCTAACCCCACCGACCTTACGTCCGGGTCTTATTGTCCAGAGTGTCCCGCTGACCGTCCTAGTGCCTTTACCTTGGCACGGCACGATAGACCAAGCTGCCTCGCACTCGAGCATACCTCCCTCGGACGTCGCTCCGGGTTTTCACCACTACTTCCGTCCTCCCAACACCCTTTCCGTGCCTATTCTTACATCGGCCGCAGAAAATCAGGGTCCTGGGGCCCAACTCCTATTGCCACCACTCCGACGGGAAGGGGTTCATCACGCCAGCACCGGAATGATTGAATCAGCACCAGCAATATTGTCGGTCGGTCTAACCACCAATTTTTGGGAGAATACCCGGCCACGGGAGCCAATAGGATGGGTGCCGTGCAATAGATGCCAGGCATGCTACCCATCCATTCGGCCTTGCGACTGCGCTTGTGACCGAGTCTGGGGTCTTTTCCTCCACGCGTGGATGACTACATGACTTTCTTTGGTCTTCCCCTCAACGTTGTACAACAACACAGGCCTTCAGTGACACTGGCGCACAGAATCTTGGTAAGGAATCTTCCTTCCACAGACGCCCAGCATAATGGTCGTCAGATGGTGGGATGGTGGTGTTAGCTTCGTCGACTCGTCTCGACCTTTTAATGTGCGCTTTGCGCGGCGATGCGTCGAGGCGAGCTCCTATCATTTGCTGGCGTGGCATACAGGATCACGCCCGTTTTCGGGGTTGCTTAGCGTTCAAGTCTACAAAGGGACTAAGCTGCAGGGTTCTTGATTGCCAATTACTCTGTTAGGTAACTGAAAGGGCGGACAAGTGGCTCTGAGTTGCCGTTCCAATGGCTCGCGCCCCAAGGTCGGCATCCACGCATTTTGGTCCTCTCCCACTTATTCCCGTCAGCACAGTGGACTTGGGTACTATTGCCAAAGTCCCTTTTCCCACCCGTCTGGCTGGTACCTCGAAACACCCTACAAACCTGGGCGTTTTGGATGTCAATTTCTCTCCAACTCACACGTCCCGTTCAACTGAAAGACCCTTATTTTGTCCTCTTTTTTTTTCTCAGTGCTATCGGCGCTTCGTTATAAAGTGGCCTTATTATTTCGTCATCATTCAGGCATTATCAACCGAGCCCTGCGCCTGCGGCCCCCTGATTTCTTTTCAATACTGCTCTGCACGCAGCACTACCAAATAAAGTTTTTCTCTCTAGGCGCCTGCGGAAGACCCGTAGTCTCAACGTCATCATTATGAGCGCTCGTTGGGGCGGATCTCTTTCTCCTCTTGGCATCTCCCCCCCTGAACTGAACACCAAGAAGCAGGGACTCGGAGTACTGGACTGAAAGAGACAGAGTCCCTTTGTCTCGAATGAGACGGACCTGCGCGCCGTCGCCTGTCGATTGCGCGCTAGGATTCGCAAACCATGCAGCCAGTGCATCCAGCTAAGCGCCGGGCTGCTTTCGTCCCGCCACTCAACTCTTGCAGAATTGTCTATCTCATCTATCGGCAATACAAGCGAATTTTGAAAGATATCGATAGCCTCAAGTCGAACTAGGTACACAAGTACATGCATGCATCAACAAGACAGCGACTCAAAGCAAGCCCCAAATCGCCCTGTCCACTAACGACGTCTTCCCCGCACCGGTCGTCTCACGAGTCACCACCGACCCCCTTCACTGAAATTGAGAAAAGTCCCCACCACTCTTATCCTCGTTAACTCTCTCTTGGGAAAACTTCAGGGAAGACCGTTCCGAGTCGCACACCGCAAACTCGCGGCGGACGCCTTCCAAAGCGGTCTAGAACGCGGCCGATGGCCCACTCGCCCCATTCACTCTTCAACTTGAACCGCAAGCTGTCCTTCCGGGCGCAGGCAGGGTGCCGGGCTCGAAATATTCTGCCCGCTAGATTTCAAAGTCACACAACGGGCAGCACGGCCGCGGAGGCAGGCCGAACCTTGCCTCCGGGTCGTTTGCGCCTTTTTCACTGTGACACTCGCAGCCGGTTTCTCCGGTCCGGCGGTAAACTGACGATGCTACTGCACAATTGAAGTCTCCCGGAGAAGGGCCAGTTCAATTTTCTTCTAGTGCCTTTTGCCAGTTCAATTTACAGGCGAGTCAATCGCCTGTCTCGGCTCATGTTTTGTTTTTGGGTATGCTTTCCTCTGCGTTAAGCGATCGTGAACCTACCTGAGTTTATCGAGACTTCTAACTACGAGGCAGCCGCAGTCTGTGGGGTTTAACTTTGTGTGATTCGGATAAGCCAAAAAGCCTGCTTCATCTCCGAGGAGCGTCATTCGTAATCTGTAGACTGTATCCAATACTGGCATTACAGGCTAGTACGAAGCAAACAGTCGCTCAACTGATAGCCGCACAGCATCGGCGCTTCACAGCAGATCGCCCCTCCGATAGCAGAACCAGTCTTGATTCCTCGATTCTCCTGATTTCAGACAATGCATGTTCAGCCTCATGGCCATCAGGTGGTTCCTCCTTCATTTCTCGGCCCCATTAAGTCGGCTATGCAAGTCATGACACGAACAACTGAAGAAAACCCACCCCGAAAAATGTGCGGATGAAAGGGTCACATCAGATGAGACATGGGACTCGACGAGTATTCGGGGAACGCCGTCGCACCGCTTAACCGTTGGCCGTCGCCCGCCCGCCCCCAAATTCTCGGATAATAGGTAGGCACGATGTCCTTATTTGAATGCCTATGATGTCAGAGACGCTGTCGTGGAGCAATTTACCCGGGGTGACTGGCTCCTTTTGCTTGGACACTCCGGGGATTTGGAGTGATGGGGCTTTCTGCTGGGGTTCGCTTGACGGGTGAGACCTTGGGGTCGGAGGCGTCTCCGAGTTTGGCTGGGCGAGAGGTTTGCATGGAGACAGGAGTCAAACCCCCTGCTCGGGTCGACGACGTGCACATCGAGGATCGAGATGGCCTTCGGCAATGTCACGCACCCAGCCAGAATGTTCCCTGCCTTTCTAGTGCCTGAAAGCTATGATCAAAACAAGAGATATTGTTTGGACTGGATCGGGCCGTTTCTGCGAGCTGTAAATCCAGCCGCGCTATGCGCCGGAGTCAGGTCCGCGGTGGCGTATGCCGTGAGGCGTCCGATCATCGCAACGCCGCCAGATGATACGTTCGGCTACGGCCTTGCTGGCCAGTACTTACATCAAAGCCTTGGGTTGGTCATGGTGTGCAGTGAAAGACCTTGTCGTGAACTACTCTTCCCGCGTTCGCGTGCAATTCCTCGACACCGACACCTAGGGCTGAGGCACGACGTCACGGAAGTATTTGATCACGATGTCGTAAACCCAGATGACCGGCACAGACTGTGGAGATCGAGTTACTGTCCATTGCGCTGACTCGCGATTCCCAGCCCGCTACCAACGACAGCCAATTGTTGGAGCCTTGCTTTATGAATTATCTGGCGGCCAGCAACACCCATCCGTGCCGCTTGTTTTTCTGGCTCTTGCATCGAGGCACTGCTCTGCGTTGCCGTGAGCGTACTCATACTGGCAAATCCAATCTCTCTAGCGGCGAGCGGCTTGTGCTACCATCTTGATATGCCCATTGTATAGGCGTAACTGCAGTAAGCAATGGATTTGTATATTGCAGGAAGGACCCACGCCGATTGCTTCAGCATTTACGCCCTTGACTTGTTGTCATTTCGGTGGCGATCGCCCGAGCCATTCGATTTGTGAGAGTCTCTCCAACACGGGACGGGCTGTGGTGGGACATATGAGACGCTACTGTGTGCGGTGTAGTACGGTGACTTACTCAGCTGCTTGAAGAAGTCATTGAGCTCGTGATACTCGCCGACTTACACCATGATAGGTATTGATGATAATAAGTAATGTCTAACCTCCTACTTGTTGTGCCCGACGCGCAGTAGGGCGTCGATGTAGCGCTAGTAGGTCGTAACATTCCTTGGAAGGTCGTTATACCCACATTATGAGGCACCAGAATCACGGGCAGGCTTTCTCTTGTTGATGCAGCGTCTGTTGTCACTTCCGTCGTCTGGTGGTCTCCCTAGCATATGTCATATTCGGAGAATGGTACCAGCCCCGTCGACATGCAGACTGCAACAAGGAGCTCTCTGGAGAGAATTAGCAGAGAGACGAATTCTCTAGATGGGTTCCTTGACAGCCGAGGTCGTCCAAGTGATTTCGGCCAAATCACTTCCTAGGAAGCTCCAAATGGGTCACTCTGAATGATCAAATCCAATTTGAACCAAGCAGCAGCTGGTCCCTAGGGGTTACTAACTTACTAGAAGACGTCGAATGCTGTCTTTTCACAACTCCTTCTAGGACAGGCGTGGGTTGAGTTGCAACGAGTTCTCGAATAGGCGCCACTTCACCTGCCGTATAAAACTCTGCTTCTGTGACGTTTTGCATGGGGCTTCTTTCTGAGAACGACACAGGTGATGGGCTTCGTGATATTTGGCCTGATGCTCAGAGTGATGTCACTTTCACTGCGTGCGACTGAGTGCGTTCTAATCAGGTCTTCGATGGTTCTAGATCCTCGCCCGATCATGGATGATGCTGGGACAGCAGGAGACGACGCCAGGTGGTGCGTTTTCCAGAGAGAGAGCTGTGTCTCAGTGTGAACAGTGAGAAGACAACTTGACAAGTTAAGCTCTTGGATTTTGATTGTGCATGTCAAAGAGATATGTACACTTCGGTGCATCTTGATATTGAGCCAACGGAAGCACAGTAGTAAGGATGCCTGCCACGCCAAGACTCTCATAGCAGAATGGTCTTAGCAGCTTTTATGCGCATCACCCTCTACCTAGATGTTCGGGTTAGTATGGCTTATAAGAGTTGGCATTGTGTATCCTTTTCTATAATGAGTAAACTTCTGTCCTCTGCTATATCCTCGGACTATCGGAGCACATGCCAAGCCGGGAGCTAGGTCAGGCTCGTTAAGCAGAGATTTGATGTGCATGCAATTCGAAGCAATAATGGTAAGACTGTTCATCTTTAATACGCAGTGTCCTTGTCCAGAAAAGTCATTGTACTGTTCATGCTCCGTATTCCTAACGCACTGGCACTGGCATGAATCACTACTCTACTATCATGTGGTCTGAAGACAACGTATGTTCCATGCCAACACAGCAGACCCAACACAACTATGACCCGAAGTATTCACTTGTGGCTCATAGGTTTAGCCCTTCCAGTGAGGCTTTCGGGGAGGGAGTAGCCTTTATATAAGCACCTAGTACTTTGCAACACATTCCGTCGGCATCAGTAGAATCGGGAATTGACTCCATCCTTGGCTGTTTGCTTCTCAGCCCAAGTACCATGGCCAGTGCTATTTGATGGGGAATCTAAAGCACAACTAATCAGCGAAATCCGATCCCTCTTCAAGCTAAGCCATTGAGGGCTTTCTTGCCTTGTTCTTTGATGTTCCTCTTTGGCCGTCTCAGCGGTGTCAGGGCGCGGTACGAGAAACAATCTCTCTTGGTGTCAAGTGCTGCCGACGGCATCACTGCATGAGGGTTTAACAAATCGGCTGGCTTTGGTCATGACTCCCACGCATCGCCGTGTTGGGACATCATTCGAGTGAGTGTTCAGCTGATGTCATGTGGAATTACAGGGTGTTTTGTTACTTATTCCGAGAGACGGATACAGCCTTGATGCGCCCCTTTCTCGTCAAGTGCATCTTTTGAGAAGTGACATTTGATTCACTTGAGTTTCAGGACCTATGGGCAAAGACGTTGCTGTTGTGAGAACTTGGCTGTCAGGAGGCGTCCATATTGCAGTTCATAGGCCCTGTGTCACCTTTGCCTTTTTTGGCTTGACTTTGGCCTGACTTTGGCCTGACTTTGGCCCTAGGGACGAATACTTCCGCACATGTGGTATGAGTTGAAGCAAGCACATGATGTAATCAAGGCGGATCATTTATCAAGTTGCCAATATCTTATTTACATCGTTGATATGCGCGAACCCTAGCGATGAAAGTCCGGTCTCCTGTCTCAACACAACAACTTACACCGCGCCGCGGTCATTTTCCCAGTGGTTGGTTTTCTTATAAAATGTTCTTAGTTAACTTCACGGATCGTTTGCGCCTTATTCTTGCTTTTTATCTTACTGTAAATACTTATTGTAGCTTTGAATGTTTAGATTAGGTTGTCTCCTTACTGCTTAGCTATGCCGCCTTGCTTTAAAACATAGCGATACTTTTATTAAAGAGTAACACTCTATAGAGGATATATAATAACGTATAATGCAATTTAAGAATGTTTTAAAGATAAACACTAGTGTTTGCTTATAGAAGCATTACTTCTTATTATATTAAGTAGAGAATCTATTAAGAATATTAAGGCCTTTGTTAATTGCTATTATATCTCTCTTAAAAAATAAAGAATGTAGTAGTCTCAGGTACTGGCAAAACATCCCCCTTTTCCCTGGGAGGGCGGTCGACCGTCTCTGGGCTCCTGTTGATCTTTGTATGTTTGCAGTTGGGTAAAGAAAGAACGGCCAATAAGTCACAGTTAGTCAGTGATGCCATTTGAGTGTTTGAAGACCTGCATATCAATTTCAGTCCAGCTAGACATATGGAAGGTCTGCGGATGTCGTTGGACCATGTACCATAGGCATAAAGCTTCCAAACTACACACGGTAAATCAATTTGCTGTTTGCTCCGTTATTTGTTGCTTTTCTACTCTGGTACATTTTGATGCGAAAACTTAGAAGATGGCCACCTGTGGTACTTTGACGATCAGTTGACTTGAATCACAAGTTGAAGCGCTCGAGAGATTCTAGCTTTCAGAGCAAGTTCGTGTATGTTCGAGAACTCTTTCCATTACGAAATCTCGAAGGCCGTACCAATTTTCGCAACTGGTACTGAAAACAGAGCAAATTAGTTTTTACTGTGCGATATCCATATGGTAATGGTCTTTAGTGTCTCTTCTGGACCCCGAAAATACCTTAGCATGGAGGCTCAGAAACGTCTGCGTTCGAGTCGGTGCTCGACGTATTTCAAAAGTTTGAGATGGAAAGCGCAGTTTTTACGGTCTCTCTAGAGGCATCATAGCAGTATGACTGCGTCGTTTCTCAAATCAGATTCTGAGGATTTCGAACAACTCTGATAAAGCCGCGATACTTGGATTAGTCCATCAATACGTTTGAGCCTGTTGAAGCAAACAATATGATGGCTTCTGTCGAGGTCCTCCCTTATCGTTCCAGAATTATACACAGCGAAAAACTGATGGGCTTTTGTGGACCAGTGGTCGCGTTCTCTTGTAGAACTGCGTCCGGCATCCAGAGGCCGTCCATGTAGTTCTTGGCAAGCTGAGTGGTTTGACTGGCAAGCCGGTCTTTCAGTGACGAGATGTAAGAAGTGGCGGATACAGATCTGGCAAGGAAATTAAAACAATGCAAATTTAAAGAATTTGCATCCAATTTCTGCAAAAACTTCCAAGTGCACCGCCTAGAGACACTGCGTCGGGCACACCTAGCTCATACGCCCACCCGTCTCCTTGCTCGTGTAGACAAGAATATGCGACATGTGCTGAAATTTCCCTTGCCAGATACGATAGCCCTGGCTGAGAATAATATATACAAGCAAGTTTTTTCCCATCTTAAGGTACCTACCTATTATAGTGGTGTCGTTGCAGGTTATAAGCCTAGCAATAGCATGAGTGCGTAATTACAAGAAGGAGCCTCGTAGTGTTGCGTTATCAAGCGAATAGAGACATTACTCCAGGGGGCGTGAAGGTAGTAAATATCTATAAAGAGGTTCTGCTAGCTATTTAAAACCCCTTACTGCATATTATAATCTTTTCTGATATCTATACTCTATACTAGATATATCTAGCTAGTATAAGAGGCCTGATATCCAGCTATATAAAGGGGGAACCTCGCTATCTTTAAATAGCTAATTAATAAGTCGCCTTCTTATTTTTTGTGAACAGGGCTCTATTGAAAACGCTGGACTGTTGGTATACTGTAGCATTAAGTGGACGATTTAGAAGAGATTCAAATAGCAGAAGAGTACTCGCATTGCTCATTCTTTTTGTGTTATTCACCCCAGAAACCATGAGAAACAGAGCGAGCCATAAATTGAGGTGACGCCTTGCTCTGCAAGGCACCAACGTCACAAGCCACCGCCATGAGTCTTTCGATGGCGCTCGTTCTGATACTATTGCTGGCCGTGACTTCTCTCGCCACCGAGTGAAATGAAGATCTCAAGTATCTTCCCTCTTCGTGAATGTAAAAATCTGTGATAACGCTGTTCGGCTGCACCCTGTGAAGCTTACACACTTGAATCGGCACTTGTTTGATGGACTCTAAGAAGCTGATGTAACGTAGGTAGCTCGTCGCCTCATATCGTGTCGATGCTTGAGTTGCGGAATTGCATGGACGATTGCCTTCCTGTAGCGACGACTTACCTGCTTTCACAGATCACAAGGATATACGTGCCTGAATTCCCTGGGTCAGAGACGTGGCCCGGTCAAATATTCAATATGTCGCCAATGTGACTGGGTGGCTAACAAATGGGGAGGTTGGCGTCGGGCCTTGGCGACCAATTGACTTGCCTGGAACATTGTCCAAGTCGGGCTTTGGTAGCACAGCAGTTCAGGCCTTTGGCCGGCTCAGCGACCACATGGCATTGGTTTAACCTTGCCCTTAGACCGAGGAAGTCATGCAGGATGACCATCATTTCGCAATAGTGCCGAGGCTAGCTGCAAAGCTGGTTCCTGCAGTGCTGCAATACGAATGTCGCTGAGAGCGCCAAAACGTTGAAGCTACTATACACGGAGCCGTAGCTATCGGCATAGCTACAACGGCCCGGATGGCCGTGGGGGGCTCGTGGCAGAGGGGGAAGGTTTGTCGGACCGCGCCACAGCCGTTTGGAGTGTCCGTGGCGGCGATTATTGCCCACGGGGCCGGGCCTTCCACATGACTATAGTCGCTTTATCGCAGGATTATGACGCCAACGCCTTTCCCAGTCCGGACTGGCCGGCCATCTTACACCCTGCCTAGGTAACCGAACTGAGGAAGCCTGCGATGCGATGCGTGAGACGGGACTCTTGGACGTTGAATCGAAAATTGATGCTGTGCGCTGCTGAAGTCCTAAGAGCGCCGGGAACATCAAGGAAGGAATCCTGGATGATTCGCAGGCGAGTGTCAAGGTAATTAAGAGTGTCAAAACCTTGCTGAGATGAGAAATCAGGGATACGCAACGCCGGTTCTTCCGTCTTCAGTCCAGGGAGTACTGCGTGCACCAAGGATCCTCAAGGGATGGGCGGAGATGGTGGGACGCTAGAAGGCTTTTTGGGTCCTGTTCTCTGCTTGCCTTCGCTAAAGATGGAAGAGCGCTAGTGCATTTTAGTGGATAGCGCCCTGTTTGTCATACCTGCCCAGGTGTGCAGTGCCGCCAGTCGCAATCGCTAGGGCAATCGCTAGCCAGTGCGGTGCTCGGTCAGCAGGGCCAGAGATTGATGGGAAACTGGAAGCTTCCGTCATTCTAGAGTCTTATGTTCCTTCTGGCCAAAATTTCGAGGTGTGAGGTGGTGTTTGGGCCCAGCCCCCTAACCCCCAAACGAAACGAAGCCCAGCCTCAACCCACCCGCCCGTCCTGCCTTGGCCACCTGCCTGCTTGGGCTTGCTTCACCTGCAACCCGCCTTGCACTTGCACTCGCACCTGCCCCGGGCAGCTTCAGCCATGATTTCCCGTCTCTTACATTTCCTTCCTGGACTAAACCATCTCGATTCCCAGTGCTGCGGCGGTCCTGGGAAGACGCCCATTCCCAACCTTTTTCCTCTCCGTGTACACCATTTGTGGTCTCTGAGTTCGGTCTCCCGAGTGTTTTAATCCAAACACGTCGCTGCTCCTCTCGACTCACCGTTGCACATTCGCTTGCCTTAGTTACTGTTAGGCTTCAGTCAATCAATCACCGATCCACTTTGTTTGGCCGACCCTTCGACTCCCCCGTGACGACGATCTCCCTTAGACACACCACGACCAGACAGACGCCTACTTCTGCCTAAACTCGATATACCTATACTCGAGGCTTTACCCCGAAAATCAAGCCTTGTCTTTCGCGCAATTTCAATCTTCGAACTCTACTGTCCGATTGCTGTTTTCATCGTCACACCTGCGACCGCGGCGAAACAACCGCTCGAACCCCATAACATAGAAGCCAGGCACGCCGCCAGTATGCGTCGCCCTTCGGCAGACCTCACCGATGCGTCGCGCAACCTAGAAGAATCAATCGGCTCTCCCTCATCAGACTTCGACGCAGGCGATGTCGACCTGTCTATGCCACCAAACTCCGACGAGGAGATTGACGACGACGGCGATGGCCGCATCTTCACCCCGCCTCCACACATAGCGGCGCGGTTTTACCGACCGTCTCAGGCTCGTCGCAAGGACTCAGCTGCCTCCTCCCGCCGCAACTCCATCTCGTCTGCACATTCCCGCTGCTCTTCCACCCAGACCTTCACCCGCCACGGCGCTCCCCAGAGCAAGCATGTCGCCCAGCACCTCCGGCGCACGTCCTTCCTCGAAGACCGAAAAGCACGCCTCGCAGACCGAGCTGCCCATGCAGAAAAGGTTCGTCTGAGAGCCGCCACGGCTAAGGCCAGCCACCGAGATACCTCCCTCTCCGAGGAACGCGCCATCGCTGCACAGCAAGCACGCGAGCGGAACCTGGCTGAGATCGTGGCCTCTTGTGCTGAGGAGGTCAAGAGGGCCAAGACCGTGGCCGAGACCATGAAGGAGAAAAGAGAGCAGGAGCTAGTCAAACTGCGCGTACAGATGGAGGAGCGCCTAGCCGAGGCAGAGAAGAGAAGGGAGGAGCTCAAGAATCGAAACGCTACCAAGAGAGTGCGTGGCCAGAGTTTGGTAGCGCGGAAACCCGCCGAGAACCTTCCCAAGGTGACGGAGAAGGATACCCCGGCGTTGACTCACGACGCTGCGGCTGCAAAGGTGCAGCGCTGGTGGAGGCGCATCTTGAGGAGGAGCGCCGTCGTCCAATTTTCCGACTTGGGGTTGACTATTGACGGCGTGCGGGACACGTCTTTTGATAAAGTTCTGGAGCTTCTGGCACAGGACAAGGTGGTTCTCGCAACCGCACGCATCCTCCGGATCTGCGGGCTCCAGGAGGGCGCTCCCAGATCTGTCGACGAAATGGCCGCCGTGAGAACCTTCCTCAGCGCCTTTCTCATCCTAGGTCATCCCACGCAGGTTCTTAGCAACAAGGACGGCACCGGGGACACGGGACAGGTTGGATTGCAGCAGCCTCAACCGATACCCCGTGATGACCTTGCTAATCCGCAGTTGCAGGACCTCGTGACCAAGGCCCGAGATCTTCTAATTTCCTTCGAGAACATCATGTCGCGATTGACCGTCGCCAATAACTACACGCCTCCTCCAAGTCTCCGGAGTGTATTGCCCGAGACCTACGCCACATTCCACAACGCCTTCCTTGCTTGGAAATCGCGAGATTCGGAGTCGCTCGTACAGATGATGCTCATGCAGTTTGTGGAGCTGGATTCGATTCTGCAAAATGTCCAGGAAAACACAGATGCCGCAGCTGCGGATCAGTACCGAGAAAGTATCAAGAGCAACCAGATACAGCTGATTGTTCGGATCAAGAAGCTCGCTGGCCAGGAAAGGGGCAAGAAGATGATTGCAGATGCGGTTCGTAAGGCACGTAAGGCGCGTGCTGCCAAAAAACCAACGGGCGACATGAAGCCTCGTGTCGCCGAAAATGCTCCCGGAGAAGCTTCGGCCACTGCTGAAAGTCTGGTGTCCCCAGAGTCGCAGACATTGACGCCACCGCCGACTCCAGCTAAGGGTCAAGTCAAGCCACAACCCATCGAGATCAAGCCTGGGCTTAGTGGTTTATTACCAGACAACCGCATCGTGGTTCATGAGCTTGCCATCAACCGAGAATATCGAATCCCTGCGAGCGAGTTTCGGGAACACCGTATGTCGCAACAAATCCCGCTATTTGCTACAATGCGCTTCAGCGTGGAGCAAGACAATCCGGACGCCAGCTTCGAGATCTTTGTCATCATGATGAGATACTTCAAAGACAACCTCCAAAGGCTCGTGAAGGCCGGCGCCTACATGCACAACACGATCGGAGAGATACTAGATGTGGAAGTCGCCCAGCGCCAGTTCCAGATGGGAAGTTTTTCGTACGAAAAATTCTTTGCATCTATGGCATCTCTTCTGCCGAAACTTTGCGCCCCGTGCCGTGACGAGGAGGTGAAGGACCTGGTTACCAACAAGCTTCACCAGGGAGATTTGGTCGATCGCGTTGAAGCGCTGACAGAGTTTGTTGACTTGATGCTGTGTGATTACGTTAATTACATCTTCTCCACGGCAGCCCCGCAGTTGATCGAGTCTGCTCCCGAGTACGAGAAGAAAAGATTTAGTACGGCGCTACAGAACGGCGAACACAGTCTGGAGGTAGCGGAGGCAGTGTGGCGCTCAGCTCGCTCCAAAGTGGTGGCTGAGGTGCGCAAGCGAGACGCCGAAGGTATCAATCACCCAAAGTCTCGACCTACAGACGACAAATTCTACGCGCAGATGCTGGTTGACTGCTTCACCCAGCCGGCGCCGATTTCGAAGGACAAGGTTCCTGAAATGCTGCTTCTCGACTACAAGCGAATGTCGCGGCTGTCACTCGCCTCGCAACGGATCGTCACTACAGGTGCCATCTTGCTGCAATGCAAGAATCTTCTCAAGCGTGATGTCCGCACTCCGTGGAAGACGGAGGCAACGCGCATCACGACGGTGCTCGAGACGGACCATAACAACATCGATTCCACAGTACAAGGGGTTATGGCGGCACTCGAAGGTGGGCGGTCAATGCCAGCAGCAACCAAGACGCATCTCAAGGCTCTCGTTGCGAAAGTGCTCAACGCCAGCCAGGACTCGATCAGGAAAGGTATCGAGCCCACGGAGCCCGTGCTGCGCCTTCTACTCGCCCGTCTCCGCGGCCACCTCAACGCCAGACTAGCAGCGGGATCAGCTAAGGAGAAGGTCAACGCGGCTACGACTGCGCAGGAGAAACTTGCTGGATTGGGCTTGGCCGAATTTGCGGTGCAGGTTCGGGAAATGCTCGACGAGATATCTAAGGTCGGAGCTGTCGACAGGGCAGCTCACGGACAATGGTGGAACGAAGTGGCGGCCAAGGTTGCCGCAGAAGCTGAGGCAACTACGAGCTCTGCTTCCTAAGGCCATGACGGAGACGTACGGTACGATATACGAGTAGAGGCGGATGCATTCTTCAAGAAGATTCTTGACGATATGATGATGTACTTGTTTGGACTCGACTGGGACTGGCGTTACGGGATGGCTGGGTGCTTTCGACACATTTTCCAAGCATAGGATGAAGCATTGGGTTGAACAGCGTACTCTTTGCTGGGATGGAATTAGTCTAACGGGAAGGATATACACACACATACATCTCGGTAGATGATGTGGTTGGGCAGCGTTTGCTAGATTTTTGTCGGATGAGCGTAGTCTTCTTATGATGGACCAGGTCAGAATAAGCATTATCATGATCAGGCTACCTTGCACATGCACTATCTTCATAATATTACAAATGACAATAACAAAGTGCGGCAAGGTTCTGCTTTGATGATTGCACTGTGAACTCAACCCTGGTCGTTACTTTCGCTTGCCGTCGGCGTAGAGAGTGAGCACAAGCCACTATAGGACCTCGTACCGGGAGCCCCGTTTTCTTCTCGAAAGGGCTACCTACGTGCCGAACCGTCCGAATCAACGGGCCAACTCGTAGGAAGGTCTCATCAGAGATTTTCACGACAAAAGGGAAGGCCAGACAGTTGATGGTCAGAGGAATCGGCCGCGACCTAACCTCAAATCGCCCAGCTCTAAAGTCGAGGTCGTCCAGGACCTTCCTCTTCCTCCGGGCTTTACCACAGGATGAACCCGATCGGGCAGCTGGTCGGACGGACCTGGGCGCGAGGATTCGAGCAGAGGGCCTCCTCTCTCGGTCCCGTTGCTCTCGGTGTCGTCCGCGGCTCTTTATTATTATCCGCAGTTACTTCACCTACTCCATCCTTCGTCTCGTCTTTGCATAACTTGGGCTGCCGACGCCCATTTTTCAACTCTTCGGTCTTCAAGGCTACACCTGCAGCCACGTCGAATAATTCTTTCTGGTCATATCCGAATGTTTGGAAAGTTGCCCGGGATGGGTTCGCTCACTCTCGGTAAGTTATTCAATCATGTATCAATTGTTCTCTCCCTTTCTTTCTGAAGGTATAACGGGCCGGGAAAAAAACACCTGGCAACGAGGTAGCTAACTAACTGCTTGATGCATCGTTCCTGAGGTTCGGGTCGCCTTAGGTAAGGTAGCCGCAGCGCAGACCTGAGAGCCCTCCCCCCCCCCCCCCAATAATCCACCAGTGGCACGCACTAAAAGCGAGCTCTGAGGTCAGAACCTTACCCATGCAGGGACCTTTTGTCTGCCCCTCGTTGCCCCTCACCTCGGTGCGATCCACATGGGAACTCTCTTCCAGGTTGCCAGTTGTTGCATCGCCAACCCGAAACCCACCACGCCATCCAACACTCTTCATGTCGCCGCTATCGTCCATTTACCTAGTCGTATATTGCCGCTTGCCGATTGTTTGATTCCCAAAAAGGAAGGACACTTTATTGCCTCCTTTTATTCTTCCCACTTCCATCCAGTTGCCACCTTTTCCAATTTCTAGTTCAAAAGTTGACTGATTTCTCGTCCCGAGAACGACAGCCGCCGACCTTTCTCCCCTGCTCGCTCGTATTGCTCGACAATCACCACTTCAGACAAGGCCCTCTACGCCAGCAGAGTCGGCAACATGGCGGATCGCGAAGTTCTCCCCGACTCCATCAAGCCCTCTCATTATGTCCTGTCACTCCGCGACCTCAACTTCAAGGACTGGACTTATAAGGGAACCGTGACGTAAGGATTGCCCCTGCCCCTCACCCCGCTCCGGCTGAAGCTTCAGCTTCAGCTCCCCATGATGCCAAGCACATGCTAACAGTCTGCTCCGGACAGCATCGACGCCGAAGTTGTCAAGCCCACCAAGGAAATTGTCCTCAATGCTCTCGAAATCAAGCTCCTCGACGCAAAAATCGCTGTTGGCCATACCAAGTCGACGCAATCATGGCAGTCCAAAAACTTCACCTACGGCGAGAAGCAGCAGCGCGCCACCATCACCTTCAACGAGGAGATCCCCCAAGCTCAGAAGTCCGTCCTCACCGTGGAGTTTGAGGGTATCATCAACAACGACATGGCCGGCTTCTACCGCAGCAAGTACAAGCCTACTGTCGAGCCAGCCAAGTCCGTTCCCCACGATGACGAGTGGCATTACATGTTCAGCACCCAGTTCGAGTCCTGCGATGCGCGCCGGGCATTCCCCTGCTTCGACGAGCCCAACCTCAAGTCCACCTTTGATTTCGAGATCGAGGTTCCCGAAGACCAGGTCGCTCTCAGCAACATGCCCGTCAAGGAGACCAAGAAGACCCGTGACGGCTGGCAGATGGTTTCTTTCGAAACCAGCCCCAAGATGAGCACCTACCTGCTCGCCTGGGCTGTCGGTGACTTTGAGTACGTCGAGGATTTCACTGAGCGCCGCTACAATGGCAAGCAGCTGCCCGTCCGTGTATACACCACTCGTGGCTTGAAGGAGCAGGGTCGCTGGGCTCTGTGGCACGCCCCTCGCATCATCGACTTCTTCTCCGACATCTTCGGCATCGAGTACCCCCTGCCCAAGGCCGATCTCTTGGCTGTGCACGAGTTCACTCACGGAGCCATGGAGAACTGGGGTCTTGTCACCTACCGCACGACTGCCGTTCTTTTCGACGAGAAGACCTCCGAGGCCCGCTACCGCAACCGTGTCGCTTATGTTGTCGCCCATGAGTTGGCTCACCAGTGGTTCGGCAACCTGGTCACCATGGACTGGTGGGATGAGCTCTGGCTCAACGAGGGTTTCGCTACCTGGGTTGGTTGGCACGCTACCGACTACCTGCACCCCGAGTGGCAGGTTTGGTCACAGTTCGTTAACGAGGGTATGGAGATGGCTTTCAAGCTGGACGGTATCCGTGCTTCTCACGCCATTCACGTTCCTGTCAAGGATGCCCTCGATGTCAACCAGATCTTCGACCACATCAGCTACCTCAAGGGATGCTCTGCTATCCGCATGCTTGCCAACCACTTGGGCGTTGATACCTTCCTGAAGGGTGTCTCCAACTACCTGATTGCCAACCAGTACGGCAACGCCAAGACCAAGGCCCTTTGGGACGCTCTCAGCGAGGCCTCCGGCAAGGATGTCAACAAGCTCATGGGTCCCTGGATCTCCAAGATTGGCCACCCCGTGTTGACCGTTGCTGAGGAGCCCGGTCAGATCTCTGTCAAGCAGTCTCGCTTCCTGTCTACCGGTGACGTTAAGCCCGAGGATGACCAGACCACCTGGTGGATTCCTCTTGAGCTCGAGGGCAAGGTCGGTGCCAAGGGTGTTACTTCTCTCTCCCTGGAGACTAAGGAGGACACTATCCGTGATGTCGACACCGAATTCTACAAGCTCAACTCCGGTGCTTCTGGTTTCTACCGCGTCAACTACCCCCCTGAGCGCCTTCTGAAGCTCGGTCAGCAGCTTGACCGCCTGAGCACCGAGGACAAGATCTCCATCATCGGTTCCGCCGCTGATCTTGCCTTCTCTGGCTACGGCACCACAGCCGCTCTTCTGTCCTTCGTTCAGGGCTTCGCGAAGGAGGACAACTACCTCGTCTGGAGCCAGGTCCTCGACTCTATTGCTCTTGTCAAGTCTATCTTTGCTGATGATGAGACCATCAAAAAGGGTCTCGAGACTTTTACCCTGAAGCTTATCAACGATGTCGTTGCCAAGTACGGCTGGGACTTCCCCGAGGGCGAGAGCTACCTCGATGGTCTCCTGCGCAAGAGACTTTTGCTCACCGCTGGTGTCAATGGCCACGCTGCCGTTACTGAGGAGGCTACTAAGCGCTTCAACGCTTGGGTTGAAGACCCCAAGGCTAACCCCTTGCACCCCGCTCTCCGTACCCCCGTCTTCCGTGTTGCCGTCAAGAACGACGCCGCTCGTGCCGTTGAGGTTCTGAAGAAGGAGTGGTTCACCACCCCCGCCATCGACGGTAAGGAAATTTGCCTCTCTAACCTCGGCTTCGTCCGCGACGCCGAGATCATTCAGAAGACCCTCATTCCCTTCCTGTGGAACAAGTCTCCTCCCGCACCCGCCTCCGACTCCATCCCTCCTGCCGACATGCACATGCTCGGCTCCGCCTTTGCCGGCAACTCTGTTGCCCGTCAGCTGCAGTGGGAGTACCTGAAGAACAACTGGGACGCCTGCGTTTCCAAGCTCGGCAACCCTATCGTTGTCGACCGCTTCATCCAGGTCTCGCTCGGCAAGTTCACCGACTTCGAGTCCGTCAAGGAAATCGAGACTTTCTTCGCCGACAAGGACACCAGCGCCTTCAGCCGTACCCTTGAGACCGTCAAGGACAAGGTCCGTGGCCGCGCCGCTTACCGCGAGCGTGACGCCGCTGCTCTCAAGGAGTGGCTTGTTGCCAATAAGTACGCGTGAATCAAAGGAAGGAATGCGGATATTGGGGGGTTTGAAAAAGCTATCCCATACAAGCTGTAGCTAGCGATAATGATGCTAGGATGTAGAAGAAATACCAATTTTTGTTTTGTCGTCACGCATGCCATAGGTTTCACTGGATTTCAGTTGAGACTGATCGCTACCTGTTGGATGATTCCATCCTTTCGATGCTTTCTATAACTTGGACTCTATAAATACACAGCCTCGGGTGTTCGTTGTGTTTTCCTTCGACAAGAGGCCATATCCCAGGGGTTGGGTTCGATGAGAATGAAAGGCATCCAGTGGATATAGAAACTCGAGTCTGAAAGCCAGAATCCCTGATGCCGAACTGGCCGTGCCATTTCATGACATGCGCGCTATTCTCGTGCTAATACACGCAAGGCGACTGAGACGGACGGTTACCGCTAGCCGTGATATGGTGGTGTCACTGGTTGTTTTGTCGACGATCAGATAACGCAGACTTCAACCACAGCGGTAAGGTAATTAATCTTCTGCCCCAAATATCGACTGCAGAGCACGAGAAATTTATACCACGCACAAACGTCCCAGTCATCGCGACTATAATACCTCCCTCCAAGGGCTGCGTTCGAGGTCACTATCATTGCATCTTGCGCATGTAAAAAACGTATGAGATTCAGCTGAATTGTGTATAAAAACAGGCTCACTTTTGTGGACTTGAAATTTCTACACACAACTTCCGGCGTTCTTTGGTACTGTCTTGTATTGTTTATTTCCCGGTATAGTATCTGGAGGCAGCCGGGTCAAGGTACTGCAGAGCGCTGAGGACAGGAAGTTTTAGGACTGCAGGTATAGCCGGAAACTCCATAGCAAAAGTCTTTCAACTACCTACCTGCATATATTGGCGTAGTCCTGCGTCCCCTATGCAAAACTAGAAGGCTCTTTTCTTATCAAGCGGAAGCCTCATTCATCGACCTGTTTGAGGAATCTCGCTGCGCTGCGCTGCGTCTGTATGGTTTTCAATGAGTCGCTCTTTTCCTTTACCTCAATTTGGCTTGGCCAGGTTGAAATGACGCGTACGTGTTGTCTGTCAGGGAAGTCATCAACTCGAACTTCGAGACCTGAATGGGCTTTCGTAATTCACATCGTGTTTCTGATGAGGACATATGAAAACAGATAATATCTAATTGCGAATAAGAAGCATGTGACATGCTCTAAATCCAGTAGAATAAAACAGAAGCTTCTGCTTAGCCCGGGCCCATGCCTTTGGGCTCTACCAAAGCTGGCTCCCTAAGAGACAACTCTTTACATTCTTTCCGGGCGAAATAATCGCCGAATCGCCCAAGTCCAAGATTTGAACACTGCAGACGTCGATGTCGCCGTCCGCTGCATCTTCGTAGTCGAGGAGGACGTTGCTTGGTTTGATGTCTGCCGGGTGATTAGGTCCATGCAAGGCAAGAATTCAGCCAGTCTAAGCGGGCCCTTACCGGTGTGAAAGATTCTGTTGTCGTGTAGCGCAGAAAGCCCAGTCAGTGTATCCTTGCGAAATTTCCTTGTTGTCCTGTCGAAGGCCGCTTCTGGCTGAAACGAAGGTCGCCCGCCAGGAAAGGATACAAGAACCGCTCGCCGTCAGGAATGATGTCGGTCATTGTCCGCAGGTTCGCACATGAAGCCACGGAATTCCGAAGTTTCTGCTGATACTCCAGCTCGCCAGGTGTCATTTTCTTGACGACATAATCCCTCGCGGCAGAGCTAGCCGTGTAGATTCAGCATTCGATGCCGCGAGCTGGCAGGGCACACGTACCTTGCCAGGGAAATACACATCAGCGGGTTATACGATAGAACAAGTTCTGCCATCGTATAAGCTCGACCCGAACGGCCGTGAAGCACTTCTCCTGCTGTGAAGGGGCTCAGATTTGGAGGCGGGGGACATGGCCCGAGAGCCGAATTGATGTCTCGCTTGGCTCAACCTCAAGAGTCGGGGCGAGGTACGAAGGTAATGTGCTTTTCTCGTCATCAACAACATCGTGAACTGTAGGTAATGAACGAGGAACTAGATTGTCGACTAACGCAACATCTTCTGCAGTGATGGAGGGATGTCTGGTTGTCTTTTAGTGCTGTCGCAGACACTCGAAGAGGGCTGATATTGGGGGCAGCACCCTGCACAGCCGCCCTGTCGTTGAACCTCGCTTACTTCTCAAATCGGTTTGATGTCTGGCTTAGAGTTAAGATACATAAATTCAGACAACTTGTTCAGAGTCGGCATTGATGATGGGTTGACTTTGAACATTGGGATCTTTGCCGCCCTTTCTATTTACCTGTTTCTATACTATGTCGTCAAGAAGAACCCTTTCATTGGGAATCCAGCGCATTGGAAGAGATTGCCGTGGCTAATTTCGCGGCTAGACTGTCCAACATGTTGCCGCCTTCTGATGCAGCTTCGATCTTCGACTCCTCAATTGACTCCAGAATCGTCTTGATACCCAGGCCCACCTTATCTGAGCGAGTATCGTTGCGAAGCGATCCAATGAGTTGTTGAATATCGCCTTGGTTGAACGCACCCGTTTGACCCATGACTTGTGCGAGTTCGTGGACGTCGGAGATGGCAGGCACTGGTACTTGACGGCGGAAGTGCTTTAGAACGCCCAGGTTGCCGAGAACAAAGCGTTCTGAAGTGGTGACCATGACGAGGATACGACGGCCCTTGGGCGGCTGGGTCTGTATCAAAGAAATGATTCTGTCGAGGAGAGAGTTGGAGAAGCGAGGTCCAATGGGGTTCCACTCGATCAACTGCTCGAAGTTGTCCAGGATGACGATACTCTTCTCTGACTTGTATGCATCGGTGAAGACCTTGGTGAGGTAGTCCTTCTTGCCGAATTCATCGCGGAAGGCGGTCAGATGTTGAGGAGAGACCAACTTGACGAAGGGGAAGTCGGACAGTGAAGCGGTGTGCGCAGCCAAGGCAGTCTTGCCTGATTCAGGGGGTCCGTGGAGAAGAATAGGTATCCTAGTGAGAACGTCGGACTCGTTGACAGTGTCGATGTAACCCTTGATCGTGCGAATGATTGCGGGAATGTTCTCGTTAAATTGAAGCATGCCCATCCCCAGGGCGTGAGACAGTTCATCCTCGGAAACACCATAGGCAGGTTTCACCTCAGTGAGCGCGTTCTCGAAGTCTCCCATTGTGATCTTCATTGCCGAGACATCGGACTTCATCTTGGCACTATTGCCAACTTCCGTGTGACGGTTGAATGCGAAAGACGTAGCAGCCTTAACAACACCAGAAATCTCAGCACCAGAGTAGTTCTTGGTCTGGGCTGCCAGAAAATCCAGGTTGACGTTGTTATCCATGATGTTGTTGTCCCGCATCTTGGCAGTGTGAATCATGAAAATTTCCTTGCGTCCCTCCTCGTTCGGCAGGCTGATCTCCAACTGAACCTCCAGACGACCCGGACGCAGGAGAGCCTCATCGATCATATCCTTGCGGTTGGTCATACCGATGAGCAGGATGTTGTTGAGCTGGTCGACACCATCAAGCTTGGTGAGAAGTTGGTTAACAACACTGTCACCAACGCCCGTGCCGCCTCCAGCACCAGAACCTCTCTGCTTGCAGACAGCGTCCAACTCGTCGAAAATGATGATGTGCAAGCCACTCTGGTCGCCCTTCTCCTTGTACTCCTTCTCGGCGTCTGCGAACATCTTTCGAATGTTCTCTTCAGATTGACCAACTGAGCAGGGTTAGCATTGCGTGCAAATTGTTTGCAGAAATGAAACGTACCAAATTTGTTGAGAACCTCAGGACCGTTAATGATCTTGGGCTCACGAGCATTAAGCATCTTGCCGATTTGTCTCGCAATCAGCGTCTTGCCGGTTCCTGGAGGACCATATAGCAGGATACCCTTGACGTGCTGAATTCCAAGCTTCTGTACTAGAGCTGGAGGAAATACACGCGAAGCAAAGGCTCTGCGGAAAATGGTCGAGAATTCATCGTGCAGACCACCAATACCCATATCCTCGAACTTGAAGTCGGGGGAGATAATCGGTTCGGAGTGTTGCTGGTGATCGGCGACTTGCAGCTTCATAGGGGAGTTTGCGTCCTTGAAAAGACTCAACATGGTCTCCTGGGTGATGATACCGCGAGCTCGAGGGTCGCTGGTGGTAACAGGCGACTCTCCTTTCCTTTGGGGAGGTAAAGTCACGGACTTGACCGTCAAGTAAATCTTGCGAGACTCGATGTCTGCAAGGAAGGGCTGACCGGGGGCGACGATAAAACTCGAGAAGCTCTGGTAAACTAGGTTTTGGATTCGTTGATAGTGGAAGGAGTAATTGGGGTCGACCTTGGCCGAGGCCCAGGACAACTCAAGGTCCATAGCCAACAGTGGTGGTATGCCCCGTTGGGCGGCATTGAAAGGTTCGGCATCGAAACGGTCGGTCAGGGCGATCTTAAGCCATGATCTCTGGTGGCCAGACAGGCAGATGGCACCTGATTCGATATCGGGTCGGGGCCAAGCTCGAACAACGTATTCGGAGACTTGTCTTTTTATGGGATCTTGTACCCGGAGGACGACATCGCATTCGGCCACCTCCTTGCGGGGGGCAAAGTCTCTGTAGCTTACTCCAACTCTGAGATCGGGTGTTAGCAGCGTGTCAACGAGAACGGCGGAGGACCGGGAAGGCTCACACGTTGGCGTAGATGATCTCGGTGTCGGCCTTCTTCGGAACGAAGGCCATGTTGGCGGTCCTTTCTCTCTACCGATATCGGATTTGGCGTTTGCGAAGTATTCGTGTCTTCGACTGTCGTGCCCGTCGTCGTCGTCGTCGTTGTTGTTGTTGTCGTCAGTCGGTCGTCTGAGGCTGTGGTTTGTACGAATGCAACAGGTACGAGGATTGAGAGAGGCGGAGTGGTTTATATCCGATCAGTTCGAACAGACGTCAGACATCTCCCACCCCCCGGTTCCCAGGAGAGCCAATGAAGGTCGGCTCAACGACATTATTGGCCAATGAGAAGACCGGAACAAAGGCCTTGTTGGAGAAAATTATGGGGCACCTATGGATGGGTACCTTATTTTGTCGTGCTTGGTTGGGTTAGGTGAGAGCCTACCTAGTTTGTACCTGTCTAAGCCTTACAAGTTACGTGTAGCTGACTGTTGTCGAGCCGCAACCGTGTTCAACAGAGATGATAATTGCCACAAGCAATTCCCATCTACAGGCTGCATTGAGGTATCCCGAGACACCAAGGCTTTGTCGCGTGTCTTTTTCTTTTGCTCGGCAGTGGAACGTGTCCTCAGCACACTGGAACAGATGGAACGCGCATGTCACAGCGCTCATCTTCAGCCCAGACGAAGCTGGAGTGGGGCTGCTGCAGCTGCCGCGGGTAAGGACAGCTGCACCTGTACAACCCCACCATAGCACTCAGGGACTGCCTGACTAATGTGCTGAGCACGCTAAATCGACGAGCACAATACGTACCGGAGCTGGCTTGGAGGTCACCAGAAGGCGCTGGACTTTGCGACTTCATCCTCAGTCGCGAATTGCGATTTTCTTCCAAATAAGACCAACATTCCCGAAAATGCCTCTGTAAGTCGAAAAACTTCCCTTTTCAGAACGTAGTCTGATACCTTTAGCCATCTGCTGGGCAAGAAGTCCTGGAATGTCTACAACGCAGACAACATCGCCCGCGTTCGCCGCGATGAGGCGGTTGCAAAGGCCAAGGAGGAGGCCGAAGAGCAGCGCATGCAGGAGGCGGATGCAGAGCGCCGACTAGCCATCCTCCGCGGCGAGGAACCCCCACCTCTGCCTCCAACTGGGATTGACGACGCGGAGCCTGGGACGCGGGACCGCGGGGCCGGTTACGGCAGGGAACGGAAGAAACGCAAGCGCATAGGCGAAGACGACACTGACTTCGAGCTTCGCGTCGCAAAAGAGCGCTCCGAAGTAGGGGTGGCCGCCAAAGACGAACTGCGCAAGTCTACAAGTTCTGCGCCAATTGTCGACAGCGCCGGCCACATCGACTTGTTTGGCGAGGAGAGGAAGCAGGGCCGCCATCTCAAGAACGAGGAGGCTGAGAAGGAAAGCGCCAAGATGAAGAAAGAGTACGAAGACCAGTATATGATGCGTTTGTCAAATGCCGCCGGCAAGGGTGGGACTGTCGGCCCATGGTACGCGAATCCAGGGTCAAGAAGTGAGCTTGCCGAACTGGAACCGCCGAGCAAAGACGTATGGGGAAACGAGGACCCCGGAAGGAAAAAGAGAGACGCTGAAAGGACCGTTGCGAGTGACCCGCTGGCAATGATGAAAAGGGGCGCTGCCAGAGTTCGGGAGGTCAAGAAAGAGAGGCAAAAGTTTGAAGTAGAGAGGCAGAAAGACCTCGAACAACTTCGCCAAGAAGAAAAGCGCAAGGAAAGGCACGAGAGGAGAAGAGAACATAGGAGAGAATCAGATCGCCACGAGCGAGGCAGAGATCGGGATGGCAGGGGTCGCAGACACAGCGTAGATGACGAAGACCGCCGCAGACGACACAGCGACAGACAGCGCGATGATAGCCGTCAAGATGACGAATGTCGACAAGTCGAAAGTAGGAAGAGTCACCGCGAAGACAGGAGGGAGGACGGGAGCCGCCGCCGAGACAGGAGTCGCGACGACAGGGATCGGCGGCGAGATCGAGAGCGCCACGGTAGAGATTCAACTTCACGACAACGGGATGATTCCAAGCGAAAAGGCGACAGCACACCCAGAGAGGATGGACAACGAAGACACGAAGTATGACGAGATAGGCATCGCGAGGAAATGCTTATTATTGATACACCACAGCGAGTCTACATATACACCACGAAAGAAACTTGATCAGCCGCCTGCTTCACTACAATCTAGACTGTCTTGCAGAGCTTGCCGCTGTTCAGATCATACATAGTCCCAGGCATCACTTCCAACGCCAGCCAACACAAACAAACTCTCCGTGGGATCATGCTTGCGCTTAACCTCGAGGAGCTTGTCGTAGCTCTCGCCGTAAAAGTCTTCCTTGAACTGGCTGTTGAACGCGTTGGCCTCATTCATGTATGCACCAGAGCCGGGCGCCCACTCGCGCCAGACCGGCTCCTTGTTCTCCTCCAACCACTGAGCAGCACTGGCAAGAGCGTCCTTCGGCGCGGCGGTGGTGTCGAGTGATGCGCCGTAGCTCATCATGTGAATGTACACTGATCGCCACACCGGGTTCACAGCGCCGCGCATCTTCTCTGGGACATTTCGGGGACCAGGCCCGCCTTGAAGACCGATAACCATCATTCCACCGCTGTTCGCGTCCTGGGCCGCCATGGCTCTCTTCAGCAAGGACGCAAGAGTCGACACAGGGATTTCGGACAAATGCTTACGACCCAAAAGACGGCTGCTCGTCAGGCTGTAAGAGCCTGCAGCGCTCGGCGCGGAGTTGAGGGATTCGAAGAAGCTGGCGAAATTAGGCTCCTCCGCAGGCTCGCCAAAAGTGACAGAGACGGTGCCGTTGCCTCCACCGGCATCGATCATGCGAGCTTTGACGGGCTCCAGAAGGGCAGTCACCTTCTCGACGGTGGTAGTATACGCGAAGAAGTTGAGAGAGCCCGAGACCTTGCGCATGGCGTTGGCAGCCAGGGAGGCATTCGACGAGCTCTCACCGCTGACCATGGCCGAGCCCGTCAGGCCAGCGTCCATCAGATCGGGGACGCTAGCGAGCAAAGTCGCAAACCTGAGCCAGGTCCCTTCCTTGGCCGCAGTGTCGTTTCGGTTGGTGGACAGCTGGATGCCGAGGGAGACGACGTTGCCGGGGTTCGGGTGTGCTTTAAGGACGTATTCAGTGACGACACCGTACTGGCCGCCGCGCCCTCCGCGTACAGGGAAGAGGAGGTCCTGGTTTTGCGCTCCGTTTGTAACGAGAATCCGACCTTCGGTCGTGACTACTGTAGCTTGAAGAATCTGGTCTGCCGCCATTCCGAATGTGCTCGACAGGGGCCCGTGACCACCTCCTTGGATCTGGCCTCCGGTGCCGACGGAGTCGACAGTACCGCCGACTACCACCTTTCCGTACTTGGCCGCTCCACGAGATGCGGAGCCCCAGTTATTTCCGTTGCCGACGATCATGGCAACTTCGGTAGTGTTATCGGTAGGGTTCTTCCATTCGGTCTGGAACTCGAGCCTTGTTGAAGTTGGGGGTCCAGATGGAGAGTGAGTAGGCTCCGGAAGATCTGTACATCTTTTTAGCAGGGCTTCGTTAAAAAAAATGGCAGCCAGCACTTGCCTGCCGTTGAGATCATGACCCGTTCCCTTGACGACGATGCGGATGTTGCACTTGCTGGCCCAGCTCATGGCAGCGGCGACTTGCTCCACCGTCGTAGCGTTGACGATATACTGCGGCAGGGTGCCAACATCGCAACCCTTGGAGGCAGAGTATCTAGTCGCGCCGGGAGGCAAGCAACAGTTGTGGCCCACGAGGGGTAGTCGACAGACTCAGGAAGAGCTGCATGGAAATCAGAGAAGTAGCCCACTCCTTCTTCACGTCCTCACACGACTGCGAAATGCCAAAGGGGTTGCCAGAGTAGCATGAGGAGGCGACAGGCCGGGTCTTGATGAGACTACCATTGATGGTAGTGTTCAGTGCAGACCAATCCGCATCGGATGGCCAGGCGGCGTCGAGTGTAGTGACTTTGCAAGACTGCTGTGCTGAGACACCGCTGAGGGCGGACAGGAAGGTAAAGAACGAAATCATGGCAGTGCGTGCCATTTTGTATTTGTCTCTGAGAGGTAAAGAACGTGGACTGTGCCGGTGAAAGTGGTTCTCACGGGGTTCAAGTCCGACTTATATACAAGAAGTGAATATCTTCGTGTACGGAGTTTTCGTATTCATTACGGTGCCCCTTCTTTTGTTTACTGATGAGGCTCAACGACACCGGAACGCCAAGCAGCCTGCCATATCATTCTCGTAACAAACTACCGACCTCGGATGGAATCAAACGCTCCAGACTGAATTATTATTATTTTCTTTTCCTCTCCGAACCTTTTTATCCTTCGAAACCAAGCTCCGTAAACTGCCAGAAGCGACCTCGAATTCCTGCCCTCTTCCTCCGTACCAAACTTCAAGTCTTCAATCTTTCCCCTGTGTTCAACATCGCACTCCACCACAGACTACCAACACTTTTCCCCTCCAACTTCCCTTCCCGGCCGACCCTTGACCAATGATCAGAGACTACTGGGACCTCTCAAGACCGTTCGGTCTGGCAGTCACATGTATGTCGAGATGCTCGACGGGTTCTGGCGCTCCTGCATGCACCAAGATCCGATGACGAACGTGCCATCCGTCGCGGACGCGATCATCGCGAACCCGCCCAGTTTCGCGCATGTACATGCGCCCAGGCGCTGGGGATCCCGGTGCATTTGATGTTCACGATGCCGTGGAGTAGCAAGAAGGCGTTCCTGTCACGTGACGTGGAGTGGGTCTCCCACCAGGGTAGACCTCCTTCCTACAGCGACCCCTGCCTGTATGTTTAGTCTCACCAGATATATCACCCCAGAGACTTATTAAGAGATATGTTTGTTTGCCTATTACAGGCAGTTCTATTTATTATTTATTGTTTATTGCAGAGCTTTGCTCTTTATATAGTAGTATAATCCCTCTTTGCTTTCTAATTTAATTGAAATTCTATTTTAACCTTAAATGTGATTGTGAAGTCTAAAAACCTTATCTTTACCTCTCTAACTATAGTAATAATAATGCCTTTAAATAGGATCTTTAAATCTTAGATATACTATAAGCAAGGTTTTTTAATGCTATTGCTCCTATATTCCCTTTCTGCCTGGTTGCTCCTGTTAAGATATGTCTGGAATCCCTGCTGCTTGAGGAGATTTGACCTTAAGTCTATTATAATATAAATAAATAATGTTCTTTCTATATATATATATTATAGCCTGTCTAAGAAGAAATGCTAGGCCTTGAGACTTTAAAGGTTACTTTATATCTAAGGAAGTAGCTATAGTAGTAAATATAATAAGCAGCTTAAACTCTATGTTAAATACTGTGTTAATAAGCTAGCTGATAGATACTATGTATATACCTGTGGTGCTAATATATAGAGTACTAGTTTTGATAATTAATAATATATTATTTATAGTTATTACTACTTTATAAGATAGATTATTAATTGCTACTTCTAATTTAGTAACTGTATAGGTAACTTTAGCTACTTTAAATATAACTTCTATGCCTGATTATATGTTAGAACCTATAGGATCTCTAAAAATGACCTTATATTAGCTACTACTAATAGATATAACTTCCTATTAATTATTAGATTTAGACTTTTATAGTTTGTATTTGTGAAACTAAAGACCTAACTAGTGGTTAAAGGTAACTACTATACTAAAACTAACTATGTGATTACCCCTAATAGCTAGGAAAGAGGAATAACTAAGCTTAACTCTTTTTGAACCTTCTAAATAGGTGTGCTACCTTTATAGAAGGATCTAGTTACCTCCTGCCTAATTAGCACTATTAACTGACTAATATCTACTATTTAAACCCCTATCTAAGTTACTAGCTTTTCTCTTTTAACCTCTAATCTGATCTTGCTCTCTTCTTATTATTTAACCTCCTATATAACCTATATCTCTAATATTAATAACCTTACTGTTAGTAGAGGATAAAGTTATAGATATACTTATATAATTATTACTACCTCTTATATCTCCCTTATTAGTAACTTGGAATAAGATAGTAGAGGAGCAGACTACTTATATTATTAGAGTATACCTGGAAGATCTTAGTTTCTTGCTTTTAGTTTTACCCCTTTTACTACTATTAGATGTTCCTTTAGATATTAGATAATAGTTATATAACCTTATAACTCTATTAATATATTCCCCTTAAATAGATATCTAAGGATAAGATATATTAATACTTAGCTCTCCTTCCCTGCTATCTAATAACTTAGTACCTATTACTACTTTTAGATTACCCCTTTAATAGCCTAAATAGCTGTTTAATTTTCCTAAACTATGTATTAGATATATGAATAAGACTAGCATAATAGTAAGTAATCTGGATTATAGTATTATATTAGGTTCTAGACCTAGCCTATATATCCTGGAAAAGCCTATCTAATTATATAGTAGCCTAGCTATATATCTGTTCTAACTAGCTGCTATCCTAGTATTTCTAGTTACTAGATATTAATTCTTGCTAAATACTAGTATTTTATATATTTTTGCAGATTTATAGGATAATAGATAATACTTATAATAGAAATAATATATTATAGATAAGTAAGTTAATATAGCTATTAGTATATTATATAGATTATTACTCTCTTATTAGGAAAATATTAAGGACTTAGCTTAATATAATCTTAATAATAGCTTCTTAGTAATCCTGGCTTCTTGTTCTGATAGACTGCTATAGGTAGTTAACTAAGTTATAAGAGGCTTAGAGGTAGCTAAGAAAGAATTATAATTTGAAGTGGAGGTGTTACCCCCTAAATACTATAAAGGTAAGGGGAGAGCTAACTCTTAACCTTTATCTTCTAATATATAATAACCTGCTAATATTGCTAATCTATAGAGATAGCTACTTATAACTTTTAGGTATTAGCCTGGATAAATAAAAACCTTTTAGAACTCTATATCTGTTACCTTCTCTTAGTTTTTTTCTTAAATATTCTTTTCTATATAAGGCTATCCCTAATAACTCTTTACTTAACTAGAGATCTCTTTCTATTATCCCTTTACTCTGCAGATATTATAATAGCTAGTTAATTATTATAGTAATAGATATTTATCTTCTTTTTAGGCCTATAAGGATAGCCTTTTTAGTTATTCTTATAATTATTAATAGCTATATATATATAAACCTTGTGTTAATAAGGAGAAGCTTAAGTCTAAGATATTTACTTATAATAGTACTAAGATACTAGTATCTTTATATATTAGTAAGATTAACTACCTTGTAGTACTATATAGAGCTGATATAGTTACTTATATACTTAGATATAGTATCTTAATAAAGGAGATGGATAGTAGTGAATAGTTTAACTTACTTCCTTACTATTAGTATATTAAAATAACCTCTAACCTTGATTTATAGAAAATATTGCTCTTGGAATGTTTTTAGAAGGATTACAGAGCTATGCTTATTAAAGCTGATTAGCTTAAGTATATCTTTGCTAATAAAGATATATTACTATTATAGATATATATTAATAGGAAGATTAGATTATATAATAAAGCAGGTGAATATAATAAAGATAGCTAATATTAATGTCTTATTCTTAGAATAGATCTAGACCTGGTAGCTCTTATCTATCTTAGTAGTTATAATACTTTGCAGGACCTTAAATCTTAAATTTTAGCTAAGGAATATACTATATAAGTAAGCTGGAAGCAAAGCTATAAACTCTAAAAATAGATTTAAAAGAAGCTTAATATAGTGGATAATTATTAATATTATAATTATAATAACTGCCTATAAGGAGATTATTAGGACTTCCACGCCTAATACTATAATAACTGCCTCCAGGAACAAGGTTATAATTAATATTATAATAATTATAACTAGGATTGCTACTAGGAATAGAACTGAGATAGGTATTTAGTATGTGATTGCGGACCTTGTAACTGATAACGCGATAACTTCTGCCCCTGATACAATAACTGGGATATATGCTGGGAACGTTATGATAAATAGAATAACTCTTAGAACTGTTATAATAAAGATGAACTACTAAAGGATAAGTCTGGTTAACCTGGTGTACTAACTCTAGATCCTACTTATAATAATTAATAAGAATAGACTGATAATTATTAATATGAGCAGGATACTAACTACTCTCTATATTAAAGATACTAATCTAATAGTAACAGGTTTCTATAACCTATTAAAGCCTATATTATTACTAAAGGTTTTTATAATTAATCACTATCTATATCTCTATTACCTTACTATAATTCTTGCTATAATAATAACTATGATTTCTATAACTCTTTCTCTAATTTAGAGTTTTTAAACTCTGTTAGTAACTGCTAATCATAGAATATGCTTTGCTAGTACTTTACTATAAAAATATCCTTACTATAAAGATATCTTATATTAAGGCTAAATATAGCTAGAAGTTACCTATAATATTCTATAATATAATACTAAACTATTATACTACTATTAATAATAATATATAAACTTCTCTATCTATATTAAATTTATTCCTTAATATTAAACCTCTAATATTACCTATAACTAAGATAGATATAGATTAATATAGGGAATATGCTATCTTATTCTCTATTACTTCTAATTTAGAATCTTTTCTAGAAAATAATATTCTATAAGTAGAGGATAAACAGATCACACTAAGCGTTCTACTTATAATTAACAAGGTCTTAGATTAGTTAGATATTAAATATATAACCTAAGTTTCCTCTTATACTTATACTAAGACTTATATATCCCTTATAGTTAATAGAATATCTTATTAATTTGACTCTTACTCCTATCTAAATATAGTTATTTATACCCTATTAGGCCTTAGATATACTGCTCTGCTAGATACTTACTTAGCTCTATTACTAATTAAATAAAAGTTTATAAATAAGTATTATCTAGATATTAATATTAAACCCTGTGAACCTTTTTGACTTAGAGGTATTAGCTAGGGGGGTTCTTTAATTTCCTCTATAGCTACTATTTCTATTATTCTGTAAGGATAAGATAGTTTTGTTCTTAAGGTTAATAAACTAATATATATTACTGATTTTATATCTTGTAACTTTATTCTTAGAGGATATTTCTTATGTAAATATGCCCTTTATATCTATTAGAGTAACCTATATAAGAATAACCACCTAGTTATAGATAATAGTAATTCTATCCCTATTACCTTAACTGCACTATATTAACTATTATAATGTTAATAAGTATAAGTATATATAGAATAGGACTGTGTTCTTTTTCTAGGTTATAGTTTTAATATACTGATTTAATACTAAGCACTACTAGTTATACCTTATAGCTATGCTCTATAACCCTGCTCCTTTTCTAACTTATAGTATTTATTATATAGGTTACTATTATATGCTATTACTACTAGCTAGGACTATATTCTTCCTTTCTTAAATTTTAGATTAGTCCTGATAATAATATATAAAGGATAATGCCTTGGCTTATTACTATATGTTGAAGTTACCTTATTAGTAGATTCCTTTATTATTAATATATTTTTAGCTATTTCTCTTATAGATTTGTTAGGCCTGGATAGCCTGGATAATAAACCTCTTAACCTGAAATATCCTAATAGGTATCTATTTTATATACTATAGGAATATGATAATAATCCCCTAGACGTTGTTATGGATATATCTAACTATTAGAGATAAGAGTATAAATATTAAGTTTAATAGCTTATTAACGATTTCTGTCTATTATTTGCTCCTAGTATGGGCAGATTTAATAATAGTATTAATATATCTATTCTATTTAAGGATAATGCTGATATTACTAACCTATACTAATGTCTATATTTCTTATCTTAATGAGATAAGATAGAGATAGATGCTATTCTGGACCCCTTACTAAAAGCTAATATTATTAAAAAGGTATTCTTAGGAGAACCTTGCCTAGTAGCTGCTCTAGTATTTATTGTCTAGTAAAATAGTAAACTGTGTGTTATTGTTAACCTCTATAGAGTTAACACTAAAATAAAGTTAGATGCTTATTCACTTCTCTAATAGGATAAGATTCTTAACTCCTTGTCTAGTAGTAATATCTTCTTAGTAGTTAATATTACTAAAGGATTCTTTAATTAACTAATTGCACTTAAAGATAAGTGGAAAACGGTATTTATTACCCCTCACTGTGGCTATAAACGTTTTATAGTTACTACTATAGGCCTTGCCTTATCCCTGGCCTTTTTCTAATATTATATGGAATACCTATTTAGACCCTATTTCTAGTAGTTTATACTTATATATATTAATAATATTATTATCTATTTATAAACTAAGGAAGAATATCTAACACACTTATATTTCTTGCTAATACTCTTTTAGAAGTCTGGTTACTGTCTCTCTCTATTTAAATGCTACTTTACCTAACTAGGACTGGAGGCACTTAGATACTAGATCTTATAATTAGGGCTGGGCACTACTTATTAAAAAATAGAAGCTATCCTAGTACTCCTAATGCTAACTAACTTGTAGGATTTGGAAAGCAGCTTAGGCTTTATAGGTTATTATTGTAAATTTATCTTTAAGTATATATAAATTGTTAATCTATTAATAAAGATTAAGATAATAGGGTTTTGTAATTTACCTTCTAAGAACTTATAATGTGATGCTTTTATAGTATGATGTTAGCTACCCCCTCTGCTCCTAATTATAAATAATATATCTAAAGCAAGGAAAGTATAATATTATAAGGAGAATAACTGATGTTAATATGTGTGGAGTGATGTTATTAAGGCCTGGGACTATATTAAATGTAAGCTTGCTAAAGCAGCAGATTATGCCTTCCCGGACTACTCTAAACTATTTGTCCTTTATGTTAATGGTAGTTGTAAGGGCCTTGGCGTAGCCTTATACTAGGAATAACTTAATAGCAAAATATAGCCTATTTTCTTCTTGTTATGTATATTGTTATAAGCTAAAGCAAACTATACTATTATGGAAATTAAGACCCTTGCTCTGGTCTGGTTACTATATAAACTGGAATACTACCTTAATAATAGTATAATCCACGTGCTTTTGGACTATATAGTAGTCAGGGATATATTCTAGATAGTTAGTTTAGGTAAGCTAAAAGGCTATTATTGTTTAGTTAACTAGAAGCTTATACTTACTAAATAGATAGACTATATTATAATTTAATATTATCCTAGCTATAAGTATATTAATGCTAATGCCTTATTAAGACTGCTAATTTCCACTTTATTGCTCTATATATTGCTTACTGATAATGATAATAATAAAGCTGATATTAATCTAGAGCCTCCTAACTCTGATACTATCTAGAACCTAACTAATCCTAACTAATAAACATAGTTACCTAATAGGACCTAACTATTATGCAAAGTTTGGATTATAACACGCCGAGGCGCTTAACTATAATAGTAATATAATAAGTTATAACCTGATAATATAATATAGGACCTCTCTAATATAGTGGAAGTAGATATAATCACTATAGAATTAATAATAACTGATAAATTTTGCTCTAGGATTCTCTAAGCGCTGCTAACAGACCCCACCTTTTATTAAATCTATAATAATATAATCTGGACTAACTAAAACTGCCTGCATAGCTTCTCGCTTAATAATTAAAAGCTTCTCTACCTCTGAGATAAGGATAAGTTATGTCTTTGTATATCTTGAGTAGTTATACCTAATATCTGCAAAGCTGCCTATGATAACAGAGCATATGTTAGCGTGGGATAAGCGTATAATTTCTTGTAATGAACCTGTTTTTTCTGGGGTATATGTTAAGAACTGTAATTATATATTGTTTATTGTCTGGAATGCTGCAAAGCTAAGTCTGATTAAAACGCCTCCTATAGTGACCTCACTCTAATTAAAGTACTCTATGTCCCTCTCTCTATAATCTATCTTGACTTTATTATAGTACTGCCTATATTAAAACAAGGCTATAATGCTGTACTCTTTCTTATAGATAAAATCTCTAAGTTTACTAGAGAACTTATTAGTTATATAGATTAGACTATGGAATAATAGGCTACTTTATATATCTATAATATCTACCTAGACTAGGGCCTGCCTGATATCTTTATTTCTAATATTAACTCTAAGCTGGTCTTAGCTTTGTGGATATCCTTGTGCGCTGCTGCTAATATCTAACTTAAAGTCTCTGTAGTATACTATTATTAAGCTAATAGATAAGTTAAAAGGACTATTTAAATAATTATCCATGTATTTTAAGCCTTAATTAGTTTCCGACTTAACTATTCTAATTAGGAAGATATCCTGCCTTATATTCTGGCCTGTCTTAATATATTAGTCTTAGCTATTATAAAGCATATTTCCTATAAAGTCCTTTTTAGTAGAATAGCTAAGTTCTTCCTATCCCTGATAAATTAACTAGCTATAGATTTTAGATCCCGATAATATAAAATTTGCTAAGAAGTATAGGAGGCCTGCTAGATCTCCTTAATAAAGATAAAGACCTACTATAATAATAATCACTATCTACCCCTATAGTTAGTAGTGGGTAATATGGTCTATATTAAACTTTTAAAGAAGGGATTTCCAGGATACTATCTTAATAACTAGACTAAATTCTCTTATACTTATAAAGGACTATTTAAGATTAAAAAGGTTATTAACCTATTAAGATACTATATCTATTTACTATTATAGCTTAAATAGCACCCTAAAATATCTATTAAATATCTTAAACTAGTCTAAAAAGATCCCTTTAACTAACTAAGCTAGCTTCCAGGTCCCTTATAATAAGGTAATAAAGAGAAATTTATTATTAAGAAAATCCTTGCCTATAATATCTGTAATAGTAAACTTTACTATTATATTAAATAGTTAGACTATTCTAAGCCTACCTAGCACCTTACTAGTATTATTAAATAAGATATTCCTAACCTGGTATATAAGTACTATAAATTGTAACGTGTAACAGAGCGTTATTTATATAAGATATAGATATAATGGGATAAAGCACCTTTTTGTTAGGAGTTTGCATCTATATAAGTATTATTACCTCTTATATTTTATATAATATATACTCTCTGCTCTAATTTATTAGCTATAGATAACTAGGTTTTGATCTTTACCTTATTAATTACTAAAAAAATTTTTTACCTCCTTTCTCTATTAAGATAACTATTATGGACCTACTTTTACTAACTTTCTGTTTTTGCACCTTTCTCTTATTAATACTTACCTTTGTTTTTATTTTTTCCCTTTTTTTTCTCTCCTCACCTATAACTTTTTTCTAAATACTACCTAATTAATAAAAAATCCTTAACTCCTTTTAAATTATTATTCTTTCTAAGTTATTATTATTACTAATAACTGCTTATGCTCTTAACTTTAATAAAAACCTTACTAATATCTCTTTAAATTTCTAATATTATCAGCCTTTAATATATCTAGATATAATAGACTCTAAGTAATCTACTACTTCTAGTAGTAACCTATTATATTCCTAGACTTATAAGTTAAAAATTCCCTAATCTCCTTGCTTATAAAACTCTACTAATATCTTTACTGTTTATTATCTAATTATTGCTAATTAACTTTAATGTGGCCTGGATAAATTTCTCTAGTGAAAATCTACTAACTATACTTAACTACCCTCTCTAGATAGGTATATATCTATAGCTAAATATTAATAATCATAGTTAATAGTTGCTAGGAACTCCCTAAACCTGTTTAATTACTAGAGCCCCTCTATCTATACTAATAATACTGCCTAACTCCCTATAACTAAAGACTAGTATGCTACTATAGAGGAGACTTACTAAGCTTAAACTCCTGAGAATTAGTATGATACTACTAATAACTAAAATGCTTTCTAGATTAAGGATAGTTAGGTAAATACTGCTGCTACCTGGGATAATAACATACTATAGGTTAATAATAGATAGGGAAATATATCCACTAACTAGAACTTTAATAATAAGGATATTATGTATAATAATATAAATCCTATTAATTTCTGGGGAAATAAGTCTAAATATAATAAAGAATTACCTCCTTATATCTATGTTAATATTAATTATTATAAGGGAAAGATCCCTAAATTCACTGCCCTACTAGAAGCACCTAATATTACTGATATGATTAATAACTTTCTAATTAATACTATTAATAAGAAATATTATAAGTATGCTATAGCTAATATCTCTGAAATTGGTATGCTCTTACTTAATATATAATAAGTTATATTAGAAGCTTAAGATATATCTCTTAAATTCTTAAAGCTTATATGCTTGCTTAGAACTAATAAGCTTATTATAGGATATCTTCTGTCTATACTTACTAAAGCAGGTTTAGACCTAGATAGTACCTATACTCTCCTTACTATTATTAAGTTACTTACTCTCTCTGGGAAACTTTAACTCTTATATTACTATAAGGTGAAAGGTAAATATTTCTGCTTTATAAGAATCAAGATCCCTGTCTATGCCCTGACTTCTATACCTATTATTAGAGCTGCTAATTAAAATAATACTATATTATTATTATTAATACTAGAGGTTTAGAAACTCTATGATTATATTACTATTATACTTATAGCAGATTATAGATAGACTTAGTTAGCTATAATATAGCTAACTACTAATAATAAGCTAGCATAGATATACCTTAATTAGTAGTAAAAGAATATCCTTATAGAAGATATAGATATAAAACTTTTAATAATACTTCCCCCTAACTAAGTAAGTATCTTTTAATTCCTCTCTACCTTATCTAATAATATTAAGAATATAACTAATAACCTAATATATATCTAGAATATCTTATCTTGCTACTTTAAAGACCCTAGTAACCCCTGTTAGCTTAACTAGAAAACTATTTAAGTTAGTACTGAAAAGCCCTTACTTCTAGCACTATTATAACTAGTTTTCCTTATAGATACCTTATATATAATAGCCTTATAAATATCTAACTATGAGGAATTTAAAGTTAATAATAGTAGTATAGCTGAGTTAGAAATATATACCTTTTATAAAGCAGCACTCTTCCCAGATCTGTGATTAGTATAGCTATTAGGTGTAAATAAATATGGTATCTAATCTGATAGCACTATTTAATAATACCTTAGCGTGGTTATACTAGACCTAACTGTTAAGGGCCTTTCTATGCCTGATATTGGTATGTTATTTAAAGTTATTTTCTCTAATATATTACCTCCTATACTATGGGACCTCTTTCTGGATAAATCTAATGCTAATGCCCCTGTGCGATGTGCCCTTAACTATCTTATTGCCAGAGTACTGGAACTATCTACTAAATGCAATGCTTTCTTATATAGAGTATAAGAGCATATTTATAAAGAAGCTAAGTCTAACTAGGATATAGATATAGTAGCTAATATTATTACTATTCTTTCTAATTAGCTACTATCTAAGCTTACTAATAACCTGTCTAAGAATATAGCTTTCTAAGATATATATATGCTTATGGCTATTAGCCTCCTACCTTATTTCTTTCCTATCTATATAGATAAGGATAAATAGCTTGATATTCTTCTATAAATATTTAAAGATATTAACCTCACTATATCTGTATATAACTATCCACCTTTCTATCTAGTAACTTGAGTCTTACTATTCCTGGATAGATTTGTGGATGCTATTTACTTTAGTATTTGTATTCTATATAAATAAGGCTGGCTATTATCTATAGAAGCACTCCCTGTTAAATTTCTAATATATCCTGATATAATTAAATCCCTTTATAAGTCTACTACCTTGGAATAGATAATCTATATAGTATTTAATGGTAACTCCCTATATTAGTAAATATTGATAATCTTCTGTATTTAAATTCTCTAAGATACTGTTAAAGCTGAGATAGTAGTAATTTCTAAGATATTCACAGTACTGGAAGGTTTATATTATAATATAATTTAGCACTTTACGTTAAAATTCACTACTATATACTACTATAATATCTACTAAGATCTGCTAGAACTTATATAACTGAAGCTCTAACCCCCCTATAATATTCTCACTATAATATTGCACTATTACCCAGCTTGACTTCTTACTTTTAGTAGTGGCCTAGGCTTAGAAAAGATATTAGCTATGCTTAATATTGCCTCTGTATTAAGCTATAACACTTTTCTTAGAGTAATCTAGTTACTATATTCTAATAAACTCTGTGATAATACTATTACTAAACTTAAATATACTCTCTATAATTTTAGAGGTATCTGTTATCTTTATACTTACTATGCTATAATAGTAACTATTATAGGTTATAAATAGTATAACCTAGATAAACTTTAGATTAGACTGGATAGTGCTATATCTTTAATTACTCACTCTATTAACGTAGCAGATAACTATAAGGATTGCAAATACCTACTTGCAAATCCGGATTTCTTAGTAATATGGTGTCTATTTATAATGGAAAAAGCAAAAAAAAACAAGGATATTAAGTTTAACACTCTTATAGAACTCTAATCTAAGTCTAAGTGGACCCTAGAAGAATATATCTAAGCTATTAGTAATATAGATATACTAATTACTATAATACTCCTATAAATTTATTTTATTATTATAACCCTATATATAGTTACTGATTATATATCTATATATAATAAGGATAATAATACTATATAGTTACTATCTGCTATTTTTGTGGATAAGATAGGTTATATATTAGAAGCATAATAGTAGATAACACTTACTTACTATAATCTAAAGCTTATTATTACTATAGGGAATATAGTCTAATTTAGACCTATATTAAAAGCATATAATATATATAGCTATAAGGCTTCCTTCTCTCTATAATGCCTTATATTATTCCTTTTCTATATAGAAACTGCTAGAGCCCTATCTGCTATTTTTCTTATTAACTAATGAAACTAGGGCAGAATTGCTAAATAGGCTGCAAAAAACCTGTATAAAGGAAAGATAAATATTATTTATTTAGATATAGATATAGTAAACTTCTTTAGATACCTTAGCAAAAAGCTGTTTTACTTTAATAACTCTGTAGTAAATAGTTTTATTATAAATATAGTTAAAGGTAATAAATAATATATTAGCACTTTAAAAGCTAATATTGCTAACTAAAACTATATTATCTAACTTATTCTCATCTTATTTATAAAAGGTTTTCTATCTACTTTAGATAATACTAGATAGGGTAATTTAATAGTTATTATAGGATACTCTAGCTAATTAATAGCTTATAGATAAGAATAGGAAAGAATTACTGCAAATTAATTTATTAAAGATAATATCTAATTTAGAATAGTTGATGACTTTATATTAGTAGAGGCTGATGTTATTATCTTTAATATAGTTTGCTCAGACTTACTTAGCTTCCTTAATAATGCCCTTTGTATGGTAGTTACTACTACTTGTGTAAGAGGTATAATAATTATAATTCTTAATGCTAAGAACTAGGCTAAGAAAGTTAATAATATAGTGTTATAAGCAAACTTTATAATATCTAACCTTATTATTAACTATTAGAACTAGTACTTTAACTATTAATGTGTTAATATTATTTAACCTTTTAAGGGTCTAGGATATATGCTCCTCTATATATATTATAACTATAATAGATATATTAACACTGATTATAGAGAGGAAACTAAGAAATAAGTAAGTAAGTAAATATAAGGTTAGATAAAGGGGAAGCCCTCTATATATCTATATAACTATAGACTATATAAAGAACCTTATTATGATTTCTTCTGCTATCTATCCCTTTTAATAAAGTCCACCTTTAATATTAAACACTAAGACCTTATAGTAACTATAACTAGTAAACCTTATAAGGATAACACTGCTAATAATAGATATTCTATTTATATAACTATAGGAACACGTTATATATATATATAAATTGTAGATAACAGATATCCTGAACCTTATATTCCTATTATAAACTCTAATAAGAAATTAGAATCCTGCTTATACTTAAAGGCCCAAATTAATATAGTATGATTAGCCTTAAAGAATATATAGTCTGACTATAAGTTTCTAGCTATATAATATAGTGCTACTAGTGCTATAGTATCTGAAACTAAAGTAATTAGCTATATATCCTTATTCCTAGAACACTAATAAGACTAATAGGATAATAGCTTATAAGATAAAGATAAAAACCTATAACTAGGATCTAATAATATATACTTAACTGATATCACTAAAGTTAAAGTGGTGTCTATATTCTCAGAATAATAATAAGAATAACAGGATAATATTCTATAAAACTAATCTACCTTTACTACTAACCCTATATTATATATATAGAATAACTAGAATACCTGGAATGATAACTAACCTTTGATATATAATATAGATGTTTAATAGTAGGAAATAAAATAGAACGGGGATAAGAACTTAGTATAGGATTATATAAGATATAATGCTATGATAGATACTATAATAGATATAGGATTATAATTATTTCTTTGCTTATTTTCTTTTATTTTCTTTCTCTTTTTTCTTGAGTTGTGACGAGGATGTTGCTTTTTTCAGACTGGGGGCTGTTATGTGACGTGGAGTGGGTCTCCCACCAGGGTAGACCTCCTTTCTATAGCAACCCCTGCCTGTATGTTTAGTCTTACTAGATATATTACCCCAGAGACTTATCGAGAGATACGTTTGTTTGCCCATCACAGGCAGTTCCATTTATCATTCATCGTTTATTGCAGAGCTCCGCTCTTCATAGTTCCCGCACCCGCTTGCGAATGTTGGTTATTCTAAGGCGGATAAGAAGAGTACAAATTATCGTTCTTACAACGCTGTGGAATTTCTTACGTGGCAAGGGTGAGATGCCCTTTGTTGCGATGTGTATGTGGTTGCTGACGGATCGTAGCCTTGGAGACCTAGTCAATGCGTGGAGAGTTGCGTCGTTGGGACTTGAGCCACTCCCTTCCCCGGAAGGCCATAGAATCCTCGAAGTCTTGCAGGTTCCGTTCACATATTGCTGCTCGCCGTCCCTGGGGCTTAAGCCCAGTGATTGGGACTCACACATAGGTTTGTCGCTACCTCCTTACGATCGCGACTCTTCCGACAGCCCTCAGATATCAGCGGCTTCTTTTTCCAGGACCCGAAGCCATATACGCCACCGCCTGACCTCAAAAAGTTCCTCGCAGACGGCCCTCCACCCATATACGTCGGCTTCGGCAGCATTGTCGTCGGTGGTATCGGGGGCCTGATGACAATGGTCATCAGCGCCATCAAAGCAAACGGTTTCAGGGCCATTATCTCGCGGGGATGGAGTAATCTGACGGGAGAAGAGTCTCCAGACGTGTTTTACGTGGGCGACTGTCCACACGAGTGGTTATTTCAGCAGGTTGCCGCTGTGATTCACCACGGCGGAGCAGGTACGACGGCGTGTGGTTTGCCTTATGGGACACCTACGACCCTCGTTCCCTTCTTTGGAGAGTAATTTGGTCCAAGTCACGTTTTGTCATGACTGAACTGACAGATATGCTACAGTCAACCGTTCTGGGGCGCCGTTGTGGCAGAAGCAAGCGCCGGTCCGGCTCCAATCCCGTATCGTTCACTTACTTCGCAAAAACTAATACCCGCCATTCAATACTGCCTCTCGCCCGAAGCAGTCGCGGCAGCAAAGGAACTTGCCGAGTCCATGCGGAAAGAGGACGGGGTCCAGGCAGCCGTCAATTCCTTTCACGCAAATCTGCCAGAGTCAAAGATGGGATGCGACTTTTTCCCCGATCAGCCGGCGGCTCTGATGTACGGGAGGGGGCAAGAAACAAGTCAAGATGTGCAGACCGATAGCGTCGATATTGGTGAAGAACGGCAAAGTAGAAAGGAAGCAGCTCAAATCGTACGCACCAGCCAACCTGACCATGACGTGGCGTATAGAATACTGACAACCGGCACCCAGGTATTGTCCGAAGCTTACGGATATTGAAAACCAGAGATGGGACCCCCTGACGGCGCTTTCAGCCGCGTCCATTTGCACAATAGTCAAGATGGCTAGTGCCACGGCTGATATCATCGTCAAACCCTTCGAGGAGTACAAACGAGGCAGCGAGTCCGGGGACAAGCCCGAGATCCAAGCCGACAATCCCCGCAGACACAGTCAAGCTCCGGCTTTCGCGATGCTTCCGCTTCCAGGCGTGGGGGTTCCCGAAGGCGGAGACGAAAAGCCCACAAGCCGCCCGGTATCTTCCCGATAAGACGTTCTGTCAAACAAGGCAGGGGCCATGGCAGTAGCCGCCGCGAACGGCGTGGGAAAGCTCGCGGGCAACGCGACCAAAGGTCTGTTCTTGGATATTCCCCTCGCGGTAACGGAAGGCCTGCGAGCCGTGCCGAATCTGTACGGCGACACCGTCAAGAAGCACGATGCAGTGGAGGGGTTCCGCAGCGGCGTCTCTGTTGCAGGCGAGACTTTCTGCGACGACATGAAGGGCGGTCTCACGGACATCTTTGTGCGCACCTACACTGGGAAGAAGGAGGAAGGGGCTCTGGGGGCTGCCAAAGGGCTGGGGAAGGAGGTGGTGAGCCTCGTCACGAAGAGCACGGCGGCGACATTCGGTCTCGTCACGTATCCTGCGCAGGGGATTTACAGGAGTATTTGGAGTGCCACGAACGACAAGACGCGGAGGAGCATTGAGGATGAGAAGCTGCTCGAGGGTGACTGGATATTCTCTATGAGTCCGACGTGGAAGATGGATCATGCGGCTATCGTTGAGGATTTTGATGGGCTGCGCGGGGCAAGAGGAGTTTGAATCTGCCTCGTTTTAGAGATTTCTTTGTTTTGTTAGTAGCATCGGCGTTGACAGGATTCAGGGGCGTTGCCGAGCGCGGCATAGCGTCATAAACTTTCGAGCTTGAGCTTAGGTCCACACTTGCAGGCTTCTAGAAAGAGTTCTCAAAACCAGCAAGATTGCTTGTTTTTTCCGGGGACTTTTTGTCGTGGCTTAGCTAACTGATCCCCTGGAGATGTAAGATTGGCTCTACCGAGCAATGGTGGTCGGGGACAAAAGGACCATGTGTGATGAGGATATTCACAGGCGCTAATGGTGGCCGTGCAAAGATGGATGAGTGATCATTGGTGCCAGATAGACATTGTGGAACAAGCTGCGCTAGGCTTCAGCAATTGGTAGGATGACGATATTGTAGTTGATTGCAGGGCGGCGCAGGGGTGGCAAAATAGGAAACTTTCTCGAAGGATTCGAAAGTGGGTATGTCGTCTTGGCATTTGAAGTAAACCGTTGCTTCAACAATCATAACTCAGATTTACTGAGGCTCGTGATGAATGCAAATGCTGTTGTTGAAGTTCAAGCCTTCATGAGGAAAAATGTGTTGAGTCCAACATAGTAGAAAAATGTCATCGTCGCAGGCAGAGGGGTTATTTGCTTATATTGCAGGCAGCAGTTGCTTCTTTTATTCACATCGTGAGAATATCACCAAAGGAATCAAGCCTTCTGATCCTCGCGACCTGATGCGATCGGAACCCTAGCACAACGTGGGGACGGGGTTTCCCGAGTGGTGAATGCTGCGAGGCTTGGGCAAAAATTGCACGATAGACTGCAGCAGCGTAAGATCAACGTTGCCGGTGCGATGAAATTGAGGCCCTTTTGGAGATGATGTCAGAGATTGTGAGATCGGAGATGGTGATTGACAGACACCGAGACCTAGCTCGTCGGGCGAAATATTGGCGGGCAGTGCCGGATCACGCGTACCGGCGGGACGCTACGACCACGTTCGGCCATGTGGATACCGAAGACCGGCCCACATTGGCCGATCCGGTGGTTGGACCTACTGCCTAGAAGCTGGGCGCGTTCGGCAAGCCAAGCGGAATGTCAGCAAATTTGTGGCCAGTCATAAACATGGCGAGCTTAGATTTGGGACTTTCGGCAGCGAGGCGGAACCGGTCGGGAAGGAGGCGCATTGGAGTAAGGTAGTGTGGCTTTGGGCGGATTTACGATGAAGTCATACCTCTGCTACTTCCTTCCTCCTCGCATTGCGGGGAGGCTCTACTGGAATTTATAGCCATGGTGATATTTTCTGGGCGCATTATTGTCGCCGGGACTCGAAATTCGGCTTTCCTAGGGCAGTCGAAGGTAGTGCCTCGGTCTGGGCAACTGAGAACGGCGCGGAGACGTCGTCGCTGAAAGCTGTACTGCGTAGTGTGGTATTCTCGGCGTGTCGCTCCATGATATCATCCGATTCTGCCATACTCCTCTCTTGGCGGAACTCGGCACCGACAAAGCATCTGATTGGGCTGGCGCATCTTGGAGATGACCGGACCCGAATAGTCATGACACAGAGATGAATGTTGTGTGAAACGTTTCCCGTTCGCGAAAGTGTGCCCCTCGATGATCGCGCGACGATGAGTTGCGACGTCCTTGGGCGGAGGAACGAAGTTGTGTGTGTCTGTCTGTTCATCCCTGCCCGTCTGCTGACTAGTGCACGGATTTACTGTAGAGGTATATACTGGTTAGCCAAGGCCCAAGGCTGATTCGAGATGGGATTGAAAAATGTCGAAATGCGGATTAGGTGCCGCCACGCCTCTGCCACTCGTCGCGCCGTTTGGATTTCGGATCGTGGTTGTCTAGGCAGCGAGGAATGAACAGGGCTGAGCAGCGACAATCGCTTCGCCCAAGACATATCGTGGCATGTGCCAACCAAAAGCAGATCCGATGAAGGCCGCTAGTCGACCGTATTTCGTGATGGGCGCATGCGCAGTTGTAAAGGTTGAAAGTCGCTCTAGTTGATCGGGCGCGACGCTCGGTCTACGGAAGAGACGAGCCGGTATGTGAGGGGACCCGGGAACACTTGTCAGTCAGACGGGTGAATCGCAATTGGGTGCGCAAAGTTAAGTCAAGCTGTTGCACCGTAGCGGCATCGTCACGTTTTGGGGCCCTGCCACCATCAGCATGAGAACTTGGACTGCCCGTCCTGGGCATGCAGAGAGAAGAGACGCATCGTACTGGCCAGTAAGATACCTCCTCGGGATACTCAGGTACGGGATGGTTGCTGGAGGAAATACTTGGTAACCTTTATGTCCGAAAAGAGCGGGGTCTTTTCCACGCCGAATAATGAATGAAAACTTAGCAGTAGTTACTGACTACTGTGACGATTTAAAGCAAAACCTTGAACTAGAAGCTCAGAATGAGCCATGGGACACCGTGAACCTCGATGGGTATACCTCAATAGGTAATTCGAGGTTATAAAAATGATCTTTGAAGTGCTCTGTTTAAGTGCAGCAGCGAATCTGCAGGCATTTCCCATCAATCCGAAACCAAACCACCAAGATGCCTCAACGCCCATTCCTCATAGACACCCTTATTGCAATGAATTGCTCTAAGCATCAAAAGAACCGCCAGTATGATGAGCCTCTTCACGCCACTCCATTCGAAAAAAATACGCATCGCGACATTGAGCTCTACCTTGGGTTGGAGGAGCATGGACCAGAGACCTCACCCAGGCAGTGACCTTGCTGCTCTCCCTCCAGGTCTCTCTTTCAAGTTTCTCCACTGGAGCACCTGGGCAGGGCAGTTCAGTGTACCTAGGTACCTAGGTTGGGGGAAGTCACTGTGTTGCCCCGCAAGGTAGAGGACCCACCCATGACCACCTGCAGCTCCACGTCCAATCCCTGCCAAACTTCCTCCTCCTGCACGAGACCCCTGCTCCACCTTTGCCGGCGCCTTTGGCTCCTCGCGCGCATCTGCAGCTGGCTTTCGACCTATCACTAGAGGCAATGGCAGGCTTGGTGCCACCAAAAATCAAAAAAGATGATTCAGCGATGTTGTACCAAGAGAGATACGTACCCCTTTTCTCAATGGAATTGGAAGGCACCAAAGGCACCTTATAGGAAGGCAGATAGATAGCTTAAGCTCTTCCAAGAGACCAAAGCTTCTGGGCGCAAACACAGCCCACTCCCTCCCTCCCTTAGACCCTGGCTCGTCCGCTCTCTCTATGATCCTTCATTTTTTGTCTCCAATCGACTACTTAAGCATCCCATCCCCATCCTTCCGCTTCCCTGATCAGTCCATACTCAATGGTTCACCACTCCGAATCTATCCACGAAGCTTCTGATAACGTCCACCAAGCTTACACATCATCCAACAACTCCGCCCGCCGTCTGCTACGCACATCTTCGACCCGATCTCAATCTCCCGCCACGATGAGCGCTCCCGTTCCGCAGCACCAGGGTTCTTCCACCGGCAAGGGCCGCGCTCCCGAGTACCAAGATAACGCCGATTCCGAGACGACCAACGGCAACACTGCCAATGTTGGCTTCAAGTCGCAGGGTCAAATGACTGTCCAGCCGCCCACCAAGGACGATCTCCAGCGCAAATATGCTACTATCGTAGAGAACGACGCCAACCCCAAGGGCTGGTATGGAACCATGGGTACGTGTCGCGCGCTTCTCGTGTAAATGGTCTCGACATACTAACGCCCGTTTTAGTCAACGCTTTTGGTGCCTGCATCGGAACAATGGGCGCCATCCCCTGCTGCGTCGTCTGCCCGAACCCCTACAAGAACGTGCAACAGGGTAACGTTGGTCTCGTTACCAAGTTCGGCAAGTTCTACAAGGCTGTTGACCCCGGTCTGGTCAAGGTCAACCCTCTCAGCGAGAAACTTATTCAGGTCGACGTCAAGATCCAGACCGCCGAGGTCCCTCAGCAGACTTGCATGACCAAGGACAACGTCACCCTCCACCTCACCTCCGTTATCTACTATCACATTGTCGCTCCACACCGCGCAGCCTTCGGTATCTCCAACGTCCGCCAGGCCCTCATGGAACGCACTCAGACCACGCTTCGCCACGTCGTTGGTGCTCGCATCTTGCAGGACGTCATTGAGCGCCGAGAGGAGATGGCTCAGTCCGTCGGCGAGATCATCGAGGACGTTGCTGCCGGATGGGGTGTCCAGGTCGAGAGCATGCTTATCAAGGACATTATCTTCAGCCAGGAGTTGCAAGAGTCGCTCTCCATGGCCGCTCAGAGCAAGCGTATTGGTGAGAGCAAGATCATCGCCGCCAAGGCCGAGGTATGTTCCCACGTCACTTCCATTTCACTATGCGCTTCATGCTAACCATCAATAGGTCGAATCCGCCAAGCTCATGCGCCAGGCCGCCGACATCCTGTCGTCTGCTCCCGCCATGCAGATCCGCTACCTCGAGGCCATGCAGGCGATGGCCAAGTCCGCCAACAGCAAGGTCATCTTCTTGCCCGCGGCGAACCAGACCATGCCCGACATCCAGCAAGCGCTCAGCAAGGGCGAGTCGAGTGCCCAGGGCGGTTCCCACGAGACCAGTCACAATGACTTTGGAGGTCAGGACTCCGGCTTCCAGCAAGCCATCAACTCTCGTGTCATTGAAAACATTTGAGTTTGCACCTGGTGCTGACTAGAGGTCGTCGTGTGTTGGCACAGCTGGGTCCCATTGATTAAGCCGGCCCCTTCTTCGGCTCACGCCTTTGCGATGCTTTTATTTTGTTTCATCGACACATCATATTTCTGACGACCCCCGACACGATTGCTTGTGCCTTTTTTTTTTTTCAAATACCCCTGCTTGCACGACGCAAACAACACCAGAAAATCACCAAAAATACACGATGTACTTTTACGACAGAGATGGACTGATGGAAAGGGCGCACAGCCTGTTCAGGAGACGATACCCCCAGATCGGCATGACCAGGTTGGACTGGATATGCTTTGTAGTATACCCAATTCGTTCGTTTGAATTTTAAATAGGACGTAATGGTAATGTTGCCGGGACAGTAATAAATTTGTCTCAATACATCTACTTGAACAGTATCTTCACTCAATCTCATGTCTTTGTGATTAGACAATGTTATGATGGGGCTGAGACGTGATTGCTCGTCTTGTGTAGCCAAGTGTCGGAGCGATGGATCTTCGATTTAGAAACATCAGGTAGTATGTGAAGCGAAATATCATGGTTCTAATATGGCGCTGATAACCGCGCTGGGTGGTGTAGGGAGACTGAGGCAAGATTGAGTGCAACCTGTTCATATCCTTGTAGACCTGGTTCTCTCCTTAAGACGAGTAGTCCGATCACGGGCGCTCAGGCTTTGAAGGTATATTAAGTACGACAGCGGAGAGCCTATAGTCTAGAGCTGCGCAAATAATCTCGTCGTCTTTGAGGCCTCTAGCTCAACGGGATGCATGAACCACAGACTGACCTCATGGGCCTCTGTGGTTGGCAACTGAAGCATGTCGAAAACTCGGCAAGAGTCGCCTATGCAACCTGATGGAATACGCCTCGAGTGATGGACATGGGTGATGAAGAGCAGCAATCGTGAAGAGGGACTTCCCTTGGTAACAGGCTGAGCATGTTTCCTGGCTTGGGTCAGGCCTCTGAGCCAAGGCGCCCTAAACCTTGAGACTTCCAGCATCGGGCTGGATGTTCCATCGCCTCCATTCTGCTCTCAAGCCGAGAAACCGTACTGTCGCTTCATCACGGTGACCTTTTATATTTATTTATGGTTGTTGAGCGTGTGTAAGGTGTCCCTCACGGGGCGAAACTAAAGCTATGGGCGTAGCGCAAATATTTAAGCTTTAAAAGGCTTGACGTGAGTATGTTTTTGATGACTCTAAGCATTGCATCGCTTTATGATCTGTAACTTGTCTTTAATTGATCACCAGTTTGAATAGCGTTGTGAAATCTGTACTTGTCGGCATGCGCGGTGCTGATGCAGATGCCTGACTTGAGCAAAAGACACCGATTGCCAGCCAACTTCATCATCGGTCCTGATTGCAGTCTTTGTATCATGGTAAAGAATAGGTAGCAGAAGCTAATGTTTCTCATGCCACCAAAGCGAAACTGATTTGGCCCTTACCTGAGCATGCGTAACATCACAACCATCGGGTGGCGACCTCTACGAGACGCGCGGTAGGAAGGAGGAGCGACTGGTTCACACAAATCCAACCTTTAGTGTCTTTCTCGCGTGTCGTCCCAAGTGATATTGGTAATTACTTCTCAATAGCTTCTCTTGCTCTTACCTTATGCCGTCGGATTTCTTTTGCTTTATTAATAGTATAATAAGAGAGCTAAATGGAAGTTAAGTTCCGCAAGTAAACCAGGCTATGAGGTGTCTCTGCATCTAGGCGCCTGTTCCACAAAAGCCATCATTCGCTATAACGCCATATACATGGTTCATGCTTTCATCCTGCAAATGCTCCTCCGCAGCGTCTCGAGGTTGGTGGAGCAATTTTCCTCCTCGCCTATGTTTTCTGTCAGGTATTCGTTCTCAAATATACCTATTTTGAAAGGGGACAAGACAGCGAGAGACCACGCGGCCTTGTGATGGTCACCATTTCTGTGCTTACAATATACCTCTTTACACCCAGCTTTCGCTTGATGGCATTCAGCGGGCTGTATTTCAGTGGCTAGAGACGAGAGACTTCTGATGGTTCTCTGTGTCCCGGTGAACCTCCTGGTTGGGTATCTTTACACAAACTTCGTTTGAGCAAGTGGGCATAGAAGATCTAGCATAGAAACAAAGCAATAAGGATGTGAAGAATACATTGAGCTAGCAAATTGCAAGGAAAATGCCCTGCATATCAGCATCTTTCGTTTGTTGGGCTCACTCAGCTGCGTTGCTAGTTTGTAGTTGGGCTACTTGGTACATCTTGGTGTCTTTAGGGCAGTGTAAGCCAAGCATCCACCGGCCGTATCACTGATTATATATAGGCAAAATACTAACTTACTTATCACCTTTCAAGCGACGCTTCTTCTGGCTGCTTTCCTCAAGAAGACATTGACCTCAGACTCAGCGGCTACCAAGACACTGTACGGGTTCGAATTGCTTCATAGGCATATGTGGCTTGTGGTGAGAGCTTGTTAGTATATAAACGATATTTCATTAAGCAATTCTATAAGAAACGCACAAAGGGGGGTGAACAGGTATGATGAGAAACAGAGAACTCAGTTGCCGGAGTATTTCTTCAAAAAGGCTATGGGTCAGATAGACCCCTTGGACAGGGTAGCATTGTCTCTCCGCGGAGCTGAATGAACTTGGCTCTCTTAATTGCAGGTAACTGCTCCGAGACTACAAGGTTGGCTTTTTTAGAAAACCAAGTGTAGCTGGCTTTATTTATTATAAGGTCGGGTACTCACATGCACTCTAAGTGGGTTGGCTGTCACACTCCATCTCATTCTCTTAACGGAAAACACCCATAGTATGGGCAGCTCGCGCCGAACCACAAGAAGTGATTCCCATCAACTCGGGTTTATCCTGTGAGCAATTTCGATATTATTACTATCTATAAGAGCCCGTTTATATATCAGGAAGGAAACTATACAGGCAATGTGATCTTCATACCAAGAGCGTGATACGGAGATGAGAGTAGTAACCTTATCCTGTGAGCTTTGTCATACATTTCGACAAGGAGGCAATTGATGCAGGGAAACCTGACAATCGATGTAAAGGCAGCAGAGAATGCATTGCTGACAACAGCAACGAACAGTGAAAGACGCCATGTTGATGAAACTGACATAACACCATGACACTCGACATGCTCATGGGAAAGCAACCTCGTAATGAGAAAAGTCAAGGGTCTTCGTCTCTGTCCGTTCATTCCCTCGCTCATTGGGCTTTTGACTTTAGAAGTGAATCTAAAATCTTCTGACTTTTTATTTGCACCATTATGCAAAGCCTCGAATTTGGTGAGGAAGATACTGGAATATGTGACTTCCCTCGACCTGTCAGCTACTGAACCTTTCGGTTCACCGTTACCATTGTGGCAGTGACAGTTAGGCCCTATATCCAATTGTCTTGGGCTTTTAGTCGCATCTTCAAGGAGCAAACAATGTCTCGCACGCCAAAAGGCAAGTTGAAGCGCCTTGGGTGCCGTTCGATGAGGTTGAAGGAGACGTAGGTAATTGCAATGGTGTCAAGTGTCTCTGGATTGGGGCGCGACGACTACTGCCATGCACCAGGAACAGAACGCATAGTCGTTTCTTCTGCCGCGGCTCAATAGTGCGAGGTGAATGGACTTATTTGATGTGGTTCGTATTGAGCGTATAAAAACGCATAGAAGCCTCCAATCTCAGATTCCCGGCGAAGAGAACCATATGGGCTTTGGTTACGGACCGACCTGCTTCATCTGATGAATACGAGAGCAAAACAGTCGCCAGCAAACACCAGATTCTGATTACCTCATTGACCAACATCAACTGATTCAAACATCAAGCAGCCGAGCCCTCGAGATTCAACCCTCAGCTCTCCTTCCACGGCAACGAAACCTCAACAGGCAACATATCCTTCTCAACCATCTGCGCAACCTCCTTCGCACCCAACCCCTTCAGCGCCTCCAAAATCTCCTTGTACGTGCCCTCGCTCAGCCCCTCCCTGCGATCACAATAAATATCAACCCCCTCCTTCGTAAACACCGTCGGCGCGAACCACGTGACAGCCCACCGTTCCGTCTCCCCCGCCTCCGTCGTCCTCTCCCCCCACCCGAGGACTTCCCAATGGCTCCCGACAAAGAACAGCCACCCCTTGCCCCTCCAATCCCACGCGTACGTGTCGCCCGCCTTGGACGCCGTGTCGATCCCCTTGACGGACTTGACGCCCGTCGAGGGCGTGTTCTTGTTGGACTCGTACTCGACCAGGTCGTCGATGCGGGCCGTCCCGTCGGGCTTCGCGGGGAGAGCGGCGTAGGAGATGCGGACGTTGCGGGCGTCGCGCCACATGGAGAGGGTGGAGTGGGTGACGGACCAGGTGCGCAGGAGCCAGTCTATCGGGGGCGGGGAGTAGGTCGAGGGAGGGGAGGAGGTGTATTTCGAGGGGGAGATGAGGGCGATGGTCGTTGGAGGGGATGCCATCTTTACTGGCGAACGTGGTGGAGCTCCGGAGACCCCTTCGAGGAGGTGTGAAGCTCAATTGGGTGTTGCGTAGATATCGGATGCTAGTAAACTGGCGCGGGGCATTTGCGGGAGTATTCTGATAGATAGATAGATTCTATCGTGAAGAAGGGGTTGAGATGTGTTAATTGGAAAAGCGACATGAAGTCGCGAGCAACCAAATCACCGCCCAAAGCTCGCCGTGATCCGCGCCAGGGGTCCGGTCGAACCCCTACGCGTTTCAATAAAATGACATCAGTAGCCCGGACCGGAGCGTACCTAGTAGGTACGGTAGTTCTCTGCGACACAGGCAAAATACCACACCTCCAAAACTCCCGCAAAATGATTCGCCAGAAAATCAATCATCTCTAATAGGTCCGTCAAACAAGCCGCAAATAACCCGACTCTTCCATCTTTGCGACGAACCCCAAAGGTCTTCACCTCAGTAGCCCAGCCCAGCTCCCCCCACGAGGCTGCAAATTAAGCGCCCCAGTGCCGAGCAAGGGTCTTATTTCGACCGCCGCGTTCCCGCCACGGATCTTCCCGCGCCCAAAGCTCCTCCATTTTTCTTTCCCCTTCTCTCTTTCGACCGCAACGTCCTCACCTCCATCACATCGTCGCAGCCCAAAGCGACAGACTCCGGCTCTTCCTCATCGAAGCCACGTCTCCCCGAGTCGCCCCCACAGCGCGAAGTGCCCACCGCTCACCGCCACAATGGACGCCTCCGAGATGGATCCCGAAATGGCAGCCTTCATGGGCTTCTCCTCCTTCGGGACGCAACCAGCCTCCAAAAAGCGCAAATACAACCACCGCACCGACGCCGTATCCTCCGCCGCCGCCACCGGCGCGAACCAAGTCGCCCTCGCAACCCGCACCCCAACAACAACCACAACAACGACAACGACAACAACCACCGAGCGCACACCAAACACGGACGAAATACCCCTCGACTCCGATCCCGAAGCCCCGGGCCCGGCCGCAGACGAAGCCGCCGACAAAGACGACGACCAAGAAGAAGGCGGCGCGAGCCTCTACGCCGACCCCGCCGTCGCGCCCGCGCCGGCGCATGCGCAGGGTCTGATCGATGAGCTGGCGTCGCGCGGAGGCATCGGGTCGGGGAGCGGTAGTTCCGAGACGCAGATTTCGTCGCACACCGCTGCGCAGTCTGGCTTGCCGCAGAGACCTGATGTCTTGTGGGGTAGGGAGATGGGGACCGCGTCGACGAGCATGCCGCAATGGAACCGCGGTGACGATGCGCGCGGAGGGAGGGGCGGGAGGAGTCAACACCAACAGCAGCAGCAGCAACGGAACGACGGCAAGCCTTGGTGGGAGGGATACTACGACCACAAGTCGAATGAGAACCCGTGGGAGAAGCTTGAGGAGGCGGCGGGGGTGGAGTCGAGGGGGACCTGGGTCTCGAGGGGGCAGGCGCAGTCTGCTTGAGGTTTCTCACCCTGAAGTAGAGAGGACGAGGTCTCGGTATGGGCAATGGGATAGATGTACAAGGTTGCCAGCTATGAATCAAACTTCAATTGGCACATAGCACCCTTGTTCACTACGTCCTTGGCTATGCCAATGCCACCTCACCGGTTCTAGGCCGGTATCACGTGATATCGCAACCCCCCCTGATCAAGCCGGGGCGGATGGAGTAGGGCGTGGATACACTTCACGCTTCATCAGGTGATACATCACTGGGCTCTCGACAACGGTCACTGAATGGTCGGTCGTGGAATCAGTTACTGTGGGATCTGGACGTCTCCCGGCCACGGCAGCGATGTTATGGGGGAGAGCGTTACGGACCAGCAGCCCCGGTCCACTGGCGCCTCAACCGAACAAGAACTAGGCTTACGATTTTCGCTACGGACGAGCCCTGTCATCACTAGAGAACCGCCCGGGTGTCAAAGAAACTATGTCCACGCCTGTTCTAAGAGATCCATCACGTCCTGCCCTCGTCACCCTTCCCGAAAGAGCAATATCCCACCACCCCGAAAAGGACAAGCGCCTCCCTTACAGATGCAGCAATTTTTACCTCCCCGTCCTCTGCCCATCCTAGTCGTCTCCTCTCCGGCATCGACTCCACAGAATCGATCTCTCGGCTACATGGAGGGGTCGGGTCTTCTGTAGCCCCCCGGGCGCTTGCCCTGGCCCCGGCCCCAGAAAGGAGGGGGGGTGAGGTGTACTTTTAAGCTACGCTGCCGCCCCAAAATCAAAGCATTCGTCCAATCATATCTCATAATCGTCCCGCGGAATAAACCTCTCCAAGCAAGGTCTCAAAGTAGGAAATCAGCCCGGCGAACCCACACGACTAGCCAGGGGTAGCGGAGAGAAAAACGATCTCGCGTGCGTGTGGAGGACGAAGGTGGAGGGTCTACCACGCGGGCGGAATCCTCACCCCCATCATCTCCACGTCTCACGCAGCTCGCCCTTCGCTGTCATGCCGCAAAAGCAGCGGGAGATGGGCGGCTAACAGGCCGACCCCATGCTCGCCCCGCGCCGTGCCGCTGCGCGTCAACCGGTTCCCGACTGTCAGGTTCGCCTAGGGCCCCTGGCTCTGCTTTTTCTCCCCCTCACCACCCTGCCAGCCCAATATGTACCCGAGAAAAAAATAGAGGCAGTTTTTTTTTTTAAAAAAAAAGGTGGAGGAGGCGTGCGCTGATTTAAAAGAAAGAGATGTAAAGCAAGTCCGGAATGCTGGTATCTTCGCTCCTGCAGTTCTTTGCAGGCAGGGATATTGGCGGTAATGTATGTGTGTCGTGCGTGTTGGGGGGTGTGGAGGTTGCTTTTTGGCGGTAGTTGAAAATGACACACTAGAAAGAAGGTTTTCGCCGTAGATAAGTAAGGTGAGGCTGTAAGGCTGAAGAAACACTGCTCGCTGGATTTCCCGACTTCAATGTCTGCGATTTCGCGCGGCTGTGAAGTAGAAGAAATGGCCAGCTGGCTCAAGTCGCGAGCATCTAGTACTCGGGCGAGGGGTAACGAGCACGCGCCTTGTTGTACTCCTTGGTGTGCTTGCGGGACGTTTTGCTCTTGAGCGATCTGCGCAATCTTCATGTTAGCCGTTTATTGTCTCAGATCTTGCAGCCGCAAGCCGGCGCCTCCATTTACAAGCTTCGCCCGGATTCCGATCGATGCCACCAAAAGCGCTTTTCCCTCCCCCCCTAGTTCGCGGGAAAGGGAAATCGCTGAGATTGCCAGCCGATCGCCAATCTTTCTTATTTTTTGGGTGCGCGCCTCTCGGACCTCGGAATTGAGAATGGGGATGAAAACTTACGAGACTTTCTTCTGCGTCCACTCGAGGTCCGCGCGCACGTCCTGAGCGTCGCGGTAACCCTCGTTGAAGCGCTCACGCGTCTTTGCGAGACGGGCTTGAGCCTTCTTCTGCAGCTCCAGCAACTCACGGTGCTTTGCGTTGAGCTTTCCGGATCTATTCGTGTGGAGTTTCGGTTAGCCTAACCATCTGATTCTTCGTTTCCGGGCAGCATCGCATGGCGACATTCGCCGCGCGGCCACCGGAGTACCGCTCGGAGACGGAGACGGTCAACTTACGTTTGCGCCTGGACCGCAATGTTGCGATCTAGAGGAATGGGATCAAAGGTCTGGGCGAAGCGGTCTTGCATGTAGTCGTTGAAGTCGACACCGCTGGCTGAGTGGGCGCTCTCAAAGTCGCCGCTGTTGCTGCCGGCGTAGCTGGAGTTGGCGACGGAGTAGCCAGCAGAATATCCGCTGTTGCTGTATGAAGGACCGGTTCCCGAACTGACGGACTCATCCGTCTCTGGGGGCGAGACTGAGTAAGTGCTGCTGTAGCTGGGGTATTGCTGGCCCTTGTGGTTGGGAACGGGCATGGGGATAGTGTAAGAGTTGTAGTGGGCAGACATGATGGGCAAACCGGATAGTCGACGACGACAAAAAGGGCTTGTGACGTGTATGTGTGCGATGTGGGAACTTGTTTGAAGCAAACAAGGGATGACTAAAGTTCGATGTGTTGTGGACTGGGAATGGCCGGCCACTTGGTAAGACGAAGCGCAAGGAAGGTGCTTGCTCTGGTGAAGTTTATGAAGAACGACCTGAAGAACTTGGGCAGAAGCTTGCAATATAGTCTGAGATGTTGATGAGAAAGGAAGAAGGAGAACAGATGGTCAAACCGCTCAAGTTGTGCCTTTTTATACTTTTCCCGAGACCTTCCCGGACTCCATCTCTTCTGCTCGGGGGATAAGACATCCAGCCTCGATTCGTCCGATTGCAAGCCGTGGCTTCATCATTGAACCCCGCCCGAGGGAGGGAACGGACGGAATGGTCCAAGGGCATGATGTGATGGGATGGGATGGTGAGAATGGCCGCAGACAAGCAAACGACATGGACGGCCATGACCAGAAGCCGGCCGACCTGTCTGGGCCTGGCTAGCCTGTGCGTTAGTGACAGGGAAGTGAAAGATGCTGAACCCTGTCTTCACCCGCAGTCTGCTTGCTTCAAAAGCTGTTTCTTGCGGGGTGGACATGATATCCATCGACGAGAGTAACGGGGTGGTGGTCTCGAGGGTGTGGAACTCGGGGGTGGTAGTGGACGGCTTGGGAGGTGATGGACAGAGCCATTGGCCCAGGAGAAAGCAGGGAATCAGATTGCTACCTCTGCGGGCCGAGTTTCCATTTCTCATTGAGAAAAAAAAATAAAAACTCAAATGGAATAGTCAAGTACTGAAGGCAAAGAAAAGAACCAAGCAAGGTGTCTGCATATGCCGAGGGGCGACTATCATGGGTTGTATTGGTGGAGATGGACCACGATGGAGGATGGGTGGCCCGGATGGGGCAATGGATCTGTCTGGGATATCCGGCTCTGAGAAGGAATGACAGCCGGGGGCAAAGGGGGAAAAAGAGAAACGAAACAGAGAATGGAAATTGGCACGAACTAGCCGGTGCAGACTGGCGAAGAGCAGCAAGACAAAATGCGGGCTAAGAAGCCATGTAAGGCATGTCGTGTAAAACGGCGACGGAGAGCATTGCAGAGAGGCACACTTTGATGGAGCTAGCAAGGCAGGGGAGGTACATCTCCAAAGGTATCCCTATCCCGCTGAACCACTTGAACCAACCTTGAACTAAGGCAAGGAGAGAAAAGATGGGTGCACCTGCAAGCCAGGGGCATGGGGCTCTGTGGGCTGTGGGCTGTGGGCTGTGGGCTGTGGGCAGGGACCGGCCATGGCGTGGAGGGTTCTCTTGAGCATCTTTCCGTTCACGCCCGTGTGGTGTCAAGATGGGAAGAAGTTGCCTTAGCTTGAGTCGAGGGAGGTGGTGCTGACGGGCGAGGCGTGGATGTAAGACAGGGGACCTCGGAGGGCGAGCAAACGGAAGCTCGTTAGGTCCTCGGGATCGAACAACGACGGCGTCCCGGAGGGGGACCCACGCCATGGACCGTGGATGGGAGGAGGAGGGAGAGAGAGAGAGAGAGTACGTATGACGGAGCTATGCGGGTCGTATGTTTCCACTGGTCCAGTCAGACGCAAGCCGGGAATGCGATTGAAGGTCTGGGGAGGGGTGTGTTCTAATTCGTGACGGCGGATGGAGAGAATGGGAATACCGCAGGCGAGGAATGTGGATGTGAGCGAGCAACTCGGTACCAGGGGAGGTACAAGGGCGGTAAACGTCAGGATAGAGTCAAACGAAGCCGGGGCCACAGGGAAGATGTTGGCCGGCGTTGATCGAAACTCTGGTCCAACGAGGGTTGCGAAGGCCACGAGGAGGATGGGATGGGATGGGATGAAAGAGGATAGGTTAGGATGAGGCCGAGCAGTAGGGCAGGGCAGGGCAGGACAGGACATGATACCTTACTATACATACGGTAGGTAGGAACAGGACAGAAGTCAAGAAAATAAAAATGGGATGGGATGGGAAGGGAAGGGAATGTAACGGGGCAAGCAAGACCGGGGGCCATTCGTTCGCAATTGCGAACGAAACTGGCGTTCCTGTATGTATTTCGCAACTTTCCCGGTATGCCTTCTCTGTCTGCATGTTGGACGGTACGGCAAAGTACGACAGAGAGCATAAGGTAGAAAGAAGTAAAGAGCAACCAGGTACAAGTTTAACATCGAGCCAAGCCAAGCAGGTACATTATTAACTGCTTAAAGCAGTTGATAAAAGCAGCGTGCGATTTCCACTCCCACCCGGCTCGTGTCGTCGTCTCGTTGGACTGAGGGAACCACAACCACCACCTTGGGATGAAGGGGCCCCCATGTTGATCGGTCCTTGATCAGCCAGACTTTCAACGGAAAAAAAGGACACCATGTGTCCTTAACCGTGATGTTGCTTTCTGCTGCGGATGCCGGATGCGCGACTGATGTGCAGACTCAAGTGAGGTATCCTGGGCGTCAGGTCAGGCAGAAGTGCAGCAGATTCGGGCATTTTATGTGGTGATGCGTTGTCAAGATGAGGACCGCAACCAATTTTTTATTCTTTATTTTTTTTTAATGCTCTACTTAATTAATTGGTTCTCTTTTTATTTTAGTTCCCCCGCTTTAACTCGTGTTATTTTTATTTTATTTTTATTTCTTTTGTTCCTGCGGGATCGTGTCTGGTGTCTGGTTGGCTGTTGCCTTCCCTTCTTCCTAATTAGGCCTTTTGTGTCTATCTTCCCTTTCCCACCGATACTCTGTTACCTTACTTCTATTTGAGGCAAGTGTCCCTTCTGATTGACTCGACATCTGTCCATTTTCCGGATTTTCTATTGGCACAAAACAGGGAGACTGCCTGATTTTACCTGTCTTGGACACGTCCAGGGCGTCGGCAGGGCTCTCAGAACCCCTGTCCCACCGCCCTTAGCTCCGTGGGAGATGCAGCGAGCGACGCAGGAGGGAATTTCGATTGGATAAAAATGCAGAAAAGCGACGCCGACCTGCTGGAAATTCGGTATCCCTCCATTTTCAATGCCCCATCAGTTGCCCAAAAGTCTCCTTGACGGGGGTGGGTGTGTATGCATGCATCTCCAGAAGAAAAAAAAAAGATATGCGCAGAGACGGAGCTCAGATGCATCTCGAGAATACCGAAATTGCAATTGCAGGACTTGGACCGTTTTCTCACAGTTCCTGGGTTTGATAATGCCGCCGAAAAGGACGCGAGCGAGCGAGCGAGCAACCTAAGCAAGCAAGCAGCTTACCCGGGCAAATCTTACGTCTGCAGAGCGGCGGTGTAAGTCCCAAGTGCCCACGCTTCCGTCATCGTCAGCCGTCGACGGTTGACAGGTTGACATAGGTAGCAAGTCACAGAGGCAGCCCAAATTCTACCTTACAACGCAAAGGTACCCAAACCGAGAAGAGAAGCCCAATGAGGGAAGAAAAAACGGCTTCATCATCGGGTTTCCTCACCTATACTACCAACGCGCCCACCTCCGCCGCCCAACGTCCCAGAGTCATGAGCACACAGAGCGGCGACCCGGGGGGCCTTTCTTCCCCCCCCTCCAATCTGATCTAGCGCCGCAGTGGTTTCGCGTCACCCCCAACTTTCTATGCCTATGTATGGTATGCCTGAAGGTCTTGGTCTTTCTGCAACTGCATGTCGTGCGCCATAATGCGCCGTACTGGCAAAGTCCTCTTGACCGACCTGGAATGACTGGGGCCCAAGGTGGAACCCAAGTTGCAACGGTGGTAAGCATGGCAAGGCATCCGACGAGGCATATGAGTGGACTCCATCGAGACCCGGCAACTTCGATGTCACTCTGCCGGCGTATCAGTGACTGCAGTCACGATCGCCACTTGAAGAACAGGGGTGGACGCGGGCGTGACAGGACAACGGTCGAACCGCTCTTCCATGGGCCTTCCTCATCCAGCCGCGGTTCGCCGGTGCCTCTCAGTCTCGTCTCTTGGAACGGCAGGGACCCGAGATGCCCCACGCAAGGTATCCCCGGATGACGAACGCCGTTCTGGAAACAAACGACAGAGCGCTACATAGTAATGGAGAGCCATGAGGATTCATCCGGGGCTATCCTGGAGCCGGCTGACGTACAAAACAAATGAAAGAATTGTGCCACAGAAGGGAATAGCTTGGGTTGTCGTCCAAAACGCATATACCATGGCTCGCCGGGTCCTTCATTCGGAGCCGGAAGGGAAGTCCCTCGGTATGGGCATGTGTACCTTGGAATGAAACGAAAAAGGAGGGGGAGGGGCATGACTTGCCCTCCATGCGAATGCGCACGCCGGGATCGACCGCCGACCTGAGCTACCCATTCTTGCATGGCCCAAACGGCACTTCGTCAGTGGAAATATGGAAAGGACTTGGCCTCTGTTTCGTCGACGAGCATTCTCGAACTCGACTAGTTGGCTAGTGTTGCAGTAGAACTGGACTTTGATAGTCATGCCGCCAATTGTTGACAGGGACGTCGGGGTGATGCATCGAGAGATGGCCATAGGTCGACAATCTCTCTAAACATTGAGGCTTGAGGTTTGCATGAGAAATAAGTGGCTCACCCGTCAACAGCCAATGACTCCTTCATGAGGCTTGTCTGAATTAGAATGCTCCACTCATTCTGTTCGGACTCATGAGTGAATCGGAAGTGTATCCGTAGGCATTGACCGAGAACCAGCATCGACTCTGAAGTTCCGCTCATTAGCAAGAAGTTCAGGCAGACTACGGCAAGCCATGTGAGGGCGAGAGGTGAGGTGAGACTAAGAAGAGGAGAAGCAGAGCGGTGACGTGAAACGAAAACGGTCTGTGCCACGGGAAACGTGCCTGCCAAACCTTCTTTTGCTGATCTGGCCTCCGGTATTTGTTCACGAGACGGAGATATTCCCAAAAGGAAAAACTCATGAGAGTCGACTGAGAAACGTCAAAAAGCCGGACTCGGGAACTCCAAAAAAAACAAGCCGGGGTCCTGCTTCCTCAATCTAAACCCCCGTCTGCTGTATTCCCCAAATCTCGGAACGCATGGCAATCTTTCGAGAAGGGGTGGGACAGCACATACATACCTACGTACGTACATACGTACATACGTACATACATGCAACATGCCATGACATGAACCGCGAACGCAACGCAACGAAACGCAAGATGCAGATGTGGTCAAACCAAGACGGGCAGGGCCAGCCTTGGAGGTGATGATGGGGCACGACCTTACTGGACCAAAAATCTTCCTATCAGCAACACTACCTTAGTTAAGGGAAAAGGAGCCCAACCAACATGACCGCATCCCACTCGCCGCTCTTCACTTCCTCCCGCGAAGTTCGCTGTCGACGTTACATTCCCACTACCCCCCAAAAAGCCAATCGCCCCAATCTCTCTCACCCTCTCTCCAGTTCCGCAGATACACTCGCATACCCCTCCGCATCACCCATTTCTCACTGCGTCGATTCTCACCCAAGCAAGTCGCAAGCCATGCGTTCGTTCTCACCCAAGCAAATCGTTCCCTGGGCAAATCAACCTCAACCCCTCAAAATGCACGCAAGAAAAGAGTTCAGAGGCAAGAAAGCAAGCCTCTGCCAACGCCACGCCGCCATCCTCCATCCGCAAACCGCAACGCATTGCGCTGCGTCTTCCGCACGGATCGACCGTCGTGTAAGGTCAATCAAACGTGCCGCCCACGTCCAACTCGAATTCTCACCTCCTCGCGTGTGTTCTCCCTCGTAAAAGCTTCGTGTGTGAAGTTGCCAGATGCTGTGTGCCCCCTTTTCACAAGAATGCCTTCGGAATAAAATCCTCAAGAGGTCGTGAAACAGCATTTCGTAAAAGAAAAATGCAGGAAACAAGGTAGAAAATCCCGCCCGTTCCGACAGCTGCACGACATCTCAGCCCAATACGCAAGCTGGCCTGCCCCCAGCCGCAGGCCAAGGTCTGTGTTCTTGCTGCCGCTGCGATGCGATGCAGTGTGACAAACAACGACGACTCACGCTTGATGTCTCTCGCCCGCTGGCTGGTTATTATCCGAGATGGTGCGATCCAAACACAGATCTATTTCCACGAGAATCTATCACATGCGACTCGATCCGTAAACACTGGTTCGAAGCTCACAGTGGCACTGGAGTGAGTGGTTGATCTCTCTCTCTCTCTCTCCCTCTCGTTGCGTCTTCTTGAACGCCCGCTAGTAACAAAAACCTGACCGCTTCGACGATTCCCGGGTCCTACGTGACTTTGCCCCAAAGCCTTGTCCTTGCATCGGTATCATCGCGCGCCATACATGCACTGCATGTCAGATGGGTTGAAAGGGGCGACAAGTAAAAGTGTAAGTAAGAGAGAAGAGGAAAGCGCTGTTTCGTTATCTTGTAATAATAGCTAGCATTATATACCCTTGGGTTTTGAACGTCTCAATCATCCATCCGTCCGTCTTTGGTCCCCATAGATCTCTTTCCAGTATTGCGTCGAAAGGGGGGAAAAATACAAACTAAAACTGAAATACCTGTTGTTAGTGATGATGGTATGTGTTTCCTTGTCCCCAGCCGACCTCATAAGCTATGCCCCTCCTCCCGGTTCCCTCCACCTCTTAACCCAATGGACACGTAAAAACGCCGATGAATCATGCATATAACGCCATGCTAGGCAGAAGGCGTCTCTCCCAGCCTTTCCCCAGTGGGAGGCTGGTGCCGTCTCCGCCGCCACACAGCCCGCTGCCGTCGGTGTGCTAGTCATCGTTGAGCTAGCAATCGGTGAGCTAATGTATCTTTTTTTTTTTGGTTTCCGTCCATCTATTTCCCCGTCACTTCTAGCCAAAGATTTTGAGAAATCCCCAAATACCAGCTCCGCTGAGCACCGGGATCGTCAGGTTGTCGTCCCAACCAAAAATGTCCACTACCTCACTGGCGGCCGCCACAAAGCCGGACCACAAGCCCATGACTCCAAGCGCTAGCGGTCCGGTGATGGTGGCCTGAGCATCCGACAGCCCCACAGCGCTTGCAATAGCGCGGGGTAGACGCAGCGCTCCGGTGAACATGAACGGGTAGTCCTCGTCGCCGGGGAAAGGTCCTGTCCTCGGCGCGAGCCAGCCCCAGAAGAAGTATGCAGATGCAATACCGACCAGGAATGCGGCGGATGAACCTGCGAGCGACTTGCCCTTGCGGATGCGCGGGGTGTATGCGCCGTACATCCGGCCGAAAGTGCTGGCGGCAGTATCGCACCAGCTGAGGAGCAGGACGCCCATCACACCGACGTCCTTGGGGAAAAAGCGGAGGACGGCCCATGCGCCCAACAGGTAGAAGATGACGCCGTTCCAGCCCGCGTATTCGCTCTCGCGCATCAGGGCGCCGAGCACCGAGACATAGAAACGGTTGAAGGAGGCGTAGTTGTGACGCAGGTAGTCGGCCGTCGCGATGGGCATCAGCGCAGCCATGAGCCACGGCGCTACTGAGCTGGTCTGGATACCCGACACGTAGAGCCAGAGTGTGAAGAAACCGATTGAGACATGCAGGACCTTTCTCGGCACCTCATGCTTGTGCACGAATGTCCTCCATTTCCTGTGAATAGGTATCAAGCCCAACGGACTAGGGCTTCGGCTGAAGTCTCGCCAACTCCAACCTGTGGGAGCGGCGGACGGAGGTGCAAGGTGGCCGTTGGTCGTCGGGGCTTTGCCATTGCCGTTCGCTTCGCCGTTGACGGCGACGCCATTTGTGATCGGTTCGCTCGGGATGACGGGCGACTTGGGCGTTTTCGTTTGAGACTTGACGGACGTCATTGGTATGATTCGACGGGATTCGATCGGAGAGCGACTACGTGTGCGTGACCTGCGATTTATCGAAGGCTCGTAGTCATACTCCTCGGTCCGCTCCTCTACCGGCTGAGGGGTAGAACGCCGTTTCCTCGTGGCCGACCTCGTCGTCGGGCCGAAGTAATTATCTTGCAACGATGCATCGATTTCGGAAGGCGTTGGGCTGGGGGAGATGACGCGCGGGGTGGCAGGCACCGCGCGGACGGACATGATGCTGTATGGGAATGGCGGGAGAGCAGGGCAAGAAACTGCTCCCGTCAAGATGCGTCGGAAGGGAAGGAAGAGTCTCTGGAGGGGCCACGGTGAAGAGTGAAGATGTCTTTCTCGTCTCGATAGGCGTGCGTCGTGGTCGTGGGGGGACAAGGCGGCGGCGGCGTCAGATGCGTGGGAGGCGCGGGCGTGGGTGTTCCAGATGTCGAAACGTTGTTCACGTTTATGGCTATGCTGGGCCTGGGATTCGAGAAGGGAGGCGGCTGTGGTTATTGGATCCAGTGTGATGTTTGGGGATGCAGCAGAGAACGACTCCGCCGCATGTTGAGGCAGGCTGGGAAGGGGAAGAAGAAGACCACGCAAACATGCGGTCGGTCAGCAGACGGCGTGACATGTGTTTAAAACGAGGAGTTTGGACCGGATCGTCGGTGTCTTGTTGTGCTGCGAGTCCAATGCCAATACCTTGTCTCGTGAGGATTTTTTCGCTACCTAGAAGGCCAAGGTACCGAGTACTTGGGGGGCGTACTGTGTGCGAAGGCGGTGACACTGTCTCTTAGTAAGTCCACTGGGATTTGAGGAATACTTAGTAGGTATGCAGCCTCTTTTTTCTCATTGAACATGGTCTTTAAGTGTGCCTTTTTTTTTTCTTATTCCTTACCTATTATTTGATGAGTTTATGTCCCCGAGGCTGAGATCCATCTCTTTCTCCTGGTTCCAGTCGTGTGTTCTGCAAAGACCATGCTATATCTCCCAAGGATAACCTGTCAGAACCACAGTCGCATTATCTTCCAGCACAGTGTGCCGAGGCCCGAATGACCGCCGCCTCCCCGCCCGGTGCACGCGACTACTCACAAGAAGGGACGGCCTGTCGGGTGGTGTCAAATCCATCCATCGGGGCTGGCACCTCAGTTTGCAGGGGTCTTTTGGTGCGATCCAATTTGCATGGCAGCGCTTTTTACGGGCTGCCTCTGGTAAGCATGTGAGAAGCCATCTCCGGCCATCCCGCCGCTTCCATGTCGTTCTTATTTTCTGGGTGGATATATCTGCGGATTTCGCTCCTCTCAATCCGCCCGTGGCGGGCCATCGATAGGTCGGCTAGCATCATGTACGGATACCTACGCCAGAGACAATCGGGTTTCCTTGATTTTTACTGCCCGCCTAGTGCGGCTGGGCTTTGGCTGGCATCATGGCTGGAAGTTTTTGGGTGGCATGTCATGCTCAATGACACTTTGTGGCTCCGAGTGGCTCAGGACGGTTGGGGGAAGACGGGATGATATCACTAGGCTTTGTCCGTGGGCGGTCGGACCAGGCCTTGCGCTATACCTAGACACCTGTTATTGGGCAAAGGCCACGTGAGGACTTGCTTGACGACGATAAGATAAAGATACGGCGTAACAGATAAGATCCGTCTCTTATCGATAACCAAAAAAAAAGTTCTCGGAGCTGCCCCTCCAGCTCGGACAGTCTTGAAGTCTTTCGCAGAGCCGAACTTGAGGCGCGAAGTTTATGTGAACGGCATCGACTCAATTGACCGACTGTCACGATGGCGCCCGAAGAGAAGAAGAAAGACCCCAGGTCTTGGCGCGGTCTCACACCTCCCCTGGCAGAGTACGACTCCTTAGTATTCGCAACGCGACGCGCCGCTAACTTATGCGCAGTTGGATCCTCGATTTCGTCTCCAGTCAAGGCTTCCAGCGCATGACGCCTGTCCAGGCAGCATGTCTTCCCCAATTCCTCGGAAACAAGGACGTCGTCGTTGAGGTATCGCAAGACCCAGGATGAAGACAAGATGGGCGCATGCTAACTTCCGCAGGCCGTCACCGGCTCCGGCAAAACCCTCGCATTCCTCCTTCCCCTAGTCCAAAAGCTCATGCGCCTGTCTGAACCGACGAAGCGAGGTCACGTTTTCGCCATTATCGTTTCCCCGACCCGCGAGCTCGCGATCCAGATTCACACCGTTCTTCAGTCCCTCGTCGGCTTCCATCCGCCCTCAGCAGAGATCCTGCCCTACCTCAAGGAGGACGACAAGCGCCCCGACACATCCGTCCCTGTCATCGTTCCCCAGCTTCTCGTCGGTGGAAATACTACGACTCAGCAGGACCTCAGCTTCTTCGTCAGACATGCTCCCAACGTCCTAGTTTCGACACCAGGCCGACTCGTCGAGCTACTGGCCTCCCCGCACGTACACTGCACACAAGCAACTTTCGAGCTGATGATTATGGATGAGGCGGACCGTCTGTTGGACATGGGTTTCAAGCAGGACATCCAGAGGATTCTCTCTTACCTCCCAAAGCAGAGGAGAACGGGTTTGTTTAGTGCATCCGTATCGGAAGCCGTATCGCAGATCATCACAGTCGGTCTGAGGAACCCCGTCAAGATCGCGGTCAGGGTGAAGAGCCTGAGAGACGGAGGGATCATCGAAGATAGGAAAACGCCCATCAGCTTGCAGATGTCCTATCTTGTCACACCAGCCAGCCAGAAGCTCCCGGCGCTATGCAAGCTTCTCGAGAACCTCAGTCCCCGCCCGCAACGGAGCATCGTATTCGTATCATCATGCGCCGCGGTCGATTACTTCCAACACGTACTACCTACCATCCTTCCCAGCGGCTTTACACTCGTGCCATTGCACGGAAAGCTTCCTCCCAAGGCGAGAGAAAAGAGTTTCGCCAAGTTCGTCAACTCAGTATCCCCCTCCATCCTTCTCTGCACAGATGTCGCTGCCAGAGGTCTCGATATCCCGCAGGTCGATTTTGTCTGCCAGGTCGACCCTCCCTCAGATCCCAAAGTGTTTATCCACAGAAGTGGACGCGCCGGAAGAGCAGGTAGGAAGGGCCTTGCTGTTGTGTTCCTGCAACCAGGTCATGAGGAGGACTACATTCCCTTCCTCGAAGTCCGCAAGACGCCGATCCAGCCCCTCACAAAACCCGAAATCGTTGTCTCGGAGGAAGAAGCCAACGAGGCCTCAGAAAAGTTCCGCGACGTGCTCCGCAGCGACCGCGCCTACAACGACAAAGCCCAAAAGGCCTTCGTCAGCTGGGTGCGCAGTTACGGCGCCCACCAGACCACCTCCATCTTCCGCGTCAAGGACCTCGACTGGGCAGACCTGGGCAAGGCCTGGGGTCTGATTCGCCTGCCTCGAATGCCTGAGACTAAGTCGTGGGAGGGCGACAAGTGGCTTGGTAACGAGGGCTTCGACTGGGACAACTACGCCTACAAAGACAAGACACGGGAAGCCGCTCGACTGGCGGCGATGGAGGCGGAGAGGAACGGCGAGAAGGAAGCTGCTGCGAACGAGGTCAAGAGGAAGCGCAAGACGAACGAAGCGTGGAGCAAGCAGACCGAAAGTGACGATTTGCGGGCAGAGCGTAGGGAGAAGAGGAGACGTAAGAGGGAGGCCGAGAGGATGTCGACTATGACGGAGGAGGAGAAGATCAAGGCTATGGAGCTGCAAGAGCTCATCGTCGAGGTGAGGCGGAGGAATCAGGCGAAGGCGGCTGGGAAGGAGAAGGACGACGATGAGTTTGAAGGGTTTGATGATTGAAGCGCTGTAAGATATTGTTGGACGTTTGGTCCCTTGGAGATTTTTTGGATGAGCAGGAAGATGTGGAGATACCCCAGATCTTGACGCAGGACGGTTGCAAATCTCACGAGACCCTCCATTCGCCCCATCTTCTTCTCGTCGCCGACCCTGAAGCCATTTCACCAGCGGAGCCAGACTGAGGCCAGAGTGAAAAAAATGTGACTCGGAGATGACTCACTCTCCACTTGGTCCTACCTAGGTCAGTGAAGACGGACGTTTCTCAATAAGCAGTACAAGCACGGTAGCTCAGGGGTAGAGCGCTGGGCTCATAACCCAGAGGTCCCTGGATCGAAACCAGGTCGTGCTAGCATTTCATTTTTGATTCTTGGTCTTTCGACCTTTGGTGAGCCACTGGCCCCTAACACCGGTCATAAGTCGTTGCGAGATTGAAATCAAAGCAATGTAGCAGAAAACGAGGTCATTTGATTCAAGAAAGAAAGGATACATGGCGGCGCCCAAAACCCTCAACCTTCCGTTCCTTGTATCTTTCCCGCCGGAGTCGTACGACCTAGCCCCCCAAAAGCCAGAGGGTTGGTTGTTCGTCATCAGTTCCAGATAATCCAGGTTTACGGACGGCGCAATCCCCCTGGGAGGTTCACAAGAGCCTTCATGCACTTGGTCTGAAAATCCTGCTGCGTTTGCATACGGCCATCTTCGTTGTAGTCAGCCGCGATATTCTCACTCGCCACGGTTGATGGCGCCTGGACTTGTGGCTTTTCCTCAAAAAACCTTTCGCAATCCCCCATGCCCAAGGACTCCAATTTGACCCATAAGGCGTGATCAGCAGTCGTCCATTCTCGATGGCCTTGGAGAAGATAGTTGCAACCATGTGCCCTTCTGACAGGGCATGTCTGACTGCACACAGATACCTCAGTCGTCCTCCACCAGTTGTACGCTCTCCCAGACTCAGAAGGTATTGAATCACTCCGATTCTTTCGTGCTCCGCTGCGCCTTCCAGCGATGTTCGGTCATACTTCCCAGCTGCTGATGCGTCGGTATCAGCTCCAAGATCGATCGCATCCTTAGTATACCCAGCTGCCCTATGATAGCTGCGAATTGTGCAGCAGTTGCGCCGCTAGATGTGGCATTGGCGTCGGCGCCGGCTTTGAGCAGGATATCGACCAGGTCTAGTTTTCCCTTTCTTGATGGGTACCTGAAGAGCGGTGCCATCGCTATAATCAGCTGCAGCCGTTGACATTTGCGCCAGCCTTGAGCAGCATATCAATCATATATATGTACCACCATTCTCCAAGGCCAACATAACAAGAGTCGGCCAATCAGGCATCCTGTCATTCACGTCTCCTCCATGTTCCAGCGGAGTTTGCAAAGCGCCGTAGTTGTCTTCTGTGCACAGCAAGTGAAATAAGTTCGTACTCAGCTTTAGCTTCCGGAAACCTGGAGTACTTCAACAGCGTGCGGAAGATGCCCAGATCAAACTCCAAGCCATTGATTGCCGCATTCAATGTGCGACCGTCAGCGTAAGACCTCCTATTCAACATGAGAGAAAGGCAGTTCTTTCGAGTAAAGCGCGAAAATCGTTGGCGAGACGGGTCCGTTGGCTGCTGAAAGCTAACGGCGGGGGCGAACCGTGTCAGTAGAAACTTGCTGGCTGCAGCCGTTGCACGATAAGCTACCACCAGGCATGTTGCACGCCTTGTAGCAACCGTAGTTGGAACATTGCGAGGTACCATCGGTGACTAGCAGATCCCAAAGCTCAACTTCGTCGCTACCGCAAGCCGCTGATACTTGGGATACCAAGAGAAAGACGAGGGAGGAGTTGGAACTTCATCTTGGCGATGGAGTATGAGAATGAGAGTATCGTTGTTAACGAGAGTATTTGATGAGGTTGAAGCGAGAGTGATGGTCGAAAGAAGGACTGTTAGTTGCTTTTATCACCCAGAGACTCTTCATAACCGTCCGTCAATGATTACCGGTGGACCTTATTAGAGTCTTGGAAAGTTTAATAAGTGTACCTATGTGGCCCCATGAATCAACTTGTATCAGGTCCTGTCAAAATTTCCGGTCTTTTCCGCTGGAAAATGACTCCGAGGCGCAAGCCTCGACAAGCTGGTCCGACCGACAAAACGTTTACTGTCCTGCTTGCGAGAATTGTCTCTCCACACGAGGCTGTGTCGATGGTGCGGCTTCGCGGCCGCAGACAAAGTGGCCTGGGCGGTCCCAGTGACCATTAGTCGTGCTGGGTATTTCCATGATAGAACGGCCCAGCAGTTCGGTACGCTCAAGAGAAAGAAAGAGCAGGAATACGACTAGTCTTCAGAGCCACCATGGGCTCCGTATATTTAGTAAGCTTCAACCCTCTGGAGCCCCTTTTCTAGCGGTCGCCGCGCTGATGTACTACATAATATGCCCATCGGCGCATGAACGGGCTGATCAGGTTGCAGATCACGATTCATGACAGCACTCATAGGATTCAGGTTAGAGGGCGTTGGAATCATTCCTGCTACTTCATTCAATCAAAGACTCAAAGCAAAGTCAGACCCGTTCTCTTGTCTACGTCTCATTGATAGCAGTCCTGCATACCGCTTCTATGCAGACAGTAGGTATCGGGAGGGCTCTGAAATCTGGGTCCAAATTCCTCACAGGCATCAGCCGCCTCACCAGACGCATTCGAAGCTTTTAACACATGTTGAGATGAGCTTGAGTCCAAGTGAGGAAGGGGAAATCAGATATCGAACTGGCATAATTCAATTCCTGAATTGATGTGTTTTGGCCTGAGTTGGACTATATCGTGTCGGAATACTTGCGTCTGCGTTGTGTATTTGACAATTCCGCGCATGACGTAAAGTGGCGTCGAGCTGTTCAATCGTTGCTGAGTCTGTTGTTGAAATAAGCTACAGATAAAAGCTCTGCGGAGTATCTAGGTGAGTTTAGCTAGGTAGGTTTCGTGCGCCCGTGCTGGATCTGTTTGGTATCAACCAAAAATTAATTACTAGCCCGTAGAAGGATGTATTTCTTGGCATTGCTCGTGGAACATACCTGCGTGCTGGAAAGTAAATGAAGTGTAGCTGGCGACAAGATTATTAGGTGCCCAGGTGGTCTTTGGTGGCTCGTGCGTAGCGGGGCAACTGCAGTTGAGGTCACTGAACCGCTTCAGCACCGGACCTGCCACTGCAGCATACCTCCATCTGCCATCAACAACCAACCCGCCATGGCAGACAGAGAGCGCTCGAGATCCCGCTCTCCCAGACGGGATCGCGACCGCGAGAGACCAAGAAAGCAAGGCGGCTTCAGATGGAAGGACAAGAGCCGCAGAGACGAAGGCGATGATCGCAACGACAGAAGAGGTCTCGAGCGCGGCTATCGCAACCGCTCTCGCTCTCCTCGCCGCGACCGAGATAGAGATCGCGAAAGATACAACGACCGCGATCGTGATCGCAAGAACGACAGTTACCGCCCCGGCGACCGCAATCGCGAGCGCGACTCGGGACCGAGGGACAGCAAGGCCGGCTCCTCAAGCTCAAAGGATACGACGAAGCCTCCCAAGAGGGACAAGCCCGCGCCCGCACCCGCTGCTGGTGGCGAGGAGATGATCATCGTCCACGTCAACGATCGTCTGGGCACGAAGGCCGCGATTCCCTGCCTCGCCTCGGATCCCGTCAAGATGTTCAAGATTCTGGTTGCTGCGAGAGTTGGTCGGGAGCCCCACGAGATTCTGCTGAAACGCCAGGGCGAACGGCCGTTCAAAGATCATCTCACGCTGGAGGACTATGGAGTCAGCAACGGCGTGCAGATTGACTTGGAGGTTGACACTGGTGATTAAGGAGCTGGAAGCATGGATCAAGCGTGGTTTAGATGGAGGGGCTGGATGTCGAGGCCAAGGCTGGCTACCTGCGCCGCTTGAGAGCTCACCACACGACACTTCCTATACGACTCGGTCTGTTTGGCGTTATCGGAAGACTACGACATCACGGTTGCAGGTTTGGGTTCGAGGATACCCGTTTCTACACAGCAGGCAAGGATTTGCGCATCACCAAGTTTGTACATTATCAAAGCGCATGTAACCATGGACCTCAAATGACACCCGAGGCTCATGCACAATGAAAGTCACCAACCTGGTGTGCAGATGATTTCTGACATTTCCTCCATACCAAGCCTAACATCTGCAACTCTGCCAATTCTACGCCTCCACGCGGCACTCTTGGAACCATCGCACTTGCCACGTGCTGCTGCGAACGGCACGTGACACGCGCAACACTCGCGTCATGCACCGCTCGGGCCGGCATGTCTGCCTCGCGATTGTGACGCGCCCTTGGCTTGACAATCGACAAACCTTCGCCGTTGACTCAGAGAGTAGACGCTCTGCGTATTTCATCTTCTTTTATTTTCTCTCGAAAACTGTAACCACAGGGTTCCGACGTTACTTAGAAGTAACCAGCTTGCGCTGATTACCCCAACAATCATTCAATCATCGCGACGCTCTGGGCGGCCACAAACCTCAACATCCACCCTTATCACCATGGTCAGAACATCCGTTGCGAAGACGCCGCCCATGGCGCGTAACATTCCATCCGCCAGAACTCCCAAAGTTGAAGACATGAGCACACAACTCGAGCGCATCGCATCCTCCAATCGGACCCAGTTTGAGAAGCGAGTCTGGACTGCACTGTGCCAAGTTCCCAAGGGTCACGTCACCACGTACGCCATACTCGCAGCCCATCTCAAGTCATCGCCAAGAGCTGTTGGCAACGCGTTGCGTCGGAATCCTTTTGCACCACAAGTACCGTGCCACAGAGTTGTCGCCACCGGAGGCGCTCTCGGAGGCTTCAAGGGCAAATGGCCGAGGAACGGAGAAGGCATTACTCTAGATGAGAAGAGGTCGCTTCTGCGGAAAGAAGGGATCAAGATTGATTCAAGTGGCAGAGTTTTAGGATCACCATTCGTGGCCTTCGTTTGATTCAATTTAACGAAGAATTGTTCAAGCCGTCTGCAAGACAGCCCATCGGTGATATGTCTCCTGTGCGGCTGTCTTGTAGCATCTTCCCAACGCATTGGAGTTACAGATGAGCTATCAAGACTCCATCGAAACGAAGATTTGTCTTGCAGAAGACCTGGACCAGGGTATGATAGGATTGGCTTGGGAAGGATCTGACGCTACTCGGAGGTAACATCTGACATACCAATGCGGAAGTTCTTCGAGCAAGCTTTATGCGCGACCGCTGCAAAGCTTTTAAGCTGCTGAGGCTCCTCGGATAAGGAAAGATGACCACATTTGGATCTGCGACTATCCGAACCTTCAGCACCAAAGTCCCGATTCCGCGAGGGTTCCCAATCGACTTTAGGCAGATATCATGGGGCCCTAATTTTCGCACCAAACGCTGGCGTCTACTCCCCTTCCTTCAGTGGAAGTTTGAGGGCCGTCAGACGGATGCGACTTGAATCGTTCTTACGGTGACCAAAATCACCTTCGGTCACAACCCACACAGTTCGGCTATGTTCAGCCTGGGGGCTATAAAGGAGAGGACGCTTCTCTCAGCTGGTCATCACCAAAACACCGGTATGAAGAACTCCTACAATTCTGCAACAATGCGTATCGGTCATTTTCTCTCTACTTCATTCGTGGCACTTGCCACTGTAGCAGTCGCCCTACCCAACCGAGATACGGCCTTCGAGGTTCTCAAGCGTACAGCCGTTACTAAAGAAGTTACCCTCTCTGACGGTCAGTGGCATCCAGACTGGTTAATTCAACACTTCTGAACGAGGATTTCCACATCTGTCCATGTTGGTGGTTTGCGCATCTACTTGACGCGCAAGTCGGCTTGGATGCTCCTTGTTCGTGTTTCTAAAAATCGCATTCGAGTCTGAGGGTAATGTATCGTCGCATGTTACACTCCGCACATTCACAATTCGCCCCGCCCGCGTCGTATGAAACTCCGCCCCCCAAACATCACTTACATGGTGCCAAGTCGTCTACGAGCGATTGCTAGCGACGACGAAAGTGATGGCTTTGGGTTGGTAGTCAGATTAGAGTTGGACTTGCGCAACTCAACTGAGCTTGAAAATCCACTGTCATCGGCATTTAGCTGACAATGTCGTTCAATTGCCCCTAAGAAAGCACAACTTCTATCCCCTGAGTTTATCACACTTTTATTCCAGTCAGGAAACCCCAAGAAAAGCGGAAGCGATGGACTTCCATGGCTTCAGATAAGCAATATCGTCTGGAAACAGCATTTTGAGTTGTATCCAAATGTTTTTCGGTCAGCAACCTAACATGAGTGCTTGGTATTTGACGTCTTGAAATAATCATGCTTCGAAGAGCTTCAACCGCCAGAACAATGAGGACACGAAGTCGAGTCGAAGGTTAAGATGAAGCTCAACGCAGCCTGCGCGGTTCCGTCGCACTGAGGCCACAAGAGAGGACTACGCTATTTTATTCGGCATATCGTTTATCTATGAGAATGGCACTATTGTCGATGCCTTTGACGTACCTGACACGCTTTCAGGGTTCTATCGGTTCGTCTGGCTTGAGCTCATCACCGTAGCCGAGGCAAAGCAGAAACCCCTACTGACACTTTTGACAGGTAGCACCGATATATCGCGACAAACTTCTTGGGAAGCAGGCCAGCGAGCTACGTATTCTCCGAGCCGAAGCTCAGCAGACAGGGTCAGCCGGAGAAGTGGGCTTTGTTCAATGCAATAGAACCTCTGATATTGTCTTGGCACAACACCGAGTCTTCCGGTCAGCTGGGTAAGGGGCACCCACAAAAGGATGTGAAAGCAGAGCCTCAAGCCTTTGCGCCCCCAATCTTTCGGACCCGAAGATATCGGAAGATAGATGGAAGTCAGTCCCACCATCCGAATCAGTCAGATCCGCGCAGCGCACGAGCTCAAAGAGAACCTCGCCACCGAGATTGACCCCGGCGCAATTGCCCCCTACAAGCCCACCAACCCGCCGGCCCCTCATCCCGAGCACTAACACGTGTTGGCGCGGAGCAGTGCGAAAGGGGAGGGGCTTATTCCTCTCCTGCAGAGCTCAGGTGTATCGGCAGCTACCGACTACGGGACTCTTCCGGGGCTAACGACGAAAGCGACACGGCATATCACACGCGGCTTGCATCCTGAGGACTCTGCGGAAGGGGTCATGCTAAAAAATTGTCCATATCGCCGAAGTGATATCGATGTCGCCACACGTAACGTTCGGACCTCCCTTTTCACCCCGGGCCAGTGACATTGTGGCCCTGCTAAGCTTCGGAGCAAGTTCTAGACGTTGGAACCTTTTTAGGCGCTGTAACGGCGACGCTAGTGGCCGCTATTGGACGAGTGATAGAAGTGATCAGAAAACGGTTTTTTTTAACACCATGATGGTGTGGACGGGAGAGGCGGCAAACGGACTCGTTCTCGGCACATGGTTTTTATTGGTTCTCGAAAAGAACTACTCGCTTTCGCCAAAAAGGGGAACACGTCCTTGAGACTATCGAAAACGACAAAAGAAAAAGAAAAGACCGAAATTCGAATCCTTTGGCGAGCCAAATGCACCCCACATACTCACGAACGGTCACCCACATGTCTCAGCCAGCATTTGCTTGTCTCACTTCGTCAACTCAAAATAGACAACTGCGATCAATAGTTCTCAGCCGCTGACGTGCAACGGGCTTGTTAATGGCGTCCACGGCTGTAGGGCAGAGCTCACAAACACCGACGGTCTTTCCCGCTGTCAAAGTCAACCCGGCGCAACGACGATGTTCCCAGATACCAGCGCCAGAGCCCTATTGAAGGGTGCCTGGTATCAGCATTGGGCCTGTGCTGTGGGCACTGGGACGAAAGACCAGATGGCGATGGGACGAGATCAGGGGAAGAAGCAGGGGTACACTTGTGTGCTAACGATTGACCAGGGTTAGTTGGGGGCGCAAAGGCACATCTTATTTCGCGCCCAGCTCCAAGCCTCAACTCTTCAGTGCCAGCTTCGTCCGACTTCAGTCTGTTGGAACGCACAAACCCCCCAGAACCTCGTGTCGATCTCCAGGATAACAAAGAAGGCCTGAAGAAGCTCGAGCGAAAGCGACGTGTGGGTTAATCAAAGGAGCTCCGGACCCTGCTTCAAGGAGAAAACAACGGGTACTCCAGCTCCGCAATCTAAGGTACCCCGTGGTAACCCACAACGCCGGACAACCTGCCGAAAAGGGGCTAAGTCTGGTCACGGCCCTGGTCGCCGCGGACGAGACATTGCGGCCGGGAGGGAGATTGACAACATCCTCTCCCCTCTTGGACCCTTGTCTACACAGCCCAGTCCAGATGTTCGCGTTCCTGGTGGTGCAGTCAAGCAAGTCGTTGGTGTCAGCATTTCACGACGGACTGTTTTCAATATAAAACTATCCCGTCATGGCCTTCTCGCTGATTCCGCCGTCAGGAGTCTTCCCTGCAGCAGCCTAGTCATTCCTTTAACTCCCCCTTCCTCAAGGCTCTCCGCTCCTCCAGCCCTGTCAAGATGAAGTCTTCAGCCGTCATCGCGACGGCAGCACTCGCTGCCGCGCCCTTTGCCGCCGCCGGCGTCCTTCCCAAGCGCGCCGACAACGCCGCTGACAGTTCGTGCCGTTGCCTCCCTGGCGACGCTTGCTGGCCCTCCACGGACTCGTGGAACGCCCTCAACACCACTGTCGGTGGCAAGCTCATTGCGACCGTGCCTATTGGTTCAGTCTGCCACGATCCGAACTACGATGAGGCCGCGTGCACGGCTTTGCAAGAGGCTTGGGTTCTTCCCGAGACTCAGTATGTCCCAGTTTCGACATGTCTGGGAACAAAGTTGACTAATATATTCCTAGTTTCCCCTCCTCATCTTCCGTGATGCAGAGCTATTTTGCCAACCAGTCCTGCGACCCCTTCACGGACCGCACAACCCCCTGCCTCATTGGCAACTACGTCCAGTACGCCGTTGAGGTGACCTCAGCCCAGGACGTCGTCGAGACCATCAACTTCGCCCGCGAGAACAACATCCGGTTCCTCGTCCGAAACACGGGCCATGAGTAAGCTTATTTATCCCATCCCAGAATAACTTGCACTTCCGCTAACCCACTGCCCTAGTCACCTTGGCCGATCAACCGGCGCCGGAGCCCTCGCCGCCTGGACCCACAAGCTCAAGGATATCGAGGTGACCACCTGGTCCGACGATCTCTGGTCCGGCCCCGCCATCAAGATGGGAGCCGGCGTTCTCGGCTACGAGCTCACCGAGGCCGGCAAATCCGACGGACTCGTCGTCGTCGGCGGCGAGTGCCCTACCGTTGGTCCCGCCGGTGGCTACATCCAGGGCGGCGGCCACTCCGCTCTCACCACCAACTTCGGTATGGCTGCGGACCAGACGCTTGAGTTCGAGGTTGTTACTGCCGACGGCGACATCGTCACTGCCTCCCGCACTGAGAACTCGGATCTCTTCTGGGCCCTCAGCGGTGGTGGTCCTGGCACTTTCGGTGTCGTCACCTCCGTCACCGTCCGCGCGTACCCCGATGCTACCATCGGTGGCGTCGGTCTGCAAACCGCTGCCTCTTACACGACCCAGGAGAAGTGGTGGCAGATGCTCGACTCCTTCCACTCCCTCCTCCCCAACATGACCGACCAGGGCGCCATGGTTGTCTTCCTCTACAGCAGCTCTGTCTTCGCCATCAACCCCCTCACCGCTTACAATAAGACCGCCGAGGAAGCCAAGGCCATCCTCCAGCCCTTCCTCGACGTCCTCGCCGACCTCGCCATTCCCTACTCCTCGTCCGCCACCAATTACTCCAGCTACCGTGACCACTACGACAAGTGGATGGGTCCCCTCCCCTACGGCCACGTTGAGGTCGAGTCCTACAACTTCGGCTCTCGCCTCGTCCCCCGCTCCGTCCTCTCCGACACCACTTCCCGCGCCGCGTATGTCGACGCCATCCGCTACGGTGCCAACACCTACGGCGTTCTTTCCGCCGGCGTAGCCCTCAACGCCTCCGCCCCCACCGGCGTCGACAACGCCGTCAACCCTCACTGGCGCAACGCCGTGATCCACGTGCAGTACTCCACGGCCTGGAGCAACGACCCCGCCGACTGGGACCAGATGATCTCCGACCAGAAGCGGATGACGGACGACATCATGCCTCCCATCGAGGCCGCCACCCCCGGTTCTGGCAACTACGTCAACGAGGTTGACTTCAGAATCGACGGCTGGAAGGAGAAGTTCTTCGGCGGCAACTACGACAAGCTGTTGGAAATTAAGCAGAAGTGGGATTCCACGGGCGTGTTTTATGCGCTCAAGACCGTCGGTAGCGACGCGTGGAACGTTGCCGATGATGGCAGAATGTGCCGTGCATGATCATGATGAGGTTTAAGCAGGCGTTTGGTAGTAGTGCTAGTACGTAATATAATGCAGGGCGCAATACAAATACCCTCTTTCTCTCGTTTACAAATGAGCCCTCCTGTTCATTTGGGGTGAATCGTGCACAACACGGCCTAGGCGATTGCTTAAGAGTTTAAGTGAACCAATAGCATATAATGAGTAAGTCTACGAATAATAGTGCAACAACTCTTTCCTACTCTTCCGTCCGCCGAAGTTAGTGCCTGTAATGAGTTCACCTGAACGCCGTATCTAAAACGTCAGTCGACATCCAATTATTTCAACCTCAAACCAAAGCCATCGTCTTCTCGTCCTGTGGAAGCTGAAGAGTCACACGAGCTAGTCCGTCGGGCGAAGTGATGCTGTGAGCGTGAAACTCGAGGCCCTGATCAACGATCTTTCCGGGGCTCAAGTTCATTACAATATGGCTGAGAGCAATCCTAAGTTCAATTTGAGCAGACCTACTTGCACAATCAGCAAGATTCATCTTCGAGACGTGGTTAAGCGTGATTCGAATTCACTTCGGACCAATGCAAGCCCTGGACCCATGTGAAAAGACGACCAGATTCCGCCGCATTTCGTGGGCATTCTCAGCATCCAGCCAACGCTCGGGCTTGTACTTTTCTGGTTCCGGGAAGACCGTCGGGTCATTGCAGTAAAGCGATGAGGAAGAACAAACATTGTACTATTGCTCCTCGTGTTAGCTAACAACTCGAAGCATAGCAATCCTGATGCGAAACTCACCCCTTCAGGGATGTGAAAGCCATGAATGTTGAGGCCTCCTTTTGGCACCTCACGTGGCCATCTGCCTCGAATCGGGATGCTAAACCTCATAGCTTCTTTGATGCAGGCTTCCAACAGCTGAACCTATTCCAGCTGGACGATATCCGGTTGTTTATTGATGGTGTCAGGAAATCTTTCCAGTGAAGCTGCTTGTAGGCTGTTCCAGACCTCGGGTTGCGCGTTGAGGTGGTAGATAGCCGTTGTCAGAACCAAAGCAGTGGTTCCAGTACCGGCGCCAAGCATCAAGCTGCCGTTCTGCACCAGGCGTTGGGGACTGATTTGGATGCTGTTACTCTCGGCGCGAGCAACCATGCTATCAAACATGATCATTCCGGACTCCTCTTCCTGTTGTGCCTTCTTCTCCTTGAGTCGATCGAGTGCCTTTTTGGAGCCGTTATCAAGACGATCGGCACTTGGAAACATCGATAGATGGGCTTTACCAAGGGAAATTGCTGGAACAGAACAACCAGCGGCGCAAAAGTCTCGAATCCGACAAACAGCGGGTGACAAAAGTCCTCCGACTCAAGCGCTCCAGCCTTGGAACCGAAGCTGAAGCCAGAGACAGTGTCAAGCGTGAGACACTGCGTCGCGTGCCACAGGGGGACCACGCGACCGGCTTCATCGTAGCTCCGCAACCGCTTCACCCCTTTTTTCGTGTTCTCGTACATTTTCTGCTGATATCCGACGAGGTTGGCGTGGGAGAAGGTGTGGGACATGAGACGCTTCCCCTTTGCGTGGATTTCCTTGCTGGTCTCGGAGAAGACGCTCGAGTCGGGGCTATGGAAGGCGTGGTAGTAGTACTTTGACTTTTTGGAATTTGGTGTTTTGATAGTAGATTTCCTTGTGGAAGACGTCGATGTCGTTTATAGAGACTTCGTCTGGCGAGATTCTCACCACGGCCTAAGGCGGTTTGTTAGTTCGGTATTCAGACGTTGGCTGTCATAATCTGGGGGTGGGGAAGGGCAAACTTGCCATATTGTTTGCGAAGATCCGAGATGTCGTCGCAAACGTAGCCTCTGAAATCGGAGTAAACAGCCACAGAGAGGTTGCCGCCGATAGTTTGGGGCCAGGGATCTTGGCCATAGGATGGAAGAAGATGTTGTATATGGTGCGAATTATGAAATATGAGCCAGCTAACGCAAGACATGCGCCAGCCAGGACGGAATGTGAGTATGTAAGAGACATTGTCGGTTCTAAGAATGAATAAATAGTCGCAATAATCGAATTGCTTCTGGTCGGTTTGTAATGCGCAAGCTCAATAGTAGGTTGAAGTTCAATCCCGCGGCTCACAGCTTTCGGCCAACGGCCGTGATAGCGGCCTTCGTCTGCCGCAACGGCATATCGCACAAAGGATCAGCACCTCTAGCCACAACATAAAAAGGTCGGTGATCGGACCTTGAGTGGCCGGGTAGTTGGGAAGATTTGATTGTTAATCAGCGGCGGAAATGCCATTCTTTAGGATGCACGTTTGATGCCGGGAGGATTGGAGGCTCAATCTGCGATGTGGTTTGTTGCAGTAGTGACATTCCACTTGCGAGGATTGACGTCATTGCAGAGGATGTCGGGTTTCCCCTGCATGTAATCCAACTTTGCAACGTCTCGGTAGTAGACTACTGCACGAAGTTCTTTAATTCCAACTTCGTTTCGGTTTCTACCCCGAGTTGAGGAGGGGCCGCCAGATTATGCGTCGGCTGTAGTTCAGCTTTCAGCATTCGTTTACAATCCATGTCAAGCAGCAGACCTCTCCCACTGCAAATCAGACCATGCTTTCTTAGATCCTCGTATAGCTAACCGCAAAGTTTTCATAAGACCAAGCATGAGCAAATCAGCCGCCTGGTTACGTCTGTCTCTCTCTCTACCTGGAACTCTTCCTTATGCGCAAAGGGTATGATTGAGGATACTTGTTTGAGCTCCGATGAACCTGTCTGCTCTACCAAATGAAGGCTTCTAGATTCGCATTCTCAGAATAGAGCCACATAATCTCCCATGGCCGTGACTAACATGAACCCTCCTGTCCAAGACGACTTGCATGTCTACCGTCATCGTCTCACCCGAGCCTCACCGTGCTTACGCCGAGTTCACCGGTTTCCAAAGAATGCGTCTATATTCCCGCATGTCAGACTGACACCTCTACCACCCAATTGTCAACCAATACAGGGTTGTTGTGCAGCCCAGACCTCCGTAAGCCGCACGCCAAGCCCGCAAGAAAACCAGTCAGCGGGCCCATGACCGAGACTCTCCAATACCTGTAGCCTTGGTGAGAATGTCGGTATGCTTAACAAAACCTCAAAAAATGGCCCCTTCAGCCTGGCAGGGCGCAGGATTTTAGATTACGTGTCGATCGACGCGGCTATGGCGGGAATCAGGTTCATCGGTAGTATGGGAGTCAAAAGGGAACGGTAGGATCTACTTATATATAGCTGGATGCATTTAATGGGATCTAATAGTCCGCACAGGTCTCTCGCGATCGCATCGTATAAATCATAATGAGTAGCTGCACATCGACTCAGAGCTTCTTCGGGCCATTCACAAGGCGTCTCTGTACGCGTTGCATGGAACCATTCACAAGTCAACATGTTTGCTTCCAAGCACAGAGCCTCATGTGCAAAAATAAGCTAACTCGCCGTCTATCTTAATGGGTTGCGTAAGTGGGCTCGATGATGCTATCTTTTATGTGCTCAAAAGATCTTCAACATGTGAAGCTGACTCCAGAACTGACACCCTTTCAACCAATAGATCACTTCGAATTTGATCTCGAATACAACAACAAATGCGAAATCGTCATTATGGACGAGGTCAAGCTATGGCGATACCGAATTCATGTCCGTTCCCACTTTTGCAACATTCGCTCTCGTAAGCTAAATGCTCGCGCAGCTTCAATTCTGTGAAGTGGCGATGATTGACTGATTCAATCGGTTGTGCCATGTGTAACCAATCTGGGCCTTGACGGAACATCCAAAACAGAACCGATAATCTAATTTGCATGTCCGTTACTGTTAATAAGTCTTGGGATGACGGCGGTTTTGGTTGTGCTTATTCCAATATGAAAGCCCATTTTGTGTTCGGGTTAGCAATTTGTGTCTTAGTGTCTCGAGACCAGAGCGACGACGCTAGACGGCAAAAAAGAAGCTCAGAATATGGACGATAGCAAGGAACTGGCGACAGGGAAAGCGTAATACATATTGGGTATTGTCGTCTCATTCCAGGTTGTTTTTTTGTATGCCGGCCCAAAGTCATGCTATGTATTGTACAGGCGTAAACCACGCCACCCGACACCGCCAGCCATGCCAACCACCCATAAACACCCAGAAAAGGGAACCGAATGCCTTTATCGTCCATTAACAACATCCCTGAACCATACCTTGGATGGCCTAATCGCCTTTATGTAGGGCGTCGCCATAACTCATTCATGAGATCTCGTCTGTAGACATACTGCAACGTGTAGTAACGAGTACCCAATGATCGTCGTCGGGATGCCCGAAGACGCCGTCGAGCAGAGCGCCTCTACGACTCTTCAGTCCGGCGAGGTCCGCGCATCGAGACGGAGCCGCCACGCTGGCCGCGGCCGCGTCCACGGCCCTCACCGCGGAAACCACCCCGACCACGCCACTCGCCACGACCACGGCCACGGTGACCAGAGCCACCCTCACGATCGCCACGGCCGCGGTTGCGTCCCTGAACCTGGTGGAAGCCGTCGTTGGGCTCAGCAGCGGGAGCAGGAGCCTGAACACAAAGTCAGTCACATCGATGTGGAAAGGCAGGAAGAAGACAGACCTCTTGCTGAATCTCGTGTTGCTCGGGCTGATCATCAGCCCAAGAATGAGTGTTGGGGGCGGCGGCAGGAGTAGCCTCGACTCCAGTCTCGGTCTCGACGGGATCGCGAGAGACGGAAACCCATTCCTGGGACTCAGACAAGCTGTTATCGTTCTGGTCCCACTTCTCGCCAGCAGCGTTGCCAGAACCGCTGGTGATGTTGGCGTTCGCGTGGCTCTCAGTGTTCTGCTCGGGATGGCCATTGGTCAGGGCGATATCCTCGCCGGCCTCAATCTCGTTCACGGTGGCATTAGCGACGGTGGGGTCGGTAGCGGGCTCGACGGCAGCTCCCTCGGTCTCGACGGTGGCGTTGTCGTCCAGGGCAATCTTATAGGCCTGGGCAGCTTGCTTCACCTGGGCAACTATGGGGAAATTTAGCACTGCGAGCGACATTAGAAAGCAGAGCGAGTCTTACAGGTAGTGTTGAGCTCCTCGCCAGCGACGCCGTGGGTCTTCTCATCGGCGCCGTCGATGAGCTTCAGCATGGCAGCAACAGCGCTGTCATCACCCGCGTAGATGGCAAGAAGGGTTCCCTCCAGTGCAAGGTTCTCGTCGATAGACTGGTCGGCCTCCTCTGATCGGCGAGCAGCGGCAAGGCGGAGGAACTGGGACAGGATCAAGAGCTTGCTGGTCAGGGACTGAGAAGAGTCACCCTCCAGCTTAGCCTTGACCTCAGCGACGGCCTCGGCCTTCTCCTTCTCCAATCTATCGGCGAACGCCTTCTCCAGCTCTGCCTTCTGGGATGCCGCGCGGGTGCGGTACTCCTGGTCGATCTTCTTGTACTGAGCAAGCTGCTCCTCGTACTGTTGAATCTGAGCCTGCAGAGCTGGCTTCTTCAGGTACTGAGCCTTCTGGTCGGCATTGATAATGCGCGACGCAACGAGCTCATCCAGGGTCTTGCCAGTGTTCTCGGCGATAAGGTTGTCGATCTTGGAGGCGTTCGTCTGTGAGGTCACAGCTTGTTAGCGTTGGTGCTTGGCGGGGAGAGGGGTAGAGGGTAACGAACAAGCTTCTTGTTGGTGTTGCGGATGTTCCTATCGAGCCTGGGTTAGCGGAAAAGCTTCTTCGACAGAGGGATGCATCAATTGATGGTTGGGTCGTACTTCTGAAGCTCGCGAACGTAGGGGCTGTCGCCAGACTCATCGGAGCTGTCAGCCCTCTCGGGGGCGGGAGAAGCAGTGGGAGCAGGAGACTCGGTGCGCTCAGCGGCAGCCTTGGCCTTCTTCTTCTTGGCCGACTTGGATTCGGTTTGCACCGCGGGGTTCTGAACGATAGAGGCGGCCATGTTGAAGCTGTGGGAGAAGCGCAGTCAACAACACAGTCGGCGTCGCGTGAGCTTTGGTAGGATTTTTTCCGGGTGACGTGGTAGCCGGCTACAACAATAGGTGTGCAGGTGACACAGGTAAATAAATTGGGTGATGCGCGATGGTAGGAAGTAGGCCCTAGGATCAGAAGAGATGCTTAGGGTGGAGGGTTTTTGGTGGGAGATAAGAGAGGCAGGTCAGACGTGAAGCTGAAGAGGGTGCAGGATTTGTGTTCGGGACAATAAGTTCGCGAAAGACGACGCGGAAAAGCTAACTCAGGTTGTGGCATTGAGGCCAGTCAGGACTCAGTACGTAGGTCTCTGCTGAGGGCCGTCCCTTCCCGGTGAGGTCAAGTGGGTCCAGGAGCCGACAGCACCCCTGCCGGCCGGCCGGCTCACACTGCTGGCTCCTTGCATCCACTGTTCCCAGCTTGGGTTCTAGAACTTAAGGGAAGAAAAGATAGAACAACTCGGTACCAAGACCAATACGGATGTCTGGTTTCAGCAGCAATTATCAGACTATCGGATAAGGAATTTTTTGGTGGTATTTGTTTAAGGAGATGCCGTCTTAGGTACTCAATGAGATTACTGGGACAGATAAATCTAGGTGCCTTATTGCGTACCCTTGCGGGCTCAATTGGATGACGTACGAGACAGGGCATTTCAGCCTTGCAAGTGCTGAGCTAACTTAACCAACGGCCCTACTACCTGAGGTATCCGTTCGAATACACGAGCGCTAATCCCCCGCATTAATCTGCGCCTGCCGCTCATTCAGTGGCTGGGAATTCTTATAGCAGCGTTTGTTGGCCACGAACGCGACTCTTCCAAACAGTGCATCAACAGATGGCCTGATTCCGAAGTCCATACAATGCAACCATCCAAACTCGGTCAACTTGTTCAGACGAACCGATCCTCAAACGTTCCGTCCTCGGGATGCGTGTGTGCTGGTGAATTGATGCAATCCCCCGGAGAATGAGGCAAACGGCCACCTGGATACGCCGCGTAGTTAGGACGTGCGGCTTATTGCATGTCGTCCAGCGGAGCTACGACCCTCCGTTTTCTCCAGCAGGATAATGATTGTCGCTTCCCCCATCTGTGTCAATCACACACCAACAGCTGTGGAAATTCGCAAGACAATCTAGTGCCGCCAACTGACTGCTGGCAGGTGTAGACCGATTATGCTAATTGATATGGGGGCTAGGTTGGTCGAAAGGGCACGTTTCCATGGTATGAGTCGGGCAGCGATTCGCGATCGACAGGTTGGCAGTTCAGCCCTTGAACTTGACCAAAGTGTCCTATCAAGAATATCGTCAGCTTTTTGGTCCCCGTCAGGTCATGGATGATTGCGTGTATGACTTACTGGGGTTACCTTCTTGACGCTTCTAGCTGTGATTCCTCTTTCCCCAGACTTCTTGGACTCGATAGCCGCCTCCTTGATAAGCCTAACCGTATTCGTGAGTCTTGTTGACGAGAGCAGATCAAGAGCGATAAACTCACGTCTGCATGAAGAGAACGTAGTCGAGATAGACCTAGGAAACAGTCAGCGACGCGTTAAGACGCGTACGGGAAATTGACAGACCATAACGTCTACGTTCTTGCTGAGATTGCAATTCGAATGAGCTTTGACAATCTTCTTGACCGTACCACGCGGGTACGCCTTCTGTCCAGGCGCCATGGCCACGAATTGCAGGTGAAGGCGTTACGCAGGTGTTGACGATGAGTATGGTGTAGGCGACGTTCCAGATCGGCAAAGCTCCTGTTGCAGGTTCGGTGTGACGTTCCGAGGTGATGATTGGTTGGCTTTGTTTTGTTTGGAGGCGCCAGTTCAGTGTCGGAGGTGAACAAAGCTGAGGCTGGGCTTGTGCTTCCTCTTTACCAGCGGTAGTGCACGACCCCTCCGCACTGTGCATAATCACTGTGACCCTCCTTCTGAGCTTTTTGAGCTCTGGCGCCAGTCGTCAATCGGCAGCTGCATCGACGACGCCCTTCGATCCCGAAAAGTCGCAGCCCAACCGCCAAAATGCTGTCAAGACGCATGGTGAGCTCAGTCGCATTGGAGTGAATTTCAACCTGGGCTAACGACGCTCGCTGTAGCTCAGCAAGGCTGATGAGGAGGCCATGGGAGACGAAGTCGAGGTCAGGAGAGAGGACCAGGACAAGATCAACAAGTTCAGCCGTCTTCACTCGCGCGAACTCGGCATCGAGGAGGAGTTGAAGAACAAGAACGCAAGTGCCGCCCTTGCGCTGTGCCAGCGACCTCCGCTAACGTTACGGGTGAGCGCAGAAGGAGAAAGAAGAGCTCGACGACCTCAGCACGGAACTGGAGCTCGCCGACGAGGACGAAGCCGTACAGTATGCATCCGGCCCTTCCCTACCCAACGACCAAACCGAGCTGACCCGCGGTGAACAGATACAAGATTGGCGACGCCTACTTCCACGTCCCCCAACCCCAGGCGCTAGAGATGCTCGAGAAGGATTCTTCCAAGATCGATGAGGAGGTTGAGCAGTTGGAATCAAAGCTGGAGACGATCAAGGAGGAAATGACCCAACTCAAGGTCGAGCTGTACGCCAGATTCGGGAAGAGCATCAACCTCGAGACATGAATCAATCACAATTTGGACGACCACCTGCCTCGACGCATCATGAATCAACCGATCCAGAGACACTATCAACCCTGAAATGAAGCACCGGAGGAAGCTACTCGACCACACCGGTCTAAGAAGCGCATGCAGTCGACGGACACACCGCCAAGAATAAGCTTGGAAGCCTGGCCAGAAGCTCAACCGAAGGGAAGACCTAGGAAAGCTGCATGTTCTAGCCCGGGTCTCGAGTGTGACGGCATGGACCGAGCTAGGCCATTGCAAACCACCCCAACCCGATTGCACTACTCACACAAGAAAAAATGCCGAATGACCGCCAGATGGAGGGGTAACAGGCCGGACATACGCCGGAAAAGAATCTCCACCACCGAACATGTCGCCGACCAAGTGGGGCTGCGATTCGGCTCCGATGCCATCGATGATCCAATGAGCCCACGCCCTTGACGCCCAACTGGTCCTCCCCCATTCCGTCAGCGATGACGGGGATAACTCAGACATGACCTCTGCTACGTCCCGCCCAGTCGCGATGCACCACCCCTCGGTTTGCTGTAAAATCTCAAAGGGTGGTGGGAACAAAGCCTAGACGGGCTCAGGGTGATCGGCTCCCCGGCCCCATGCAGCATGCACAATACCCGGTCTTCGGGGCCATTATTCATCAATGTGCAATTTATAATGCCCATTTGCCCTTCCTCTCGGTGCCTCCCGTGTGAAAACCCCAACCCATAGCCAAGGTGCCTGCCAAGAGCTTGGGCATATGCCACCGGTTCGCGATGTCAAACAGCGAGCTAGAAGAAGACGTAGAAAGGCAGTTGCCGCCTCTTCAACGTAAGAAAATGTCGTGAATCCGAACCTAATTTCCATTCTAACTTCACCAGGGAACCGCTCCTTTTTGGCAGAAACTGTCAAGAGGATAGATGAAGATGATGCCCGCGCCAGATACGATTCCCGCTGCGAAGAACAAGGGCTCGATGAAGAGAAAGGCAGCAGCCCAAATTCGTCGAGTGATGAGCACGAGAAGACGATAGTTTCGTGGGAAGATGGCGACCCAGAAAATCCATACAACTGGTCACACGTAAGGAGCTGGCAGCGCGACACAGACAAACCGATAACTGACACATCCCAGACCAAGAAGTTCCTCATTCTTTGCCTGACCATGTTACAAGTCATAAATAGCACGTTAGGTTCGGCTCTACCTTCAAATGCCATCCCCTTCATCACGTCCGAGTGGGGCGTTACAAGCCAGCCACAACAAGTTCTACCCATCTCGGTCTACCTCGTCGGTTACGTATGAAAACCACCATCCCTATCATGAGGAACATGCTCGCAAACTAACGATATTCAAGTGTTTCGGACCAGTCCTCTGGGGGCCCTTATCAGAACATATTGGCAGACGCATCCTTACCGTCGTCACCTTCATCCTGTTCACGATATGGACCATGGCCTGCGCCTTGGCACCCAACTGGCCGTCTCTGCTAGTATTCAGACTCTTCACCGGCGTCTTCGCCAGCTCTCCTATCGCAATCGTCACCGGCATCCTCGCCGACATCTACGGCAACCACGAGACCCGCGGCCGCGCAATGACAGCCTTCATGGTCGTAAGTCTGGCTCACAATCTTCTCTCCCCTTCGACCCCCTCTAACAAGCTCAGACAACGACATTCGGCCCTCTCTTCGCACCCATAGTCTCGGGCTTCTGCTCCCCAACAATAGGCTGGCGCTGGAGTTTCTGGATCGCCCTGATCTACGCCGGCGCAACCCTGATCCCCATCCTCCTTCTCCCGGAAACCTACACGCCCGTCCTCCTCGCCCGCCGCGCGCGAAAGATCCGCGCCTCAGACCCCTCCCTCGCCTCCACCGTCGTCGCCCCCTCGGAGCTCGAATCCAAAGACCTAAAACACGTCGCAACCATAGTACTCACCCGCCCCGTGCGCATGCTCATCTTCGAGCCCATCGTAAGCTGCACCTGCGCCTACCTTGCCCTCGTCTACGCAATCTTCTACATGTCCTTCCAAGCCTTCCCCATCATCTTTCAGAACCTCTACGGCCTGTCCCCGGGCGTCTCCGGGCTCGCGTATCTGCCCATAGGCGGCGGCGCCCTCCTCGCCGTGCCGGTGTTCTTCGGCTGGGAACGGTTCCACCTGCGCGCGCAGCAAAAGGGCCGCACGTGGGCCAGACAGGAAGAATACCGCCGTCTACCGCTCGCCTGCGTTGGCGGCCCGCTCTTTTTTGCGTCTCTCTTCTGGCTGGGCTGGTCGTCGCGGGAGGACGTGACCTTTGCGGTTCCCATGCTCGCCGGCCTGCCCTTTGGCGCGGGCTTCATGCTCATCTTCATCGCCCTGCTCAACTACATCACCGACGCGTACGAGGTCTTTGCGGCGTCCGCCAACGCGGCCGCCTCGACCAGCCGCTCCCTCCTCGCCGTCGTGCTGCCGCTGGCGACGACGCCCATGTTTGGGAGGTTGGGCATCGCGGGCGCGTGTAGTCTCCTCGGCGGGCTCAGCGCCGTCATGTGCGTTATCCCGTTCGTGTTCATCTGGAAGGGCGAGCGGATTCGGGCCGGTTCGAGGTTCTGTATCGCATTGAGGGAGAGGAAAGAGGATATGAAGAGGAAGATTGAGGAGCAGAGGCGGAGAGAGGAGGAGAGGCGGGGGTCTTTGAGGAAGGGTGTTTAGAAGGAAAGGGGGTGGGGGGGGGGGGAGATGGTCACAACTTTCGACATGCGAGATTCGCACCGATTATGCCAAGGCGGGCAGGAAGCGTGAAGTCTCGACAGCGGAAATAAGATGCGGCCCATCGACGGGCGAAGATACCCATCAAATGCACACTGCCTGCAGGTTCTCGGTAGAGTGGCTGTCCAGCACCTCCATTCTTCATTCCTCGGCGAACCATCCAGCATTATTTGCGCATCTTCAAGATCTTCATCTTGGTCATGACAGAGTCGACTTGCTGAAGATCATCATGAAGAGTGCCGCATCGGAGATCAGAACGACAAGGAGGTATTCTCAAGCCATGCAGCAATTTGTGCAACGCTGGAAGACGAATAAGAGCAATCCCGGAACGGAGGCGGTCGTTGCTCGCAGGAACAACGATGAGTGGGGCGAAACGTATACTAAGGTAGTTACCGAAAAGCATCGCAATAATGGAAACAAACAAAAGGCAGAATAAGAAAACAGAAAAAGACTCTTAAGACCCTACCACAGTGGTCGAGATAAGGCTCGCCAACCAAGCTGCGGTAACAGCCCGAGCTGGAATGTGTTTGATCCGAAGCTCAAGGCGACGCCACAGCACAGACAATGATCCTCCAAACATGAGACGAACGACATTCCTCGAAACAAGACATAGGTAGTTCGTCTCATGTTTAGACCTTAAGACGACTACGCACGACCAACCGCTCACTCCAAGTCACCTCGAACTTCAGTAGTCGACTTTCAACGGACGTTCTCATTCATTCAGCGGGAAGCGCAAAATTCACCAAACCTCATCCCCATTGATGTAAGGAAAAAATATGTACAAAAAGAACTGAAAATTTTCTGGATTTTCTTCTTTGCAACTCGAACTTTGTGTCATCGCAGGAATCGATAAGAAGTATCGTACCCACGAGAACGACCCTCGCTACATTGAACGACGCGCCAAATGCAGAAAATGCTAGCCATCCCACCCACTTGTGGAATTTGAGAAACCCCAAATGCTTGATGACCAAGAAACACCCGGACTCGCCTTGAGGTGCCCCCGATTTCGTTTCCGCCTCTTAATACCTAGCAACCGGACAGAGAAAATGCAAAAGCGGTTATAATCATGTGCATCCCCCCTGATCTTCTTGCAAGACATGTTTGTACACAGAAAAAACTTCCGCTTTATTTTTCACGACCGCACCAAAAGAAGCTTTATACAAGACAAAGTGATAAGAAGGATAATAATGTGTTTGTTCATGAATCATAGATTCTTCTCATAAATATGATAAAACTTGACATGCTTCGGGGGGGAATCTACATCAAACACTTTAGAAGAGCTTGTCGGAGCGGCGGTAGGCGGGAGCGGCGGTGGGCTTAGCGGTGCCGGAGCCGGGGGCGGTGCCGTTGGTAGGGTAGGGAGCAACGGTGACGGTGGTGGAGAGGGTGACGACTTCCTCCTCATCGGCGGGGCACTCATCGTCGTCCTCGCCCTGGTCAGCATCCTCGGTGGTAGCAGGGTTCTGGGCAGAGGCGGTCTTGCTGGGCTCAGAAGCACCACTGCCAGGGTTCTGGGCAGAGGCGGTCTTGCTGGGCTCAGAAGCACCGCTGCCAGAGCCAGAGCCGGAACCGTTGCCGGAACCGTTGCCGGAGCCGGCAACGGCGGTAGGGGTGGAAGAGGCACCGCCAATGGTAACGTAGACGGTAGAGGCAGGGACGGTGACGGTGACAGCGGGGCAAGAGCACTCGCCGTCAGAGCCAGAGCCGTTGCCTGTGCTGTTGTCGGAGCTAGAGCCGGGGGTACCAGAGGCACCGGGGAGCTTGATGGTGACGGTGCGGGTGCCAGTGGAGGTGGCAGTGGTGGTGGTAGTAGGCTCCTCGGAACCGATGGCGCCAGTGACGGAGCCGGCAGCGGGGACGGAAGCAGAGGGCTTGACGGCACCCTCGGAGACGGGCTTGGTGACAAGGACGGTGGACTGAGCGGTGGTAGGGACGGCAGTGGTGATGACGGAAGCAGTAGAGCCCTTGCCGATGGTCATGGTGACGATCTTGGTGGTGACGATGTCGGTGACGGAGGTCTCGACCTCGCCGTCGGCAGGGCAGTCATCGTCCTCGTCGTCACCGCTAGAGCCAGGGGGGCTGGTCACGGTGGAGTCCTGAGCAGAGTTGGTCTGCGAGGGGACACCAGCACCGGGGACACCGCCGCCGGTGGTAAGAGGAACGCCAGGGGCTGTAGGGGTGGCAGAGACGACGGGAGCAGTGCGAGTAGAGCCGGGGAGGTTGCCGGTGGAGTGCTCGTTGACGAGCGACTGGGAGATGCTCTCGGCCTCGGTGACGGGGCAGACAGTCTCGGTCAGGTGGACGACGTTGGTGATGACGTAGGTAGAGAGGTCAGAGGCGGAGAGGGTAGCGCTGCGAGCAGGGCAGTTGGTGATAGTAGGAGCGCAAGAGGTGACGGTAGCAACCTCGGTGACCTCGACGGTGAGGGTGGTGAGGCTGGGGGCGGCGGAAGCGGTGGAGTTGTCGCGGCGCCAGTGGAAGTGGCGGGGCTGGTGAGCGCTGGCGCTGGCGAGGGAGGCCATGAGGCCGACGGCGGCAACGGTAGACTTCATTGTGATAGTTTGGGTTGAGGATTTGGATTCTCGGGTGTTTTGATATCTCCACACACAAGGTAGATGGGAATGTTCGGTTTCGAGGGTCCGTGAAAGGGGCGAAAGATCAATTCCGCGATGGTTCAAAGCTGGTGGCTGCAAGACTCAGTTGCGCAAAAAGAACGAATGGGATACTCGATAGTGAGCGTCAATTGGTAGTGAAGGAATGAAATGTGTCCGAAGACTGGCAACGAAAGACTGTGGAGAGTAGAGAAAAGAGCAAAAAGCGCGGTAAAGGGGAGAAGGGAAGGAAGGTATTTAGAAGGAGAGGAGGAGGCCAGAGACCTTTTAGCCCGTGGAGCGTCCAGTGGATTTGGACATGGGGGGTGGTGAGAAGGGGAGGGGGCGCGGACGTGGACGGTGGAACTGGACTTGTGGATTGGGATCTCAATCCTCGGAGGAGGAGGAGGAGGGGCCCTACTGGAGCCACCTTGGAGCCGTGGGCCCTTCATCTTGGTCATTGACAATGACAAAAGTCGATGGACTTTTGGAATAGCAGGTCCAGGGTCCGGCCGAGGCCACTCACACGCTTGGATGGACCGTTGGATGTGATGGTCGTGAGCGGGAGCCAGGCACATCTCACCCGAGTGCATTAGGGGTGGGCCGAACGGGGCCAAACGCTTGCTTGGCTCGCATGGAATGACATGGATCGAGAAAGCAGAGCAAGGTTGAGGACAGGCAGAAGAGAGGAAGACGCCAGCAGGTTAGACACTGAGGCAATGGGTCTAGGCCGCACCAAGCAGAAGAGAGAAGAGAGGGCGAGATGGCACCAAGAAACGCAGACGAAGACGACGAGGACGAGGACGACAACCATGGATGCAGTGGGAAAGGAACACCAGCCTTCCACCCCTCGAAGCAGGGGGGGGGGGGGTGGCAGCATCGCAGCTTACAATCTGCAAGGATCAATATTCAGGAACAGGAACGGCAGGCGAGTAAAAGGGAGTCGGGAAGCGCCCGCATGGACGAGGTGCAGGTGCGGTGCGGTGCTTGCACTTGGGAAGGAAACCAAGCTAACAACCTAACCCAGTCCCAAGAGACGATGGCCGCAACGCGAGGGCTGTGCATGGGACGAGAGATGAAGCCGCCTTCTCAACCCACAGACGGAGCCCTCTTCATTAAATCCAGGAGTGACCGGGCCCCACCTGCGCCGGCGACGACGGCACGCATTCGACGACGTGTGAGTGGTGGTGGCCGGGAGTACGCGAATGGTGAATATGTGAGCAGCGTTAAGGTTGTAAAAGGGGAGGGAACTCTACGGATATTATGAGATGAACAGTTTGGAGGAGAGTTGAAGTTGAACCCCCTTTACCGCATCGTTCGTTTCCTCACAAATCCAGTACGCAGTAAGGTCATCCCGGCCCGGCGCCAGCTGAGAGGTGCCCTGGTCAGACCTACCTCATGTTTGCACCTGTCACCGCAGGCCGAGTTGCCAGTTGCCAGACCGGCCAACCCCTGTCGGGGCTATTCCCCCTGCTATCCGCCCTCATATGCAGGTACCGCCAAAAAGGTGAGACACAAGCGTGGCCAATCATTCGATCCATCAGACCCACCTATGACCCGAATCCCGGCTCCAGATCCGGCGCCCCTGAGCCTGTGGAAAAGGGGAGAAAAAAGAATTTACCACAGAAGAAGTAAAAAATCAGCGATATTGGATGACATTTTGGCAGCAGAGGACGACGGCAGCACGCATCCTTTCATTGATCCATCGACCTTCGTTGCAGCTTCGCCGCAGTCCAAAACCTGCAGCCTACCGGTGGATCTTCTGATAATCGCCGCGCGCGCGCGCGGGTGGAAGATGGATCCTACGCCTTTTTCGTTCGAGTCTCAACCCACGTCTCACTGTCAGCTCACCACTCTTTCGAACGTCTAAGGTCTGGCTCGCAGCTAGCTCTCATTCCCGCTTTCGCATCACAAAAACAAACACCGCATCAGGTTTGTTGTGGAGATGCCCGTTGCCGTGTCCCGAGCTGGGCCCGCGAGCCCTATTCTATCCCAAGGTCCGATGATTCGGATGGCCACAGTGACACACACATGTGCGCTCGCTCGTATGCAGGCTGCAGCCGAATCTGTGCGCATCTGCAAAGGATAGGTGAGTCATCGTCCCAGCCTGAGAGCTGAGCCCGTATCGCCTCACCGACAGTACCTGCGTGCAACGCGACGATGCATGTCTTGAAAGTACGAACACAGCTTCATCATCAAGACTTCACTTGTCGCCGTCGCGTGATGTGTAATCACTCCCATTGCTATCAGACCAGCCCCCCTCATTACTGACTCTTTACTCCCTCTTAACCCCAAATACGCCAACAATAACGGCTGGCGGCAACGTCTCACCCGGGGTTACAGCCAGCGCATGCCGGTGGCTTGCTTAACGCCCACCAGAAATATCTGCGACGCAGCGGTAGCCAGTCGATCCTATGACGCCGTTGACGCCCCTTCCTCCATTTGCGGTATCGCTCGATATACCTCTCATGGTCTTTATAGTGTAGACTCCAGTATTTCATATCGTATTAGTGCCCCTCAAGAGTCAACCCCGTATTTCCTGCCTCAGCCATGTATGTTGACACAGTCCGGCATAAGTGCGGAAGCCGGCAACGAGTCGTTATGGAAGTTGTGCATCGCGTCCTGTTCGTCTATCTGTCAGCAATAGTCAGACACCTGTCTATACTAATAATCATCATGTTCACGTTCATGTTGTGTTCGTCGTTTGCGCCTCCCCTTCCCGGGTCCGGTAGTTGGGGGACCGGGAATTACAGTATTTCGGCTGTGTCACGATTCCCTTCAATCATCGGCATTATTACCTAGGCGCTGCTAAGCACGGAAAGCAGGTCGGGTACCTTGCTCTAGCCAGGAACCGCGTCGCAATGGCTCTGGCACCGACCAACATGGAGCCCGCGCTCAGCCCCTCGGCACCCTTCGACGGGCCTTGAGCCCCCTCCACTCTCTTCTAAGTTCTCTCGGCTCCTCTCCAGATGTTCTTCCACTGGGGGCCAAGCGATGAATGTGGTGCCGCTTCGGGGGAGAGAATGGGATCGACGCGGTGGTCCTGAAATGGTTCATCGTTGTGACGCTGTGCGCTGCGTGCACTTCTCGTTTATTCCCCTCTGCCGCTGCTACGGCATGCCAATCGTTCTGGCTGGATACAACGTCTAAACTTCCCGTCTGCCCACGAGAGATGCAGCAGAGCCAAGACGTAAGCCGTGGAGTCGAGAAATCTCCGTTCTCCATGATCGTCAGTGCTGATCGAGATGAAGGGCGGTCCAGGCTTTCTGACCTGTGTTGTTTTGAACTTTTTTGTTTTGTTTTCCCCCGATTTTCAGGGCTGAGTTGTTGGCTTTCGTCTCATGATGCCATGGAAGGAAAATTCAATTGACTTTCCTTTTTTTCCCGACTTTCAAAGCTCACGTCTTCAGCTGGCCTGGGCTGATGAGAGAGAGAGAGAAATAAGAAATAATTGCTGAATAATTATACCCGCTGCGAAACACCCTCCCTTCCAGCCTCTTAGTGACTGGAAACCTGGGATGGCCCTGGCTGGTGACAGCCAACCAGCAGAAACGTGAGATGGAAAACGGCGGGATGATCTGATGGAAATTGGACATCATCAGACGGAATAGAGCTCAACGACGGGATTATTTCGCTGACAGCGCCGGCTCATCCAGGTGACCAGGTCATCGTTGCCCAGCAAGCCACAGCTCCTGAGTCCTGAGTCCTGACATGTTCCAACTTCCGCCATTTGGCTCATGGCCAAGCATTAAACCCCCGAAAAGGGCCGTTTCAGACCCCCGAGGCGATCCCCTTTTTTTCAGTCCCGTCTCTGTTTCTCTGTCTCTCTTCTTGGTCCTCGTCTCCCGACTCCATCAGAATCGGGGCTTTTCTCCCCCATCTTTCTTAACAACGGAACAATGGACAGGACCTCTTCCAAGTCGACATCCTCGCAGACCTCTCTCCTCCGGAATTGGCGGCGGGGCGTCATCTGGGAAAACCTGCGGGAAAACTGCGCAGTTGGCAGCCGTTCCATGACACCTCAGCGACGTGTGCAGGGGTTGTTGAATCAACAAATCTCCCCTCCATCCCTCAGGGTTCGCCCCAGAAGTGCTGTCGCAGACTGATTGTGTCGAGATTAGGGGTGGTCTCCAGACTTCCGCCTGCCGTCTGCCAGCTAACCTCCCTCACCTCACCCACTTGGTTAAATGAATGAGAGAGCAGTCTTTTCCAGGTTCCCGGCAATTCCAACCACTCTCAGATCTCTGTATCTGACCTGACCTCACCTAAACTCTGCAGATTTTTTTGCTACCGTCTGCTCACGTCGGAGAGGGTCGTGATTAATCTCGCAGATAATTCGCGCTGGAAATTGCCCTTCTGGTCCTGGACACTAACACTTTCCTTCACCTGAACACCCCGGACCGCCTCGATGAAAGGATTCGTAGTTTCGTACGCTTCCCTTTCGTGTCGGGCGCATCGGCAGTCATCTCGGTCTGCACACTCACCAACGGATGCATTCGCCGTCCCGCTGCTGATACCGGAAACACGGCCCAGCTACTGCTCTTGGTGCTTTTTCTCCCTTCGCTGGCCTAGACGCGTCGCTATCGTGACTTCATCTGCGGAGGGGAGGGGACTTGAAATGAAGCCCGCTTACAAGGCGCAATTGCCCGAGATATTTGCGATTATCTGCTCGATTCCACTCAGCTACCTATCGTATCGCGTCCGGCCGATAGTCGAACCTGCCACGCCGTTGTCGTCGCCGCCGCCGCCGCCACCACTGACTTCGGTAAGACACAACCCTGCCTCATATTTGCTTCTTCTCAACACTGCTGGTTTCCTCCACACCGCATCTCACAGCTGTGGTATTCAATCATCCAATCATACATGCCGTCTCCCTAACCCGATGTCTCGACAGCATCTCACCCATGAGTAAAAAAAAAAAAAAATACAGCCTGACCAGGCGATCCAGGCCGGCGCAGCCGTCGCAAAACCTCAACACCGCAGCTCCCTGGCGCCGACGCCGTGTCCTTCTCGGGGGAGGCTCCTGTCTGGCACCCTCGTCTTGTTTGCACACAATCGGTCGCTTACCCGAACAAACCCTGTCGCCAAGTTTTATGCAGATGCTCCGTTTTCCCCACAGACACCCGACTGCGGCATCCCGAGTTCGCTGCAGCCTTAAACTAGACTGAATGAACACACAGTCAGGAGTTCGAGCTGAAGGAGGAAGGAGGTCTGGACCACGACACTTTGCTTGAGAACTGGAGATTTTTGGTCAAACCATCGCGTCCGCGATGCCGTGAAAGACTAGCAAGTGCCCGAAAGCCAAGTGTTACTGCGCCACAGGGTTCGCCATGCGTCCCTGTAGGGCAGACGGGTGGCTGCGTCTCAATGGGCTGAAGTCAGCCTCTTCTCTCCGTGGTCCACATGAGAGGCTCTGTTGCTGACCTCATCGACTGACGACGTTGACTGTGAACACTCCTGTGGTTGGATCACTTTCCAGACAGAGTCGAAATCAAGAGTCGTGTTCGAATCACGCTGGATTCGCTTGCTGGCGACGAGGAGAAAGTTCATCTCTTGCTTCAGTATCATACGTATGTGCCGATCTCCTCGTTCTGCCGACTGCACTTACATCATTGAGAAGTCTCAATGAATGCCAAGACACTTTTGAACTTCTCAATCACAAGGAAGTTCAACAAGCGCTTAGCTTCGACAGAGAGAAGGAGCGGGCGTGGCACGGGGTAAGCCGCCTTCTAGGTCCCGGTCCCGCTCACCTATGAGCTCCCGGGTCTTCCCCAGAAGTTTCGGTCTGACAACGTTTCGTATCAACAACCAACTCTTTTGGCAAGACCTATGTTTCAACTTCAACTCAACTCCCGTTCAACCCTTTCAGCTCAAAGGCCTTGGATATGCTCACCGTCAGCGTTCTTTGATGGTCAGAGACACCAATATCCATGTTGGATCTAGATCCCAACTACAGAATTTCAACTGCAATGCTACAAACACCAGAAATCGGATTCCAAATTGCAAGTTCACAAGCACAAGGTAGACAATAGAGATCTTCGTCGGCACAACCCACGCTTTCTAACTTGTGTCGGCAACAATGCTTCAACAAATATGCTCAAAAGACTTTGCTTCAACAGCTGCGAATGCTTGAATCGAATGTTCATATCTGCAATAAAACAATCGAGAGACCAACATCACCCAGAGGCTTTTGATGGCTATTGTCAACCGCCATCCTTCACAACCGCCATCCTTCGCAACCGCTTCTCAAGATTATTCCAAAATCACAAGCTCCGCTTCAACTACATACCTCATGTTTCAAATGCGAGTACTGATGTTCAAAGACAAGAAGCCGTTCCAATAACAGCGCGCCAGTTTGAAATGGGGCTGGAGAAGGCAGCTGGTCATGTGGTGTTAGAGCAAGTGCTCTCTCTCTCTCTTGCAAGATGAAAGGGAAGGATGGCTCATGGGCGCTCTAACGTCTTTGACACATGCTTTCACTAGCTGCAAAGCATTAGGGCTGGAGGAGGGTGCCCACCTCAAGGGCTGGTGACTGCTATGAGTGCTGCCTCGCTGGGTTGCTGTCACCCCTGGTGACTGCCAACAGTGGAAAGTGAAGCTATCGAGAAGGAACTCTCAGGGGCTCTCGCTCTTTTCACCCACCAGGGCTAAGGTATGACATCGTCAAGCTGCCTTGCCACCTCACCACCTTGGCTAAAGAGTTTTCCCTCTGTTACCCCTTCTGCCTCCATCATCCCCCAGGCAAGATCTCGCCAAGCTTTCAACAACACTCTTTTGGCACCTTGGCCAGCACAGATGCTCTTTTCGCTCGCTCATCAACCCTATCTTTTGCATCATATCTCCTCCCTCTTGGGTCTCTGAGCAGCTTCTTGGATTGGTATTCGGTATTTTGCTACCCCTCCGATTATCACCACCTACCTCACCCTCGTTTGGAGATCAAGATCAGAGCAAGGACGGTCAGAAATCAGCAAAAATGGGCAAATTTTGCTGTTTCCCCATTTTCCACAAGTCGGACGACGAGAACCTCGAAGATGTGGCAGTCAGCGAGTTGCCGAAGCCGAAGCCCGTCGCAGTCCCAATGACTATCCAGATACCGCAGCCCGCGAAGTTAGCTGGCGGTAACTACGACTTCGACCACTGGATTACTAGGAACAACACCACCGGCTCCCTTGCCTCGTCTCGTTCACAGGCGCGTACCCCTGAGTCGTTTCTCGTTGATCCGATCGGCGTGGATTACGATTCTGACTCCGACGATGACTTGTGCGCGCCCAAGTCGGGCCGTAGCGCTGCTGGAGCAGTTCGCACCCTGGCTCGAAGACTATCCCAGGACGACAAGAAGCTCGACGGCAAAAAGCGCGCGTCTGCCAACCAGGTCAAGCTGCATCCCGACGAAATCATGCAGCGCAGGAGAGAGGCCGAACGGACTGCCTATGCAGCGGCCTATCGTGCTGAAGTGAGACGCAACTCGATGGCAAGGCTTCAGGCTCAGGTGGATATCAGTAAGAGCGAGAGTATCAGTCCTCGGCCTCCGAGTTCTTGCGCATCCACTCGTGGAAGTAACATAGTCCATGAGTTGGAAACGGTTATCGAGGGCCCAGACGATGACAAAGACTGCTCTTACAGCGGTCCGCGAGCTAACGTCGAGTTTTCCGTCACATCCACCAATTCTCTCAGGAATGTCGACTATCCTCGCCCTCCCGCTCGCCCCAAGAACGCAAAGCTGCCTGTCGCGACACTCAAGACTGATCCCACTGATCATGGCACCGACGATCGTCGACGCAGCAGCTGCCCTAAGCCAGAGACTAGCTACAAAGTGTCGGCTGTCCTCCAAGAGCGACCATCGCTGCCTATCATGCCCCCTCCCCCCGTCATCGTTGCCAAGCACGCTCCCGACGATCAGGATGATGCCTCTCTCCGAACTTGGGAACTTTCTCAGGGAAATACTCAACGCGACAGTCAGAGCATTTTCACTGTCCAAGCCGAAGATGACGCCACTGGATCTGCACAGGACATTTGCGACACTCAGAACGGGAAAGTCTCTGAGAGCCAGCACCAATCTGACGAGTCGGGAAACAAGGACGTCGCCCAAGACAATGTGCTGCCTGAGAAAGTATCTGAGGTTGCCACTGCTTCTGATCGATCACGCGCTTCAGAGTCCTCGCAGTCTCAGAGCGGAAGTGCTTTGGGAGTTTGGTTGCTTTCCCAGAAGCTCGGCTCTACAGATAACTCAGTTACCGCAAACAAAGTGCCAGCCCAAAGCGAGCTTGCGCCTCGTGAGATGGGATCAGATGTTGCGCAAAGTCACCCTGGTCAAGACGAGATGGGCTCCAAAGCCTTGACTTGTGCTACCCTGGCCAGCTCAGGAACCTCTGGCCAACTGACTGTCAAGGCTGCCTCTAGCTCTGAGGACCCCGGCGTTGATCTCGAGAATGCCTTGGCTATGAACTTGGAGATGGAAGACGAGATGGATCGCGTGATTCGCGAAGCGGAAGAGGAGGGTGCCCGGTGCCAGGAGCGCGCTGCCGATTACTTTTCTCAGAACGCTATCGAGAGAGGCCAGCAACAGCTTGGCGCGTCGCTAGAGTCCCGTGAGGGTCAAATCACGGGTCAAGGCCTCTATTCCGCTCCCACTTTCAAGGATGAAAGGGAGAAGTCTAGCTTGAATGTTGCCTCGCAGACGTCTCAGCATCCCTCGTCTTCGGTCTACTCCTCGACTCAGCATACATCTTCGCCCTCGACCTCGAAGGATGCAAGCAGCGACGAGAATGGCCGTTACATCCTCGAAAGCTTTAAAGGTCTCGAGTTGTCTCCATTCAGTGGTACGCTATCTTACGTGGTTTCTACTCTTCATCTCGCTAATCACGAAGCAGTTTCTGACATTCTCCGACCTGAGCACTCCGACGACAGCTACCGAACGGCCGTCAGCAAGCGCTCAACTTCGGACCCAGCCCTCCCTTCATTTGCTCTCCCATTCAACGAGATTGCCCACGCCGATGATGATGCCCAGCTTGAGAAACAGAACGAAGGTCCCGCTGAGAAGCCCAACGGCCCTCAATCCCATAGCCGCAAGTCTTCCTTCCTCCAGATCTTGCTTCACCGCACTGCATCTGGCTCTAAGGGTCATAGAAAGTCGAAGAGTCAGCCTCCTGCGAATCTCACTCCCTTGAGCATTTCATCTGAGTCTCTGGAAGTCCCGCAGCGCCCCGGTCATGTCAAGAAGCTGTCAAACTTCAGCATCAGATCTAACATGCAACCCATCTCCACTGACGAGGACTTCGTTCCCCCTACGCTGAAGGAGAGCGCCACAATTCTCTGGCAGCGGGCCTTCGACCTTGAGCAGCATCAGCGTGACAAGTCAGCCCGCCTCAGCAAACCGCTTACCTCTGAACAGACTCTCTCAGCTCCCGGTGCGACCTCTGTTGACCCCAATGTCTGTACGGTAGACACTTCCTTGCCTCCGAAGCCTACGGGTCTGCCTGCGTCTGAGACAATGGTTCTTGTTGCAACCCCAGAGACAGAGACGGATGAAGCGGCGGCTAGCACCGACTAGAGTTCGGTTCATCCAAAGCTGGCCACCCCTCCCGCGTCCTGGGCAAAGTGGGCTTCGCATGATCGAGCTGAGCGTACAGGTTCTGCCGGATTAGTACATGATGTAAAGCCCAAGGACTTTGCTGCTGTCCCTGGTTCGAAGGAGAAGCAAGAATGGATCACTGACGCGTACTCGAGACAGCAAGACACGGAACCCAAACCACTGGGCTCCCAGTCTATCTCCAAGAAACTTGGCAAGGCAATGAAGACTAGCCTCAACAAGATGGTGCAGTCCAAGTCGAGAGGCAAGCAGCCTGCCCAGCTGGAGTACCCAGAGCTGGAGATTCTGCCGACCAAGGAGGGATATAAAGACCTCAAGGCTCTAGAGGAGAGCATCGCGACGATGAAGAGCAGTCAGTGCGCAAAGATGGCCACCAATCCGGCTGTCGCCATGGCCGAGTTGGAACATGAGTCGCAGAAGTCTCTCAGCACCATCCTGCCTGCCAAACTCCAGGAGGCTGAGCATGCCAGACACGATTCTGCCGATGACGCAGCCCCCAGCTCCCATAACGACAAGATCATCGCTGACGCCAGCAATGGCGGCATGGCTATTCGCCCTGTCACCCCGGCCAATCTCGTGGCTCCCCAGACTGACGGCTCGGCTACCGCTACCACGGAGAATTGGGTCACTCCAGCCAGTCGCATGTCGAACAGCCCTGCTCTTGACTCGGAGACGGACGACAATGTTTCCATTTGCAAGTCGAAGTCGATCACGAAGGCTTGAACCAGGTTTTCCAATCAACCAGTTTGATTGAATGTATCCAGAGAACATCCAGCAGATTCTCCTGGCCTGGTTCAAAAGTTGAGCTGCAAGACGAAGTAGTTGGTAAGCATTCTCTACTCTAATAAGGCTATTGGCATACTTTCTAATCAAATCAAGCAGGAACACGAACACATCGAAGCCGAAGTTTTTGGCATTCCTTTTCTGCTGTTTGGCACAGGGCAGCTCACGTTCACAATTTGGCAAACGATGATGATGCCCGCTAAGGGCCAACAATGTTATGAATAGACGAAGTGGTCTGGTGGCTTGGAGAACGTCTCGAAGAGAGACAGTCAAAGGGCATTGGGTCACATTTTTGTACGGTATAAGGCACGGCGGACGGAATAATCCCCAAACGTATAGGTAGATAGGAAACGGTTCTTAGTGGTACCTCAGTCGGGGTGAGCCACCCTTGGTGGGTGATTTTAGCTATGTAATGCTGCATTCACGAAACTCTGAACGTGTCGCTGCAGCCCCTACCGCGCAAGGCCGGGTAGTTACACGGATCAGAATGTAAAGACTCACAGCAGTCTCTGTAGTCATAATTCGTCGACCTAAAATTTCTAGGATAATGCCAAAACCATCACTCCATCCGTCCTTCACAACTGTCCACGGTGGTGTGCCGACGCCTCTAACAGAACTCATTACCGCGATGCCGACCGAAACCCTGTTTCCCGTTCATCGAGGGTACATCGATGAATTCCTCAACCGAATAAGACGTTCTCGTAGCTCTGCTGGTCCAGGTGCTTAAACAGGACATCCTGAAGCGCGGCTTTGCTCCGTCCGATCTGCGGCACGACGCCCTCGATCTGCTGGAGGTTGTTGCGCATGGTCTCCATATGGCTGCCGACCTGGCCCGCTAGCTTGCGGAGCTCTTCGTCCTCGAGGTCCTGTTCGACCAAGTCAGTGTCGTGCGTCAACCGCGGGGTGGTTGGGGATTCCAGAAAGGCGGCATGGCTTACCCTGAACAAAGTCCCGCCCACGCTCTCGTAGGGAACGAACTTGAAGTCGCCGTCGCGCCGTGGGCTGTTCTTCTGCTCGGGAACGAGAACGTGCGTCTTGCGGAGGTTGTCCTTGTAGTTCCTCGCCTCGGACCTGGCGTTGGCACGTAACGTCTCGAGCGACCGGTAATCATCCTCCAGGGCCTTCTCCTCGGCCTCCTTTTCGGCTTTGAGCAGCCGGACGGCGTGGAGCGCGGGGTCGAGCTGCTTCTCGAGGGCGGCGATGCTATCCACGATGCGCTCGAAATCGAACTCCTCCAGCCGGCCGTTGTCTTCGTTCTGCCTCTTGCCGGCGCCGCCGCGAGACGGGCCGGCGGGGGGGAAGGGCATGCCGCGGGCGAATTTTTTGTTGAGATGGTTGGTGACGCGGTGGATTGCCCTGGAGGCTGGCACGAAGCGCTTGTTGTTGTCTTGGAGGCGCTGGAGGACCGGACGTTCGGCGACGCGTAGGATGTTGGAGATGAGGGAGAGGGAGGAGGGGGCTAGGGGGGTCCATTTCTCCTCGACCTTGGAGTGCCGAATGTGGCGGATACATGTGGTGATGTGGCGGTAATTCGGGATCGGGCGACGAGACGCCGGTTCGGAAGTATCTCGAGATTCCTGCTGTTCGTCGGGCGTCCGCCTGCGACGTTTCTTTGGCTGTTGTTCCGTTGCGTCTGCTTCTGAGGGGCGCTTTCTGGATTTCTTGGGTTTGTTGGAGGTCTGCTCTTCTGGGCTTTGGGGATTATCTGATTTGCGTGGACGGCCTTTGCGACGACGTTGTGAATCTGGCGAGGGCTCCTCTTGTCCCCTGGGTTCTTCGTTTTGTGGTGACCTCTTTCGCCGCCTCTTGTTTGGCTTTTCTGCGGTTGCCTGCTCCACCTCCTCAGCTGGGAACTGTTGTCTGGGCTCTCGTTTTCGAGACCTCTTTGTGGTTTCATGTGACGCCTCTTGACTATCATCTTGCGACTGGAGCGAAGGACGGCCGCGCTTCTTCTTGGAGGGTGCTTCCCTCTCAGGGGAAGGCTGTTGCTGTGTGTCCGCCGTTGGCCGGCCGCGTTTTCGCTTGGGGGCTGTTTCGGCCACTTCCTCTTGTTCGGCCGCAGGCTCTTCAACCTCGGCGACCTTTTCCCTTGGTTTTCGGCCTCGCTTCTTGGGTATTGAGTCCTCATGGGTGGTTTCTGGTTCTTCTGCCATAGCCTCCTTATTCAATGACGGGCGACCGCGTTTTCTCTTAGGAACTGATTGTTCTTGTTCTGGCTCATCTTCAGTTTGGCCTTCAACCAGCTTTGGCGGGCGTCCACGCTTCTTCTTCTCAGCATTACTGGCCACGGCCTCCTCAACTTGACCTTCCTCCACATCCTTTGCTGCTTTCCTGCCGGTCTTGCTCCGTCTCGGTTGGTCCGCAGACAAGGGATCCTGTTCCTGGGAATCCTCATTTTCTTCTTCGACCGATTTTCTCCGTCTGCTGGGTCGTGCAGCTTCAGCAATCTCGTCCGGTACTTCCTCGCTGGCCTTCTCACGACGTGGTCTGCCCCGTTTCTTAGGCTTGTGTTCGTCCGTGGGAGGAGATGATTCGGGTTCCGGCTCTTGCTCTATTTCTTTTTGTTTAGGCCGTCTTCTGCGCTTGGGCTCTGGTATCGCTTCGGTATCGTCGTTGGCAAGCTCATTAGGCAAGTCGTCTGCGGCGCTGCGAAAGAGTATTGACGCGTCGTTTGCCTTGGACGCGTTAGGAGGACGACCGCGTTTTCTCGTTTGGTCTGCGGTTTTTGGCGGCTGCGAGAATGTTAGCAGATTTTCTTTTTGTGAACTTCGAAACTAAGACGTACCATATTGGAGGCATGCGCTTGAGTTTGCGCTGCGCAATCGTAGATGTTTGGAGATGTCCCAGTCGTTCTCAAGCTCTAGACGCGTTCCCCTCTACTAAGGTACCTAGGTACGCCCATGGCCTGCAGCTCTCAGCCTCAGCAAAGGTATAGAGCGAAAGGTGGTTCCCGCGGTGACGCTGACGGGGCGGACACCAAGCTGCTTCAGGTTTAGCCCGTGTGGGGAGAGATAACAGCACCCTTTCCAAACTGCTCAGTGTTCTGCAGCTCCTGGACCAGCAGGTTTCACAGGTGTTCTGGCTGGCCCCCCAAGCGCCCCAAGCTCCTCCTTGGCCGTGATTTCCCATTCGGATCACCAAATCGACAAGGTTCAGGAGGTGCCAAAGGGTCTCTGCTCTGCCTAATTACCTAGTATAGCTCTGCGCCCCTACCACTTTTTTTTTTCATCCCGACTCTGTGTCCTCTTTAAACATCCAACCGGGTCCAGCTCCTCTGTTGTGACACCTTCCGTATTTCCCCCATTCCCGTTCAAAGTCTCTCCTTGGCCTCTGGTGTACTCGGCGTCATTTCCCCGATCACCTTACTTTGTGCAAGCACTACCTTAGTTCGCGTCGTTCCCCCCTCACGCCAACTTCGCACCTGTCGCTCGGACGCTTATCGGGACATCTTTGTCTGAAGAGCTCCAGCCAACCCAATCAACCAGCCAACCAACCACGCACATATACAACCGCCAACATGCGCGTGTCTGCCACCACTCTCCTCGCCCTGCCACTCCTCGCGGCTGCGGCTGAGTCGCCATTCGAGCAGTATAAGGCCCAGTTCCAGAACTTCCTAAGCTCATTCGGCGCGTCCGCGCCCAGCGCGACCAAGCAGGAAACCCCCGAGGCTGCTGCGCCCGAGGTCGCCGAGAAGAAGCTGTCTGTTCTGACTGTCGAGAACTGGAAGGAGGTCCTCTACGAGCCTGTCAAGGCCGAGAGCACAACGCCCGAGGAGTGGTGGGTTCTTATTACCGGTCGCAACAAAACCTGCTTCGGTAAGTTTGGTCATCGCATTCTTCAGCTATGTTAAAGTTTGGGTTGCTAACTCTACTCTAGGTCACTGCGATAAGATCGAGACTGCCTTCAACGAGACTGCGACCAAGTTCGCCAAGCTCCCCGAATCACCCCACATGGGTCTTCTGAACTGCGACGACGAGCCCGTCCTCTGCAACGCCTGGTCCGCCGGCACCGCTTCCATCTGGTCCATCAACATGCTCCCCCCTGGATCCAAGGTCGATATCTGGAGAAAGCGTCTGAACGTCACGACCACCACGTCCGACGACATCGTCGATCTGTGGAAGAAGGGCGACAAGGAGGACTGGGCCCTGACTGAGAGCATCTTCCACCCCTTCAACAGCTGGGTCGCTGAGAACAACCTCTCCATCCCCGTCGGCTACTTCTTCTGGGCCTTCAACTTGATTCCTAACTGGCTCTTCATGCTGCTCGTCTCTTTCGGTAGCCGCACCCTCATGAACCGCCGCATGAACAACACCCTGAACACGCGCGAAAACGCGGCTGCCGGTGGTGCTACCCCCTCTCCCGCGAGGTAAGCTACTATGATCAGGGTTGGGGAGTGGTGTATGCGAGGCTGAAAGGCACGAAACATGATCGGGATATCCTGGGCATCCGGGTGGACATGATTCGATCCCGTCTGGACTACGTAGTGCCAAATAGTAATCTTAGTTGGATCAACTTTTCCCTTCACATGCATCTTGCACGGTTTTCAGACCCTCAATGACGTTTTCTCGAAGCTTCGGGTTGGAAAGACGGCCGTAGCGAAGGTCACTCATAGTGCCAACCGTCTGCTTCACAGATTCGAGAAGGGTAGCCTCTTGAGCCTCCAGCTCTTGAATCTCCGCCTCCAGATCCGTGATGGCGGCGTCCATTTCCGGGATAATGGAACTGAGCGTGTGCTTGGGATCTGTCTCGGAGGGGCCGTAAATCTGATTCCGGATTAGATAACCTGCAGGCGCCTAATTTTGATGAAGGGTACTTGCCGCTCGTTCAAGTTCTAATTCTTGGTCGGGATCCTCCTTGGCAGCGTTGATGCGGGCAATGGCGATTGCGCGTCGGATGTGCTTGCCTCTCTTATCTTCAAGCTCAATACTTTGCGCAACGGTATCAACGACGGCGCTTCTCTGACGCTGAAAGTCGCGGTACAACTGACGAACTAAAGGATTGGTCCGTTGCGCCTTGGGAAATAGCTCTGTGAACGCCTCGCGAGTGATGACGGACGGCAGCTCGGCCGGGAAGACGAGGTAGTTCTGGAGGATCTCGGCCTCGGTGGGAGCCATGGTAGCTCAATGAAGCATAGAATAGATCGAATAGTGAATGCAGTCGATCAACAATGTCATTCGCAATGAGTGATCGTTGTTTGTTTAACGTTTATGTCCGAAAAAAACGGGGTCTTTTCCACGCCAAATGATGAATGAAAACTTAGCAGTAGTTACCTTAAGGTGAGGTGCCTTCCGTACGTGGCGCTTGCCGTGCAGGCCAGACGCGGTTGCTCGGGCGGGACGCGTTAATGAGCCTCGCGTTTCACTCCGTGGAAGGAATTCACCCTCATCCACTGCGCTTTCATCTCATCACCCCCGGGCTTGCGTCAACAAGACTTCATCCCCACGACCATCTGCGATACGGAGCATACTTAACTTACAAATAATAAGGCAGTAATCTAATGTTTTCCTTCATTCTGTTGGTTGGATTGACCAGATGCTAACTGAACTTTAGATTCGTACGGTGCTAGCGAATCATCGAGCACTGTCTTCCGGATCTGTCCAAAGGGTCGCCTGCAGGCTGCAGCGCTGATTCGTACTGTGCCAGTGGTCGAGTCTCCCGCAAACCTGCCCAGCAAGTCGCCCTCTGACTGTGTCCTTGTATTCAGCGCACTGTCCAAGAATTTAACTTCATCGCCCCCCTAGACCGAGCAATCATTTCACGACATCAAGCTCCCATCCAGACCAAGTCGTGAGCTTCTTATCTCGGGCCTTACCGTCAGTTCGAGGCTTCTTAGACCATCACATAGACTCAGTCTCAACCATGGCGCCCGCACGCCAACAACCCTCGCAGCCGTTCGCAAAGGACGAGAAGGTTCTCTGCTTCCACGGGGAGATGCTGTACGAGGCCAAGATTCTCGATATTCAGCAGGCTGAGGGCGGCGAGGGATTTCAGTATCGTATCCACTATAAGGGTTGGAAGGCATCCTGGGACGATTGGGTTTCGATTGATCGGATTCGCAAGTTCACCGACGAGAACAAGGAGCTTGCCCAGCAGTTGCAGGCCCAGATGAAGGATCTCCGTCAGAAGAGCAGCGCCAAAGCCCCCAAGAAGGGCGCCCGCGCCAACGGCACCGATTCAGCCCGCGGTAGTGAGGAGCGGACTGCAGCACTTGCTGTCAGCGGTCGCGGTCCTCGACGGGCGAGAGACTATGATCTCGAACAGGTGAGTATTGAAACGTAATTCTCTTTAATATCTTTCGCGTTTTCCCATGCATTTCTTGGGCCTTGGTTTCTCCCGGTTGCCCATTGTTCATTGGCTGCGGTTTCAGACAGGTTGAGAGGTCTCGTGAAACGGTGCCTCAAAGGGTGAGGTCATGGGCGACAACAATGGGTGAATAGCTTCATGTCTGGTGGGGCCCTTCGAGGCCGTTGCGCAGAGCCGCAGGCGGACAGTGAATCATTGGTGGGCCATTGTATACGGCTCTTTCACTTTCGAGGCGGCTGGCTTCTTTTTTCGTCTGAAGGAAAGTGGAAGGCAACCGACCTACCTCGACGCTCCTGCCTCACATTCACTTTTTTACCTCGAAGTCTTTTTTTTGCTAGCCACCTCCTCGACACAACACCTTTCCCCCAAACATCGCTGGACGAAATTCTTCACCACATCGACTTTCACATCTGCTGGCTTCGGATATTTGTTTCTCAATAACCCTTAATTGCACCAACTCTTGAATATACCTCCCAAATCTATCAGCAAAACAGGCATCATGGCGGCTTGGACTGGCAAGGCGTGCGACAATTTCGACGGAAGATGGATGGGCGCCTCCATCACCCATGCTTGGGGAAACCCTGCAAGCGAATTCTACCTCAATGACGACGAGCTTCACCTGCGCGATCCATCTCCTGCTCCTCTGGGAGGTTTCGCCCAGCATTCGCAGGCTTATTCTTATGCTTCGGCTGGCCGACAGCAAATTCCTGTCTACCACTACCGCGACTACTCGCTCCCGCGCTCTCCTGAAAACCTCGAATTTGAGACATATGACAGTTTCTTTATCGGGGACGACGACGTCTATCTTGGTTATGACGAAGAGGGGGACAGGAACGTCGATGCCTCTCTTTCTGGCGACTACTGCGACTACTGCGATGGCTTTTCATGCCGTCACTGCGACTACGACGACGAAGACATCGAGGCTTTAGAATACGACGACGACTGCACAGACGTCGTAGGAGATGACGTGGAGAGGCGGTTCGAAGACTTCCAACCACAATGGAACGAGATCAACTGGGAGGAGAGCGCGAGAGTCCGCCAGGACACTCCGATGTCCCCTACCAGCACGATGCGCAGATCGCCAAGCATCGCCAGCCATTGGAGCGACTCCAGCGACTCCACCGATTCCAGTGTCGAGTTCCTCTGGGAGTCGAAAAAGAACTCTGACGCCAGCACCCAAACCAACCTCTCATCTATTGGCTACTCTCCGAACCGTCAGAGATGCCTCAGTCCGGAGTATCTGCCCGGTCTAGCCGCTCGGAGAAGTGCGGTCGAGGAACAAGGTGACGAGCGCATTGGTAGCGAGAGCAAGAACAACAAGCGAAAGAGAGATGAGGACGACGACGAAGTCGTGTTTCTCTTCGAATTCCAGCGCAGTGTGCGATCCAGGCATCACTAAGCCCAATCTTCACAAAGGGCGCGCGGCTGGTTCCGCGCTGGGTTCGACGCTTTGGCAGGCACTACCACAGAATCGCACCTTCCTCATGGGACTACTCAAGCCACTCCCGCATCTCAGTATCTCCCACACCGTTGCTTCGCCTCACCACAACCAACAACAGTACAACAACGATTTCACTTGCTGCGCTCTTTCTCTCCTGTATCCTCACCCCCGTTGCTTCTCATCACAACATCTTCAAGAGCATTCACAATGTCCTCTCGCACCACTACTCGGACCCGTGCGACACGCCGGCACACACAGGACTGTAAGCCAGTTGCATGGAAGGAGCCACGCCTTGCTGCCGACCATCTCTGCTCGCCTGCTCCCCGCAGCAAGACCTATGTCACCAAGGATGGAAAGATAAACTTCGACGACCGTTATGCCGTCGCAAAAACCCGCAAACCAAAAAGGGAACAACCTGTGCGCCGGAAGCGCAGTCCATGCTCTCCGTCGACCATGGCGGAAGCGAAATTAGATGTCGACACCTTTGCAGAACCAGATGAAGCCGTCAGCGTATGTTGGATTGGAGGCATCCGGGAGAGATCACATTGTCGATCGCCAAGTGGCTTCGATGTTTCCTTTTTTCTTCGTTCTGCATCGCACATCCAGGCTCGAACCTGCTCAGAACACTGATCAATCAACAGGAGGACGGATTCCATGCTCGCCCATCTATCAAGCTGCCCATCCCTGATCACATTAAGGCGATGCTGGTGGACGATTGGGAGAACATCACCAAGAACAACCAGCTTGTTCCCCTTCCTCACCCTCATCCCGTCGATGAGATCTTGAACGACTATCTGGCCTATGAGCGTCCCAACAGAGAAGATGGTTCCGCCAACATGGATATCCTGGAGGAAGTCGTCGCTGGTCTGCGCGAGTATTTTGAGAAGTCTCTTAGCCGGATTCTTCTGTACCGGTATGTTCATGAGAACACTTGATACGCTCATGATCCTGAGCTAACATTGGGAAAGTTTCGAGCGCCCTCAATACCATGAGGTTAGGAAGGTTTGGGAGAAGGCTGGCGAGAACGACAAGCACAAGAACGTTTGTGACACGTACGGTCCCGAGCATTTGTGCCGCTTGATGGGTATGTCTGCACAACCTCCTTGCCGAAGTCCCCTCTAACAAGAAGCAGTTTCGCTGCCTGAGTTGGTCGCCCAAACCAACATGGATCAGCAATCCGTGTCTCGTCTGCGCGAGGAACTCTCCAAGCTCACCGTCTGGCTCGGCAAGAACGCGAAGAACTACTTTGTCAACGAGTACGAGACTCCCTCTCAGGAGTACATCGACAAGGCTCGTGGTTTCTAGGAGGTTGATTGACGCGACCTTCTTCTCAGTCTTGCTCAACCCGTATGAAGGGTTGAGGATACATCTAATTACTTTCGCAGATTCGCCGACTCAATGGATCTCTGCACAGGGCGGGCAAACGGGTCATGGTTCTTTCTTAGCACGTCGAGCTTGGTTTTCTTTCGTGATTCCCCGCAGACAGTCTGGTAGTTGTCACCATTGCTGGTGACCTTGAATCAATAGAACAGATCCAGACAGACTATACCAAGGCAGTGAATGAACTTGTGTTGTATTCCGCATGAAACTGCGCCGCTCTCACGGTTCGCAGGTGTTGTACATTCCGCCGTGTTTTTGGTACAAAGAATTTGCGTGTTGGCGGTACACGATTAGACTCTCCTCACGTCCCAAAACCCTTCATGACCTCTGCGGCCCCGTCCACCGCAGCCGAAGGGTATCTTCTAGGCCGTCATCTCAAACCCCCTCAACTCGTACTTTTCATGCCCTCTACTGGTATGTTTGATGCTCACCCCTGGGCGGGGGGGCAGGGCAACCGAAGCTCCTCCTCACAGGGGTCTCAGTCTTTCACCGCGCAACAGCCTTTTCGACGTAGAACCCAGGCTCCGGCCTCCTCTCCTCCTTGAGCTCGTACTTTGACTTGGCGCGGTCGACCTCCTCCACCTTGACCAGCTCCTTGACCTTCATGATCATACCGGCGAACTGGGGGCTGACGGGGTGGAATACGGTCTGCGAGCGCTTGTGCAGGCCGAGGGCGTCGAGCACGCCGCGCGTGGCTTTTGGTAGGCCGATAGCCGAGCGGTGGAGGGTGATGCGGAAGAAGGACATGTTTGCTCGTGAGGGAGGGAGGGGGGATAGATCGGACGGTTGATGGTTTTGCGCCTGGTCGCGTGGGTTATTCGGGGTGGTATTTCTGCAAGACAGGAGGTGTTAGGTGAGTAATCGAGACTTTGGTGGATGTTTTTGGGTTGCGTGGACGTACAATTGACTGCCTGCCGGAGCAGTTGCGTTATTCTTGTCAGAGGGACCTTCTTCTCGTCGTCGTTGATGACCTGCTTTCAGGGATCCAAAATCCATTGAGCTGCGATTAGGATTCATGTGGTCTGTGCGTCCATCTTGACGGAAGATGCCGGACCACAGCTGTTGTGTGTCCACATTTTGTTCACTCAGAGGGAATAAAATGCAGTGAAATTGGTGACAGCCTTACATAGTACATCCAGACCAATGCGGTAACTACAGCAAAGAAGATCTGGTTCAATTGCAATCAGCAACACGTATGGTTATATGATATCTTAGATAGAGGAATATCAGAAGTGAAACTTCTGCAGTGACCCAAACATATCGTACTAGTAGGTATCCTTAGTTTTGCCTCCTTAGGGTGGGAATAAATTGCAGTGACGCTTATTTGGCTGCCCTGGAGTACGGATATAACTAGTACTGCCGGCATGCCAAGCTTCACTTCCTTAGCCTTAGATGGCTCACTTTCCCCTCCCACGGCACTGAATGCCTGATGATAATAGAACGGGCAGTTAAGAAAGCAACAAGATGAAAGATTAGTAGAAGAAGCAGAAGAGGAAGAAAACATTAGCTCTGACTATCCGTATCTCATTAGCAGCGCGATGGACAATGTCCCAAAGAGAAGGATATGCGCTTCAGACTGATCCGAGCATAATGAGCCGCGGCTCTTGCGGGGGAAGCCAATCCACCCTCCACAATACCTCCTTACTTAGCATCTTCACTTCTCCTGTGTTCCAGAAGTCCACACTCTCCCGTCGTCGATGAGGCCCCAAGAATGAAGATCACATTTCATTGACAAAATGGACGCAAAAGCTCCACATCTCCGGCCCCTCTCCGGCAGCCCCAAACCCGGCACCGGAGCAACCTGAGGATCTCCCATTCCTCCCCCGGCCCCATCCCTCCTCCCCAGCACCCAACACCACACCCCAGACATCAGACCTTTTCAATCTCCCCTCTGACGTCCGCCGCCAAATCATCATTCACGCCTTCAGATCCTGCACAATACACATCGAGCTCGTCCACTCCCGCCCGAGATCCCTCCCCCGCCCAACAAACCCCACCACCTCCGTCTCGCCCCCCAATTTGGCAGCACCACTGCCAACCCTCCCCCAAAGCCCATCTTCCATCACCTCAAGCCGAAGAAATGGCGTTGGTAAAGCTCCGTCCGTCACTCCAACCTCCCCTTCAAAACGGACCCATGGACAAGGATCGCTGAGCCGTGTAATGATGCCTGCGCGGACATCTTCCACTTCTGCTCCGACTGGCCCGGTGAAGCACCTCATAAATGCTCCGTCGGTATCAAGGGCTAGCTTCTAACCTGCCGCCAAGCGTGAGTTCTTCTTGGTCTCATGCAAGATGCATAGACTAACGAGAGCACCGCAGTTACGACGAAGGCGCACACGTGCTGTGGTCAACCAACACCCTACGCATCCGCGACATGGTGATCCTCCGCCACGCGACGGCCCTATTTCTCCCACAGCACTGGGCACACATACCAAGGCTAGAAATTCAGTGTTTCTTCTCACCAGACGACTGGCTCTGGCCCGCAACCGAGTCCTCGGCCAACCTTGATCTACCTCCATACAGCCAGAGACGAGAGCCGACTTCCATGAGCTGATGGTCCACCTCCGACCAGTCCTTCGCAACCTGCAGACGTTACAAATATCCCTGCAAAGCACCAGCAAAACCCATTTTCCTCAGGCAATGCCGCCCATGCCTTGGCAGGTTTAGGTTTGATGGAGCCAGTCGAAGACATGCTGCGTCGACTACCCGGTACGATTCGCCAGTGTACTATCGCGGTCCCGAGCTCGCTGTACGGGCCGAGTCGCGACGAGGCGGAAGTCGCGACGAGGCGGAGAAGGACGGCCGGGTTGTGGAGCATTTTCACAAGAAGCAGCAGGGAAAGACACTGGCGGGGCTTGGCTGAGCCGACGGAGGGACTTGGGGTTTACTGGCTCCAGCTGGGGTGGACGAACTGGTCGCTTTTCGCGGTCGCACCAACAGGGTGTTATGGGACTGGCGCAGTTCGATCCCAAAGAGATGGTGTGGATGCCGCCACGAAATATCTCATTCTCTATGGGTTGCAATGCTTATGAATGAGCCGTTGATTGCTTGTATGTCATGTCACTTCAAGCATATCATTGGATGATGAAAACGGGCATAACCATTAGTGTAATCCATCAGGACTACCAGCACTACACGTATATAGCTTGTCGTACAAGACGCCATTTAGCATACCTTCATCCCACGCATGACGTTAAAATCATTTACTCCATTTCTATAGCCACGTCCCGTGGCGACCCATGATTCTCCTCCGTTAACCTTTAACCCCTTACATCTGAACCTCCACTCTGCCCTCGGTGCCTGGCGGACCGGAGCCAAGCTGGGGAAGGATGTAGGTAATGTCATCCCACGGGTGACGGTACAGACCAGTGCGGAGTCTCTTCTGGTCGAGGTAGTGGGCAATAAGACCGATGGAACGGCCGAGGACGAACAGACCGTTGAGGACACCCATCTTGAGGTAGTCCTCTGCCTCTTCGGAAGAAAAGGCACCACAGTTGCGCATGAGGTCGACGAAGCAGACAGCGATGCAGCCGTCGACGTTGAGAATAAGGTTGTCCTTCTTGGAGGTGGTGACAGACTCGACCGCCAGGGCGTAGTCGAGAAGCTTGTGGCTGGGGAACTTGGCCAAGACGTATTCCTTAACAAGCTCGACTCGGAGATCAGGGTTGTTGCGGGACTTGACACGGTGACCAATACCGGGGATGAGCTTGTTGGCCTTGCGCATGCTGTCGACGAACTCACGGGGGCTCAGACCCTTGTCGAAAGCCTTGGTGAACTCCTCAGCGGCGCCGTCGAGGGCACCACCGAAACGAGAACCAATGGTCAGCAGACCAGCGACGAGCGAGGAGATAAGGTCCTTGCCGGCACGGGTGGTAATAATGGTGTTCATGGCACCGGACACGGCGGGACCGTGGTCCGCAGTAAGCATGAGAACCATCTCGAGGAACTTGGAGGCGTAGGGAGGCAGGCGGCGGCGGAACCACAGCAGAGACATGACACCACCAATGCCGATCTCCTCCTTGAAAACATCCGAGATGGGCATGCCCGCGTACAGGAGCTCCTGACCACGGTCGTCGGAGATGGTGGAGATGAAGGCAGCGGGCTTACGGATGAGACCAAGCTCCTGAGCCCAGGAGTAGTCGATGGGGATCTTGGGAACGACGGGCTCAGGCTGGGGCTTGATGGTGCCGTTCTTGACAAGGCCGTCGTAGACAGCTTTGAGGACCTGGGGCATGTCCTCGAAGGTATCGGGGACATAGAAGCCGGCCTCCTTCATCTTCTCGTTCTTGGTCTTGGCCGTCTCCAGTGTGGAGTTGGCAAACGCACCAGCGTGACCGAACTGAACCTCAGTCTTGAACATGCTGGCGCAAGTACCAATAGCCCAAGCAACGATGGGCTTGGTGATGACGCCGTCCTCGACGGCCTTGATGACCTTGTACTCCTCAACACCACCGACCTCACCGAGCAAGACGAGAATCTTGCATTCTGGATCGGCCTGGTATCTAAGCAGGTGGTCGATGAAAGTGGTGCCGGGGTATCTGTCACCACCAATGGCAACACCCTCGTAGACACCGTCGGTGTTGTTGGCAATAATGTTATTGAGCTCGTTGGACATACCACCAGACTTGGAGACGTAACCAACGGAACCCTTGCGGTAGAGCTTGGAGGCAACGATGTTGTCCATCATACCACCAGTGTTACCGATCTTGAAGCAACCGGGCTTAATTCCACCAACAGTGGCGGGACCAATGATGGTGACACCCTTCTGCTGGGCCTTGTGGGCGATCTCACGGGCACGCTGGTAGGCAGGTTAGCCTTGCACCAATATAAGTGAGTATTGGCAGTAACTTACGCGCTCAGGGACACCCTCAGCGATGATGGCAATCGTCTTGATCTGAGGGAACTCCATCAACTCCATGGTGGAGCTGTAGACACTACGGGAAGAAGCGAAGTTGACAACAACGTCAACGTCGGGGTGCTTGGCGATGGCCTTGGGAACCTCCTGGTAGACGGGCAGGAGAGTCTCGCTGGTTCCCCAGTACATCTTGCTCACGAACTGACCGCCGAAGGTGTAGATGATGCCGGCGACGGAGGGGGTCTTGCGCTTGCAAATGAAGTCGAAGTCGAGCATGCCCTGGACGGCGCGGGGCTGCAGACCGTAGACGAAGCATCGGGTCTTGTCGTTGAACAGAGCGTGTTCGGGCAGAGGGCTCAAAGGACGGCTAGGAGCGCTGAAGCGTGTGATGTTGTCGTTGGCAGACTGGCCGGTGGCTGCCTTGGCGCCATTGGCACCGTTAGCGGAGGGAGTGGCCGCAGGCATTGTGAAATTCGAGATTAGTTGGCGAGGGAAATCTCAATAAGAGGAGAGAAGAAAAAAAAGTCTGGCGAGGGGGTAACTAGGTCAGCAAGCTTGTCGAAGCAGACAACGGACGCCAGAAACAACAAGAGGATGTCTGCCCGCGAGAGAAATTGACTCCAAGTAAGGATTGAAGAGGTTGGTGGTGGAGGAGAAAGTTTGGCGGAAGACAATCGAGTCGGAATTGTGGTGGGGAGTAGGTGAGATTTCAGGAGGGAGTCGGACGACGACGTTCGCAGAAGCTGGAATCGTTGGATCTGCGAGGCTACTGCTCATCGGCAGCTGGGGACACCACCTTACAATATGTGGACCTTCTAGCTGGCGTAGCCCCAGCTCTTGGGGGAGACACCAGGACGACCGGGTGTGTATGTTGATCGAGGCGGGTGTGAAGGGTACGGAGGTCGCAACAGGTAGGATGACGCGACAAGGGTATGGGTGGGATTCGGGGACCGGAAAGCGGTGATAATGTGTTAATGACTGTTACTGACCTGGAAATGAGTGGTGGCTTGTTGTTGGAGGAGGCACAACGGCAAAGTCCAGCTTCTTTCTTTTTCGTCGAGATGGCGGGAGGTTCGAGAGGGTCGAGGACGACGGGGAGAATAGATGGCGAGAAGAAGGGAAAGAAGAGGGAAGAAAAGAGAGTCGGAGATGCGAAGGGAGGGGTTGAAGACGGAGGTCGAGAGCGTAAGTAGTTGAGTCTGCGGCGGCGACAGGGTGTGTGGGATTCTCCTCCTCTTTTTTTTCCCCCCTTTCCCTTCTCCAGCGGGAATCGGCAGGGAGGGGACGGTGTGAGACGTAGGTGAGGTATGTGTGTGTGTAGGTGTGTGTTTGGTTTGTGTGAGGTGATGGTGAGCAGGGATGTTTGGCGTCTGTTCCCGTCGTTGTCGGTCGAGGCGTGCCTCAGGGTGAGGTAGAAGTATATCGATATGTACCCAGGCGCGGGATCTATATCGTCGAGGTACTCGAAATATTGGGGCCGAGTTCAAGGCCACGTTGGATACCGAGGGTACCTTACCTGCAATCCCAATTCATCAATCTCAATGCTTGAGACGGGCAAGGTTATTTCCTCAAACAAACCCCAGCGGCGGCAGGAACAGGCGGGCGTTGGCGGGCAGATTGAGTGACGGATGACGGATGTGGTGTGTGCTTTTGCTCGGGTCTGCTGGTGCTGCGTTCTGCTAATTCTGGTCCAATGCTGAAATTTTGGGGGCAGTGACATGAACTTTTTTGGTGGAATGGGGAATGGAGACCTCCGTCATGCGACGGCCGAAAGAGTTGGGGAAGTTCAGGCCCAATGGGGCGCTCTGATTGGTCGTGTTTTCGTTGAAGTGTTGAATTCCAGCGGGCAGGGAAGGGAGTGATGCGATGGGACGGGCAGGGGAGCGGCAAGCAATGTGAACCGACAAACGGTACCGGTTGGACCCTTGGTCCCCGCTTGTTTCTGGCGGATCCCAGGCAGGTTTGCACAGGGCGACAGTCTACAGGGCAGGAAGGAAACCGGGTGCGACATAGAATCTCATAAAATCTCACAGGGCAGCCACGCATGTATCGGTACCTGCCCTGTCCGCAGTGGTGTCCGCACCCGTCTGGCTCAATACCTAGCCCCTCCCCGTACCTGCACAAGCCCAGCCCAGGCCCTTGCCTAGCTGAGGGGAGGGCAAGAGTGACACCTCAAAAAATCGAAGATGGAAAGAGCTACCAGGGAGCAACGGACTCGGTCGGTTGGTGGTGTTTGCTCCCTGGGCTGCTAGGCACGTAAGGCAAGGTAAGGCACGGTAAGGTAGGTAGCTTCACGGAGCAAACCCGCCTGCTCTGTCTGTCGATAAATCTCAAGAAAAAAAGGCGTGGTCTGAGACCTCGCAATCGAGACAGGACCAAACCAAACCGCTCTCAGAGGTGACCGCCACCAGTCACCGCAATGTCGGTGTTGCCCTCCCGTAGGTTCCCCGCCCCGACCAGTCCAAGTTGAGACCAACCGGCTGGCGCTTGACCGCCAACAATGGCCGGAGGCGCGTGCCAGTCAGTGCCACCTTGCCTGAACGAGAAACCAAGCTTGCCGCCATGCGGCAGGGCGGCAGATTTCAAGGTTTCGTTTGACCGCATCTCTTGAGAGTTGATCTGTGTCTTCCAACTCCTGCTCCATATGGATAGGTAGGTACCTGACCTTACCAGCTAATACCCTCGGACTGGATTGTCAGGGGCGCTCGACATTCGAGCTTAATCGCCACGGCTGTCGACCAGGTCGAAGTCGGTGTCAGACCAGTCAGGCAATCGTGATTATCATCAAAACCTGAACACTTGTTCTTGTCGTCTCATCCAAGGAATCTTATGTTCTCAGCCGTATTAGTGGGGGCGACAAGGCGGTCACTAGAACAGCCTCTGCCCTGGTCTGCTGCTGCATTCGATTGGGGTGGTATCCGTCAGCTAACTTATTTTCTTGTAGGTGCGAAAGAGAGTGCTTGCGTTTAAGTCCCGCATGTACTCATGAGGTACTTGCTGCTTCGGAAAAATTGACGAATCGCCTCTCAATGGAAGAAAAAAATGCAGGAACTTGACAAGACGTGGGGAAAATACGCAGTAAGACAACCGCCAGCGGAACAATGCAGCGATAGCCGTGACTGCGAAGCGCAAAACTGAAAACCGCGGCCGAAACAGACGCGGACGGAGCCCAGAGCCACTGTACTTGTGATAGCAAGGACGAGGTTCCCACGATCAGAATCTCTCGACGCCGATGATCGAGTCCTGACTCCCGTCCATGTCCACATTGCAGTCCAAACAGGCATGATATCACTCATACCCATGTTCCCCTAGCAAGGCGACTCACACTGGGCACGCTCATGGCTCATGTAGAAAGAAGTCCAGTCCCCGCATGCCCCGAAACCCGGCGTGCCGCGTCCATGTCCACGTCCGCCGGTTTTCGGTCATCCCCATCGTCACTCCGACCACCGGGCATTGCGCTTTGCACCCTCACTGAGGAAATGCACCGCGCACTCGGATACCGTAGTGCATCGCAACCCACGCAGAAACTGACAGACTTCCGAGAGCTCCGTCCTGGCTTGGGGACCTTTCTGGGAATTATCTGGAATGCCCAACCATCATCCCATGCCATCCCATGCTATGCCACACCATCTTTCAGGGAGCGTGTGAGTGTCTGACTGTACGGTCCAAGGTCTCACTCAGGACCTGGATGACTGTGCCACCTCACCCCGTTCCCATTCGCATTCCCATCCCCGTACCCTAATCCCAATCGCATCCCATTCCAACGCTATGGCCAGCCGTGATTTGACACAGCCGGGTCACCGTCCGTTGTCCCACGTAGAGAAACGTCTGAAATTGATGGCGTGCCGCGGCGCACGAGTCCAAGACTGCAGCTCTGACGACTTGGGAAACCCGTTGATGTTGATAGCCGGTGCCAGGACAAGTTCCAGTTTTCGGGGATACCTTGGGACGACGAACAGATGCTGCGTTTCCGCGTCTCTGGGTCTCTTCGTTTCCTGGCAGATCTGGGAGAATCATCTGGAACAGCGATAATTCATAGCCCGCTGCGAGATTGCCGCGCTCCATTCTCTCCCTCCCGTCCCGTCGGTGACATGCGATTGATTCCATTGTCTAAGTCCCCCTCGCCGGGACCCGTGGTCGGAACCCGACCCGTGTCGTCGTTGCGAATTTCGGGGGCCTTTTTTTTCTGGCGTTGCATCAGGTCCAGCCCGCAAAAAAATGGTCCAACACTTGCTGCAAAAAATACCCCCCTTGCTAAGGCAGACAGGCCACAGGCTCGTTCTGGGTTCCATCCCACTTCGTGTCCTCTCCACGGAAAGTCGTGAGGTGAAGAATCCAGTGAATCCAGTGAGTGACTTGAGGGGAGGTCCACTAAAACCTCTCAACAACCAGTGCCTGCCTTCCCCCAGACAATTTTTTTCTTCTCCTTCTTGTCGGCTTACCCCCTCCTTCCCTTTCCAATCCTCACCTCACGCGAGAACTCGGCGAGGTGCAGGAGCAACTGGTCTGGTCAGGTACAGGTACTTCCCCCCCTCTCCCTCTTCTGGCCCTTTCTGCCCACCATGCTTTCCTCTTTCATGTCTTTTTTTCACCCTTCTTGCTCGGGTGGTGGTGTGCTTTGCAATTGTGGGCAGTGACTGACCGCAACACGCAACAGCTCCTGTGCTCCTGTACCTACTCCTGTAAGTGCTGAGCTGAGCCGAGCTGCCCGCTGCTGCTATGCCCCTCGCGGAGGTGAGGTACCTTAGCGCAGGTCTCCCCAAAAATAAAAATTGCCCTTGCCCATGAAGGGCATCCCACCTGCACCTGCTGCCCCTGAGCAAAAAAGAGAGCTCGGATTTCCACAGTGCCACACTCCGCCAAATACTCCACCCTGTGTGCTGCACGTACCACCTCAGACTCCCCCAAAACTTTTTGGCGTGGTCCCCTACCTACGGTAGCTTCCAAAAGGTGAATCCAGCACGGATTCCCATTCCCATTCCCACACCCCCGGTCCGGTACCTGGGCGCTCATGGCCCCCCCAATGATGTACCTCATCCTCTCAAGTCTCACCCCTCCCCCTCCCCTCCCATCCTTCTCTTGCCAGTCTCCTCGCCCAGCAACAAATAATCCCTGGGAGCTTCGACAAGTCCAAAATTTTGTGAAAGGCTGACGATCTTCTCCCTTCCGCAGCTCCGTCTCTTTCCACTCCATCTCTCCCCATCCATACTTCTCCTTCGACGTCGCCGCTTCTCTTCTTCCTCTCACCGCTCGCCCTCGAACTTGAACTCTGCTTCCTGTTCCTGACTCTCACTTGACTTCAGGACCTTCCTCAACTTCTCTTCTCAGACTTCGACTTCGTCGCCCGGTGCTTTTTGCTGTCGCGATCTCACGGTATGTTGTCGCCCTTGCTCCGTTCCCGGTCTTCCAATTGCAATCCCGGTGCCACCGATACGTCTCCATCCCACTTGGGCTCCAATTAGCCCCCTCCAAAGCTCGACTCGAGCAATTCGCGCCTGCCGCTTGCGGTATCACTCGACTGCCTCAGCAAGCAACAAGGCGCTCATCCCACGAGCTCACTTCAGCCCAATTCCTGTGGCTGACAGCAGCAAATCCCCTTCCTTCTCCGACCTCGACGTCCACGCAATAAACCCACAATCGATTCCCGAAACAAATGCTGACGAGTCTGCTCTGATTCCAGGCCAAAATAAAGCAGGGAAACACCAAGGAAACCTCACCACTTTCTCACCTTTGCACCGCCAAAATGTCCGCCAAGTCAATTCTCGAGGCCGACGGCAAGGCCATCCTCAACTACCACCTCACCCGCGCCGCCGTCATCAAGCCCACTCCTCTTCCCACTCCTTCCAAGCACAACCCTCCCCCCAGGTTGTGCTCTCTGCACTTCGCTGAGGATGACGACGTCGAGGGTGTCTTGAACCAGGCCGAGGTCACCTATCCCTGGCTCCTCCAGTCCGGAGCCAAGTTCGTCGCGAAGCCCGATCAATTGATCAAGCGCCGTGGCAAGAGCGGCCTCCTGGCTTTGAACAAGACCTGGCCCGAGGCCAAGGCTTGGATTGCTGAGCGCGCCGGTAAGGAGCAGAAGGTTGAGCACACCACCGGTGTTCTCCGCCAGTTCCTCGTCGAGCCCTTCGTTCCCCACCCTCAAGACACCGAGTACTACATCAACATCATGTCCGTCAGAGATGTAAGTTTCGCGATTTCCTGAGCAGTCTCCGTGAATACTAGTGGCGGTGGATGTTGGCGGGTCGTCGTACTCCAAATTGGTAGGCGGGGCGAATGCGGATGGGCAGTCCAACAGTGAGTTGTGAATATCAATCATCACACCCACATATCAGCAGAGTCGACCATTTCGACAGCTGGAGGTGAAGAACAAAAGGAGGAAACTTATTCGGCGACGTTGGAAGGAATTTGCATGCTTTATGGCATTTCCTGTCCATGGGTCAAATAAGTGGATTCCGTTCGCCGGACTGCCCTTTCCGGTAATATTCCACCCGAAACGGACGAACGGATGCCACAAGACGAGGCCTGCGACCCGTCCACCTCCGTCCACCCATGCCCGTTGCAGAAGGCCCATATGCGCGCGGCAGCCATAATACCTCACCACCATACTCCCAAATGATAACAGTGATGCTAATTTCTCACGATGATAGGGCGACTGGATTCTGTTCACTCACGAGGGTGGTGTTGACGTTGGTGATGTGGACGCCAAGGCTGAGAAGCTCTTGATCCCCGTCGACCTCTCACAATACCCTTCCAACGAGGAGATTGCCTCTACTTTGTTGAAGAAGGTCCCGAAGGGTGTGCACAACGTTTTGATCGACTTCATCAGCCGCCTGTACGCTGTCTATGTCGACTGCCAGTTCACTTACCTTGAGATCAACCCCCTCGTTGTTATCCCCAATGAGGATGCCACCTCTGCCTCCGTGCACTTCCTGGATCTTGCCGCCAAGCTCGACCAGACTGCCGACTTTGAGTGCGGTGTCAAGTGGGCTATTGCCCGTTCCCCCGCCGCCCTCGGCCTTACCAATGTTGCCGCTGCCAACGGCGAGAAGGTCAACATCGACGCCGGCCCGCCGATGGAGTTCCCCGCTCCTTTCGGTCGTGAGCTGACCAAGGAGGAGGCTTACATCGCCGACCTCGACGCCAAGACTGGTGCCTCTCTCAAGCTTACCGTCCTGAACGGAAACGGCCGCATCTGGACTCTGGTCGCTGGTGGTGGTGCTTCCGTCGTCTACGCCGATGCTATTGCCTCTGCCGGTTTCGCCGATGAGCTCGCCAACTACGGTGAGTATTCCGGTGCCCCCACCGAGTCTCAGACCTACCACTACGCCCGTACCGTTCTCGACCTAATGCTCCGCGCACCAATGAACGACGCCGGCAAGGTCCTCTTCATCGGTGGTGGTATCGCCAACTTCACCAACGTCGCCAGCACATTCAAGGGTGTCATCAGGGCGCTCCGCGACTACTCTAAGCAGCTCAACGAGCACAACGTCCAGATCTGGGTTCGTCGTGCCGGCCCCAACTACCAGGAGGGTCTTAAGAACATGAAGGCTGCCACGCAGGAGCTCGGCCTGAACGCCAAGATCTTCGGCCCTGAGATGCACGTTTCCGGTATCGTGCCTCTGGCTCTCGTCCCCGGCAAGTGGGAGGAGAGCGGAGCTCAGGAGTTCCAGGGTTAAAAGGCAACTAAATAGAACCATGGTGAGAGGCAGATATTACCCGAGTATGTGGAGGGTTAGACGAAAGAGAAAGTTGCTCGATGCTGAAGACGGCATCCTGCCAACTTTCTTGTACGCTTGCAAGTTTAACGGTGTTTATGACGGCTGGTGCACAATACCCCTTGACGGGAAGTCGAGGGTTGGGTCCTTGTATCGTATGTATGGAGGGCATGGTCGACGATCAGATGAGCAAATAATTAGACGCTCTATAATGTGATGTTGACTTCGGTTACCAATGACGCATGTTTTGTACTGCTGCTATGATGTCGTTTCCCGCGTAAATGTTTATGGTCGTATGGTTTATGCACGTCTTATTGCACACCGGGACACTGTAGCATCTGAACAGCCCCCGTGAAATGCTTCCCGCATGAAAAGCGAATGTGAAGCAATCGGCAGAGCAGTAAGCTCTCTCGATCATGACAATTTTTTGATCCCCTTTTCAGGTAACGATGAACTCGCATCTCGGTTTACGACAATGAAGTTGATCTCCATCAACTACATCCAGCGTTACATTCTTCTAGTGCCTTTTGCCACCCACCATGTTCAGCCACAAGGGGGTAATCACACTTTCTCACACAAATTTAACCCATATCATGTGCTCTACTATGCACAACACACTTTGTATCCAGCGTCACATTGATCTCTCCTTCCACGTCGACTGCCTGGCAAACCCCCCTTGGCGTGATTCCCCATGTTATTAGCAACAATATGAGGCAATGTTCGGATCGCGGCACGATGAATGGCGTACGAAGCTGAAATGAAAGTTGCATGGAGCCGAGCTACCCTCAACTACCCTGACTGACTTGATTAGCCACTGTGGATCGTAGCATATGTTTCCTCAGTCAAGCTTTGAATTGGCCCACGACGTCACGCAAGAGACGGGTCGGCGTGCCGAGATTTATATTAGACGTTGGTATCTTCGGTAGGCAGCCGTGGCAGTGCTCGGGGAACAATCCCGGGCCACAATGGGCCCAGAACATCCGACTCCAGTCGCGTTGATAACGGCTTTGCTCTGCCTGGGTGATGTTTCTCTGGCTACTAGACCGGAACTGAAATTTGGTGTGACATGTTGGACTTGGCTCGACCGACGAGACCTTCTCTTTTGACGATGTCCGATGCTCTCTCACGTAGGATGTAGTCTGTCATTCTTGCGTCGGCAGGCTAGATACTGACGAGCATCCTCGTTGAATGTGGACATAGATATCTATTTTTGCTCGCGAGGGCATCTGGCCACTGTGATAGCAGTGAGACGTCGACTCCATCGTTGCTGACGAGAGGAAGCTCGCCCCAACCTCTTTACGTGGCCCTTGGATGGCTACGAGCACTCTAGCCCAGGAACCCGCGAGCTGATAGTCACACAAGTCGTTCGTTCTCGTGGTCCTGTGCGACTCCAAGTCGCTTGACGTTGAGTTTGATGCCCCCGAAACGGTATGGCGAAAATGAAAGGCATGGAAATCGACCGTATATTGAGTTCCATCTTTTGGGTGTTGGTCTGTAAGTTTTGAAAGCCACACTTAACGCCCGAGACATCTAGCTAGAGGCGCTGTGGTTAGAGCCTCGGTTTCTAAGTAAGTCGCCGAGATGAGCTTTTTTTCACAGTCCATCAGTCCTGAACATGTTTCCAATGACACGACATTCAAAGGTTAAATCACTACTGAGAACTCAGAAAAAACACAAAAAAACGAGTACGGTGATGCCTTCTCAGCCCGCCTATCCAAATGAGAAACGTCATCCAGAAAGGCGGGTTAGAACTGTGATGCGTACAACGCGAGAGGCTGTCTGAGTCTTTGGCTTCCTGGGAGGAACAGTCAAGGTCACGGTTGATCAAGTAGTTCAAGGGGTCTTTGGGCAACGACAGCTGTTTCCGAGTCCGTCGCTCAAAGAGAAGAGTCTGCACTTGGTGACGAGTCACGAATTGTCAGTGTGCGCGCCAGACATGTGGTCTGCAGATATCTTATGCCCTGAGTAAGCGTCGTGAACGGTTGCGGTCTGAGATGAGCCGTTTAGAATTTCTCTTAGTCCGCCTTTCTATCAGGGCAAAGTCCCAAGAGAATCTAGAGTCGGATATGTATGTCATGGGACGCTCAATCGGGATGACGGCGAGGCAACTCAGGTGACCCCAGCGATCTGCTCTCGAGTCATTCCTGGACACCAGTCAAATTTAACGATGGGATTGGGTCAGTAAGATGGGCTCGCCGACCTTGATTGGCGATCTAACGGAGTGGCCCTTCATGATCCATATATCACGGTAGTGCAAAGAGGAACACGAACAGTGGTGGATGCGATCACAGTCTATAGTCGGCGGGGGCCACGCTTCAGTGGAGGGCGGCGTGTGTTATGTCCTCCTTCAGTAAACCGAGAAGATGAGTTGCGCAATGTACGCTGTCGTCCTCGCCTCTTGCCTTTCCTCGGGTTTTATGCCATAGTTTCCCAGAGCTGCCGAAGACCTGGGCAGCCCAAGACGTGGAAAGTGGCGGCACTCGGAACGAGGCTGTATGTGGAAAACTAATCCGCCTAGATCAAGGTTCAACAAGGGAATTGGCATCGCTCTTAGAAGGTTTAGAGCTCGTCATCCCAAAATCGGGTGAAAGCTCCCGGTCATTGCAGCGAGTCGGACGTTCTCCTCCGGCCTCTGAACCTTTTCTCAACCCGGTGCCAGAATTTGGAGTTGATGTGTTTCCATTGGTGGCGGCGAAGTGACCAACGACTTCACACAATAATATTCTTCAGAAGAGGCCCGGGTAAGCGTCCCCCGGGAGACAGAAAGTGACGAATCTGGATCGCCACCAGTTTACGATGATAGATCAGGACACTTGATCTTCCTTCAGGAGAAACCGTCGAAGCAGCCGGTGGCTTGGTGTCGGTGGATCTTGGGGCAAAGAGTCATTCTTCGGAGTCGTATTGAAATGCTTCGCCACAGATGCACCTTTCGTGGCCGCTTTCGCGGGCGGCATGCTGTGAGCCGGATCGCGGCACCGCTCGAGGTGCGCCGGGCGCCGTCAGTTGTCGCTGCAGCGGAACTTGGACTTCATTGGAAAACAGAAAGGCAGGACTCGGATTGCGGCAATGAAGGTGGCTGAGAGGTGCTTATTATCTCTCACCTAGCGGAGCTAGTCTGGAGATCATCGACCTCTGGTGACGCGGCCATCCGGGGGAAATGTTTGTGCCGATTGCAACACCCGCGGATGGAACGGTGGACGATGTGTGACGGGGGGCACCGTCGGAGCCGAAATTTCTCGGATGCAGAGTGCCGGCCGGGAGAGCCGTGATGATAAAATGGATACCGCCTATCTCACAGTCTCACTAACTACCTCGTGTAATTCGTATGGGCCAAAAGTGGGATACGAAGTCTACACCTCCTCCGGGGTTTCAAATGTTAGCGTGTGAATTGCCCCACGATACTATACCCAAACAGTGTAAGATTAACGTGGTATTGGTACTTTTAAATCAGTGTAATTTACATAGTATACTGAGGTAGAGGGCCACGTTAAGGCTGACCCTGTATGATTATGGCAGCGAGGTCGCTAGGTGTATTGGCGGCGGTGGTAGTGGGCGAAAAAACCCACCCTCTTTTCTTCGGTGTTAGCAGGTGGGCTTCGGCTTTTATTTCAGAAGTCACTTTCCTTAGAATCCCTTAGAAATTGGGCGAAAATAATAGAGTTGTGACTTGGGAAAAAAATCCGGTTGTTGGGGTGGGGACTAGTGGGGTAATTCACTGCGCTAACATTTGAAACCCCGGAGGAGGTGTATCACAATCATTTACTCCCGACCCACCAGTCAATAATAAGAGAAAAACCGACCCCTGGGCAAATACGATGCTTCTAATCTGGTTCGGGACTGGCACGATGGGGGCGTCGTTGGGCTTTGCGGGGATTGGGTAGGATATTTTTGCCGTACGGCTCCTCGGCACCTTGTGCCCTGGATTTGGATTTTTTGTTCCTCGCGGCTCGGTCTAGCGACCGGCGTGGCTTCTCGAGCTTGTGATGCTAGCAGTGTCGCTTCCAAGCATCGTTGAGGCAGCGTCATCTCCACTAACACCGACGAAAAGCCAAAAACGACCAACCAAGTTTGGTTCACGTGGTTTAGAGTGCCGTGAACAAAGGGCTGGACTCGACAACCCTCTAGCAACAGCATTCAGCTCTAAACCCTCTGGGAAGAGAGTTGCGAAGACAGCGGCGGGAGTCAGGACTGAAACGACTTGACAAAGAGGGTCTTACAGGCGAACCCTTGGCAACGGAGGAGGTATATGACGCCATTTCCAGATGGATTTTTTCGAGCTGCGGTGAAGGCGGTGGTGGGCTGGTAACTTTGCGACTGCGGTTGTGTTGTTCGTCTGTGCCGTCAATCACCCAGAACTCAGAGGTGTCTCTCCTGACCCCGGTCTCGCTAGTCTGGCGCATTGTCCCCGAAAGCTTGACCATCCTGTCTCATAGTGTTTCGCAAGGAGAAAGGGGGATATTTGGCTGTGACGTGAGTATGAAATCAGAGCACATTCAATGGTTTGCAATCTGGCAGTCAATCATCAACCCCTATGGACAGACAAACAAAACATCACAACAAACGGACAGACCTCAGAAGGCGCATGTTGTCCGTCCAGGAAGAAGGCTAGCAGAAACGGGCCTGCAGAGTGTAGACTAGAGCTGCAGATAAACGAGGGGCCACAATGAAGAAAGACTGCTAGAGAGATTACAACGGTAGTTGGGATCGGGGGGTTGTAAATTAGACATGCCGCCAAGCTTTGGTGAACATGCAGAACCAGTGAGAGGTCACCCTCACTCACAGCCTTTCACTTCTCTCCGACGAAGTGCCCTCCTGCGGGCAACGCGGGCCAGCATGTTGCCCAAAGTCCCATTCCCTGTGACGCCGTAGGCGAGAAAGAAGCAATACCGAAGCGAGAGTAGCGGGATACCGCAGTGGACGGGGGGAAAAGGCCCCTCCCGTGCCCCAGCCCTGTATCCTGGGCTTCTTGCCCCCCTCCAGAGAGAGCTTCGAAAGGGCCTTGCTTCAGAAGTTGAGATTCCGGGAGGCTTTGTCTGTGTAGGCTGAGAGCGTCTGCGTTTGCGAAGGATGGCTCTGTTCGCTGTGGAGGGGCAGCTGCGAGCAAACGGAGCAGCATCCGGCAAAGACACTCGAGGCAGTGGTGACGCGCTACGGGAGTGACGGCGAGATAGAAGTAAGACGAAGAAGGGTAGATCCAAGGCCTGGGAACATCGGCAACCAGGGGTCGTCGAATGACGATGGGAGTCCGGAGGGAGGGCCGCAGCTGCGAGATAGAAACCAATTCAAGTCTTTCTTTAATAGAGATGGGAGCGAGCGCTAAGGTACCACAAGGTAACGCCCTCCAAAAAAGAGGGAAGAAAAGTTGCTGCTGCAGCACACGGACGTTTAAGCCCGTGAGGGAGAAGTAGGAAAAGAGGTTGGTTCGCTGTGGACGTCGGATGTATCCAATCTATTAGGGAAGGCAAGCTGGAGATGATGTGTGACGCTAGGCCGAGATGAGACAAAAGCAGTGAGCATCGTATCCAGCAGGCGGGAGCGCAGGAGCCATGCACTTGACTTTTCCATTTTTAATTTACATGTCACGATTCGGCCTATTCTTGTTGGCGCCTCTCTCCTTCCCTTACTTCTTCTCTCAACAGCCCTCTTACTCTTTTCCGAGTTCTCTTTCCCATCGTCTACCACTCGCTGACTTGACAGTGACACTCGCTCGACCGTGTCGCGCCCCGGCTTCACCACCTTTTTCGTTTCTTGTCACTCACTCATCCCACCAACCAACCCAAAACTACCAACCTGGAAGAACCGTTTTTCTTGATCCTTCTGGGGTCTCACTCTTCTTGGACTTTTTACCCATAACCCACCTCTCATATTCTCGTCACTCGAGTTCGCACTAGTGAACGATACGATTATCACCGTCTAATTACCCGATACCCCAAAAGACCAACAGAATCACTCCGACATAATGCTTGTGAGTAGCAATCCGAATTACTTTTCTTGGTCTTTCTTTTCCCCATTGGCTCGGCTCGGCTCGTCTTCGTCCATCCCCTTCGTTCTCAATACTCCCTGCGTCAACGTGCAGAACACAGTCCCTAATCAGTCTTGTACAGGTCCAATCTGCTCTTATCGCACTTGGTGCGACCCTGGCTGCTGCGGTTAAGCCCCTCTCTGTCAAGGGCAGTGCTTTCGTCACTGAGGGCGGCGACAAGTTCCAGATCGTTGGTCTCGACTACCAGATTGGTGGCAGCGCTGGCTACGACCCCAAGCACAACAAGGACCCCCTCAGCGACGCCGATGTCTGCATGCGCGATGCCGCTCTGCTCCAGCGCCTCGGTGCCAACGCCATCCGCGTTTACAACCTGGACCCTAACCTCAACCACGATGCTTGCGCCTCCATCTTCAACGCTGCTGGCATGTACATGATCCTCGACGTCAACTCCCCCCTCGTTGGCGAGAGTATCTCTAGTTTCCAGCCCTGGACCAGCTACTACGCGGCTTACTTGAACCGCACCTTCGCCATTGTCGAGGCCTTCAAGAGCTACCCCAACACCCTGGCCTTCTTCTCTGGTAACGAGGTTATGAACAACGTCCAGACGGCCGCGGACGTTCCTCCCTACCTGCGTGCCGTCACCCGTGACTTGAAGAACTACATCTCCAAGCACTCCGACCGCAAGATCCCGGTCGGTTACTCTGCTGCTGACGTCCGTTCCATTCTCGTCGACTCCTTCAACTACCTGACTTGCGCCGAGAACGGTGACGAGAACGACCCTAGCAAGGCTGACCTGTTCGGCCTCAACTCCTACTCGTGGTGTGGCGACTCCAGCTTTAAGGCCTCTACGTACGATCAACTTGTCGCCGACCTCAAGGACACTCCCGTTCCCGTCTTCTTCTCCGAATGCGGCTGCAACAAGGTCACTCCTCGTCCCTTCACCGAGATGCAGTCCATCTACGGCACTGACATGAACTCCGTTTTCTCCGGCGCTCTTGTCTACGAGTACAGCCAGGAGGACAACAACTACGGTATCGTCAAGGTCAATGACGACAAGTCTGTTAAGCTCCTGGTGGACTACGACAACCTTGCTACCCAGTACAAGAAGATCGATTTCAAGACCCTCCAGGCTACCAAGGCTCCCAGCTCCTCGCCCAAGGCCCCCAAGTGCGACTCGTCTCTGATCACCGAGAAAGGCTTCAACAACAACTTCACCCTCCCTGCCGTTCCCCCCGGTGGCCAGGACTTGATCGACAACGGCATCAGCCCCAAGCCCGCCGGCAAGATCATCTCCATCTCCGACTGGAGCGTCAAGTACAAGGTCTACGCCTCTGACGGCACCGAGCTCACCAACCTGGCTGTCTCTCCTTTGTCTGATGACTCTTCCAACAGCCCCGGCACCGGCACTGGCACCGGCACCGGTGCTTCTGCAACCAGCAGCCCCAACAAGAATGCTGGCGCTGCTCTGCGCCCTGAGGTTATGGCCCTGGCCGCGCCTCTTGTTGCTCTTCTTTTCTTGTAAAGCTTTGACGAGTACGGGGGAATGGTACTTGGTTTCACATGCAGTTTGGAGGTTATGAATTGGTTTCTTTCTGGCGACATAGATTCCCCGCGGTTTGTGTATAAACCTGAATAGATGCAAATGCGTCGTCGATAACGTACTTTTTTTTCCCCTTGCAATGAACATAATTCTTACGATGCTGCGCGAAAGAACCATCGTATCCTGCGACTTGCTCAAAGTTGAGGTTAAAAACTTCACGGGCTTTTGAGTCGTCATCACTGTACTCGTCGTTACAGTTAATTGCTGCGACAATTATCGCTGCTATTGGCTGCCTCTCTCAGTAAGGATGATTAGAGTCATTAAACCGCTCGAGAAGTCCCCACAAATAAACGGCCCCCGGGCTATGACTACCTTTACTGGATCGCTATCCCCAAGACAATCTTGATTGTATCCGTCGCTTTCAGTAGATTGAGACATCTACCAATCCAATCCAGACGGGGAAAAAAACCTTCGAGGCGGCGTGGCTGTCCGATGAGGAGAAGCGAGCTGCAGTCGCCAGCATTACATGCACTTCCCCAGCAAGTTGATGGCTCAATAGAAGAGAATTCGAGGTCTTGTATCGTCCAATTAACCAGCAAATCCAGCGCCGGTGACCACTGACAACATGTTCCACACATAGCCCACATGAAGTTGCGATGCAGATCATGCCTGGACCAAAGTCGAGCTTTCAAGTCTGAGAGTCAGCTTCTAAATATTGACGAGGACCTTCAAAGGCAATGTTGAACATAGGGTAACCAGTTGTGCCGGGCTGTCAGCATGTTGCGAGTACACATGCTTACGAGTGTGTGAGATGTAACCACGAAGATCAGGCAGGAGGGGAGCAAACACAGCTCATTTCTTGAGGTTTTCGCCATATAGCCATATATGAAGCAAGCACAGCACTTATCGAAAGCTGCAAAAATTCAGGGCGTAATAACGTGCTTGTATTCATCACGGCCGAGGAGAACGGAACGGCGCCGAGGCAATATCCATGATCAGACTTCCTAACGAGGGATATGGTATTTTAAGTGGCAAATCTGCGGGTTAGTTTTATAGAAGAGAACATACTAGAGAAGCTACAAAGCAGATGAAAGCAAAAAGGTTACGGACATAAAGGTTACCAAGTAGATGAAGGCGAATATGGACCCCGGTCGTATATTAATTATAAAAGCGTAAGGGCACTGCTGCTGGTTTATACTGTGGGGGCATTCCATTAACTACTGAATATACCTCTGAGAGAATTCAGGGCCATTAAAACGTAGGCAGAGAAGCCAAGCTTGAAGTGCTAAAGTGAACATGAACTAAGAAAACATAGAAGTGCGTCCAGCTGTAAGATGGAAAAGGGGGAATAATGGACTATTTCACCAGCATGAGTACTTAAACAACGACCACAGGGCCAGAACGGGGTATGACATATATCCTCGCCACGCTGGCATGAAATTCCTCCCAGGCAAGCTTCTCCCATGTCTTCCCAAGGAGATAGCGGCTACTCTCTCTCCCTCGAAGTCGTCGGTCGATGCAGCCTCTGCTTGCCGTCGAGGCCGTGCCGAGCCTTTTTATCTGCGCATAACACCATGAGATTGAAAGAATCGTCAGAAAATCTGGCCACCCAAGGACATCATCGCCATGCGGCTCCTCGAGTGCGCGAGTGGGGACGTTCGTCAACTAGTATCCGTTCATGGTCATTCGTTGCGAGCTCCGGCTGATTTCCCGGTCGGCGGCAGGGCTGATGGGTCTGCTGCCACCGCCATGTGCGCTGCTCTCCTTGAGGGCCAAGAGCTGCTTGGCACGGAAAGTCTCGTAGTGGATCTGAGATGTGGTCTCGATGAGATCCTGAAGGTGGGTGCGGAGCAGGAAGTCTCTCAAATAGGTGAACTCGCAGTGGTTCTCGTCCTCGACGTTGATGACGCCCCAGCGGTTCTGGCGACCGCGAACCTGCTTACCGTTCACGATGATGGACTTCTCGGAGCCAACGACCGCGAAGGGGACCAGATCCTGACTGGATGTCAGTGTTACGAATTTAGTATGCCGAGACACAATCACCCACCTTGATCTGAGTGTTCAAGACGCGCTCCTCCTCGTCAAACTCCTCGTTATCGTAGGGGTACATCTTGAGGTTGTGGAAGGCAAACTCCTCCTTGATACGCTCCTTGAACTCCTGGCGCTCCTCGAGAGTAAGGGTATCGGACTTGGCAATAACGGGAACGACGTTAACAACATCGGAAAGCTTCTTCAGGACGACAATATCGATAGGCTTCAGGGAGTGGCCTGAAGGCTGGATGAAGAAGAGGCAGCAGTGGATACGGGTGTCTTGGATGTAGCGCTCGCGCTGGGCGGTGAGCTCCTTGCGCAAGTACGCGGAGTGTTGGTCCTTGATGTACTTGACGATGGGGTCCCAGCAGCGGTCGTTGTTGACCAGGTCTCCGTAACCGGGGGTGTCGACGATGTTCAGGCGCAGACGAACGCCGTTCTCCTCGATCATGTGGGACACGGCCTGGATCTCGGTGGTGGAGCGGACGGGCTCATCGGGCATCATGCGACCCTTGGAGTCGATGAGGTGAGAGGCGAAGATGGTGTTGATCAGGGTGGACTTGCCCAAACCCGTCTGGCCTGGATTGTGGAATGTCAGTTGGTTGCCGACGCGACATCGCGAGCACGCCAGCCCACCAAGGCCAGCGCGGGGGACGATTGCGAACGAAAAGACTCACCAACGCAGATGACATTGAACTGGAATCCACGCTTCAACAGCTTCTTCTCGATCTGAGACGTGATGCTGTCGAAACCGACATGGGACTGGGGGTAAATGGTCTGGGGCTGCGCCATTGTGATAGCTTTTCCGCTCGGGAGCGAGAGTGATGCGAAAAGCTAAGGAGTGAAAGTGAGATACGTTTCTGTATTCCAAGAAAGGTATTCGTCTCGATTGGGGGCCGAGTCGAGGATCGGGAAAAGCAGAGGGCAGGGAGAAAGGAAGAGGATCACGAGGGACGACGTTGGAGGACTCAGGATGTTTCGAAGGAGAACAAGCCGGTGAAGGGCGACTGGCAGAGTAACTTCACTGTGCTGGCACTTGCAAGGTGCATTTTGCTACCCGTCCCCCCGTGTCTCTCAGTCAGGCACTGGCCGTTGGCTCAATGGCTGCAGCTAATAGGTTCTTCCTTCCACCTCTAGGTAGCAAACAATAATTTCCCTGCAGGGAGGTGCAGGGGTATCCAGTGGGAAAGGGGGAAAGGGGTCCTCACCGCGTTGATTGGCTGGGGGAAGTCTGTGCGCAAGATGGGCTCTGATTGGCTGGTAGCTCTCAATTGACAGCTCCCCCAGCCGCAAGCCCTTTTTTTTTTTCCCTTCTCGGGGCTTCGGAAGGGAAAAACAAGGCTTCATGTGGTGATGTGACCGGACGGACCCGGACTGCCCTGCTGCTGCTCAGACACACCGACGACTACACATGCGCGCCGAACTCCAAGCACAGTTTGCAAAGCCACTTCAACCAACCTGCCGTGATTCGCGATTGTGCGCGACCCCCCGATAACAGTCCACCGGCGCGACTCCCACATCCGAACTACCTCGCGACGATATCAAATCGACCGATTCCGAAATGGCCACCGCAGTGATGGCCGCGCCGCCCATGCGCATCCTCCCTCAAATCTCAGCAGCTGTTCTCTCTCAATCCACGAGGATATTCGCCCTTTACACCCGCCAAATCGTCCAGCCTATGCTTCCGACGCTCTCCGCCGCCCTTCCTGCATTCCACCTGAACATCCCCGCATGGCTTGGCGGCATCTGGGAGTCCATCTTGCGGGCGGTGCCCAAGAAAAAGACTTCGCACTCCAAGAAGAGACACAGGCAGATGGCTGGGAAGGCTTTGCAGGATGTCAAGTCGTTGTGCAAGTGCCCAGCATGCGGACAGACCAAGAGACAGCACGTCGTGTGCCCTCACTGCATGAGCAGTAAGTACACCAACCGGAGACCCAGCTTATATATCATCTCTAACACTGCAATTTCATAGAAATCAAGGAGATGTGGAGGGAAGAGAACCCCTCAGGGAAATTCGTCTAAGTTGACAAGGGCGTAACAATTTAAGACGTGTATATTCGAGTGTACAACTGGTTAGCATGATGCGGCGTTTGGGACAATACACCATCTCCAGAGTGTCCTTTCTCACTGCCAGGATTGCCGACTCGCCATCGATATCGATAGGCATACCAGCAAGACGAACGGGTATTTACACTTGGTTTTGTGGCCTGCCTTTCGGTGATAATGGTGGCCAGATTCTCCCCGCATGGGTCGATTTGCTTGACGGCCAGATGGGCGGGCTCTGGGGCCGAAACGCGCCTCTCTCAACCCAGAACTCTCAACCCAGAACGGAGCCGGTGGTGAAAATGGTGGAAGCCGTCATCGTCAAGGGATTTTCAGAACGACTCTGTTGTTCGCGCAACTATTTCCTTGCAACCTTCCAGGCTCTTCGTGAGGCCAGGGATGTTTGAGTTGCACAATGCGCTGACCTCAAAACCATACCATACAGCCCTTCGAGTGGCCTTGAATTCTCAATGACAATGACAAGTGTCTTGTTTCGATGCTGTCAATATGTGGCTGGGTCCTCCGCCGGCCTGTTACAAAGCGGACAAAACGGACAGGTTGAGATCTTGCCAAATGAACAATAGGTCGTATAACACAACAGTCTTTGAGGTCCCAGAAACAACCGGGGAAAAACTTACACAAGCTAGCTCATTGTACGTCTCAGAATTCCCGCATTTCGATGTTTCGGTATAAGATGTCTGGCTTCGCGTCGATTGAGAACAGAGAGACACCGACACGAAGACAAGACTCATCCGACATAAATATCACTCTACCTACGCATATCTTTCAACTGAACGACCTCTTTTCCAACGAATCGAACACGCAAGCACGCAGGATGCGATCCCATCAGCCACTCGCTTGTCAAAACCAGGCCAACCTGAGCAATCTTCCTGTCGAGATCATCCTGGAAATCGTTTCTTACGTGAGTCCTGCCAAGTCGTGTCAAGATACATCGTATCTGTGGGACAAGACATCATTGCGTGATGGCATTCGTGATCTGAAGAACCTCACTGTATCAACCAAGAAGCTGTACTGTATTCTACAGCCCCTGCTGTACGCTCGAAGCGAACAAGATAAATGGTACGCCCTGCGTTGGGGTGCCTTCCACGGCTCCATTCAGACGATGATGCACGCCATAAACGCAGGTGCGCCGATCAACTACACATATGAAGATATGGAGGACTATCACACCAGCAACCACTGCCGCTGCGGCCGCTTCGAAGGCGGCCCGGTTTCTTCAGACAACTCACAGGTATGCACCTTGTTCCACGAGAAGAAACCTGTGCGAAGTGCCGGGACGCCTCTTCTTACGGCAATACGCGGCGGCCAGCCTGAAGCTGTCGACTGGCTTCTGTCCAACGGAGCCGACGCCAACTACAAGACGCAGACATCGCTTGGGCTGGGCGGCGCTTACTGCCGTTGCTGTGCTCGCCCTGCCAACTCTCCTGGAGGACACCGGAGCTGCATCGGAAACTGCGGAATATCGCCCATTCAAGGAGCCCTCGACTACTTCACCCACAGCTCCTTTGGTGGTTCTCTCCTAACTGCGGAACGTTCCCGCATCAAGGTCCTCCAGAGTCTTGTAGCTCACGGCGCAGATGTCAACCAGATATTTTGCTTCATCGACAGTCCCCATTACGATATTCACCTGCGATCCTTGCCTCAAAAGCATTGGAACCCTTTGGGTCTCGCCGTTTTCACGCAGACAGTAGGCCCCGAGGCCGTGAAGTTCCTTCTTGAAAATGGCGCACGATTCGAGACCGGGCCCGGCTCTCTGCTGATGCCCGTCCTTGCCCACATGTCATACTGCAAAATCACAGAGCTCCCCTGGCTCGTTCCCATTGACCTCCCACTCTATGAATGCCAGTCAAAAGCGCGCGTCTTGCTCTCGGAGAAGCACCCAGGCCATGCGAGCTGTCACTGCTTCCCCAGCTACGATAGCCTCAACTCGCTTGGAGACCGAGAATCAGGACCTATTTCTTGGGATGATAAGGTGCCGTACAGCGGCTATAGGGTGAAAGAGGTGTTCGATTTCGTTCGCGAACTGGGGTTGCCCATTCTTACTTCGCACCTCGATCCCATCAGATCGAGACGAACCCCCTCACTGATGAAAGCGATTCGTGCGTTGAATCCTGAAGCGGTAAAGCTGCTCTTGAAGCATGGAGAAGACCCCAATCAACACTGCTGCCTGGGGATTTGGTCGCACCATCCGGCTGCAAGCCAGAGTGTAGACGGACATAATGCCCTCACCTTCTCATGTTCCATGTGGGAAAACAAACCAACTCAGCCTCAAATTGTCCTAGAGCTACTCAGGGGAGGCGCCAATCCAATTCTCAGAAATTCAAGAGGATACACTGCCTTGCACGAGCTATGCCGCAACAACCACAACGCTTCAACCGGTAAGCTTCTACTGGAGTATGGCGCAAATCCAAACGCCCTCGACAACAACGGCTGGACTCCATTGCATCACCTCTGTTTCCCTAGGAATTCAGGGCTGTGCATTCGCGGAAGGCCAGCCGGGGCCCTGGTTCGGGACATGGTGTCTTTGGCGGAGCTTCTGTTAAGCAATGGGGCCGACGTGAGAGCACGAACTCGCGGAAGCAACCGGGAAGCGGGAATGGCACCATGCGAATTGGCATTGAAGAACAACTTGTTTTTTCTCGCAGATCGTTTCGAGGAGGAAAGACTTAAGTACGAAGTCCGGCCATCTTCATCGATGCAGGCAAATACTGAGATGTCACTCATTGAAGGTAGGTCGCCGACGCCGGGTTACACTGGAGCCGGATATCAATGTTTTTGGTATGACGTAGATTACTGATAGTGAGACATTGTCAGTAGCTATTGTGTCTGTCGTGGTCTTCTTCATCTCCATGCATGTGGTATTCTCATAGAAAAACTCCCAAATAGTGTCAAGCTCCGCATTTCTCCTAGCTAGCAAAATGTTGTTGTAATATTCCGAGGAGCAGATACGGAAGGTTAGTCAAAAACGGAAAGGTAGGTCGAGCAACAGTCTCGTTAAGTTTTCTATAAAAACATCTACCTATGCTTTCAGGTGATTGTGCAGCTGGCCAATTCACACCTCGTTGTTCAAGCCAGGGTTTGTAGTGCCCCTCAGTTGCCCCTCCCCGAGTACTGCAGGGGTCTTCCCACCCAAATGTGTGATGTCAGCCCCCACCTTCCCGCTCACATCGCGGATGCAACTTTCCCAATCGCACCCACGTACCTTCCACTGCGGCAGAAGCTTTACATGGACTGGCAGCCATGGTGAGTGTGATTTCCATTAAGCATCTCGCTGGTAGTAAACTAATCTGGTCAGTCTAAACAATACCTGACCACACACACCGTGGACAATGGTACGCCGTCCTTTGGAAGCTTCGAGCTGCAGCTGTCATTAGCCTAGCTAACGTCCTCTCAGCCCACATAACCGACATCTTCGGGCTCGCCACGACCTCGAGAGCCGTCCTCTCCGCGAGTGGCTCATCTACCCTTCACGTACACAATACCGCCGACCCAGCGATCCCCATCACGCAGTCCATCAGCGGCGCACACAAGCTCGGCTGTCACCACATCTGCACCTCGCGTGATGGCCGCGTAGCTGCCAGTGCTGGCTTCGCCGGCGAGTTAAAGGTCTGGGTCGTCGATAAGGACACGGGAGAGTGGAGGCTTCACTCGGAGGTCAAGGACAAGAACTCCAAGGCTGGCGAGACGTGGGCCATTGCTCTCAGCGAGGACGGAAAATTCCTGGCAGGCACGACCTACGATGGCCGGGTAAACGTATGGGATGTTGGCGAGGAAGGATCGCCCAAGATCAGAGAGTACGAGACGGGAAGCCCTGGATCAGGCAGCTTCGGCATGTCTGTTGATTTGAGCAGAGATGGTCGGTACACTGCGAGTGGACATCAGAACGGCTCCGTCTATGTTTTCAACAACGACAGCGGACGGCTTGCGTACTCACTTCCAGGTATGAATGCTCGGGAAGAATTCCGGTAGTGTTGATCTAACTAGTGTGCAGGATTGGCGAAGCCTGTTCGCGCAGTGGCTTTCTCGCCCGGTAACACAAGACTGGCGGCCGCCGGAGACTCTTCAATCATCGCCATCTACGACCTCAAGCACGGCGAGCAGGTTGGAAACATGACAGGCCACTCATCGTGGATCACCACCATCGATTGGAGCGACACGGGCGAATACCTTCTGAGCGGAGCGATGGACGGCAAGGTCAAAGTCTGGTCGGTGGAACGCTATGCTTGCGTGGCTACGCACAGCGAGACGGATAAAGCATTATGGTCCGTCAAGTGGCTTCCCAAGACTGGGAAGAGCGAGATGTTCTGCACGGCGGGTGCTAATAGAAGCATCTCATTTTACAGAGAGGCTACTGGAGCATAGAGGGAGGTCTGGGTTGATCAAAAGACTGGTGTGCATATACAATAAATACCCTGGCAGGTCGCGCGGAAAAGAGCTGAAGCATGGAATAGACATGCACATGAGCAGAACAAGAACAGTGTAAGTGACAGTGCACAAATCCGTGTCACACAGTAAGATCTGAGTGCACGTGCTTCCGTACCAGTCTCGCGTTGCCCCGCCAGAATTTAGGCCCCTGCCTTCTTCCCTCTTTCGTCATTCATTTCACGTCAAGTTAAGATCAACGACTGTTTTGCGACGACTGCCGTTGGCACTACTATCTGAACCATTTTCAATCAGACATACCATACATACTTCATTCTTCCAGCTTACGAACATAAAATCGACACAAGCTTGACATATTGCACCCGTTGGACTCCAACCACCACTCAACACCCCGGTCAGCAGTGACAACCAACATCCACAATGCCCACAACTCGGAGATCGACAGGCGGTGCCCGAGCCCGACCCGGCCCGACTCGGGGCCAGTCGATCATCAGCTTTTCCCACAAGGTCTCCAAGCCTGTGCCCAAGGACCTGAAGAAAACCGCCGCGCTCTCGTCCGCGGTCGGGAGGGCCGAGCAAGCGCAGAAGAAGGAAGAGGAGCGGGTCGATGAGATCCAGGTCGATGAGCCCGAGCTCAAGGAGGAGGAAGTGAAAGAAGAAGTTCCCGAGAAATCGGAAGCCGTTGTCCGTGCTGAGAAGATCAGCGATGCGCAGATCAACAAGTACTGGAAGTCGATCGAGGCGGAGCGCCTTGCGCCCAGGGTTCACCAGAAGGATGTTCCTTTGGCGGAGAAGGTGCTGCGATACTTTGACGTCAGCTCGCAGTTTGGTGTAAGTGGTTCCTGGAATGGTGTCTTCGAGATGAGGTAGCTGACATTTGTCTACCTTAGCCTTGTATTGGTCTGCAGCGCATGAAGCGCTGGGAGCGGGCCGATCGGCTTGGTCTGAACCCGCCTATCGAGGTGCTTGCGGTGTTGCTTAAGGAGGAGAAGAAGGGCACTGTGAATGTGGAGAGAGCTCACATGGACGAACTCATGAACTCGACGGCTGTTGGATCTGTCTGAGCGGCGAAAGGAATCCCCGCAGGAAGTTGCGTTATTACGAAGCAACTGGCGTTAGGAGTCTAGGATTGCTTCGAGAATCATCTTGCTGTACACATATGAGGCCCGCGAGAGAAGGATTTGCTGTAGATAGTCAAACATTGCTTGCTCTCCTGGACAACGCAGAGAGATAGTATTAAACACTCTAGCGGTGCTATTCAGGGTGACCAGGTCTTACTGTCCGCAACGACCCAACGACCACGTTCAGTACCAGATACTCCTCGTCCTGTGATGCTGCACAGTCTCAGTGCCAGCGGCCTCCAACTCCTTCATGGTATCATACAAAAAGAAATCAATCAAAATAGCATTAACGCTCGTCCCGGGGTGCTCCTTTTGGATCTCCCGCTTGATCAGCTCAACGCACCAGATACTGCATGCTGTTGAAGAATTAGTGTCAGTGTCAAGAAGTAGCAGGTTGCACACATCAGCTTACCTCTCATTTGCAGCTCCCATCTTGACCCGCTCTGAAGAACCCGCTTGGAGTTGATAGCCGTCGCCAGCGAGGGGCTATAGTACAAGCAGCCCATGGTATTCAGAATTTGAGGAACTCGGTAGTCGGCAAACATTGTGATCTTGTCAATGTCCCGGAAGGCGCCGATACCCTCACCGCCAAAGCACGCCCAGATATCGGCCACGAGGATCTGGGCTCTCTTCAAGAAACGCACCGGCTTCCGACGTCCCTCGAATACGTGCTCATCACGGAAGCAATCAAAGTCTCGAGCGAGCAAGTTGACAAGTCTTGCCGCGGAGCCGTTGGCGGCCTCGATGAGTTTCGTGACGCTGCAGTCATACCTCTCATACAGCACGGTACCCGCCTGTCGCAGACAAGTAATACGCTCCTCGAGAAGAGGCATCTCCTCCTCCGTCTTTGATCTGAAGACGTGCCTCATGAGCTCCATGTTGCACTCGTCTTCGCTCTGCCAAAAGTCCGAGCTGGTAATGGGGATGCCCTCCTCGAGGGCTCGCTGCAGCGAAGCAACCATGCTCCAGTAGCCGGTCCAGGTTTTGCCGCGATACTCGACGGCAAACCTCTCGTCCTCGGGCTTTTCTGACCAGAAGCAGAAGTTGAGCAGGTCCATGGTGAAAATGAAGGCGGCAGTGCTGTCGTCTTTGGTTTTGGGGTGCAACTCATGCTCGGCCCAAGTGGCGGTCGAGTACTGCTTCTGTTCCATCTGGGCATATATGGTTGCCGCTGCTCGTTTGGTGGCCCTCATGTCAATGGCAACATCGATGGAGTTGTCGTAGACGAACTCGGCCGCTTCGAGAACGCCCGTCTCTGGCTCCTCGTCGACATTGACCTTCTTCTGGAAGTGCTGGCGAAGCAGGGCCAGGAGTTCGGGGTCGGCCTCATCGTCGGACATTGTTGCGGTTGTTCTGACTCTGTCTTGTTCGGATCCGATGTGGCTGGTGGCTTCTGGAAAAGGAAACTTCTTTGACCAAGACTTGAGTTACCGTCCCTGATAGCTGCACGAATACGGCAGTTGAAGCTGCAGCTGGATGATTCTGGATGGCTTTGCAATTCTTTCACTGAGGGGACGACGCAGGTTTGAACTTTGGCCCAGGCGGTAGAGAGACCCATACAGCTGCACCGACCCGGTTGTTTTTGTTGGATCGCTGCTCCTCGATTGCAGGCGGCGATCATCATAGCAGGGCGGTGAAAGAGCCTCTAAAACCCCATTTCTTCCATCCCCATATGTTTGGTCAATGAAAGAAACTGGTCAATCGGTTTCTTGCCATGTAAAGAGGGCATGCCATGCAATGCCAGGTACGGTCTGCCAGGAACCAGTGGAGGCCTTAGTGCCGCCTGACCAACCTGGGCTTCCCCTTCCGTGGTGGGCAGTGGAATCAAGGTGCGGTGCCGTGCAGGTCAGGGCGGGCAGGCTTCAATCCAGCGTTTCACAGTGGGCAGGCAGGACAACGCACTAAAGCCCGCTGAGGTTACAGCGCCCTTTTGCAGTGAGCGCGCCGCAAGCGAGAAAGACCCCACTTATACATTCTCGTAAGGCCAATCACAACTCGAGCGCGGCAATTCCCCAGGAAGCTGTAGCTCGAATCCCTGCGAGATCTCGTCACCGGCTGCCGGTATTGGCTGGAACCTTGCTTCTGGGCGATCATTTCCCTGCCGCTGACCTCTGGGAAAACCTCAACCTTCCTCCTTCGCAGCCTCGCTCCCGTGCTGAAACCACCCTCTGATCCCAACCCACCTGGCGCGGCTTCGCTTACTTCCCACCTCGAGCCTGCCGCGATACTCGCAACCTTCGCCCTCTTACGATCGTGATTGACGGTTTTCAACACGAACACGACGACCACCTTCTTGTCATCTGCGACGAGCCGATGGATGCCAAAAACGCAGACGCAGCTGCCGCAGCTGCACCAATCACCGCGGAACCGACCGCGCCCCCCGCGACGGTGACGGCACCAGCGCCTCCAGCCCAGGAGCAGCAGCAACAGCAGCAGCAGCAACAGCCCGCACAACAGCAACCCGCCACCGCGCAACCTCCTGCGCAAACAGCTCAACAGCGACCTCCTCCCGTTCCTTCGCGTGACAAGTTCTTCCAACAGTCGCTCGGCGGCTCGCTGAACGCAAACGTAAAGAAGGTACGTCGCAACCCTCGCTGAGCCCGGCGCGGCGCATCAGACCACGCAATCCTTCCTCCTCCCATCGCAACACCCGTCTCACGATTGCTCCTACCTCGTCCGAACGTCAACGATTTGTTGGCGAATGCAATTCATAATTCATTCGAGCTAACCATGGTTTCGCAGGCGCGCGTGTTGATGGTTGGAGCTGGCGGTATCGGATGCGAACTCCTCAAGAACCTCGTCCTCACCGGCTACGGCGAGATTCACGTCGTGGATCTGGATACCATCGATCTGAGCAACCTCAATCGCCAATTCCTCTTCCGACACGAGCACATCAAGAAGTCTAAGGCTTTGGTAGGACCCTCACGGTGATGACGGCGTGCAGGAGATAACGTGTTGCTGACATGTTGCAGGTCGCCAAAGACGCCGCCCAACCCTTCAACCCCAAAGTCAAGATCGTCGCACACCATGCGAACATCAAGGATTCTCAATTCAACACCAGATGGTTCAAGGACTTCAACATTGTCTTCAATGCGCTAGACAACCTAGAGGCCAGACGGCACGTGAACAGGATGTGCTTGGCGGCGGACGTTCCTCTTATCGAGAGCGGCACAACAGGATTCAACGGCAATGTTCAGGTCATCAAGAAGGGCGTAACAGCATGCTACGACTGCACTCCCAAGGATACGCCAAAGTCCTTTCCCGTTTGCACCATTCGCAGCACGCCGAGCCAGCCCATCCACTGCATCGTGTGGGGTAAGAGCTATCTTCTCAGCGAGATCTTCGGAGCCAGCGAGGATGAGTCCGCGTTCGATAACTCAGCCGATGCCGACAATGCCAAGGAGATTGAGGAACTGAAGAAGGAGGCGGCAGCTCTGCGCGCGATTCGCGACGCTTTGGGCACCGAGGCCTTCCCCCAGCTCTTGTTCGACAAGGTTTTCAACAGCGACATTGTGCGATTGGCGTCAATGGAGGACATGTGGAAGTCCAGAAGAAAGCCCGAGGCCCTCGACTACAAGAAGCTATCGGAGCAGTCTTCCGAGGCTCTTGGTGCAAAGGCATCGATTTTGCAAGAGGGTCAGAAGGTGTGGAGCTTGGAGGAGAACTTCGCCATTTTCGTCGACAGCTTGGATAGGCTTAGCAAACGTATGCAGGAGATGAAGAAGGCACATCAGGATGGCGGAGCTGAGCCTCTGATCACATTCGACAAGGATGACGAGGACACACTGGATTTTGTGACCGCAAGCGCGAACATTCGCTCCTCAATATTCGGCATCGAGCGCAAGTCTCGCTTCGACATCAAACAAATGGCCGGAAATATCATTCCTGCAATCGCGACGACAAATGCCATCGTCGCAGGCCTCTGCGTCCTTCAATCATTCAAGGTGCTCAAGGGCGAGTTCACTAAGACCAAGGAGGTAAGTCAAGACAGTGACGACATCTGTGTGGATTGCGACCTGACGACTGCATAGGTGTTCATCTCTCCTCACAACCCTGCTCGTCTGCTAAGCACAAGCAACTACCGTGCTCCCAACCCAGACTGTCCCGTCTGCAGCGTATATCAGACGACTGTGTCTGTCGATATGTCAAGAGCTACCCTCAAGGATCTCGTCGATGACTTCGTGCGCCTGGAGCTCGGCTATGGAGAGAAAGAGTTTGCCGTCAACAACGACGTCGGGCCTCTCTACGACCCTGATGAGACGGAGAACCTGTCCAAGAAACTCAGTGACCTCGGAATCAAGGAAGACTCCTTCCTGACTGTCATCGACGAAGACGATAACGAGCCCTTCGTCAACGTCGTCATCAGTATACAAGAGTCGTACGTACTTCACTTGGTTGTCGTTGAGTACAATCGCTAACCGTCCACAGCAGGGAGTCTCTCGAGGACAAGCCCGTCAAGGGTTTGGTCGTCGACCAGAAACTTGAGATACCTCGCAAACCCAAGAAGCAGACGCCCGCAGCAGCGACGGAATCGAATGGCACGGGTGAGCAGAACGGCAAGCACTCGCTGGAGGTATCAGAAGAATCGCCAAACCTCAAGCGACCTAGACCAGACGATGGAGACGAGCCGATCGAGGCTAAAAAGGCCAAGGTCGCAACCACTAGCGGCAGCGACGACGTGGTCATTGTCGATGATTCCACAGGTGGGGCAATTGTCATTGACGACTGATGTCGCATGGCTTCGGTGCTTTGAAGCCAGGGGTCTCCCTTCAACCATTCGGGGAGTTCCAGCTCAAAGAGCACTCAACCCACCATCCAGATTCAGAATGCAATTGTTGGCGTAAGTGTTTTGGGCCAGAAATACGGCGGCGTCAGCCACCTCATCAGCCCGGCCCAAACGCCCAAGTGGGATGCGCTGTTCGAGGGGCTCCCTCGACATTGCTGTAATTTGTACATTAGCATCATTCTGTCCTCCAAGGACCTTGATTTATGGGGGCTTCAGAAAGCCAGGCTTTGCGGAAGGGAACGTGGAGGAGAGGTTTCTTACAGGCAAGCATATTGGTTTCTATGTAGCCAGGGACTATAGCGTTGGTCCTGATGCGCAGCGGGCCCAGTTCGACGGAAAGAGCGTGGGTGAAGCCTTGACAAAGGAACGCGCAGAAGTTAGATTAAGTCCTCTAGAAGAGGGGACCGAAGCCAGTAGTTTCACCTCTTAGTGTCGAGGGTTGCGCTTCGGGACGAAGAACGAACGAGAAGAGAAAGGACATACCAAGAATGCCGGCCTTTGATGCTGCATACACACTGGTGCCCGGGCTGCCCTTTTGGGCCAGCAAGCTCGCGACGTTGATAATGCAAGCTGTTGAGGTTCAACTCAGCATGAGCTCTGTGCGGGAGCGATCGGATCGGGTGGTGGTGGTGGCAAGCCGTTGCCGTGACTTACCATCCCTGTCGGCGCGTCTGCGCTTCATGCGTTGGGCCATGTACTTCGACATGAAGATGGTGCCCATGAGATTGGTATCAACGAGCTCCCTGGCGGCGTGAGGGGAGGTGTTCTGCAACAGCTGGAATTGCGCAATACCCGCGGCGTTGACAAGGACGTCTATCTGGCCCGTACGTTTCTGCGACAGCCCCTCTCCTTGTTAGTTTTACGGGAGCAGTTTAACATGACATATGACAATGGAGGTAGCGTTGTCATGTTCAAGAATCGCAGCTGTCACGTCACGAGGCAGGAGAAATGAAAGGAGGTCGAACCCAGATGCCATCCAAGACGGCCTCATCACGGCCTTCGGCGGATACGTCCATGACGGCGTAAGAGTGTGCGGGCGGCTTCTCATCCGGGGATGACCGGCTGCTGGCGGAGGCGGTGGTGAGGGGTGCGAGTCGGGTGTCCCGGAAAGGCGGGAGCTGAGCGCAGAGCTCTCGCAGCTTGTCCTCCTTGCGGCCGAGGAGAGTTACGAGGGCGCCCTCGGCGGCGAATCGGGTGGCGATTGCGGCGCCGATACCGCCGTATGCGCCGGTGACGACGCAATGGCGGGCGCGGAGGGGTAGCAGAGCTCCGGACATTTCTGGTTTTGGTTGAATTGCGTGTCGTCTTGGGGTACCTAGCTAGTGGCGGTGTGGTCAGTTGTCTATGGGAGCCGTATTTCGGGATGGGGGTTTTGGATTGTTCTTGTGACGGACAATCGTGAGATTGGTTTCACGGATATGGAGTAGTTTACGCGAGAAAAGGGAGCTTCTATTCTGACTTTGCGGGATGGAGGTGAGGCGTCTGGTGGGGTGGAAGCGAGGAAGGGATGAGGAATTCCGAGGAGCTTTTTTTCGTTTCTTTTCCCCCCCCTCCCTTCTTCTTCTAGCACCTTGAGGTGTAAGTGAGTGAGTGGGTGGGTGAGTGAGTGGGTGGGTGAGTGAGGTCAGATTGTCGTGTTGGGCAAAAGGTTCGGATAGGTCAGGAGCTTCTTTGCTGCTTGTTGCTCCTTCTGCTGGGAAGCTCTCGGATGCCGGGGCAGCTGATTCAATGCGCAATCTGAAATCCGACACAAGAAGCAAGACAAGATGCTTTTTTGAGCCTGGGAGACCAGGGGATCCTGAGATGAGATGTGCTTGATCCGGCAACGCTGTGAGGTGGCGCGGCCGTTGGGGTGTTTGGGGAGTGCAGTCGGTGGTGGGAAAGGATGATAATGGCATTATTTGCGTAGAAGGAATCTGATTCCGAGGTTCATAGTTGCTAGCCTATCCGCTTTTCTTCTTTGATCTCATCTTTTCTTCTAGCTCTCAGACAGTGAGACAGACGTAGCCGCGGAGGCGCCGTCATTGTTCTCCACACCAGTCGCCTCGATGGGGTGAGGGTTTATATCTTATTCATGTCGATCCATTGGGTCTGCAGATTGTAAGGCAGGCAATGTAAGTACTACCTAGTAATAGTAGGCCACATGTCGGGTGAGGCTTGAAGCTCTCATCCACATCCACATGCGCCCAGCGTAACGGTTAGACGAAGTACCGCCGTACCTCGAGAGGTTAAAGTGCTTCTGAAGATCCCTGTCTGGGCCCCAACTCGATACTTTGGGGGAAGTACCGTCGACTTGTCATTTGCTTGACTGTCATTGGCGAGCGCCCTGCTCCTGCTACTGCTATCGATTTGAGCCGCCTACCTTAGGCACCTTACCTTAGGTACTATACCTTACCTAAGGTAGGTACCTTAGCTGCCGGTGGTTGAGTGATTATCTTCTGACACTGGCACCGCTTAAGATACCGCGGTAGGTAAAATGCGGGAAGCTCGTGAATTGTACTAGGTGTGCAACACTGCCCAGCTCCAGCTAATGCGGGAGCACTGTAAGTGACATATGCGTCTGGATTCTTCCCGCCGTTCCGTTGAGCACGATTTCCAGCACCTCGGCTGGTTCTTCAGGTGCTTGGTTGTCCAGGATACCTCCCCCAAAGTATCTCCCACACCACCACCACGCCAGTTTCCAGTTCTAGTTACAGTTCCACGTCCGTTGTGGTGCGAACGCAACATCGCAATCCCACCAGCTCTCGCAAATTTCCCTTTCCCTCTACCTATCCGAAGGTATCTTGCCTTACCTTACTCCCAGTCACCCTCAACTCAAGTCTTCTACACTTTGCCACAATTCCTCCACCTCTTCCAACCCCTCGGCCGCTGGTAAATATTTACCACGCAGAAACAACGCTCGTTTGCGCGAACCTCCCCGACCGAGAATCACCGGCAAATGCGCAGTCTCCCGCCGAGGCGCCGAGCAATTGCTGCAACATCCCCTCCACCACCCTAAAACGCCCGCCCGCCTTACACGACGGGAAAAAGCCCACGAAAATCCCATATCCAAACAACCCGCGCCGCAGCCCCGAAATCCACGATACAACGACGGACCGAGAAACACGAATGGCCGTATGCCTCACGATCGCGACCTCCGACCACGCCTGATGACCAGCCATACCAATGGCGCCCCGTCGGCGCCGAACCAACCCGCCCCAGAGCGCCGCGATGCTGCCGTCACAAACCCCAAGGCCGCCGACAGCGATGCCTTCCCCGAGCTGCCCGTCATAACCGTCAAGAGCCCCACCGATGCGCCCGACGCGGGGCTGAGGAGTCTCGATCACTGTACGCTACGTTGCTTGTCTTCATGGTTTTTGGTTGCTGTCACTTGGCGCACGCACGCGGCGTCTTGCGACGACGACTTCTGGCGAGGCGGGGGAGCTGCTGGATCGCGACTAATGACGAGCCTGCGCTGACCCGTGGACTTCTGTCTTGCAGATAAGAGAGCGCTACCTACATGGCGATATCGACTGCGACAGTGGATGCTGCCACTGATCCGTTGGGAGACGCCGTATTTGGCTTTACTGCAGGAGAAGTTGCGCACCCCGTGGCTGGATAGTTATTTTGCGATCACGGCGAACCTCGGCACGCACACCTTCTTCATGATCGGCCTGCCCATGCTGTTCTGGTGTGGCTATGCCTCCTTTGGCAAAGGGTGAGGTCACACATTGTGCGGTATTGGGTAAGAATTGAGGCTAACCAGCTCTGGGCCAGTGTTATTCACATCCTCGCCGAGGGCGTCTTCTTCACCGGCTTTATCAAGGATCTCTTCTCGCTCCCCCGACCGTTGTCACCGCCGCTACATCGAATTACAATGTCTGGCTCCGCTGCATTAGAGTATGGATTTCCCTCGACGCATAGTGCCAACGCGGTATCTGTAGCCGTATACGGCATATTGGTCCTACGCAGTCCCGACACAGTCATGCCCGACACGACCAAGAATATCCTCGAGGGCTTGTCCTACTTCTATGCTGTCTCCATCGTCTTCGGTCGTTTGTACTGCGGCATGCACGGCTTCATCGACGTGATTGTGGGATCCGTCTTGGGCACTGCCATCTCTCTTGTTGAATTCCACTACGGCCCGGCTTTGGATGCATACATGTACAGCAGCTCATGGTGGGCGCCCGCCATAGCTGCGCTGATCATCATTGCTCTAGTCAGGATACACCCCGAGCCTGCGGACGACTGTCCCTGTTTCGACGATAGCGTAGCCTTTGCTGGCGTGGTCATCGGCCTCGAGATTGGTACCTGGATGTACGGGCGGACGTCGCTGGACTCGTTCGGGGGCAATGCTCACAGTATCGAGTCCATCGACTTAAGCGCCCTTGGATGGCACATCGTTGCTGCAAGGGTCGTCTTCGGCATCCTTGTCATCTTTGTCTGGCGAGAGGTTATGAAGCCAACACTTCTCAAAGGTCTGCCTCACATTTTTCGTCTCTTGGAGAAGGTCGACATGAACCTTCCCCGCCGATTCTTCACCCCGGCCTCCAAGTACAAGGTGATCGATCCCGGTTCGAGAATGGACACTCTCATCCCCAACGTCAGAGACTTTCCTCGGGTGGTGCAGTCCATCCGTCATCCCACCACGCGCGGCCGTTCCGTGTCGATCGGACCCCAGAGCGCCGCCGACGCGTATGAGACCCTCGCCTACCGCGAGCGCAGGCGTAGGGAGAGCATCGGCAGCAACGGCAGCGTCAAGAGCAAGGGCAGCATGTACGAGCTACGGGAGAAGAACGGGGACTGGGAGGGTAAGGGCGCGGCGTCGGGGGTGCAGCAGCAGGGCGGCGGCAACCACAACACGCTGCACGACTTTGAGCGGATGATGGGTTCCGGGAGCGTGCTGGCGAGCCCGAGCGAGGAGAAGGGCGAGGCGGAGCTGACCGTCGGGCAGCAGGACGAGATCAGCGAGAAGGAGATGTTTCTCCGTCTCATCCGCCCGCGAGTACGGTACGATGTCGAGGTGGTTACGAAGTTGGTCGTTTATACAGGTGAGTTATCTATCCGCTCAATCCGGAATCCTAGCACGTGCGCAGGTGCCGACAGCTGACATCGAACAGGTATCGCATGGCTGGGCGTCGGGCTGATCCCCATCATGTTCGAGCTCGTTGGTATGGGATCTGCCCATCTTCGCAATGCGTAAATAAACGTCTTCCAGGGACGGAGGGGCCGCAGCTGTGTTTCTGTGAAACGATACCACATTTTCTTCTCTCTAATAAAATCCTTGATTTTTGCGTGTCTCTCTCCTGCTCTCCTTCTGCATGATACATTGGCATGCGCCAGTTAGTTGATTTGCTTATGGAAGATGGGAAAGAAATGGAATTTGACGTGTGGACAGGCGGGCCGAGGGGATGGACGACGTATAGAATATTCTTTGCCCCCTTTTGTTTTAGTATTCTTCCGTTTTTTTACGAAAGCACGACCGTACGATAAGTTCCCTTTTTTCCCCTTTTGCACTTGCATCTATCTAGGGCGGTTTTTAGATGGTTTTGTTTCTCCGAAAATTTTGCTTCGGAATGAAGAAAGGGTTGGGCTTTCTGTTGCTTCTTGAGGCGGTTTTTTTTTTCGTTTTCTGGGAAGCAAGCTTGGTCCAGCAGGTGACGCGGATGGGGTTGCAATATTTGTGGTATGTGTGTATCTCTACTGGTATAAAGATGTCGGAGATGAAACGAGAAGAATATATATCTAATTTCAAGTTGTATAGACATGGTGAGGTTGAGGATGAACGGCATCCATTTGTGTGAGACGTGCGCTGAATGAATGGATGGATGCCTGAGAGGAGTGACAGGTGAGACCCACGATAAGAGGCGTTGTTGACCTGCTACCTAGTGATCATTACGTCTACCGTCACTTTCTTGCTCTTTCAGGCCAACCACCACCGCCATCGTCACTTCTGGCTGTCTCCTACTGAATAGAACGGTGAGCTAGTCGTCATACTTGGCGTGATTGTACGACCATGAGAACCTTGATGGTTTCCGATATCTGAGATGGTATGTCGACTCGTTTCATCGAACCTTCGACGTTGAATTTGTTGGATGAGATGATGGTCCTCAGCATTTCAACATTGGGATATGGCATTTTCCAACTATTTCAACTATTCCTTGGATCTATCACGCTCACTTACGAGAGCCAACGTCCGAGTCTGCCTTGATCATTAAGTCAAAGCAATCTCAGGAAACTGAATGTTACTCGCAATATCTGCCCTGCAGACTGTGGCACAGCTTTATCGACACGTTGCATCTTCGATGAGGCCAGCGAGGATGGAAACATGCTCGCCCTACAGGGTACACCAAGCAGCACCATTCATTGCCCGTTTCGCTGGGTTCCAGCTGAGATGGAATCATGAAGTCACCAATAACGCCGGGTGGCAGCTGATCCCAGCCATGCGCCGGTAAACAACGACAACCCCTCAGAGGTCAAGGCATTTACATGTCGCAGTACTTTCTTCCCAAGGCTTTGCGGCAACTTTGGATCGCTGCTGATTGGTATCAGGAAGATAACGAGATGCCATCCAACGATGTCGGTGAGATATTGAGCTGACATCTCGCCAAGGTAGACGCAAGCCGCCTCATCCCCTTAGGAACAGAAGCTAATAACTAAACAGCATCCTGATAAGTACTGTCGCCAGATCATCAGCATACCCCTGGTCTAGTTGTAGTCGTAGAGGACACTCCATAAACGCTGAACTGCGTGGAGCTCGAGGTCCACGTCGGAGTTGACCGGTCAGATACAACCATGTGGGGGTTCTTGCTACCCAGCAGATCCCCAAGCTGATTCCCCTCACGCAAGGACGATGGCAGTGCGGAGCTGACGATGGACACCCGGCTGATGCAGCTCCATCGGGAGCAAAGAGCAAGGCCGTCTTCAACATGGTTGCCCAGACTCTTCTCGACGGGCTTCATATGCCAACAACGCGCGTCCGTATCCTTCACCAAGGCGGGCGCTATTCTAAGCATGCTTACGACTCTGGAAAAAGCAAACCCCCACGAACCCCTGGATGCTCAGGATGAGGCTTGCGTCCGGCCCCCCAGGCTGCTTCGGCCAAGGGATAAGGATCATCGGACGATCCGCTGCGGATGATCCTGTCCGTAGGGCTGGACGGGGTATCCGGGTCATCGGGCATGCCAGATTATCAGATCTCGGGGCCCGCGTCCATTGGATGGATGAAGCTTTTCGTGAGATCGATTGGGTTCCCGGCGCGATGTTTCCCAAGTGGACCTGAACCCCTGGCGTTGTTTTGCGGTGGTGCCACTGGGAACACTGACCTACACCACGACTGCAGCTATCCAGACAGACTTTTGCATCCTCGCATACGCAACACAACATCAATGACAGCTGTCAACGAGAAGCAACGATGCTAACATCGCAACCGTGTGCTTGGCGACGTTGGTATCGAAAACCAAGCAGACGAGAGTTTCCAGTTGCTTACCACCAGTCACTCGAATGGTGGCCTCATCCCTGTGCTTTGCACTTGCTGTCGCCCTTCAACTGGGAATCTTGCAGACTTATGCGCAGACGGTTATGACAATCTATGATCGCCGCAGCGCATGACATCGCAATCAAACGACAGTCGCTTTTTTGCGGTTGTATCTCAGAATTGCGGGTTTGCGCTACAAACGGGCGACGTCATTTGCTGTTCCGGTGCCGGATTCTGTGTGTACCTTGTACTGCCTTATGGCCTAAGGCACACAGAATGCTGCCAAGTTGGGTCTAGCGCTGATCTGATCGGGACAAGCTACGACTTTATGGAACCTTGGAAGAGCGAAGAGGGAGAAGGTCCCCGGGGAAGCGACACCACAGGGCAGCTTTCTGTGCAGAGTGGTTCCTGCCGGAACGCAGTGCGCTTGCCTCTGCAAGAGTTGAGAGAAGGGAGTTGCACCTGCCCCCCACAGCAGCCGCATCTGCCCGATGATGTGCAGCTTCTTCTTCTTCTTCCTCGACACCTCGACTCTCTGTGGATTCGCTCTGCCTCTGCTAAGGGTTCCAGCTCCCATGGTAGCTTTCTCATATTTGACATTTCGAAACAGTATGCCCCATGAACATTTCTGAGTTTTTTTCCCTTCGCGTTTTCCCCCCGCCCCCAATCCAACCAAGAGCGCAAGGTGCAAAGTCCGGCCTACCTTGAAGGTGCACCCCTTCGCCCCTCTTGCCAGCCCAGCCCTGGCTCATCAGCCCAGATCCGCCAAAAGTCGACCCATTTAGCGAGCTGACCAGGCCAGAGGCAGCTCTTGCCGTTCCCCTACAGTGGCCAACCCCCCGCAGGATCTGATAACCAAACGAACGAATCTATTCTCCGCACTCCACGAGACCTCTGCACCTCATATTTTCGGCGACTTGACCATAACCTCCTGCGCACACATTCCCGGCTCGAATTTTCCTCCCTCAGAGGTTCCATTTCGCTGCCGCATGCACGGTCGCATGTAGTCCCCTTCATCATGTCGACCGACGCTGTCAGCGCTCCAGTTCCGGAGCCTGCACCTGTGCCGGCGCAATCCACTGCCGACGGCGACCACGATGAGCCTACTCTTGGCCAGATTGAATGTGCGACGAAGCCCGCATTCCTCCACTCCCCGCCTGATAGCAACAATGCGCCCAAGTCGGATGGAAGCGACTCAGAATTGAGCGACCTCGACGAAGATGCTGTCGACCCAGCGCCCAAGCAAGATGAGGCGCAAGTCGAGGACGACATTGGCGAGGTCCTCCCCGACCACTGGTCCGGAACAGTGCCCGTCTTCAAGCCGACCATGGACCAGTTCAAGGACTTCAAACTATTCGTTCGTCGTCCCATCTTTCGCCTCGATGTCCCGTCTTTGGCTAAACGTGAATGTAGATGAACAAAGTCGATAAATATGGAATGAAATCCGGAATCATCAAGATTATTCCTCCTCCCGAATGGAAGGAATCGCTCCCACGACTTGACAACCTTGTAAAGCAGGTCAGGGTCAGAGAACCAATCAAGCAGGAGATCATGGGATCGAATGGAACCTACCGACAAGTCAACATTCTCCACGGAAGATCGTACAACCTCCCACAATGGCGACAACTCTGCGACCAGAGCGAACATCAGCCTCCCGCCAGGCGAGGCGAGCGCCGAGCCAACGTCGAAAAGCCGAAGCCCCGACCTGCACCTCGACCTCGACCGGCCGCGAGATCAACTCCGTCCGGTTCTAAGAAGCGCGGCCGAGGACGGCCAGCCCGCGGTAAGGCCAAACTCCAAGAAGAAGATGACACTCAAGAGGAAGGGAATCGGCCTATGACACCGGTATCCCCGAAGCCTGACGCCGAGGTTGACGTCAAGAAGGAGGAGGTTATCGACTCGGTGGAAGACCCTGGGATGGACGTTGATGAAGACGAACCGCCTACGGTCGGCAGGATGGGTGGCGCAAGACCCGCGAAACCCAAGACACAGTCGGTCTCGGCTCGTCGGAAATACAGTAAAAGAGAAGGTTCTGCGATGATCGACGAGGAGGCGTTCAAGGATTTCGACTACCAGATGGATGTCTCAGACTACACGCCAGAGCGGTGCGAGGAGCTCGAGAGGATATACTGGAAGACGCTCACTTACGCACCGCCGCTATACGGCGCAGATCTCATGGGCACTCTGTTCGACGAGTCAACGGAAATTTGGAATCTGAACAAGCTGCCCAACCTTTTGGACGTCCTCGGAACAAAGGTCCCCGGAGTAAACACTGCTTACCTCTATCTTGGCATGTGGAAGGCCACTTTCGCCTGGCATCTGGAGGACGTTGATTTGTACAGCATCAACTACCTCCACTTCGGTGCTCCAAAGCAATGGTACAGTATCTCCCAAGCCGATGCTCGTCGGTTCGAGGCTGCGATGAAGAACCTCTGGCCTACCGAAGCCAAGGCTTGCGATCAGTTCCTCCGCCACAAAGGTTTCCTCATCTCCCCCTCGCATCTGAAGCAACACTACAACATCACCGTCAACAAGTGTGTCTCATATCCCGGAGAGTTTGTCGTAACGTACCCATATGGTTACCACTCAGGTTATAACCTTGGCTACAACTGCGCTGAGGCTGTCAACTTCGCTCTTGAATCATGGCTTCCCATGGGAAAGATCGCCAAGAGATGCGAGTGCGCACAGGCGCAGGACAGCGTGTGGGTTGATGTTTACGACATTGAACGAAAACTACGTGGCGAAGAAACAGAATATGAAGAAACCGACGAGGAGGATGACGAAGATGATGACGAGGATGAAGACGCTAGCGGCCTGCCCTCACCGCCGAATAGCAACTCTGTTGTCATCAAAACCAGTCGTAAGCGGAAGCGCGCAGGAGACAAAGATGGAAAGACAAAGGTCAAGAAGATTCGTCTCAAGGTCAAGACCCGTGCCGAGCCAATTTGCTGCCTTTGCCCCAACGACATCCCTGGCTCGGAAATCCTGCCCACGGACGACGGCCGCAAAGCACACCGCATGTGTGCCCTCTACCTCCCGGAGACGTACATCGACACCGTCGACGACAAGGAAATCATTGCGAACGTGGCCAACATCAACAAAGAACGCCTGGACCTCAAGTGTCTGTACTGCCGATCCAAGAAGGGCGCATGTTTCCAGTGTTCCCAAAAGAAGTGTGCCCGCGCCTACCACGCTACCTGCGCTGCTGCTGCTGGTGTGTTTGTCGAAGAGGCCGAGGTGCCGGTCTTTGGCGAAGACGGAACTGAATACAAGGAGCAAGCTTTCGAGTTCAGTTGTCGCTTCCACCGCACGAAGAGAGATAGGAAATGCGACGGCGACTCTCTCGAGGAAGACGGGCGTATTCGCAACGGTGCGGCAGCACTCAAGAAGGGCGAAATCGGCCAATTGCAATACTACAAGGGCGACATTTTCGCGGGTGTCGTTGTGGAGAACCGCGCAGACGAGCAGACACTGCTCTTGGACATCATTCCCAACGGGTACGATTCTCTGATCCATAAAACGAATCCACGACTAACAAGCAATAGCGACCGTCTGGAAGTCGAGTGGAAATGGCTCTTGCTCCCTGACCCCTCTGATTATCACCTTCCAAAGGCCTCAGCCAAGGCCATCCCGATGCCGTCATCGCAAAAAGCGAAGGATCAGCTCAATGCGAAGCGGCCAGCCGATGAGGTGCCCAGGAAGGATGCTCCCTTCGTCGAGGGCTACACCTGGGCAGAGTTCCACCCATGCAACGAGTGCACTAACCCAAACCAGGTCAAGATTGATCTGTCGAAGGACAATCAAGTATGGCACTACCTTGGTAAGACCTCAACAGAGGCGAAGGCTCAGTACTCCGAGGATCCTGCCAAGCAGCAGCACAATCCTAAGAGCAATTACCTCGACACCATTCCCAAGCCTCCGAAGCCTGTCTCTACAACTGCGACTCAGCGCCGGCCAACTCACATCCCGCCTCCTCCAACGCCCACGTCCGCTCCTGGAGTTGCAATGCAAGCCGGCATCAAGACGGAGAAGCCGTACGTGTACAAGCCCAGAAAGCCAGTCGAGCCCGGTTATGGTACGACGCAGGCCTTCACAACGCAGAAGTTTACCCCCAAAGCCTCTACATCTCATTCTCCGATGGGTCAACAGCTTCACTTTGGATCGGACCCTCGGTACCAATCGCAGGCTGGTCAGTTCGCCCAGCAGCGGTTCACCCCTGATGTCCATCCGCAATATGCCTCACGGCACAACCCACCTGCACCGGGACAGTACGCGCCAACGAAAAACGTGCAACGGCAGAGTCCTTACGGTCCTTCGACACCGCACACAGCAGGCACTGCAAGGCCGGCGCAACAGCTGTGGGCGACGCCGTCACAGAGTCTCAGACCCCAGCCGACGACATCCACTGTTTCTCACGCTTCCGCCTCGCAGAATCATAGGAGGTACTCTACTGCGCCTGCGCCATCAGTTGCAATGAAGTACGCCTTTTTCCAGGTGCATCACAACAGAGATTCAAAGACATACAGAACCCCGTACGCACCTTGGATGGGCTTCACCAACGGGTACGAGGGTAACCTTCGAGCGCACTTGATGAGGACTTCGCCTGAAGACTTCTTTAAGAACAGCAGGCAAGGGTCTGTCCACAATGCTTCTCCGGCACCCACTCCAGCCGCGCACACTCAAGCTCCTGCAAATGGTAGCCCTTATTACAACACCTTCCCAAAGACAACACCGCAGGGCTCCATTGGTATGTACGGTCAGAGGACACCAGCTCCTGCGTACCCGTCATCAGGGCCAAGACCGCCGCACGAATCCACGATGCAGCAACCTTCCATGTCCCCGAGCCCTGCGCCTAGCCAACAGCGCAGTCCCCACGTATACAACAATGGTTGGCACACTCAGCAAAACCCATCGACACCTCTTCATCCTGCGATTCGGCCACAGTACGGAGGAGCTTGGGTAAATGCACAGCAGCAGGCCCAACCAAGTTCGCAGACCGCTTCTCAGGCCCAGCAACAGGCCCCACAAACACCTGCGGCTCCTCAACCTGCTGCTGATCAGCCTGCGAATGCTCAGTCTCAATCGGCTCAAAGGAAAACTGAGTCTGCGACAAAACCAGCCGCACCCAAGGTGCAGTACAAGGTAAACCAATCTCAGCAGCGATACCTGAAGCAATTCCATCGGCATCAAACTAATCAGATGATAGATCCCCGAAAAGCAGACTCCAGTCCCGTTGCCCGCCAAATATTTGGCTGCGATGGGCAAGGCTCCCTCAACGGCCGCCCCTTCCAAGATAGCCACTCCTACCAAGGTCAGTACGCAGCCAAGTGGGACATCATCGCAGCAAAGCAAGTCGTCCCCAGGTTCTGGCACGGCTGCTTCAGGCCAAGCTACGCCAGCAGCCACTACTCAGCCTTCGTCCGCCCAGAGCAGCTTGCCTCCGCGGGCACAAGATATTTCAAAGCCGGCGTCAGCACCTGTTTCTCAGACCCCGGTACCCGTCCCTCAAACGCCCACGGCGGTTCCGACCCAGAGGATGCCATTCACGGATCAATTTTCGGCCAATCGCCCCTCGCAGCCTCCTTATCAGGCTCATGCTCATACGCAATGCTCTGCGCCTCAACCCACCCAGCGACAACTTCAGCCTTTGGGTCAACCCAGAACAGAGCACCATTCGTTGAATCCGGCCGAAATCCTCGCGCAGATCGCTACCCAGCCTCGCATGAATACGCCAACACCCACACCGCCGCATCAGGCGATGCCTTTGCCAGCGGTACACCAAACACCTGTTGTCCAGCACTACCCGGGACACCAGGCTCCTCATTCCCAGCAGGGAATGATGTCTCAACAGCAGCAATTCCATCATTACGCACCACCTCAGGGCCAAAATCAACCGATGCAGCCGTACCACCCCCCGCAGAACGCAGCACCTGCCTACCAGCCGCCCTACCAGGCGCGTCCCTACCAGGCGCATCCCTACCACACATCGCAAGTCTCTCAACCCACTCAAGCCACTCAAGACACCCAAGCTCCAGCTGCAGCTCCTGCCTCGGCCCAAGCTGGTGAGGTGCCCCTTCCAGAAGTGCCCGCGGATTCGACAGGTATGGTGGAGAGGATGATGAAGAACCTGCGCCGCGTCGCGTTTCCCGGTTAATTTGCTCCAACAAGGCAAAAAACAACCAATTGTACGAGTAATTCATTCTGATATGAGAAAAACGTCTCCAACGCGACACAGGCGCATCATTGCTGGAGACATATAGGGGAAAAGCACACTTGCATGTACGGAAATCATGGATTAGTTCACTGGTCAACGGCGTTGGAAGGTCTACTTGAAGAAAGGATTCGGTTTTTCATTATTTCTAGTTGCAACCCAAGATCGGGGATGACATTGCATCGGGTGGTAGGATGGACCTCCCTCTTCGTTTGCGCTGCATTCGCAGTAAAGAGATCGGGTAGCTCACAGGAGCTACCGCCTCAAATATGTGTATAATGGTATTGCTCCAACAGCTCGAAAACCCGTCTTGAAGGACTTTTAAGTGCGTCTCGTGAGTTCTATGTGGTGAGCCTCTGCATGTTAATGGATCCGGATGAAAACCGAGCACACCGCAACTTATTGCGCCTCGACAATGCAAGCGCGGAAACTTGTCAGTCGGTATATCATGGAATTCCGGTCGTGAGGACCTTGTATGAGGCAATGTGAGAAGCGATGTCACCGTCAACACCAGACCTAAATACTCCTCGGGAATCGTCCTGCATCTCCAAAGCCGTTGACTTATCCGATGAGGAACATGCAAATGGGCCGTTGTCCTTTCGCCTCTCTCCCCCGCTTTCCCCTTGTGCCATTTTTCTCCTTTATTGCAAGGCATGTTGAACCTTGAGCATTGTGTCTGAAGAACCGATCGAACGGCGGAGTCGTGATTCTCCGCCCTTCACTTCGAAACCGAAGACTAATCCGTTTCATGGGACTGCTGTGACCAGCCTTGAGCCACATTGCATCCTTCACCTGCCGACTTTGATGAAGTTTCGTAACGTGATAGGTATCTTCTATTGATATCATCATAGGGGCACCTAACCGAACTTTTGATCTATATGCTTTTCGAGGCAAAATCTACAAATCTTCATTAGTTCCAAGCTTTCAGCGACTCACAAGTCAGATATTCCCAAGGCTCATGTTTCATGGGAAGGTAGTTCGAACTAAAGTTTCGTGGTTCAGTTGAGACGCAATTGTGCCTAGAACATTTTGTCTTTGTTGATGAATCTATGCCTCTGCGACTGGATAGCTCCTCCGCATCCCTATCGCTCCCACCCTACTCAGATGGGTAAACGAGAAGACGGATAAATTAATTTCTCAAATGATGCGATAATAGAATTCCTTGGCTTCCAAAGCCTCGCTGGTAACGCCATCATCGAAAATTGTGCCAAGAGGAAGATTCGTACTTTTCGCTCGACGTTTCCGGTTGGGCTAGCTAGGTTCGATCCTGGGGATTTCATGAGTCTACTCATATGTAACAACGTAGTGTCCTTTCAGGCCAAGGATAGATAGATTAAGCCGTGTTCTGGGAGGGTTGCCTCGTGGAGAATTGAAAGCGACAGACAAGCGATTTTAAAATATTTTGCGAAGTTCAGGATACTACGAGTCGAGCAGGAGTGTATCCATTGGCTCCCAACTTCAGCTTGGAGCCATCATGGAAAGTTCTCCAGCTATTATGGATATTTTGTTCATACTACAGAACAGGGTTGGATTCTGAGGAGCTGTTGTGCGGCACCGTTGTTACGTGTTCACTCAGGATCAACCTGGAGTCTTGGCTAGGACCGTCTTCGCGAAAGTGCATGGTGGCCGGAGGTCATGCCGACAGCGTTTTCGTGGTATGCGGTACATCTCACCACAGATTGTCGAGTCCACCCTCTATTGCAACGCAACTATTTATAAGCTTGTCTGTAATGAGCCCGTGGCGATTACGCCTCGGGGATAAAAACCATCCCTCTATGGTGCGTTCACCAAGATCTGATCACGGGCACTGAAGAGCGTTGCAGATAGTCTTGTTAGTGGTGTGTACCGTCAGACTTATTCTATGTTGAAGGGAAGGTCTTCGCCGGTTTACGGACAGAAGTTGACGATGGCAAGCTCGATGTCTATAGCCCGTCTCTAAAGGGTTCGAACTTGCAATAATCGATGTCGCAGTTGACTGTCACCCAACCCTTGTCTCCGCATCCTCGCTCGCGTCCACAACGTCTATGCAGTCACAGGTGCGGCGTAAACAAAGTCCTCCAGGGTCTTGTACGCCTTCTCCAGATCATCGTTGACGATGATGATGTCGTGCACGCCGGGGGTCTTGGAGTACTCGAGCTCGACCTTTGCCTGGGCGAGGCGCTTCTGTATGCTCTCCTCCTTCTCGGTGCCGCGGCCGCGCAGGCGCTTCTCCAGCTGCTCCTCGGACGGCGGCGCGATGAAGACGTAGCGCGCGGGGATCCCGGACTTCTTGATCTGCTTGACGCCCTCCATCTCGATGTCGAGGACGACGATGCGGCCCTTGGCCGACTGCTCCTCGATGGTGGCCTTGGACGTGCCGTAGCAGTTGCTGCCAAAGGTGGCGTGCTCGACGAAGCCGTCCTTGGCGACGAGGTCCTCGAAGGCCTCGCGCGTGACGAAGTGGTAGTCTGCGCCGTCCGTCTCGCCCGGTCGCGGGGCGCGGGTCGTGTGGCTCACCGAGAGCGCGAAGGTGTCCGGGTGGCGGTCGAAGAGGAGCTTGTAGAGCGTGCCCTTACCGACGCCCGAGGGGCCGGAGATGATGACTGGGCGGCGGTCCGAGGGGTGAGCTGTCATGTTGCGCAGTTTGATTTAGCTTTTCTTTTCTTCTCTTCGGTTTTGTAGACCTCTGGGGAGCTGTGGGATGGTCGTTTGCGTGTTGCGGTCGACAGAGTGAGAGGTTTGAGTAATAACATACCTGGAGCCATGGCGAATTGGTTTGTCAAGAAGGTTGCTGGACGTTTTCTTGGGATCGCGCGAGGAAGCGGTCGGAGGCGGGGCAGCATTGGGAAACGCGGAGGGACACATCCCCCCCATCCCTGTAGGTGTGAGGTCTGGTGGCTTACTCTGTTTAAAAGCATACTTATATGTCTGCGTGTGAATTATTTTCGTTGTAGAGTTGAGTCAATTCATATCCGACCTATGGCACTACAAAACTCAAATCATTGTATCTAAGCTTACTGATTGTTGTGCTTCTGAGAGTAGTGCTAATAATGTGTAGTAGCATTCAGGACGTAGCAATCTATGCATGAGTCTACAGAGTAAAGCTTTATAGAATTTATATTAACTTAAAAATTAAGAATATCACTCTATATAATATTAAAATAAGGGCTCTATATCCTATTATATACTTAATTTAAATTAGATTCTATATATTTTAACTAGCTGGGCTTTAATATAGAAGCTTCTAATAATAAAATAAGTAAAATTATAATTAATTAATTAAAAAAAAGTATATAAACTAGTGATAGTCTTCCGTAAAATATTTACTTACTATTAACTTTTAAATTTAGTCTTCTTAATTCTCATCCTAACTCATGACACTCTTCGAAGAGAAGTGTAATTGAACTCGTCTGTTATCACTTTCATAGCTGCCACATTTAACATTAATGGCTGTCTTCGACTTGCCGTATGCGTTGGCTCAGCTTATGCGAACCAGGTTCCGATATCACACCTACTGGAGTCCCGAAGCAGGCTGCGGTGTGAGAGGCGTCCCGCTCTGAGCGTATCCCTCAACGGGAAAGATTCAAGGCGTATTTAAGAACTTGCACAAGATGTTATTGGCATTTAGGAATGGCTTGGAAATCCTTAGGGCGTCATCTCAACGTCCTTATGCATCTTTTTCGGTCTGAGCTCCGTGGCGAAAGCGCAATCTGGTCGGAACGCCTGTACAACTCTTGATGCTGCAAGCTGAGGCCGCCATGTCGTCGATGTGGCGTCGTGACCGGTCACTCGGTATCAAGAATGCATACATCCAAAGCAATATTTATAAGGATCCATCTGCCGATGTAAGCTGCGAAATTGGACGGTGTTTGTCAAGAAAACGTGGTCATGACAGTTAAACCATGTATGATCTTCGTGATGGGAGTTGCTGGAGGTGGAAACTTTTATTGTCAATCTCCTGGATCCTGGCTAGATAAGAGAAGGGGAAGGACTAAATGCTTGTAAGTTCCCGAGGATATCGAGACAGGCGTTTCCTCTGAATAGAAACTAAACAGTTTATAGACATAAAAGAATCGGACGAGGCGCTGAAGAACATTACGACCAGATGGGACGTTGTGAAGAACCAGATGAAGGGCTCAAAGAACGAACGCCAGTTGAAGAGAGACTTTTGCACTTGAAGCACAATTGACCGGCTCCTGGGGATGCGTTCTATTGATTGCATGTGCCATAACACGGTTGCAATCGAATTGTTGGACTCTAAACGCGCATTCGATCATGTCCTTCCTAGAGGACATCCTGGAAGCAGGGAAGACGTGGCAGGAGACTAGTACAGCTCAACGGCAGCGTCTCGTTCCTCGGCTAGACGCAAATCTGCGCGAGAAACAGGAGAGGATTCGCGTTCTTGGGAAAAGAGTCGAAACGGCAGACTGTCCTTACTGAATTCATTCAAGAGTCGATGTCCTGTCACGTGACGTGGAGTGGGTCTCCCACCAGGGTAGACCTCCTTCCTATAGTAACCCCTGCCTATATATTTAGTCTTACCAGATATATCACCCCAGAGACTTATTAAGAGATATATTTGTTTGCCTATTATAGGCAGTTCTATTTATTATTTATTGTTTATTATAGAGCTCTGCTCTTTATATAGTAGCATAACCCCTCTTTACCTTCTAATTTGATTGAAACTATTTTGACCTTGAATGCAATTGTGAAGTCTAAAACCTTATTTTTACCCCTCTAACTATAGTAATAATAATGCCTTTAAATAGGATCTCTAGATCCTAGGTATACTATAAGCAAGGTTTTTAATGCTATTGCTCCTATATTCCCCTTCTACCTGGTTACTCCTGTTAAGATGTGTCTGGAATCCCTGCTGTTTAAGGAGATTTGACCTTAAGTCTATTATAATGCAATTAAATAATATCCTTTCTATATATATATATTATAGCCTGTCTAAGAGGAAATGCTAGGCCTTAAGACTTTAAAGGTTACTTTATATCTAAGAAAGTAGCTATAGCAGCTAATATAATAATAGTAAGTAGTTTAAGCTCTATATTAAATATTATATTAATAAAACAGCTAATAGATACTGTATATATACCTATAGCACTAATATATAGAGCACTAGTCTTAATAATTAATAACGTATTATTTATAGTTATTACCACTTTATAAGACAGATTATTAATTGCTGCTTCTAATTTAGCAATTATATAGACTATTTTGGCTACCTTAAATGCGACTTCTATACCAGATCATATATTAGAACCCATAAGACCTCTGAAAATAACCTTATATTAGCTAATACTAATAGATATAACTTCCTATTAATTATTAAATTTAGACCCTTATAGCCTATACTTATAAAACCAAAGACCTAACTAGTGGTTAAAAGCAGCCACTACTCTAAAACTAACTATATAACTACTCCTAATAGTTAGAAAAGAGGAATAGCTGGACTTAGCCCTTCCTAAACCTTCTGAACAGGTGTGCCACCTTCACAGAAGGTTCTAGTTGCCTCCTGCCAAATTGGCACTATCAACCGAATAACGGTTGCCTATTCCACTATTTGAACCCCCACTTTGTTTATTTCCTTTTGTGTCCTTTCTCTTTTTTTTCTTGAGTCGCAACGAGGACGTTGCTTTTTTCAGACTGGGGGCTATCACGTGACGTGGAGTGGGTCTCCCACCAGGGTAGACCTCCTTCCTATAGCAACCCCTGCCTATATGTTTAGTCTCACCAGATACATCACCCCAGAGACTTATCGAGAGATACGTTTGTTTGCCTATCACAGGCAGTTCCATTTATTATTTATCATTTATTGCAGAGCTCCGCTCTTCATATGTCCCATGGTCCTTCGCCAGAAACATGCTTTAGAAAAGCCGTCAACGATGTTTCAGTCGGCGTTCCCCTCTATATGTACTTTTCATTTCTCCCGCTCGCTCTGATTTCAGTCGGGATGACTTAGGTTTATCAGGAGAAGAGCCAAGATGGCAGAACCCCAAAGAGGATGGGTACTTGAGTAAGACCGAAGGTAGTGTCAACAGACAAGGAGGACTCGAGGATCTGAGGGAGAAATCAGAGAATAGAAGCAAAACGTAGCGCCGAAACACGACAGCCAGCGGAAAGACGTGAGAATACACGCGTTGGAGACTGAGCGCAACGAACACGACAGAGCGACTTGGTGAACTCAAGATGGGCGAATCACCATCATATCGACGACGACGAAGTCTCAAAAGCATCAAATGAGCTGGAGTTTCTCATCTAAGACTTTGCGCATGAGAACCACTGCAGCAGCTCGGCGAACCTATTCAAAGACAGCAGCAGTCCGGACAGTTTCGCCAACCGGCACAAGAAGCTCAGACTTCCATTACTTAACGTCAAGGCTTTCTTGCCTGGAAACAATAGAACATCTGTTATCAAGGCCTACATCCGTCGCTTTCTTGTCGACAACGTCTTCAATCTAAGGCAAGTCGGCTGGGCCGGGTCCATTGCCAAGGAGGCATTCATATCGAAATTGACGGGTAAGTTGATGCGAACTCGCCGTTTTTGGCGCTGGTGTGCTGACGGCAAGCACGTTTTCTCGATACCGAAGAGGTCAGATATCATTACTCATCAGTGAAGAGCACAGTCCCTTGCATTGGTAACAAGCGTGGCGATGTTTTGTGGAAATGATGGGTGTTGTGCGCTCCTGCTCTCATGGTCCAGCTCAGTTCGTCCTCTCTCCTTGCTTTCAGCGCAAAGTGCATCGGTATAGACTTCGACAGGCATGCTTACTGAATACGACGTGTACTCCAAGCTAAAAAGCCTCGAACAATACTAATTCCTATACACCCTGATACTGATTGTTCACAACTGGGATTCTATTCTTAGGCTTCTCGCCAAAAAGACTACTTCACCATGACTGGGTCAGAAATAGAAACGTATACCAAGGCTTAAGGTAGGACAGGCCATGTGTTTTTGCGTCTTGTTTGACTGAGCTGGACACAAATCTGGCACACGGGAAGAGGGGGGGGGGGGGGGGGGGGATGGTTGAATCAATACTCGCTGTACATAATTTCGTGAGGTACCGACAACAAGACGACTCAGATGGCTATAATAATACCACAATAAGGGCGAAGGAGGTGGGATACTACGCTTTGCCCTTCAAAGGAGTCACTTTCTGCGTTCTGAAGCCTAAGGATATGGTCCCTGGCCGTCTCACACATGTGATGGCCTCACCTGCAAGACCACTCATTCCAAGCAAGCCATCAGAATCACTTACATGTCCCACACGCAGAATCCCACCCAAGCAACGTCAAGTCCCATCAAGAATGCAGCCCAGACCCGCATCAGCCGCGAGCGTGACCTCCCGGCAGCGCAAGACACACAAGCGGTGAGCCGTTTAAAGCGTGCAACTCGCGGCTAATCCTCCCACTCAGAAACACAATCTTAAACCGTCTTCCCACATCGACCGCAGAAGCGCCCCCCCCCATTCTCTCGCTTGCTTGCTTTTTGCTAACGGATACGGCGCATGCAGGTTGATGTGGAGCGGGCTTCTGGTGACACCGTGAGCGTACCTGCAATAACTCGACCTTGCATATGTAATGCCGGCAATGAACAGGCCGTTGAGACATTGGGGGCTCATGAACCTGGCCGGTCAAAGCGCAACGCAATCTGCCGGCGTATATAGGTGGGAAATATTTAGATCAACCCACTCGACGGCTTCTGAATTTGGACTCTTGACAGGCCTCGTTTAGAGTTCCTGGCGGGGAGCCCTTCTACTGACGGCAAGAAATCGGGACCACGGCATATACCCATTAATCAATCCCACGGCGGCAGATTGACGCATCCCACGCTTCGGCTCGCGTGGTCGGCAAGGCCTCCATTCTGGCGTGGCTATTGCGTGACATCCGCTGCAACAGTGACCAGGGCATAGACAAGGACACCCGCCACCCTTTTGCTGCCACTGTCGCCGTGATGGTGGACCGATGGACGATATATCCCGCTTGATATAAGATCTGGTTCTCTAGATGAGCGAGTTAAAGAAAGACGGTGTGACAGGGCGTCAGTAAGTTATCTTCCACAAGTGCGTTTATCCCGCGGCTTGTTGATGGCTCGTGTTACACCCCCACTTGTCGTCGCAGAAGGCGGGTGTTGCGTCTGCTGCTACCACTCAGGTGCAGTCTGCCGGCGTGAGGATGTCACCGTGTATGGCAACTGGTAGGTTGAGTTGTGAAGAAATTGAACTGCCGCGCTTGTTCTTCGGATAATGACCGACGGGCGACGGCAGGCAGGAGAGCCCGGTTGTAGATTGGACATGGCGACCTAGTTGTTGACTTCACCAGGGAAGCGAAGCGCAGACCAACGTTTAACACGTGTGGCAAAAACGTGTTGGGGAGTTGGGATCGTTCAGTGGAATGTCCTTACCGCAGTCGGACCCATCTCAAAAAGAGGTACCCGGCTGGTGCTGCCATGAACTGGCCACTGTCACGCCTCGCAAATGAGATAGCGCCACCGCTCATACTTCAGTAGGCGAGTGCCAGGGGATATCCAGGTTACCGGCGCTGAGCAAGGGCTGAGCAGTCATGACTGGGTTAGGGACTTTGGCGGCGATGTTTTCGTCGACGAATCCTCGTTTGCGACCTGCAGATTCAAAACAAGTCGATGAGAGATTTCCCAGGGTCAAGAGGTAATTTCTGTCGGTTGTATAACCCGAGAGTGTTTCGCTGCTGCATAGTGCGATGGCGATGCCAAAAAGTAGCCGACGTGCGGCATAGGGGTGAAAAGAGGGGTGGATTTGGCGTGCAGGGTGCGAAGGAAGCCAGGTTGGCGGCACGAAGTTTCCGAAATGTACACTTGCAATAACACGTACCTCCCGAAGGAGGGAGGAAAAGTAAGTCTGTTGGTGGTGCATGGCCGGCTTTTGGAAAGATAGGCGACGGATTTCTGCCCCGCTCACCAATTCCGTCATGTTGGTGGCCGCGGAAGACCGGATCTGTGCCGTCAAGGCTGCCAAGTGATATGTGATGATTAAGGTACGAGACAGACACGGAGTTGACTGGTGAAATTGTCCACTATCCTAATTGCAGGAGTTCATCACCGTGAAGGATCCAGGCCACCGTTGGTCCGAGAAGGACGGACAATCGAGAACGACAGTCCGTCTATTGAGAGTCCAATGCCAGTATGAATTGCCCAGCCAGACAGACATGGTATGGACAATCGTATCTGAACACGACCGATCAATCGTAGCCCAACGCTGCTCTTCTCCATCTGTGCACGAAGCTTGACTCGTAAGCATGTCAGTCGAGTTCTCTGGGAGACACCCGGGCCAATGGTTTGGTTGCCACGGGGCCCATATAGAGGGAGCTGAGCAAACAACCCGTCTGTTCAGCCCACAGGGTCCAACATTTTGTTCTCGAAGTTGGGCATTGGGCACGGAGATCAGACTCCCACGCGAGTCACTGGCACGACCTGTCCGAGCTAGTAAATAGTCCTAAGATAGAGATAGCGACGAGAATATCGCACCCCGCCATTCACCGGAAATAGGGTGTAGCATATTCACATCGCGGCGTTGATCATCTGACCGGCTCGCAGCTCTTTCCCCGCGTCGCTCTTGGCCCGTAGCTTGTGTACTGCAATCACTTGCTTTTTCAAGTGCCTCCCGTTCGTAAGTGGCAGACTTGGCACCGGGATGACAAAACCGCCGATTATGCCTTTGAAGCATAGGTCTCGTTCCATTAGCCAGCGTCTTCCTGGGAGATGGGTCAAGACATCAAACGCAGCAGTTACAGCCAGAAAGACTCGAGAGCAAGACCTGGGAGCTATACATGTTGCCATGGCAGTTTAGCGCGGAGCCGTGGCGCCTCTTTTTATTTCATGCTGGGCCATAAATCACCAGCTCGCGGAAATTGCTAAATTAAAGAATCTCGTGGCGGGCGTCTGAATGTTTCTGCAGCTTGGACATGTTGACGGCGGGAGTTTGGTCTTATGGGATGATGAGATGAGACGAGTGAGGTAATCCACAATTGCAGCAAATTACGACTGCTAAAGGTTACCAAGAACTACGCTGAACGCGCTGGCACTGTAACATACACACGCGCCATGAAGTATTGTGGAAGTTTGGACCAAGCTGTAAGTTGCTTTGAGGCTCGTTGTAGATCTTGGTCAACTTGTCGGCTGCCAACTATTTTGATTGGCCATGCGCACGATCTGACCGGCAGTTTCTCTTGTTTATAGCTGAAGTTGAGACTAGCTGACACTGAGGCCGTTGAAAATTATGAGTATGCGAATGCGGATGCAGCTGCTCTGGAAGAATTGGCATTGTCAAGGAGAATGAACTTGTCATTAACCGAAAACCAGGAAAAGTTGCTAGCCGGGCCCTGTTCCTGCGCGTTTGCGGGGTGTTTCCATCCCTTCTTTCGGGTTCGGAGGGTACTTTAGTGACAGCCCAGGGTACCTGAGGGGTAGTAGTTCAAGCCTTATTAGCATTGGATCCCTTTTTGCCTGCCCTGGTCAACCTCCAGCGTCAGGGGAGGCGGGAGCTGGCTCCAAGTAGCAGATGGTAAATTCAGTGAGATCTTCGTTGCTTTGTGTGCAGCCCGATGGCAGTTTCGCCCTCATTAGGGAAAGAGTTTTTCGCGGACCAGGTTTCATTGTTCATTTTTGTTTGTGTCGCTGATGGTGTGGCATGGCACTGGCACTGCGAAACGGCGCGTTGATTCGATGAGACGACAGCCAGGTTGCGGAGGCGATGTAATCTCAGTGCACCTCCTGCAGGACTCGTCCCCCTTCTGCTGGAGAGTGGGCACACAACCCTAACCAAGATCCTTGGATGGAGGCGTTTGTTCTGCGATCCTTCTCTGAGACTTCTGTCGAAGCCATTTCAGGAACCCGTTTTCGTGCCTTCCGACAAGTCAATTGCAGTCGGTAAAGCGGGCAGCCATCGCGGACAGGGGCGGATTGGGACTATGATTGGCCCGGGAGCACTTGACATTAGGTTGCAGTGTGCAAAAGACAGACTTGGATGCACACTACCTATAGTGTGTCTCGTCGTCGGAAGGCTTCTACTGCGGTAGTCCCTCCATTTCGAGCAAAGTCTGGATAGAGGGAATCTTTGGCCGGGAATTGAAGTAGCCACAGGAACCTCTGCGATACTAAATAAAGCCTTCTCAGGTCAAGATCAGACGCGGCTCGTTGGGAGGGTTCCGACGCAGGGTTGCAAATTTGGCAGTCGATACCCATACCGTGTAATAGATTAATTGGGACTCGGACGCAGAATGGATCACTGTGGTCGAGCGACGAGGCCTTTGAAGCTCGAGTGGTAGGCGTTTCAGTGCGATTCAATTGGAGAGCCCCAGAAGATGCGGGAGACACCGCGAAAAAGCACGTCGACCTCGGTTCGCGTGAGACGAGACAAGCGTTGGCGTGGACGTCGACAAACGAGAGGAGTCGAAGCGTCCAGTTTTGATCGGCTGGGTGCTGGATCTGGAGGTTGCCTTGTCAACTGCTGGGGTTGTGCCGTCTTGTGGTCTCGCTTGGTGTCGGTGGCCTCGCTTCGTGCCACCAGAAGGCTGGGTGCCGAGGATGACATCAACCGGGGACGGGATTCCCAGCCGCGGCGGCCATGACGAAAAGGCCCAGACGTGATGCGATAGAGCGATCGGTATCCGTACAAGATATCTTAGACACTCAGGTCATGGCCAAGGGTCAGGTTGGGTGTCTGGACGTCAAAATGGGGTTGGAGAGGCGAGAGGAAACGCTCCCTGCGTCAGGCGAGGGCTGGAAGGGCAATCATCCGCCATGCATGTTCTCTCGTTTCTTCTTCTTCTTAGGTAGTTGGGTGTCTCTGTATTGAGGGCCTCCCGGTCGTCATAATGCGTGGCACCGAGCAGTGCATTTAACCCTAAGTGAAGTTAAGGCGGGAGATATTTCGTCACGAGGTGGGTGTGGTGTCGAGAAACTTAAGGTAGACGCAGTGAGGCGGTACGTAGCTGGGTTCTTTTTCTCAGATGATGGGCCCAGACTGCCAGATCAGACCAGGCACGTCGCGTGGCCGTGGATTGTTTCTCTTCCCGGATCCGATTTCAGATTCATGCCCGTAGAAGGGGCAGCAGCGCCGGCGGCGGCGGCGGTAGCGATAGCGGTGGAAAGAATCAAGGTTAAAAACGAGGTAAAGAGCTGAAGTTAAGATATCCGTAAGGAATGCCATGTGGTCTGTCGGCACGGCTGGGAGTAGCTCATTGGTTATGGCGCTGGCCAGTCGGCCATCGTGGACGCGAGCAGGAAGCATCTGTGATGTCGACTGAGGTGCCTCACTGGAGACTGGAGACGGCTGATTGGCATCGAATGAACGGATGGGGAAGAAATACAAGGCAGATGTATTGCGATACGTATCCCCGTACTTTCCCAATCCCTGCAAACACAAGACTGAAAACTACAGGGCCTAAACCGTGCGCGCGGTACGTCGTTGCACTAGCAAGACTGGACTTTCTCAGCACAGTGGCTGGTTTCTCCCCGTTGGCCTCGTTGCTGGCCCCTGTTCAGCCTGCAAGGACATATGGTCCGACCAGCCACAATGCTGGAAAATTAGCCGGGTGGGGTCCAAAAAGGTGAGCTCCAAAAGCGGCACTTCATTTCCAGTACAATTTAGCAGATGCTGGAAGGCGCTACCATACCTCACCAAGCAACCGCGCGCACCATGGGAAGAACAATGCTGGTGTACCGTCGGTGGGTACGCTTTTACCGTTGCTGCAATCGCACACTTGCAATCGCAGCATTGCCTGGCCAAACAGCACAGAACACAATGGGAAGGAAGCAGGCGCACTAGGTAGGTGCCTTCCATAGGTACTGAAGTAAGGTAAGGTAAGGTAGGTACTACTAATAATTGACATGCACTGGTGGGACTGAACGTGGAAAGAGCATCAGGGATGAAAGGGTCCACCCAGGACCCCCATCCGTCCTTGCTGTTTTCTGCCCTGCTCCCTGCTCCTTCCTCCCTGGTTGTCTGTTGCTTGGTGCTGCTCGCTGCCTCCATTTCCTTAAGGTACTCTGCTCGGATCACTCTGTGCTCATTTTTCAGCCAGTGCTCCTGTGAGTAATCAGGCAGCGCATTGGCAGCAATAACACAGCTGGAATTATACCGGACGTGCTGTTTCCTGTCAACACTTCCTCACCTTACTACCTTACAGTAAGGTACCATAAGGGAGTATACCTTATGCAATCATAGACCGACTGCGTCAACCAACTTTGCCTGTTATTATTTCTCTTCCCTGCCCTTGATCTCCCGCCTGACAGTCTCCAGAGACATCGAATCCGCCATTGAGGGAACAAGGGACAAGGTACAAGGGACAAGGAACAAGGAAGAGGGCGCGCCGACAATACTACAGTACGTACCGCTGTCTCGTTCTCGTACAACCAAGTCCCCGTTCCAGAGCCACCAATACCACCAGACCACCAACAACTCTCAACTCCCGTCTCACGGACCGCCACTGGCACCAACTCTCGCCCATTTCCCGCTTGCTCGCTCCATCCCGACCTCACCCTCGCTTGTCTCTATCTTACCTTGTCCAAGGGTCGTGGGCAAGGCATCTTACCACGCTACCTACCTAGCTAGTGTACTGGCTTGTTCCTTTCCAAGTTCCCGCCCATTTCACATTGCCTTGCCTGCTACATACATACGTACATACATCCATTCATACATACAAAGCAGGTGCGCTACCTTACCTGAGGTGCCTTACACAAGTTTTCCCACGTACCGTCCCGATTCCTTCTTCCTTCGAGCCTCACATTCATTCCTCCACATCAGCCCTCCTCGCCCGCGAGATACCCGACGACCCGACCGACCGACGGCCGTTGCGATCGAGCCCAGTCCAGAAGTCGAAGCGCAATTCTCCCGGTTTCCAGCCCACCCGCCCGCCATCTAAGGTCTGGTTGGATTATGCCCGTCGGACGCTTGTGCTAAAGGTGGTGCTTGGCTCTTGGATCGTGGGCTTTGCCTTTCTTTGCCTCTACCTTCTGCAGCCTCTGAGGTGCCTTCCACGTCCATCTTTCCCAGTTGCTGCTGTTGCTTCTTTATGGCGTCAAAACGTACGTTATCTCTTCTCCACGTGCTCTGATCCCGTCCTTTTCCTCCGATTGTCTGTGTCTGCTCTCGCATTTGCGCCCACCTCCACATGCTCCCATTCCGCGTCCTTGAGAAGCCACGGACCTGCGAGGGCCCTTCAAGAGAAACAATCAAGCACCAACCCGTCCAAGGCCGTCCGGAGTCTGGAGCCTTAAGCACCGACACAAACAAAGGCTCTATTCGCTTGGACTCTCCCACGACGACAATACCATCCTTCTTCTACGCCGCCTGGCCCCATTGTCACTCGCAACTTCTTCCAACCTTGCTCTTACCAGTATGCTGACCAAATACACCTGCGACTAGTCACCGCAGCGAGCAATCACCGCTGCCCGCAGCTGTAATCCATTCGTGCGCTAACGGCCATGGAGGCCACCGAACCGTTGTCCTCGCCAACAGGACGCGGCTTCAGCGTGCGCTCACCTCAATCGCCTCACTCCCCCCGCTCTCCCAGACACGATCAGCCTCCTCACAGTCCATTGAGTCCGAGAAGCCCCATTTTCAGCAACGCGAGGTTTGGAAAGTCTCCCAAGTCGGCCGGAGGAAAGGAAGGCTCCGGCGCCACTACAGGAGGGAAATGGACCAGCAAAATGCGCCTGCCCGGCTCCTCCACCGCGAAGCCCTTGGTGCCTGTGACGGAGAAGAAATCAGAGGAATGGAATCAATCGCCTGCCCGCCGCTTGAGAGCCGACAGCTCAGCCGATGACAACAAGTTCGACATAACGCCCGACGGAGGATCTGCTGGTCGAGAAGGAAGACAGTTCACTGTCGCTAACGTGGGAAACAACGGACGGATATACCTGAGGTAGGCCTCTTTTGTCTATGCTGGATGCGGCGACCTTTTTTTTTTTAAGCCGGCCTCGCTTGTCGGGGCAGGAATGAGGAGACTACGTCGTAATCTCGCATCTTGTCCGAAAACGTATTGACAACAAACAGACCGACAGTCCGACCCGCCAACCAGAGATTCCCTCAGCCAAACTTTGTGTTTCCCATAACGCCACCTGGGACTGCTGGTCTCGATGCCCTGGCCGAAAAGCAGAGACAGCAAGACGCAAACGATCTTCACCTCAGCCAGTGGACCGCCACCCCGCCGACTCCCGCAACAGCTGCAACGGCTGCAACTCCCCCAGTTGCAACGGCCGCCAACAAGCGCTACTTCTCTAACCACGCGGCTCGACCCTCTCAACATAGGCGCGCTCATTCCGACTCGACAGCACATGATGGCATGACGAGTAGGAACTCTGAGGCCGAGGGCTTCAAGATCGTCATCTCCAGGCCCGGCGAAGAGAAGCGGTCAAAAACGACCGAGGATCTGGACGCCCCTCACATTCCCACGTTAAACATCGAGATTCCAAGCTGGAAATTGGGCAACCCGCGATTTACCGCCAGAGGCACAGCCTTCTTTAGAGGATCGAGTTATGCGCCGACGGAGGAGTTTCCGCGCTCCAGCAATGTCTCATTTCTTCACCGGACTCCCACGGGCCAGCTCACTCCAAGAATACCCGAGTCAATAACATCTAGGAAGCTTAGCCCCATCTCAATTCCTCAAATACGTCTGCCACCCTTGGGAGATATGGGACCACCCATGTCCTTCAGTCCAGCTCCCATGACAACGCCCCGGTTACCTCCCGCCCGCTCAACTTACCTATCGACCCATCTGGTCATTGAGCCAGCCATGTTCGATGCTCTTACCTTCAAGCCAACATGCGACGACAGATCTATAGTGCGCTACTCACCGTCCACAGCCGCCGTCACCGCTGCGACGCCGCCTCGTCTTGTGGCTGAAATCACCTCGCCAAGCTTTTTGGACTACGAGCTGATATCTGACTTTTTTCTCACTTATCGATCCTTCCTGGAGTCATCCGACCTCCTGAGGATGCTCCTGGCTCGCCTTCGATGGGCGCTTGGCCGCAATGACGAGATCGGCATGGTTGTGCGAGTCCGAACGTTTGTCGCCGTTCGCCATTGGATCTTGAACTACTTCATGGACGACTTCGTCATTGAATATGGGCTTCGAGTGACGTTTTGCAACCTGTTGAACGACATGGTCGACGAGCTGTCTACGGATCCTCGGGGCCGAAAAGTTCAACTCAAAATTCTGGCTGAGTTGAAGAAGTGTTGGCGACGGGTCTGCGCCCAGTTTTGGGATGGTCCCGAGTTTGAGCCGTCCTTGGGACCTAACGTGCCCATTGCCCCAGGCGGCATTGCTGGTCACCGAAATGCCAGTCTAGATCCATCTTTCTGGGAGCAAGCTAACGCTGCCCCTCAACTTGATGGCCTTTTCGCTCCCATTTTAGAAGACAAAGAACAGACGAGGTTCTATGCAGACGTCTCCCGTGCTGGACACATCGGGGATTCGCAGCCGATTCTACAAAGACCTTCCACGCCAGAAACCAACGACGTCCAGGAATTTGACAGGAGACAGGCGGCATCGCCCACTAGCATTGCCAGTATGGACGTTATCTCCTGCTCGTTCCCTGGTAAGACTGCGCGGACGATTCAACCAGCTGGAATCACGTCTCTGGGCGCCCACCCGGTTGCTAACTCCAGTTCCATCTATTCAAATGCTGGGCCGGTGGCCACCACGCCGAGGGCCCTAGTTGGAAAGCGTGTGAGGCCAGGCCAGGGACACAAGCGGAATGGAAGCCTGACAGACTCATTGAGAGATAAGGAACACCCGGCAGAAAGGACAGCCTTCCAGGAGACTGATTTTCTCATGTCTCTGCCCTTCGCGGGTAGCCTCGTGCGTGGGAACTTGATGCCACCTGGCCAGCCATACGTTGAGATCATGTCTCCTAGCACGGGAGAGTTTCAGCGACAGACGACAATTTTCCAGGTGCCACCAGAGGAAAGAAGCGCTGCGTCCGCAATGTCCGGTCAGGGTATGAGAAGACTGATTGGCAGTGTACGACGTGCGCTCAGCACGAGAGGACAAGGCGTCTCCCCGACACAGGGCAACTTCATCAACATATCGCCGATAGGACCTCGCGGCGCCACCACCAACAGACTGCCCGGTACTGCTATTGTCCCGCAAGCCAGGCCACAGCTTAACGGGGTTCGCCCTCCTGTCCGCATTGACCTACTTGGCGCAGAAATTGTCGAAGACTTCAAGAAGGCTGTTCGGGAGGACGCCGCTGTAGAGGCTGCTGCCGATGCCGACAGACGTGGTTACCTCAATCCCACTCTAGGTGCTCTGCAAAGCGCACTTCCGGAAGGAACGCTCGACCGCCCAGCGACTTACATACTTTCGGCCTTCGGCAGTAGTATCCCGGAGAACGACACTCTCAGGCCTGTAAGCGACATGGCAATTACAACTGGCAGCAAGTCGATAGTCATTGTGGACGACACTGTACCTTTTGCTCTCCCCTCAATGCATGGGGCGCTTCCTGCCAGCGAATCTGTCGAGGCATTTGCCGATGCTTTCTTGCCCGGTGGAGCAGATCCAACACCTCCAAACACGCCTCCGGGACATCTCCTGGGCACACCTCGACGATCATCATATCTACTTAATCAACACGTCATCCGGCCGTCCCTCTCCGTCGACCCTCTCCCGCCATTCGTACCTGACATGGCAACCCTGGCCAGTGATCAACTCACGCGCCCTTCTGCTGGCACCAACCGTCCGGCGTCAGACACGGCCGCATCAGTTGCAAGAAGACCAACTTTGACCCGGTCAGCCAAGAAGCATATTCGACAGAAGTCAAGCAGGACGAACCGATCTTTCGATCTCGCGGCGATTCCCCGACGAACCGCTTCGTTTGGTAGTGCCTTCAATCCGCGCTCAACACTCAAGAGCTTTGACGCAACAACTTATTCGGAAGAGTCCGTTTCTGACGGGAACGAGCCTAGTCCTGTGCCAGAGCCCCTCCGTATCCTTAGACGCCGACCAGGTGGTGATCTGAGGGCTGTCAATAATGTTGGAGACTTGGACGCCTTTCCGCTGCGTAAGTCGCGGTCTGTGGGCTCGCTCACGACATACTCGGAGTCGATGCGCAGCTCTTATCTGCAGAGCCCGAACCAAGACACCAGCGCTTTCGTCGATGTCGTCTCAAGTGAATTTTCCCATCAGCAGAATGGAGATACGTTTTCTCTGGGAGCCTTGGCAGAGCCGTCAGCCAAGCGTCAGCTTTCCCTCTTTAGCACGCACTCGTCCAAGCCAATCATGCGTCCGTCGTTCGAAGCAGAGGCACAGAAGCTGGCGCAAATCCCAGACGATGCTGACGATGACGGAGGAGTAGAGTCGGCTTTGCTGAAACTGGAGGGCAAGTACGAGAAAAGAACTTTCAAGTTGTCCATGGAACCAGCGAACGCACCACTCCCAGGCACAATAGCCGAAATTACCAAGGACACTGTCGATGAGCCCGAGGTAGTCAAGCAAGGTAGACAACATCGCCACTTGCAAGTTCTTCCTGGCGATGCAGTCCTGGCTCATGAGCACCAAGAAGAATTTGAGTCGCACAAGAGCTTCCTGGACCTTCCTCAACTACCACCCACCGAGACTGGCTCCTTGTCTGACAAGTCTAGAGCGTCATACTGCTCGATCCCACTTTTGGAACGAGACCTCACTGATGACGGCCAGAGCAAGGCAAGTGCCCGAGAATGGACCAACATGTCCATTCTGCAGGGACCTGATGACGACATCACGCCAGCCGTGACTCCTCGACCGGCCGAATGCACAATCTCCTCCCCATCTTCGTATGAGTTTGTACACAAGACCGAAAGTATGGAGAAGATCAAGCCGGGCGACACGAAGCCCCCCTCAAGTGAACATTCGTTTCTGGAAGACGACAGCGACGGAGAGGACGATATGGTTTCCGACCTCTCTTCCGAGCTTTCCGCGGAAATCATTGAAGCGGACGAATTCGCGCCCGAACCAACAAAATGCAAGTCCAACCGTAGCGTGTCTATTGCTGAGTTCGACCCTCGTCCTTTGCGAGAGTCGCTTGGCAGACCAACCGACAGCCATAACCCTCCTTCGCCGCCGATAACTCTTGTCCAAGCCCTTCGGATGTCACCAGAAGCCGCCATGGTTCCGGAACTCCGCGAGAGCCAAGTCTTCCAGCGGAAACCTCTGCCGCTGACTCCCGATGCAACTCCGGTTGCTGGCATCCACCCCGAGTCACCCGTCGATCCTTTCGGGACCAAGGAAGCTCTGCGTGGTCAGCCCAAGGTACAGAACTCAGAGCGGGAGTCTTCATTGAGATACTCAGTTCACTTGCCATTTATCCTGGCTTTCGACTCTGAGATCTTGGCTCAACAGTTTACACTGATTGAAAAAGATGCTCTCAACGAGATTGATTGGAAGGAACTCATCGATATGGGTTGGAAGAACGCAACCAACAATGACGCTCGCTCATGGGTGGATTTCCTTCGCAACACGGATGCGCATGGAGTGGAGGTCGTCATCGCTCGCTTCAACATCATGGTTAAGTGGGCGTGCAGCGAGATTGTATTGACACAGAACATTGAAGAGCGGGCGCGCTGCATTATCAAGTTCATCCACATCGCCGCACACTGTCGCAAGTACCGCAACTTTGCAACGATGAGCCAGATCACCATTGCTCTAACTTCCATGGAGGTATCGCGATTGACAAGAACCTGGACCATGGTACCTCCGCACGATATAACGACCCTGCAAGAGTTCGAGAGTCTTATCTCGCCCACTCGCAACTTCTACAACTTGCGAGCGGAAATGGAGGGGGGTTCCGACACTGGTTGCATTCCGTTTGTGGGAATTTACACTCACGATCTTCTGTTCAACGCCCAACGGCCCTCTGAGATTGCCAGCTCCCCTACCACCGCACCTTTGGTCAACTTTGAGAGGTGCAGATATTCTGCCACCATTGTCAAGACATTGTTGAGACTTTTGGAGGCAAGCACACTCTACGAATTCCAGCCAGTCGAGGGCATTACCGAGCGTTGTCTCTGGATGAGCGCACTCAATGATGAGGAGATTCGTAAACACTCTCGTCGCCTCGAATGAGCCGGTACTAGCACGGATCATGACATATACAACTTAACCAGACCTGCCCGCATCGGCTGTACCGATGTGGTGACTACGCCCACCGAAAGATACCCAAAATTTGTACACGTGCTTCTTATGCATCACGACTTTCGCTCACGTTTCCTTTCGCCATCCTGTATAGCGAGCACGTACTCCGACCTAGACATTCTTTCGAGGCTTCTATCAGCGATTGTCTTTCTACACATTCCTGCTCAGGGTGGCATCCCTGAGACAGCAGTCATATAGCCTGTACTGTTAATTCGACGAAATATCATAAGAGCATACACGGCTCGGAGTAGGAAGAAGGGGCAGGGGGGAAGGGAGAAGCAGGCCACGATTGGCCGGAATTGCACATAGATATGGTGGTCTATACCCTAACTCAGTGTCATTTGAGCGAGCGATCAGGCGAGCATAGGGAGTTGAAGGAATAAGGGAATTTTTTGGGATGGAAGGGAACTAACTGTTGGGCTTCCTGGACTCGAGGCTTTGTATCTCGAGTAGCGTTCAATACCCCTTTTGCATGTTAGAAATATAGTCTAGGCGAGTAAATCAGACGAATATCTTGATTGTCTCCATGATTGCCTTCTGTAAACCTGCTAACGTCTTTCGTCTACTGTGAATACAAATCAGTACGGGATAGTCGAATCCGGCTAGCAAACAAAAATGTCTCCGCTCTGCACTTTCTCGGTAAAGTCGAAAACTCAGAGATGCTGTTTAGCTTGATAAACCGAAAAAAGGCCTCAACCGCGAGCGCGATAGTCGCGCAATGTGTGGGTTGCCGGCTCCCCAGCGGCAATTGTTGGATGCTCTCCCACCATTGAGAATTCAATATGTGTATGAGCTTAGGAATCTCTCTGTCCATGCGGATGGCGAGCGTGCAAATTTGGCATCTCAGCAGCTCACTGCGCGAACTGGGGACGCGACGGTCCACTGGAGAGGTGGTTAGACGTCAGACGAGGTGGCCTGCCGTTGACATCGCGCATCTGGCGCAAGACGAGATCCTGCACAAGGCGTGGGCGAGCACAGTCAGCAATGATGGATAACATCGTTTAGAATTCTCACCAAGTGGGGGCGAGGTTTGACACAGCACGTCGTGACAGTGAATACATGTAATACACACGAGACAGATCAGGGATATTCCAGGGCCAGCCAGACACATCGTGGAGAGCAGGTGAGAGACCAATGACGGTTGTGGTATTGCGATGCGAGTCTTTTAACTTCCCCGAGTCCCCGTCATGATGAATTCAACCGGAAGCCTCAAGAGCAAGGGCAGGATAACGATCAAGTCCACCCCTTTTGACCACACAGGGCTTTCCCTCTCCCCCAATACATGCACAAGCCAGCAGACTATATCACGATTTGGTTCGAGTATCTTTCCCTCATTAGTGCGGCCAAGTTGACCCTTTTGCCCAAGATGCTACCAGCGATCATAAAAAACTCCGGAAGACGTGTCTACCATTCCATGACCATTGCTGTTCCGCCGATTTTTGTTCGCAGAAGTTTTTGTTTTGACGAAAATTGATTCCTTTTTCCGCTTTGGATATTTGTTTTCGCTTTTGTTTCGTCCTGAGAGCCCCTCATAGCCTGCCTGACCGACACCAGAATTCAGGAAGTTTACCACTGAGAATCCTTGGGAGCGGCAGCAGTAGCCTCGCCAGCCCAGTCGGCAGAAGCACCGGCAGCGCCAGCGGCGGCCCAGTCACCCTCGGCGCCGTCCCAGTTGGTGGCGGCCTGGGTGCCGGTGAAACCAGCGGGCTGGGCAGCGTCCCAGTCACCGCCGGCAGTGGGGAAGCCGGACTCGATGGCGACGGGGCCCTCCTCCTCAACACCGGGGAGCTTCTCCTCCTCAACCTTGTCCTCGGCCTCGGCCTCAGGGTCGCGGTCTGTTGTTCGCGCAAACGCGCGTTTGGTTAGCCTGCGTCCAGTGACATTCTTACACGCATCATCCAGCGCCAGCACGGGGGAAACACATACAGAAGTAGAGATCGACCATGACGTCCCAGGGGGTCTCGCGGTTGTAGATGGTGCCGCGGAGGCGGAGGACCTCACGGGCGAGCATCCACCAGACGAGACCGATGGAGTGACGGCCCTTGTTGTTGGTGGGGATGGCAACGTCGACGTACTCGGTGGGGGAGTCGGTGTCGCAGAGGGCGATGACGGGGATGTTGACGTAGCTGGCCTCCTTGATAGCCTGGGCGTCGGTGCGGGGGTCGGTGACGATAATCAGGCGGGGCTCCTTGAAGGAACGGGTGATGTAGTTGGTGAAGGAACCGGGGGTGAAGCGACCGGCGATGGCGACGGCGCCGGTGTGGGCGGCGAACTTGAGGACAGCGCGCTGGCCGTAGGGACGGGCGGAGATGACGCAAATGTCGGCCGGGTTGTCAATGGCGGCGATGATGCGGGCGGCCAGGACAATCTTCTCCCTGTGGTTATTTTCACGCACGGTCAGCGATTGCGCGCGCACTGGGAGAATACGGCTTCTGGTGCTGGCTTCTTACCAGGTCTTGCCAACGTTGATCACGTTGACACCGTCAGCGCGGGTCTTCCAGAGGTAGGGCTCCATGTGAGTCTGGAGGTTCTTGCTTCCCAGGTGGGCTTGAGCTGCGAGGAGCATCTCAATGTCCTGGGAAGTGGCATTGAAGATCGAGGGGAGGTTAGCGGGAGCCATCTTGGGCGATTTGGGTCGATCTTCCACGGGGGTGACGAGGGGCGGCTTGGTGGTGATGGAGGAGTAAAATCGACCAAGAGGTTCTCGTGAGGAAAAAAAGTTCGAGGGCAATATTCAGAGTGTGCGCGGTAGGTGCGTTCGTTCGGTTGCTGCCCTGACTGCGCTAGCCCGTCTGGGACTGGCGCATTTGGGGGACGCAAGTCCCTTGCGCTGCACGTGATTCGGCGCGCTAGACCAAGGTTGGGGATGGCCCCGGTTTTCCGAGTGACGGGAGACGGGACCTTTGGAGCGCTGGAAATTTTATGGGCGTACTCTCCACGCCGGATGACCGTGTTGAAGGGGAATTGTCGCCGCCATGCCTCCCAGATTACAGAGCCTCCAACGGCTAGGCACCGCTAGCCGTAAGCTCTAGCTTTGAATTCAACATGCGAAGGAAGTGGTCAGATGGCTAATCGCTAGAGATAGTGTGCCTGCGCCCGGCCGTGAGGCCAGCAACCCCGAGCTTCCTCCCCGTCGTCCAAACGGCCAACCTCTCTCTGCGTGAGAAGAAGCGCAAGGCGAAGCAGGACCCGTACCGACATCAGCAGGCGCTGCAGCGCAAGGCCGTGAACGAGAAGAGACAGCGCGAGATCCAGGCGGAGAAGGATGCGAACTGGGGCGATCCGATCCACGGCATCCCGACTCCCTTTGTCGAATCGTTCGACTCGGCCGGTCAGGCGCCCAGGACACCCGAAATCAAGGACGACAAGGGCAACATCATCGCCAAAGCCCGCCCGCTCCCGACGTCACCGGGACTGCTGAACCACCTCGTCACCCGTGAGGAGCTGGAACAAGTGATACAGAAGGCGTATGTGCTCACGCAGCCGGTCAAGAACGAGAACCCCGAATTCGCCGACGCGGCGGCCGATGAGCTTGCTGCGAAGAAGCACCAGAAAAACCATGCCAAGGCGGTGGAGGCCCTGAACCGCATTCTGTCGATGGACAACGCGAGCTCCAAGATTCTGATGCACACCAACATTAAGAGATGCGTGCAGGAATTTGGACGTCACAACACGGATCAGGTCTTGAAGCAGAAGCCCAAGTCGGCGCTCGCCGATCCCGACGCGCCGCCGAAGCCTGAGAGGGCTGGACCCGACACGGGAAGCTCGGAGGTGCAGATTGCGATCCTGACGGCCAAGATCAGGAAGTTAGCCAAGGAGCTGAGCCAGAACCGCGGATATAAGGACAAGCACAACAAGAGAAATCTGAGGGTGCTCTGCCACCGGAGGCAGAGGTTGATGAAGTACATGGAGAAGAAGGAGAGGGGCAGTGAGCGGTGGACGAATATGCTGGTGAAGCTGGGTCTGACACCAGCGACCTGGCAAGAGCAGATCAGCTTCTAAGAGGAATGAGAGAGAAAACCCGTAAAACTCAGACTTTGTAATTGTCCTCTATGTACAATATAGCGATCGGTAAAGATGCTGATCTCCCCGTCATGAAACCTGAGCTACCTCCTTGCGCCGTGGTGAACCTGCCATTTGGAACGATGAAAATTGGTATTCTACAAAACTTAACAGAGCTGGATCGAAACAATGTAAATCAGAAGACGCTAATGTAGTTGCCGATGCGGTCCTTCTGGTTCTGGGCTATGCATTCAGCAATCCAAGTTATGTTCCGGATTTCCTGATGTCATTGTTAGCTCACGCAAAAGTACGATCTAGTGGATTCTCTTACCTGCTCACGAAGTCTCACCCAGGCGTACACGATGGCAAAGGTGAATTGCTGGGTGAAAGCACTCTTGGAGATCTCCATCTCCTTTTGGTAGAACATATCCTCCAAGCTCCTGCCATCAGCGCTGGAGCCGCCACCCATGTTGCCAGGTCCAGCAGGGCCACCACCAAGGCCGGCGGCCTCGAAGAATCTCTTGTAGTCCGAGACACCGTCAACGGCCAGACGGACACCCTCGAAGTCGTCTGCTCTAGAAAGCATCAAGGTTCCCTCCGGATACAGCTTACCGAAGCTGGGGTAAAGCTTCTTACGGTCGGACTTGTTAAGCTCGGTGCCGAAGGAGTTGAGGGTGATGTTGATCGCACGGCGGTCGGCCTCGAATTCGAGGATCTCGGACATGATCTCGGCGGTAGGTGAGCCGGACATGTCGGGGTGGGTGTTGACGAAGTTGTAGAAGTCCTCCAGGTAGTTTTTGTACAGCGTGTTGCGTACAATCTCGATGTTCAACTCGTCCAAGTCCTGGTGGCTAAGACTGCCCTTGAAGTAGGCCGCAAGCGGCGTCTCAATCAGAACGCTGTTGTATAGTTCTTCGATATTCGTCGCAACACAAAGGACAGGCATCGTCTCGAACCAGCCGAGGGGATGGCATCTCTCGAGCAGCTCGCGGGTATCTCGCTCGTGAAGGGTGCCGGTAATCAGCAGGGCGACGTTGTCGATCATGTAACCGTAGGTAAGGTAGTCCATGAATTTGGCCAGAGTGCCGATAGCGTTTGCTCGAACATAACGGAACTCGGAGACGAGCTTGTCGGTCGTCTTGGCGGCGAGGGCGGACGTCGACGGGTTAGGAGGGAGGTTGCCGAGGAAGTCGCCATAGGCAGGGCCAAGCTGCAGCTTGAGGTCTGGAGTCTTGTCAGATGGGTATCGCATCGACGTGAGAAGAGATACTGACCATCGATGGTCTCGCACTGCGTCAAGTTGCTATAGTTAGAGCCGGTGAGGAGGCCATTTCTGTAGCCCCGGACGATGCCCTCAAGGAAGCTGCAGGATGACGATCAGCAATGATCGCGCAGGTACATCGCATCTAGGTCGTAATAACTCACCCTGCGTTAACGTTGAAGAAAAGACCCTCCATCTTGTCGGAGCGGTTGATGATCGATGCTCAGAAGCTGGGGAGGTGACGCCGGTGTTGTGGAGGCGCAAATGGAGATAGCTGCAGTCGTCGTTGATATAACCAGCCAGGCCAAACACTTGCACGCACAGCTGCCAGGTCCCAGCCTCTGGTGTCCCCATCATTTCGAAGTCCACCGTCCCCGTGCAGCGTGGCGCACAGACCCCACTCACCCCCATTTTAAGTTAGTGCAGCCTCTCGGCAGATCAGATTTTACGCGCTCCGAGCCATCCCACTTGCCAATTGGTGTGGGGCATTTCCCAAGGTTCCGCAGCGTGGAAAAAATTTGGTGGAGCTCTGGCTCAGAAAAAAAATATTTCCAAACCATCAACTCGCACTACGAGAACTGCCTCCGCGGACAACAAATTTTACACCCACGCGCGGAGGATCTAATTCGAGGGATACATACGGCTTGTTTGAAGGGACCTGACAGTCTTTCAACATGTCTCTCTTCGTTCTCGCCGAAACGCCGGCAGGGTAAGCAAAACTTTTCAAGAGAAAAAAAGCCGTTGGAACGTTTGAAGCTAACACGAGACATAGCTACGGTCTGTTCAAAGCTACCGACAAGAAGCTTCTCAAGCGCGATGAGCTCACTTCTGGTCCTACCTCTTCGGAGAAGATCAACGAGATGTAAGTCGCGTCCACTCCTTTCAATGGCACCAGATCCTCTCAGGAACACCCAGGGCGCGCTCGCGTTCAGACTTTTGGTCGGGGGCGTCAAGGAAGCCGAGAAAGTTGTGTGATTGGCAACGACACTGACAGTAGAATAGGCTCAAGCTCAAGTCCTTCGTCAAGTTCGACAGCTCCGCCGTCGCCGTCGAAGAAGCCGCCGGCCTCAAGGAGGGCCGCGTTCCCCCCATGCTCGCCAACCTGCTCAAAGAGATCAAGGACGAGAAGAAGGCTTCCCTCGCTGTTGCCGACGTCAAGCTCGGTACCGCGATCGGAAAGCTCCCCGAGTTGAACATTCAGGCCGTCTCTGATGCTGCTACCATGGATCTCATGCGTGCTGTCCGCGAGAACCTGTCCTCTCTGATTCCCGGCCTCACCACCGAGACCATGGACCGCATGGCCCTGGGTCTGTCCCACTCGATCTCCCGTCACAAACTCAAGTTCTCTGCCGACAAGGTCGACGCGATGGTTGTTCAGGCTATCAAGCTGGTTGACGACCTTGACAAGGAGCTCAACGTCTACGCCATGCGCACGAAGGAATGGTACGGCTGGCACTTCCCCGAACTGGCCAAGATCCTCAACGACAACCTCGTCTACGCCCGTCTCGTTGTCCACGTCGGTATGCGCCAGAACTTCAACGAGTCTGACCTGTCCGACATCCTCCCTGAGGAGCTCGAGGGTCCCGTCAAGACTGCTGCAGAGATTTCCATGGGAACTGAGATGACCGAGGAGGATTTGGAGAACGTCCAACTACTTGCGCGCCAGACCATCACATATTCCGAGTATCGCGCTCAGCTCTCCAACTACCTAGAGACCCGCATGCGCGCTCTCGCCCCCAACTTGACCGCTCTGGTCGGCTACCTCGTCGGTGCCCGCCTGATTGCTCACGCCGGCTCTCTCATCAGCTTGGCCAAGGCTCCCTCTTCCACCATCCAGATCTTCGGTGCCGAGAAGGCGCTGTTCCGCGCGCTCAAGACCAAGCACGACACTCCCAAGTACGGTATCATCTACCACTCCTCCCTCGTCGGCCAGGCCACCGGTAAGAACAAGGGAAAGATTGCTCGTTCACTCGCCGCCAAGACTGCTCTTGGTCTGCGTATTGATGCCCTCGGGGACACCGAGAACCAGGACGACGAGGAGGAGAGGAGCATCCATGGTCTCACCAGCCGCATCAAGCTCGAGAACCTCCTCCGCAAATTGGAGGGCAAGCCTCTCCTGCCCAAGGGTGTCGGTGTCGGCCCTGATGGTCAGCTCACCACTCCGGGCGGCTTCAGCCTGAAGGAGAGCCGCAACTACAACGCTGATGCCGACGGTGTCGAGACCAACGGCAAGCTGATCCAGGTCGTCGACGAGGAGATGAAGGACGCCGACAGCGAAGAAGAGGACGAGGAGATGAACGATGCCAGCGAAGAGGAGAAGAAGAGCAGAAAAGACAAGAAGAAGGAGAAGAAAGACAAGAAGGAGAAGAAGCGCGTCTCCATCGCTGCTGTCGAGACCCCCGTCAAGGAGAGCAAGACTGTCAAGGGCACACCCGCGAAGCTCAGCGAAAAGGACTTCGAGCGCCTGGCCGAGGAGGCCGGCATCAGCGTGTCCAAGTTCAAGCGCAAGTTTGAGCGCGGCGACGTCCAGCTCGGCGACGACGGCACGCCCGTCATCTTCAGCAAGAAGGAGCTCAAGAAGCTGCGCAAGGACGGCGAGGACACGGACGCGACGCCAGTCAAGGACAGCGGCAAGAACAAGCGCAAGCACGAGGACGATGAGACACCCAAGAAGGAGAAGAAGCTGAAAAAGAAGCGCAGCTCTCTTGGTGCTTAGAAAGAGACCAAGCGGCGTCGCATTTCTTATTCATAGACGGCAACTTGGGCCTCATGTGGATCAAAAACATATTCTTCAATGCGCTGTATGATACCTTGATCTCTCTGGCCGGCGTTATGGGATGGACCTGGGGGGGCTTTTATATGGTCTGATCTTTGGATGGGCATAGTTCTGTTTCTTTTACTGGCAGGAAAAATGCAATGTAATTGCTCTGTTGACCGACGTCCCGCGTCGTGTCTTGTCTGTCGCCCGTGACATGTCGAGCGCCGCTGGCGCTTGAACCTGCTTTTGCCAGCAGGAACCCCTCGACTACACTCTGAGATTGACCACGCTCTCCCATGGTCTGTTTCAATTTTGGTTTCGAGGAAGATGAACAGCTCTTCGGAGCAGAGCCCAATACTCACCGCGGCATCCACTACACCGTGGAAGTCGAGGTCCACAAACGTGGCTCACATGTCAAGACTTGTGTCGAGGTTTATTTTAAGACAATGTACGATCAGCTGTGACCACTGACGCCTGAATCGCTGTGTTCGAAGCTAGTGGGGGCATATTAAGCGCTCCTCCTGGGCGTCGGTGGATTCTTCACACGGAAATGTCGTGCTTTCAGGCGATAGTTGACCACATCATAGGTATAGCCATGATTTAGTTTTACAGCATTAGAATTGATATACGACCCATTCTTCTATTCCAATCACCTTCGCGTGTGTGACATTTCAGTTGATGGGGATGCAGCGGCGGCCCTTCTCTCCCCTGGTGCAGATCGGCGGCTTCTTCGCCGCGTTGCAGCACTAAGTCAAGTCAGAACGAGTTCCTTGATCAGAATCATGTCTCGATACTTACACGGTAGCCCGTCGGGCCGGGGCAGTCACCACTTCGACGATCGTTAACTCAGCTGACCCCGCAAACCGAGGAGTAAGTCAAGGGAGAGGGAATGGACATACGTCGAGTATCCACCGGCGCAAGAGAGGGTGTCTCTCTGGCATCTTCCGGTCAAGTTGCAGTCCGGAAAGAAGCAGCACTTGACACCGGCCGGATCGTTAGGGCAGAGGTTGCTCACATATGTGCCGTCGAGTGATTTGCACTTGGAGGTCTTCTGACAGGTGCCGATGTTGCCCTTGGGTTTTGCGGGTGAGGAGGAGGACCACGGACTGAATGGAGTAGAGCCATACCTTGCTGTCCTTGCAGTAGCTCCCAATAGCTCCAAGAACGCTCGAGAAGAAGAGGGCGGAGACGAGAGCTGAGGTCTTCATTGTGAAGTATGGTTTAATGGGAATATGAGAGAGCTTGAGTTGCTGGGTTTGCTGGCTGATCAAGTCTTCGAGGTGGAAAGAGAGCTAGCTTTTATAGCCCGCTGTGATGGGTTTGCGACATTGCAACCTCTTGTCCCAGCATCTCCTGGCTGTTCTTCATGTCAAGCTGAGCCCTCTGGGGTTTACGATGTTCCCATCTTAGCTACATTGCAGCTCAAACATGCACCTTGCCGCCACAGAGACCAGGGCCTGGTGCCAGAAGTTCCTCGCGTCCAGACCCGTACAACTTCCCCAGGAGATCTTTGAAGGGATGTGATTTGTTCTTATTGGATTGCTCGTCTCGTTATGGTGAGTCTACGGTTGGGCTTATCCAGCCTTGAGGCGAAGACGCTTGTTTGAGGCAACTGGCGATGTTATGGGCGTTAAGCCGGAATCAGAGTCGCATTAGTGTCAAATTTCTAAAGACCAAATTGGAAGGAGGTTTGCATGTATGAATGAGGCTGGCTTGATTGCTTACCGGGAGTCGGGGTAAAGTTGGGCCTGGACCATGCGAAAAAGCAATGGAGTCTTTCAGCTGAGCTGCACCTTGGATTTTGAGAACATCTCCACCAATCGCCTGAGAATCAACCAAGACTTTCTTGGGTAGCCTGAGCATTCAGCTAGATAACCCCTCTCAGAAATCTAGTCAAGTCGCTCAACATTTGAGACATAAATGTTGCAACGGCGGCAAAAGGTCAGGCGACAATTCTGACCACCCTGCTTAATGACTCAACTCTGGACTATGTGGGTTGAATTCAAGTCGTTTATCGATAGATACTCTCCTAAGCCTTCCTCCTTTGTCATACCCCGAAAAAGCACACCGGTAATGAAGTTGATGATGTTTCGGTGAGATACCCTCACCGATAAGCGAGCACGTGACATTGCGGCCCCACGCAGCTCTGAATAACGCAGCGGTTCAAGAGCAACAACACGCCAGCTCTCTGAGGCGCATCTAGTATCCCTGTACGTCGATTCGACAGCCCGGCCTGATGTTTGACAACATGGATGAGCAGAGGAGGGCAAATGTGAGCGCCACATTCAACAGGCCCAACCTCCATGCGTCACCAGGGGCCGCTGAAGAGCTCAGTTTTGGACGAAGTAGCCTGAGCCTTGGCTTTGAGTCTGGGAACGGGGAGCAGTGGATGAATGAGTACTATGATCGAAGGGCAACGAGAAACCACGGTCCAAATGGTAGGTGTTGAGAGATTTCTTACGTCAAAGTCAGCTGAAAAGCCAGGCATCGCATAACGTTTTTGTTCTCTGTCGAATTCCACCACTTTTGCCACCACTAGCAATGCAGTGCAGCAGCATTTGTGAGCAGAGGCGCCGCCTTTATGCAGGCGCCAAAGGTCGGCGCTAATTCTTTGTCCCAAGGCCTGCAACGGTACTTGCATTCTCCCAAAGCTTTCCTTTAATCTTTAATGAAGCCTGACTAGCTCTTTCAGCTAGCTTCGAACAAAAGTGATGATGGGCAGGAACGGCCTTACAGGGGTTCAAGCTGGCCCTGCTGTCACCTCAGAGGCTTCCTTCAGACGATTGTGACAAGCAAGAACCCAGTCACGGCGCTCCTGTTTCTACTTTCCAAATTTATCTTGACTTCATTCATTCCTTCTGACCCTGCTGCTGACTCATCTTTGTCGCACCCCAGCTTCGCAGGCAGACGACGCCGATGACGGCGAAGCATTCCCTCCGCAACGCGTCAACTGGGCTGCTATGAGAGCCGATGCAAACATGGACGAGTACCTTCGAAATTCCCAGATCCCCGAGTACTCGGACGAGGATGATCCTGCCGGTGTGCCATTCGGTGACCTTGGTGAAATCTCCGCCGAGGACACGAGTGTCGAAGACGATGAGAACAACGCGGACGACCAGCAGGAGGAGGCCGAGTTCGACCCCCTCGCTGTCGGTCTCAAGGAAATATCCAACCTGGGAAAATTCACCGTCAGCAGCCACAAGCAGGGTAATGGTGTCGACCAGCTGCGGAATGATAGCTTGAAAACTTACTGGCAGTGCGTTGATCCCAATGCAGTCGCTGGCGAACCGCGATGCTAACTTATTCACAGATCCGACGGACCCCAGCCTCACAAGCTGACCGTTTACTTCATCAAGCGCGTCGGCATTAGGGACATTCGTTTCTACGTAGACTACAATGAAGACGAGTCCTACACACCCACCAAGATCATCTTCAAATCAGGCACCAGCGAGAATAACCTTATTCAATTCGCCCAGATGGAGTTGGCGGCGCCTGTTGGCTGGCAGCAGGTACCCATCGCCGGCTCTGGCGGTGGCCCCGATGGCAACACGCTGGTGTCGTACGTGTTCCAGATGCAGATACTCGAGAACCACCAGAACGGCAAGGACACCCATCTCCGCTCAATTAAGATTTACGCCGCAGACAATGATGGTGTCAACGTCGACCGAGGTGCTAACGCGATCTCTGTTGCTTCCGTGAGTCTTGCGTGCCAGGTCATTTGGTGTGGGGAGCTAACTGATTTTACAGACTGCGACCATCAACGACTCTGATACGGAGGCGCCAGCTGATCCATGGGACATCTCTGCTCTCGAAGCTGATCTTCCTGTGCCAGACTTCATGAAAGAGCCTGAGATTCGATGAAGTATTGGCGAGAAACCAGCTATCGCACGTGAGAGCCGAGGAGCGACCCATGCTGCGACCAGGGTCGACCGACGACGAGACTCACGAACGAAGACGTGTGGGAACTATGGACAGCATTCATACTGGAATTCTTGTTTTCACTGTAAAGATACCCCGAATCGGATGCGGAAACGACGTGGAAAAGGACTAGGCGTTGAATAGCAGGGTGTAACGCAACTCTGTACGCCATAATTGGAAACATATCATCACAATGAGCTCTTGCAGACTGATTATTCGACAGGATAAGGTGTAAATTCATGTTGCTCTACCGCCCTGGATTGTCACTCGACAGCCGACTGACCCCACACATTGCAGCAGCATGTAGTCCTGCTTAGCGCGAGCGGCTGAAAGATGGTGTGTATGAGCAACTGAAAATACTCATCGTGATCCTTGCAGAGTCGGACAAATAATACCCGCGTCTGACCAGTCCTTGGAGTTTCTGCGGAATACAGCACGTGATGCCATTTCGTAAAGCTATGGCGGCGATGCAAGAGTCTATTGTTCAGCACTACCGACCTCACTCGACAACTTGATGAGTGAACCGTCCCACGTTGTCAGACAATGGATCAAGACGGCTCGTACCGATACCAGCCTTTGCCGCCGCTCCAGGAGCAAGGCCACAGCCCCCGGTTCACACGTTTGTTGCTCCTCAATCCAGGGTCTAACGAGGACCCTTTCGAGGCGCGCACTTGGAGCTCGTCAACCTCGAGCACGCTCCTCCGTACGAAGCATTGTCCTACACATGGGGTAAACCCACAGATCAGCCAAGGGACTACATCTGGCTCGAGGATCATCCCATGCCCGTTAAGGCGAACCTCGAAGATGCTCTGCGCTCCCTTCGCTTTCCTAACCAGGCTCGCCGTTTATGGATTGATGCGATATGTATTCATCAGTCGAACCTCGACGAGCGATCTCGCCAGGTTCAGTCCATGAGGTTTGTGTACAAGCATGCTGCGCGCGTTGTTGTATGGCTGGGTTTGAAGACTGCAGGGACACCTGAGGCTTTCAGGGCAGCTAGGAGACTGGCTCGAGTCAGAGAACACACTGATCACGCAGCAAGTGGCTCGAACAATAGCCCCCTCAAACATCAAGTTCTCCAGGTTTTGGTGACCAGTTAACAGTACGCTCGAGGAAATGCCCGAAACGTCCATGGCTCATTCAGATGATGTATTCCAACGGCCTTACTTCACCCGTTGCTGGTGCATTCAGGAGGTTGTGGCGTCCTCACGTGCTGTAGCCAAGATTGAGGATCAAGAGACGTCGATTTTCAATTTGATTGCATCCTTGCTCTTCCTGTCCCGGAGCAAATAAGGAGTCTCTTTTGATAGGCCATGGGAGTTGTGGAACAACATCCTGATGGCAAGACAGCCGAATAGCATCTACCGACCAGAGGCCGACGGCTCCATAGGCCCTTTCCTTCATCTGCTAGACCTCACACGAACGCTCCAAGCCACGGATGATCGCGGTAAGATCCTTCTCTCTCTTTGGAATCTGTGACGAGGGCATCAATCCGGTGCTGGCTTTCACGCAGACCACTCATGGGGAAGTCAGTTGGCGCGGCCGGCTGCTTCGCCGGGGACTGAAGCGGATCTCCGACTTTATGGACGAGTTCACGCCGGATCAAAACTTTGGCAGGCCGAGGGCGTTGAGGCCCGACTACAAACGAGAGACGGTGAAGGTGTACTGCGACGTGACGAGGTTCTTGTTGCGCAAGTCGCCGCGGGTACTCGACGTTCTCAATCACACCTCACACAACGAGGAACCTGGCATCGGGGCGTATCGTTCCTGGGTGCCCAAGTGTTTCGATCCGAGAACGTCTTTCGCGTGTAAAGGCGCTTTCGTTGCCGGCTTTGACTCAACGGGGCGGTCGCCTTACGTGGCGGTCTCACACGACATACCGGCTGCCGCAGAGCCATTGCGACAGCGTGTTCTATTATCTGTGGATGGTTACCACGTCGATGTCGTGGAAAAGGTCGGCGAGGCTTTCGACTTCACTGCTGGGGTGCAGGATGTGGTACTTGCTCTCGCCAGGGGCCTGGCTCTCGCTGTACGGGGTTCCTATCAACCCCCGAACGGGAGCTCTCTATCGCGACGGCAGTCTTCGCGATGTCGCTTTCTGCAAGGCGGTTCTGTCTGGCTTCTTTGGGTCGGCTATGGCGGCCAATGTCATCCTGACGTCGCAGCGCGGCGGTCTCGCGCCGATGATCGATCAGACCATCTTCATATCGAAGTCTTTAGAGGGGGCTA